>JAVYIG010000348.1:0-643067 GCA_035222895.1 Strongylocentrotus droebachiensis | reverse complement strand
GGTATTAAAGTAGATACTCTAAGACAATCCCAAATACTGAGATAATTACATAAATAGAAAGCTTTTAACCCCCATAATAACACCAAATGGTGTCAACCCGACAAAACAAGTTTAGAATAATGAATTTATTTGAGTAAACTCTACCAAAATATCTAAGTCTGAAACCCGGAAGTGCACGTAGAGTCGGGCCTCTATCCGTGACGTCACGAACGGGAGTCATGGGCTCAGTGAGAGTGAATGGCAGTGATATCCCTACGTAAATGCTATCCTGTCAGAGCTTAGATTTGTTGTTGTTAAGGAGTATATTTGATGGATTTTCTGTTTTCATTTGAATGAAGAATAACGAAGCAACATTTTCCAGTCGCAGATTTCTTTTTATATCCTCATATTCACCTATTTGGTAGAGATTTAAGACGAGTTTACTGCTTAGGAATTAAAGTTAAATCGTGCACTTATGAATAGGCGGATGCATTATATTGTCATCAGATGTACATGAGCAGTTTTGTAAAACGAATAGGTCTAGAACTATGATAGTACTTATCATAGATGTGTGTGACTGCCTCAAAAACTTTATGTTGTAAAACATCAAACTTGAACGAGATCATGCAAGCGCGCTTCCTCTATAATATTTTGCGAGTGATGCGGCTCTTGCATGAACGTTCGTGAAGCGAGCAGAATCGGGAGGTAAGACCAAGCGCTGCTCTAGGCGCTGCTTGCTTGTGATGGAACGTACGTGCGCTAGTTATATGTTTATCGGCAATTGCAAGAGAATGAAAGCGACGTTGCCAGCTAAGAAAAACAACTAACAAAGACTTGCTCCTGACTACCGGTGTCAGAATTGGTAGATGAAGGATGTTCAGGGCCAAGGAAGGCGAAAGACATGGGAAAAAGGAAGAAGAAACCATCGGAAGATCGCTGTAGTGTATGGTAATGAACTGTGCATGGGTAGACAGCTACTGTTCACTCCGTGCCTGCATGGGCCGATTTCAACACCAAAACAAAAATTAACATGGTGAAAATATCGACTAATAGCACATCGTTGGCATGTATATGTCATAATTTTTAAAAGGGGAATTGATATTAATACTATGAAGTACTAGGGGAAGGTAAAGAATTGTACATAGAATTATTATTTATTTGACTTTTCAGCCTTTGAAACAAAAATATGCAGAAAATCGTATCACTCTGCACATGTTTGCTATGGAACATCCGGGTACGTGAATATACTGTCTCCCGGACGTGAGGTCATAAATAGTAGACCAGCGCCGTGACTGATTTTCTATGCAAAGAGAGGCGGATATTTTAGACATTTCAATTGAGGATTTCGAGTAGACAGAATTTTTTTGTGATATACTAAGTAATTGAAAAACTTAAAAATAACATGTACTTGCCGTAGGTAACAAATTAAGGGACATTTATTTGCTTAGAGTATCAACTTTAAACATCAAAATTAACGTCGGATGAGCATAATTTTATACCTTATTTGTGACACAGGGGGTCACGAATTGGCGTGGGGTCCAGGGGGTGGAGCCCCCGGAAGCTCAGGGGTTTTGGGCAATAAATAACGTCAGATGAGCATATTTTGTATATCTATTTGTGACACTGGCAGGACACAAATTGGTGTTGGATCCAAGGGGCGGAGCCCCAAGAAGGTGAGGGGTTTTATACATCAAATTATCGTCAGATGAGCATATTTATATATCTATTTGTGACACTGGCAGAACACAAATTCTTCTTCCTCTTCCTCTTCTTTCTTTCCTTTTATCTTCTCTTTCCCTCTCCTTCTCCAACATAAGATGCAAGACGGATATAATTATATCGACTCACCTTCTTTCCAAGAACCATACGGGCCTGAAATCCCCCCCCCCCCCAGCATCTTTGCCTGCGACGCAGTCGAAACCTTCAAAGCCAGACTCTGGGAAGCCATCCAAGGGGGTAATATAATCATAGTCCCTCCCCACAACTGCAATGTGGTGGGACTTAATTCTAAAATGTTCTAGAAGCAACAAACACTCTCTCTCTCGAACAATAACGTTCTTATAGGTCATCTTTATATCCCTCTTGAGGATCAGGACCAGGATCAGAACAGATTCTCTCTCTCTCTTTTATTGTTTTTTTGGCAAGAGCCCTTCGCCCCCGTTTCCCTCTTTTCTTATTCTTTTTCCTCTTCTTTCTTTCCTTTTATATTTTCTTTCCCTTTCCCTTCTCTCTCTCTCTCTTATTTATTTTGTTGGCGGGGGGGGGGGGGGGGGGGGGAGGCAAGAGCCCTTCGCCCTTCGCCCTTCCCCCGTTTCCCTCTTTCCTTCTTATTCTTTTTCCCCTTCTTTCTTTCCTATTATATTTTCTTTCCCTCTCCCTTCTCTCTCTTTCTCTTATTTATTTTTTGGCGAGGGGAGGCAAGAGCCGTTCGCCCTTCCCCGGTTTCCTTCTTTTCTTCTTCTTCCTGTTCTCCCTTTCCTTTTATATTTTCTTTCCCTTTCCTTTTCCCTTCTCTCTCTCTCTCTCTTATTTATTTTTTGGCGGGAGGGGGGGGGGGGGGGGAGGTAAGAGCCTTTCGCCCTTCCCCCGTTTCCCTCTTTCCTTCTTCTTCTTCTTTCTTTCCTTTTATATTTTCTTTCCCTTTCCCTTTCCCTTCTCTCTCTCTCTCTTATTTATTTTTTGGCGGGGGGGGGGGGGGGGTGAGGAGGCAAGAGCCCTTCGCCCCCCCCCCCCCCAGTTTCCCTCTTTCCTTCTTATTCCTCTTCTTTCTTTCCTTTTATTTTTTCTTTCCCTTTCCCTTCTCTCTCTCTCTCTCTTATTTATTTTAGGAGGCAAGAGCCCTTCGCCCTTCCCCCGTTTCCCTCTTTCCTTCTTATTCCTCTTCTTTCTTTCCCTTTCTCTTCTCTCTCTTTTTCTCTCTTATGTATTTTTTTGGCGGGGGGGGGGGGGGGGAGGTAAGAGCCTTTCGCCCTTCCCCCGTTTCCCTCTTTCCTTCTTCCTCTTCTTTCTTTCCTTTTATATTTTCTTTCCCTTTCCCTTTCCCTTCTCTCTCTCTCTCTTATTTATTTTTTGGCGGGGGGGGGGGGGGGGGGGGGGGTTGAGGAGGCAAGAGCCCTTCGCCCCCCCCCCCAGTTTCCCTCTTTTCTTCTTATTCTTTCCTTTTATCTTCCCTTTCCCTTTCCCTTTTTTCCTTCTCTCTGTCTCCCCCATCAACATAGTAATAACGAAAGAGACCACTCTGTAATCAAGACCATTCCATTTTATTTAATACATTTTCGATATACTTAAATTGGCAACTATTACCTTTTGTCCGAGATCCTCATTTTAAACGACTGATGCGAAAGACTAGTCGACGCACCCTTTAGAGAAAAGCCCCCCCCCCCGCTTTTATCGAAAGGGTGTGTTAAAACGGTACTCCGCTCTCAACGCACCCTTTCGAGAAAAGCCCCCCCTCTTTTATCGAATGGGTGCGTTGAGCACACCACACCGCGCCGCGCCGCACCGCACCCTTTCGATGAAAGCCGTCGGCCAGTACCCTACGTAGTCTAGCAATTACTACCTTTTTTCTTTTGAAATAACACACGATAAAATGGAGATGTGTTGATGCCGAAAGTTCCGGGTGTAATAATGCTGCGTAGTTAGGCCCCCCAAAAAAAATTGTTTGGTTGTCCTCGATTGCTATTTAGGAGTAGGGGTGGGCGGGCAGATTTTTTTTTTTTTTTTTTTTTTTTTTAACTTCATTTTTTGTGTGTCTTTTTTTTTTTTTTTTTTTTTTTTTTTTTTTTTAATAATTTTTTTTCCATAAAAAAAAAAAATCATTGGGATTGTCAAGCATTTTAACAAACGAAGTTTAATATACAATGAATATCAAGACCAACACAGAAAGTATTTTGGGCTTTGAAATACAGCACCTTTTAAATCTCCATTGTACGCTACTTGCGCCCTCTATGTAGCAAACAATGCCTAATCGGTGACCATTGGTCCCCCATTATCCTCTTTATCTTATATTAACTGAGAGCTGATTTGATGAGATAACCACCTGTCCAGTGACCTTGCAGGGTGGTCTAATCCCTCCTGTAAACTAGAACAGATGGGCTTTAAAATGAGTTAGAGATACTCAGAACCTGACTAGAATGAACGGCATTTTGACATGACTGTATAGAAAAATAAAAATGGCAAGTTTAATAAATACCTAATTGTGTACTGAAAAGACCAAACTGGCAACGGGACGCATTTTGATCCTTGCAAATGCATAAAATGGTATGTTTGGCATTTAAGATTGCTCCCCCATAAAAAAAAAAAAAAAAAAAAAAAAAAAAAAAAAAAAAAAAATTGAATAAAAAAAAAAAAAAAAAATGAATAAAAAAAAAAAAAAATTACGAGCGGCCCGAAAATGACGAGCGGGCGGTCGAGGACAACCAAATGATTTATTTTTTTTTGGCCTTATGAAGAAACTCCTATCTATTCGGCACACATAGGAGCATCACTATCCTGGCTGTGTAGTAAAAGCTGTGCTTTTGATTCTCAACTTTTCAAACACCACTGTACAAAACTCAACTGATTTCACTCAAAATCGGTACTTTAGTGACAATTGATGACACCTAAATAGCAGTAAAATACATTTTTTTAAACTAACTGATGTTAAAAAGAATAATTTAAAAATTCAAATTGTAAGTCCAGTGTCAAACTTTGCTTACAGCTGCATCGACATGATTGTGTACAGTCTATGCAATATTGTGTGGTGTGTGTATTTGTGTATGGGTCTAAAAAATACCCGCCTCACAGCAAGCATGCAGTGCTAAAGGTCAATACGCATTGGCATTGACTCTCTATGCTTTGCTGGAGTGTCTATTCGGTACTCTCTAAGTGAGGGTGAAAATGCAATAAGAAATTAAGGCCTAGCTATATATTTTGATGCGTTTCTGCTAAATAAAGCCTGATACATGTTTTCTTCAAACTTGTGATTTACACATCAAAATAACTTTCTCCAGGGTGGTGTTTCACAAAGACTAAGATCAAATTTAAGTTGGACTTTACTATGGCAGACCTCTCATGCCAGTGTTTGCTCTCACCATATACTGGCATTGGTGTCTCGACGGAGGTTAAAATCATGGTCACAAATCTACAAAATTTACATTTTTTCGATAATTCATTATTGAAGGAAAAAATGTTATCTAAAATCATATGGTAAGAGAAAACATGTGACATGAACAGCCTGCCATAGTTAAGTCCAACTTTAAGTCGATCTTAGTCTTTGTGAAACACCCTACTGGTCTTTCATAAATAGGCAAACTTAAGCGTTTCATATATATCTTGAATGCAAATTATTCCTTTTCACTTCCATTCTCCACAATGCTACCAGTAATTAAAATTACATTAAATAAATCTAGGTTCATTTTGTATCCTTGCTAGGTAGGCATTTAAAAAAAGTGACGCCCCTCCCCTCCCCCCCCCCCCCCAAAAAAAAAAGTAGATTTTTTTTTTTCAATTTACATTATCAGTCACACCATTGTTTCAGGCAATCTATTAAAGTTCAGAAGATAGATTGTCCTATAAAAGAACAAAGAAAATGCAGACTCAAATCAGGAGAATTTGAATGTAGAAAAGGAAACCGATTCAATGTCCTTAATTGCCACTTATTTCCCTTTGTCTAACCGAGGGATAACCATCTAAATTTTTTAATCTGATCTTTACCCTTAGATGCAAGCCCATCAGGTCTTCAGTACCCACTACAAGGGAGTGCTCGGGTCATCAAGGATCACTGCGCTGATTGGCACAATCATATCGATAAGTGGAATGGAATGAACGATGCAGGCTTTAACATCATCAACAAGATCATCAATCTCAAACTTCAAGCAAAGTAAGTAAGACGAAAGTAAGGAATTATAAGATGTGTCAAAGAGTGACTTTATTGTGAGGAACATTAATTTGCTGATTGCAATGATTTCACTAAAGTATAAAAACATAGGCACAGAAAATCCATCCATCATCCTTTTTTTTAAGTTTTGCATGTCCATAATATGTAACCTTATTACAGGGCTCCACAGTAATTTTTTGTGAAAAGGGGTTTGGATAGAAATGTTGAGTCTGTATGCATGATCCCTGTGTAAAAACTTTAAAATGTTGGGGTCCATACTTACCGGTAGATATTGGGTATAAAGATGTGCCTGGTGCCTCTTATATCAAAGCCTGGATATCATGTAATACTTTTTGGCAAATTTCAAGAATATAATTTTTAAATGATTTATTTTACTTACACCAAAATATTCATGGAAGCCCAAATTCTACAGCTTTTCCCAATATGTATGGTGCAGTTGTGCTTTTTGCCTACATGCTTTAAAGCCCCACTGTACTACTTGTATCTACACTGTCGCTCATAACTTAGAATATTTAATTATAATAAATTTTAATATAATATATATTATCAATAATTCATTGAATTTTACCCCGGTCCCTAACATAAAAAAATCCTCTGTACGGCCATGCATTATGGCTCAAGGCATGGGCAGACAGAATTTTTTTATTCTGTAGGGGACCGGGGGGAAATTCAATGAATTATTAGTAATTTATTGCATTTTCTTTTTATTTTTTTATTTGTTGGAACTGCCCCCTACCCTAGACCCCGCTGCGTACAGTCATGGTTCAGTGGCAAAGCAATGGCCTCGTAACTGTGAGGCCCCAGGATCAAAACCGTGTCGATGTGCTATATTAGTGCCCTTTTGTGGGGCATTAATCCTCATTACTGTCATTTATGACTTAAGGGCGTAGGTCCCCTAGTTGATAAGCATATTAGCAAACACATGCTTTAGCAGTCACACAAAACACACATTTGCAAATTATTAATCAATAAAATCTGAGAATGTATACTTTTATCTAGATCTATTATTTTTAAAATATTTTTAAAATAATTCCATAAATTGGGGTAAAACAAAAATATTCCAACGTTATGAGCAATAGTGTACTTGCTCCCTCATATAGAAAAACAATTCCTAATCAGTGAATCTTTGCGAATAGTCTACTTGTTGATTAACATTTGATATCTCTGTCTTTTGTAATCTAGGAGTGACGGACAAAGTAAGGTTGAGGTGCGGTCTGTGGCCACCACTGAAGCAGACTTTATGAGTGATAAGCATGATGGGATGCCTGAAGGTCTTGAAGCCTTATGTGAACGACTGACTGTCATACATACATCTATGGTAACATTATTTTTTTACTGATTTGTGCATAAGGGAGTATTTGGATTATTTTGTTGGTACCTCCTCTAATGAAGGGATAAGGCAGTAAAACATTCCACACAATAAGGGCTTTTTATTGTACCGTTCACATAGTGAACTGCAACATCATTTGGCTTCTATAAGGGCTTAGGGGCATATTTCATAACAATTCGAAAAATGCCACTTTTTGGCCAAATCGGCAAGGGGTTAGTTCAGCATTTTGGCAAAAAAAATGAAAATATTTGAATAGGCTATTTTCCTCACAATGAATGCCGTCCCTATATGTCATGAGATGGACCTTGACCCCATTTGGCTTCTACAGAGTGGTAAAGTCATCAAAAATCCATATTTAGAATTTCTCAATTTTTTCTTTTTCCGAAAGAGCATCAAAAATAATGTCTGAATGTCAAAAACCAATTGAATATATCAAGTTTTGGCTGAGATATGACCATCTGAATAAATATACGCACAAGAGATAATATGACAAGATAATTGGTATTCTGAAAATTGTTATATCTTTTATCTTATCTTATCTTGCATGGTATTTACAACAATATTTACAACAAGTAGGGGGTTGTTGTATCTTTCGTGGTGATATAATGGCGGCAATATTTCTTGCCCAGAACCAACTTTGTGCCAATAGACGAGTTAGAAGAAGAATGTGTGTTGACCAGAAACATCACAGATGAGAACTTTCTAAGAAATTTTATGCCAGGATATGACGATTTTTAATGCTCTCATCTTAAGCAATATAGTGAAGGCGTGACTTGTCTTCATGATCCACATGCCACAGCGCATATGATGACGCACGTAATAAGCGCTCAAATGACGCCCAAGATTAGTATGCGCTAGGCGCATCTTCAGATATGGCATAAAGTATTCCTATTGGTTGACCTACTTATCATGCTTATATAAAACAGATTTTGATTGGTTGGACCATACAAATGGGCGTGTCAAAAGTGTTAAAAGATAAGATAGAGGCGGTCCTTCAAGAGATAACACAGGGATAAAATGATGTTCAGAATACCAACTTACAACAATATTAGCGCTGTGTTATCTCTGTGAGATACAACAAAAGATAACACAAAACTTACAACAATGTTCAGAATACCACCCCAGAGCACTACCGTGTGAGTCAAAAAAAAGTTCACACCTAGAAAATTGCTAATTATTTTTTAAAGTCATTTTTGAACAGTAAATTATTATACATCTTATGAAAGAGTGTTTTATCCCAAATCATTTGGTATCATTTTTGTGTGGTATGTGTTCACGCTTGAATGAACAGGAGGCATTGTTTGCGAGAGTGCAAAAATCGACTTGCGCCAAAGTGATGCCTACAGTATGTATTATGTTGGGATGAGCGGAGTGAGGGAATGAATTGAATGTATCAAATGAAATGCATTGCATATGCTTTTTGCAGAAGCAAAGTCACACACACACGCGCGCACAAATGTTCGTTGATATTTGATATTAGATAGTTGATATGTGTAGCATGAATAATTTTGTTGGGGATGTTATTTGGATCTGCAAAGACCAAATTAAAACCCAAATCCCAATTGTTTTATTTAAACATCACATAAGCAACTTTGGCGCATGCCACACAAAAATGATACCAAATGATTTGGGATAAAACACTCTTTCATAAGATGTATAATAATTTACTGTTCATAGAATTTTTTTTAAATAATTAGCATTTTTCTAGGTGTAAACTTTTTTTTGACTCACTCTGTATCGAATACTGATAGTTCCCATAGGACATATATTTATTCAGATGGTCATATCTCAGCCAATACTTAACATATTCAATTGGTTTTTAACATTCGGACATTATTTTTGATGCTCTTTTGGAAAATGAAGCAAAAATTGAGAAATTCTAAATATAGAATTTTATGATGTCATAGCTTCGGTACTCTATAGGGGCATATAGGGCCATATTTCGTAAAAATTCGAAAAAAAGGGATTACCGGTAGTTCAGCATATTGGCGACAACAAATATTAGAATAGGCTAATTTCCTCACAATGAATGTCCCTATGCCCCTATTTTGTAAAAATTCGAAAAGCATAACTGTACAGAAGGATTACCGACTGGAGCACCTTATTATCTACAAACTCAATCATTACAAAGTGAAAATAAAATTGTTCCCATTCATCAATTCTGTGAATATGCAGCAAATTCATTTAGAATATTACATATTTTGTTTTTCTCCTCATTCCCTTTTCACTTTTGCTGTTTGTATGTTTCTATTTTTGAATGTTGGGTCAGTTAGTTTATTCCTGGAGCCCGTCTTCACATACCTAAATAAGATTCCTCTTTTGTTGAATTTTAGGCTACTCTGATGAAAAAAATGGCCGCCATCACAAAGCATTTCCAAGGTGTGGAGAAATTGGAGCAGAAAAGAAGGAATCCCAACGTGGATGTCGGTCCAATGTTTACAAGTTGGTCAGTGGACAAATTTGGTAAGCGTTAATATGTGGGATGAATGAATACCAAAAAGTCAAGTTTCTCATATTACATTGTAGAAGCTTTATATTACATTTTATTTAACAAAATATTTTGGGGTTATAAATGTGTTTAAATTGTAAGAAAAGAATGCCTTGAAAATATATTCATACATTTATGACACTCTTATTATTTATATTTGAAAATATTTATTATTTTCTGTTTGATGTTTATCCCACTTTATATTGATGCTACCTGTCCCCTAACCTCTCTCTTGCTTTCCTTCTCTCTCTCTCTCTCTCTCTCTCTCTCTCTCTCCCTCTCCCTCTCTCCCTCCCCCCTCCCTCCCTCCCTCCCTCCCTCTCTCTCTCTGTCTATCTTTATAACTCTTTGTTTATACACTCACTGTTTTCCTCTGCCCCATCCAATGTGTTTTTTCTCTCTCATCTCTCTCTCTGTCTTTGTATTTATCTCTTTCTCCATCTCACTATCTATCTTTGTAACTCTTTTTTACACTCGATGGCGATCTGATCAGTTTTTCTGTAATAGCGCTCAATAAGAATCAATTATTATTATCATTATCGATGTCTCTTTCTTCTTGTCTTGTCCAGTTCAAGCCTCACAGCATCTTCAAGACATGTACCGGCAGGAACTGGAGGTCAAGAAGGTGATCGTGGAGGATGTAGCTCACCATGACGACCGAGACATCATGATGATGTACGCCTCCTCCTGGCTTCATCAGCCGTACATTGAAGATGATGCAGTGGTGGCGTTAGAGAGTATGCTTACAGAGACGGGGTTTAGGTGACATCAGAGGGGAAAGCTTGTGTAGCGTGACAAAAAAAGGATTACAGTTTGGAGGTGCTGTAGAAGAGTTAGAAAATATGAGAAGGAAAAGGCAGTTCTACATGTAGGAGCTCAAGCTAGAAGTCAAGAAGATGATCATTGAGGATGTTATTCACTATGATAATCATGACATCATGATAGTATATACGCCTCCACCTGGCTTCATCAGCCATACATTGAAGATGATGTTGCTCTCTATGATAATCATGACATCATGATAGTATATACGCCTCCACCTGGCTTCATCAGCCATACATTGAAGATGATGCGGTGGTTACGTTAGAGAGTATGCTTACAGAGACAGGGTTTAGGTGACACCGGAGGGAAGAGTAGGTGTAGCGTGACCAAAAATGGTGCTGTAGACAGGAGTAAGACAACACAAGATGGAAAAGGCATTTCTACATGTAGGAGCTAAAGCTAGAAGTCAAGAAGATGATCATTGAGGATGTTACTCACTATGATAATCATGACATGATGATATACGCCTCCACTTGGCTTCATCAGCCGTATATTGAAGATGATGCGGTGGTTACAGAAAGGAAGTATGCTTTCAGAAATAAAGTTTAGGTGACAGCATACGAGAAAGGCGGTTATTTAGGAATATGAATAAACAGAGAGGAGAGGCATTGTGGAAAGATTTGGTGATATTAAAGAGCATGTTTAGAGAGACTTACATGATAGCAGAAGGAAAATGAAGTTATATTCAGTATGATTATCACTAAGCAGTGAGGGATACAGAGGAGAGGCAATACTGAAAGTGTGATTATATTAGAGAGCTTGCTTTATACAGAGCTCACTGTTTGTTGCTATTTAAAGGAGATGAGGCGATAGAAAGACCACATTACTCATTTCTTTTTAGATGTCCACAAGTTTTTTTATATGATATAGGCCTTTTCAGTCTTTCGCAAGCCTGTGCAAATCAAGAAATATCTTTTCAGATCTATGTTAGTGAAGAGATTCCAACAACAAATAACAGCATAGCAACATTCGAAGTTCAGGAAGTTCCAAGGACAAAAAATTAAGTGATTGAACATGGATTGATCATGGCACTGATGTTTCTAAAGTTCAGAACTTGTTTTTTTTCTGTACGTTTGGCAGAGATAGATTGGAGCATGTACTGTATATCTAAATAAAGGAAATGGATGTCTCAAATTACGTCTTTTATTCAGACTGTTGATTTTGCTTCTTAAGATCTCAATTTCTTGTTTTCACTGAACATTCTCACATTCTTTGTCTTTCAGTTCAAGTCACTCTCCCTTTTCAAATACACTTTGTTACTTCACCAAATCTTACCAGCATATTTCTCAATTCCTAGAGGTAAAGTTGATATTCTATTTACATGGACAGTTAACACCTAAATTATTCATACCCTTGCCAAGTTTTGTAAACAAAATTAAGTATGTGAAAAACTGATGTGTCTTGATTTATGTTCCTTGAAAATGTGACACATTACAGCTTACATCTAAAAGAATTCAACCAAGGCCCTAATTCAACCAGTCCGCCTTTCATTCTAGAGTTACGAAAACACACAAAAAACATTACATTGACCAGGGGTATGAATAATTTAGTTAACTGGATGTCGATTTTCCTTATTCTGGTAAGTACTGATGTGCAGATTTGAACAGTCAACACATACACTCTGAATACACAAGATGATACTGCAATGTTTTTCATACATATTTAATGGAATATTCACATGACACATGTATATACAGGTGCAACGTTATGAATACGTCAACAAATATTTCATGGTTTCTGTCTATTAACCTAACTTGTTTTTAGGTACCGGTATGTTGTTTGATTGTTTTAGCTGTAAAATGTCTGGACTAGTGTGAAATTCAATTACTTGCAGGAATTTAATTTCATTAGCCTTGCATTTGATCTGAATGTTTTCATTCTTCAAATTATGATCAATAACCTCATCTCGAGTTGCTGTACAGATTTTCTGGTCAATAGAAGAATTCAATGATCAAATAATGTATTCAAATTCACTTTCAAAAATTGTAATAATGAAAAGGATGATTGCATGCATGGAATATTAGAAGATAGAAAATTTCATTTTTTTTTTTTACAAATTAAAAAATTCATAATGTAATTCAGGTTTACTTATAGTGTGTTTCTCCTCTTCAGGCACACATAAATGTAACAAATTATACAGAGCACAACTAAATAATTTTCTTTAATACATGTCAAAACTTCTCATACCCAGGGCCAGGGAGTTACATGATTTATTTACTTCAGAGATAACTGGCATTTACTTTTCCCTTGTCCAATTAGAAGTTCTAACTGAAAAAAAAAGAATGGAAGATTCTAGTCCATTTGATGTAGAATGTAGTATTGTGTACAGCATTGAGAAAGATTAATTTTTCATTTAATAACTGGATGCCCAAATCAACATTCCTACTTGTCTCATACATAATATTTTTTATCATAAATAATATCCATTCATGTAAATACATGTAAATAATTTTGGTAATAATATTCAATAAATGGATACGATTTCATTTATTTTAAGCTTTGTGCTGTTTGCCTAATATAGAGTTAATTCTCATTACCAACAGATTTGTAAACAGTATTACAAGTATGGTCTAATTCTTCAAAATTAGGACAAGAGAAAAATGAGTTTAAAAATAAACCTACATAATTTCTTACCTTGAATTCAAGCATTGATTGTAATAAGCTAATACATGTACGTCATAGAAATTTTGTTCAAATTAAAATGTCATGAGAAAACATAGAACCACATGTAATTTCAACCAATATTACATATAATGCACCCTTTTTGTAATGAAAGAATTAAACAGTTTGTCATTCCACTGAAATGCATACATGTCCATTGTATGTACCGGGAGTTGATGAATTCACACTAGGGCAATTCCAAAAAAGGATGAAAACATTAATTAAAGAACAGAATGTGTTGAATCTCCCTCAAACTACATGTTTAGTCACTTTAATGCAACAAATATTCCCATTACATGGAGTACGGTACAACCTTTCAAGGACTTCATTGGCTTATGCTTTGAAGATTCAAATGAAATCTTACTGATGAAGCATGTAAAATTCAATTATGAACATTAAGTTGATCATGCAATTTATTCTATTTATCTGATCTCTGTGGTTTATTAATGTATTCAAAATTATGGATGTTTTGAATGAATGGACTACAATACTTGCAATTCAGTTTGCATAATAATAATAATTGTTATTTATATAGCGCATAATAATTATTGACGACAATCATCAATGCGCTTTACATTATTAAATTCATACATTACCTGTTGCTTCTTTGGGCAAGCTTTAAGGTTTGCATAAAAATCTCCTGCGTTTCCACCGTTTCCTTTTTTTTAGGTCAAAATATTTTGGGGCAAACAAATTTTTAACGTCCCATTTTTTTCAGCATACTCCATTCTCATGCCTGATAAATTGGAATATGTTGGTAAACATGCATATCGTCTACCTGTCTACAAGAGCTCCCTTAGGTCATATCTCTGTAACAGATTAACACAGAAAAATACATTGGAGACTATACCAAACGTTGAATATCTAGTATATGGTGGTGGTGGTGGACTTGATGAAAAATAATTTTCACCTCAAAAGGGTATCATAGCTGTATATCAAACTACTAAACTCTATAATGTGCATCTCACTATCATATACAGTCAATAACATTGGAAATGGTGTTGAAAAACATTTCAGACTAGACATGCAATGTACAGAGCATACATTCATACTCAAACCTAATAATGGTAGCTGAATACACATATCAAATTCATGCACGTATAAAGCAGACCAAACAAATTCTAAAAAAACAAACTATATTGCCATATTCAAAAATATACACAAGCATATGTTACATATTTACAATTGAAGACAGCTGTCGAATTCTGGAGAATGGGCAGACAATTTATAGATGCCTACAGGATTCCTTTACAAGCTATCTTAATACTTGAATCAAATGTTTTGACTGCTATTAACATTTCCAGGTACTCAATTTATACACTTAATTAATATTCACACTATTCTACTTCAAACGGAGGTACAATCTAAGTGCAGACATGTTATTTGTCACAGCATTGTTACAAAAATACTTTCCTTATTTGAGAGTTTCCATGATATATATTCAGCTGAAATACTAGATATCATAGACTTGTATTCTCAAACATTCTGAAAGTTGAATACACAAATAAACAGAGAAACTAAGAGAGAATGATTGAATAGAGAGTGAAAATGAAAAAAGGCAAGTTGCTGACAGACTACAGTGTGGTTGGTTGGTTGCAGCAGTACAGACTGCATGATGCACAATACTGGCAAGTTGGGCATTATGGCAATTCATATATACACAGCAAACGGACTCCTCCCCACGGAGGACCATGGTTCTGAAGCGATCAATCCGTTGACTGATTAATCAAACCCATCTCAACGGCCATATCCAGGGACATCCCAGCCGGTAACTGGACGCAACTGCCATCATCCAGGATGTACTGGGGACTGGGTTCCTCAACCGTTTCAATGGCACCACCCTCCATGGACAGCAGAGCTTGGACAGTCTCTATGGTCATGCCGTCGGGTGTCTGGATCTGCATGGCGGTGCCATCCGGCTTCTGGAGGAGGAAGGTACCGTCTTCCAGCTGCATGATGGTGGTGCCCTCGGGCAAGACGGTGGTCTGTTCTACCAGGTCTTCAGAGGGCGTTTCTCCCCCTGTCTCCATGAGGGAGGTACCAGTCTCGCTGGATGATGCCCCTGCTTTCGCTGGGTCAGCCTGAGTAAGAACAACAATGAAGATATCTATTGTACCAGTGGTATATACTTTAGTGCTAGAACATATTTACACAATAAATCATGAGTAACAGGCAGTATCCTAAAATCACCTTTGAAAACAAGAATGCATCAAAGGATGACCTAATTTTGTTTTTAAAGTAAAATATACAAAATTATAATCATATGCCAATTTATAAAGAATACACTGACCTTTTAAATCACACATCTAAAATACATCATAGACTAATCAGAAAAGGGGAAAGATACAAGACAACAGTTTATGAAAATGAAGTGATTTGCATATCAAGTTCTTACCACATCAGAAGAGACAGCCTGGGAAGTTGTTGCCATGTTATCAAGACCACTTGTCATGAGCTGTGGGTCTGATGACATGCTAGATGATGGTGTGGTATTGGTACTGGAGGTTGTGCTGGAGTTGCTCACCTGTTTTGATGATGATGATGCTGGCTGGGTGATGGTAGGTTTCTGAAAAAAAAGTGAAATGAATAATTGTGTAAAACAGGACTGACAGAGAAATAGCGAATCTCAGTGATCTATAGCATGAATTTCATTGATCTCACAAGACTGTATGGACACGTAATGTGTGATAAAATGACTCTAATCTGAAATGCCCAAGTTCCATCAACAGTGGTACTATTTAGGCAGATAAAGAGAATTTCAAATTTAGATACAAGCAACCACATGTGTATTGTGTACAAATAGACTGCAAGTGGTGGTAGATACACATAATCCTTGAAAACAAAAATGACTCGCACAATTCCATAAGCTGATGTTCAATCTAAAGCAACTAGGTACAAGAGAAAGGAAGAAAGAGAGAAACACAGAATATGTCATTTATAAGGGACCTGAAGTATAGTACTTTACCAGCACAGTAATGTCCTTATGTGATCGACTCAACGAAAAAAGCCATTTACCGTTTTGATGGGTTTGAGGGGTGGCAATGTTGTAGCACTGGTTGTCTTGGCTGACGGGCTGGATTCAAAGGCTGCAGAGTTGGATTCCAAACCCTTGGATGCCTTGGACGATATAGGTCCCAGAGGAGGGATGGGTCGCTTTGCAGCAGGTTTCACCGTGGTGGTGCTGGTGAGGGGTACATCAGCGATGGATGCTATGTTTCCGATGGTGTGGACTCTCTTAGCGGCGGCGGTGGCGGAGGAGGTGGCGGTGGGTGTCGTGAGCCTGGTCGATCCTGCAGACCTCGAAGGGGACAGGATGCTGATGGTTCTAGGGGTCTTTTTGCTCGGGGGCTGTTTAAATGAACCAAAAATGTTAGCAGTGGATATTTAAATGCTTATCATATTAATATTAGATGTATCAATTTACATTTCTATATCACCATTTAATAATGGACCACAATTCTGTGAGATCCTACAAGTAATACTATAAAAGGTCCTGTGAATATAATCTATGTATTTGACATTTTTCAACATAGATTTGATTAGTTACTCTAATATTTATAGCGCTTTTCAATAGTATAATTAGTGAGCCAACATTTGCTCTATTCAAAACTATTATCAAAGTGTTGTCTAAACAAATGGTTGAGAAAAATACTGGTTCTGCATTGAAGAAATAAACATGTAAATGGGAGAAAAACTTCTCTGTGTATTATGACCCCTCAAAGTTTACCTCACTCCTTGCTGGACTTCCCATTCTGCGCTTCCTCTGTAGCGCTTCTCCTACACTCTCTGCAACTCTGGGTTGTTTTTGTTCTCTATCTTTGATCGAGACTGCTTCTTGCTTCCGGCTCAGAAGCCTTACAGTCTTTGGCAGTGAATCTTCTGAAGGATTCTTGAAGCGGTACCGTCCAGTCTCCACACCAAGGACCTTAGCCATGGTGTCATCCTCAATCAGAAGCTCTTGTGTTTCACTCCCTGTGGGTGGGGGGGGGGGGGGAGGGGTAGATTATATAAGGCATTTATAATAAATAATAATAATAAGATATTTGTATACCGCAAATTGCAAATTGCCTCTAAGCGGTTTAGAAGAAAATAGCTGATAAGTAAAGGAAACAGAAATTGTATTACAAATTACATCAATTTAAATTACCATTAAAACTTTGCAAATGAAAATAATACATGTACATACATGTAATTACAAATCACTTACAACCAAAATACAAATAGTTAATAAATTAATAGTATCCTTCGGTAATATACAAAAAATAAAAGGCAAAAGGTCAAAAGAGCTATTCAGGATTGGTGGTTATTTTACCTGGCTGCTAAGAAAGCATAAATGCTTTTAAGTAAGCAACCAGACGGCCGACAGCTTTAGGTCCTCTCTGAGGGACCTGGTAATGAGGATTAGTGCCTTACCAAAGGGCACTAGCGCATCGACTTGGCTTCGAACCCGGTCACCGGATTACGAGACCACTGCTCTACCAACTGAGCTATCGCGCCTCCTCATAAGATTGAATTTAACAAGAATACATTAAATACATTGTCAAAGACACTGGAATACATGTATGAATCAAATTGCTAATAATCTTGCATTTGATTATAAAAAGCACATGTTCACTGTACTTGTTTACAAAAAAATAAAACGGATAATCTTATCACTGCTGAGACCTAACTTTGGGAAAACCTATATATATATATATATCTACAAGTTACAGTGTGACAGGGATCACATGTATTTAGTGCAGACCTGTCATGAGCTCAAGTTTATGTTACCTTAATCTCCATCCCGAGACTTCAATATTTAATGGCAAGTGCAAAATCCTTTATGAGTACATGTAAATATATAAAATGGAATGAACTAGTAATATAGCCTTTCATGGATCTCCATTTACCTATCAACCATGCTTATAATTTATTAAAATGTCCAGGGGTGTGTTTCACAAAGATCCTATTCCTAAGTCAACTTAACTCCAAGACAGACTTTAAAATTATGAAGAGCCATTTGTAGCCTTAAAATAAAATATATTAAAAAAAGAAAAGTGTTTTAGACTTTGTTTAAATTCCACATCAAGAACATGAAATCTCCCTGATAATAGAAAATATGAACGATTTGAATCAACATCTTATGCCTTTTAAAATAACTTTTACAAAATATTTGCATAGATGCTAACGACTTTCCATAATTGTTAAGTCCAACGTAGAGATAAGTTCAACTTAGGATCTTTGTGAAACACCCCCCTGGGCTGAGAAAATTGTCTAAGGTATAAAGTTAATTTATCAACCTTTCCAGGAATGATCCTTTGCAGCAGCACCTGAGATGCGCTCCAGGCACGATGTAGCCATCTTTCTGGCTTCTGTATGCATTTCTTTGAGAGATTTGAGGATAGTAGGGAAGATAGCATCTTTGGTGGTGGTCTGCTGAGCTCTGGCCACAGTGTACTCCCAGGGTTTGATGACCTTACACAGCATAGGTAGTGTGACCTTGATCAGATCTTCATCAAGGGGAGACTTGGGGTCAAAGAACTGTGGCAAAAATGTATAGATATTCACATCATTCATTATAATTTACTTGAATGGTTAAAGCATATATTTATCCAAAGATATGTGATTTTTTTCCATTCTATGACTCGGATAGAAAAGATAATGCCCTTGATCAGATCATCATAAAATGCAACAGACGTTGAAATATGTTCTAAATAGATTGTATTTATATGAATGAAACTAATCAAATATCTGGGATTTTTAAATCTATGAATCAAATGGTTACAGTACAATGTAGTTAAAGGTGATGGGATGTTTTGCTAAATGCTTCTGGTGAGAAAGTATATGCCTTTTAAAAAACTGAATAACTGTCAATACAAAAGATTGTTCAATCCCTCAAACACAAAGGAAAAAACATGATCATATTCTACAAAAGATCCTTAGAATTATGTTTTTTTTTCTTCTTCAAGTAATGTAATAAGAACAAAAATTCCTGAAGTCCAACCTTAAAAGTTGACGTATCTTCCTTTTCAACATCTTTGCTGTTTGATGAAACTGTTGGTGCATCTTCACTCTGATCAATGACCTTACGACCTGAGCCAGGGGGTCTTCCTCTTCCTCTTCCTCTCCCTCTAGGTTTATATGGCCCAGTCCTAGGGGTGTAGTGGTAGGTGATGATAGCTGGTTTGGGCCTTACTGGTGATGTTTGCTCATCTTCTTTGGATGTCTGTTCTGAGGAGCAGGGCTTTTCATCTTCAGCTTCAGCTTTAGGAGATTGGTCTCCATTAGATTTCTCATCTGCCTCGCTTGGTGTCTTCTCCTCTTGTTTGCTAAATAACAAAATGAAAATGAAGTACTAGATGAACAGTTTGGTTTTAACAATAATTTCAACTCAATTTCTACCTTTTCTTCTGCAATGAGAAGCATATGAAACCTGAAGGGCTTCAAAATCAAGCATTTGTACCGTACCATGTTACATGTCTTAAAATGTTAGGCCTTTTTAGTTTTTTACACAAAGATTACATTGTAGGAAGTGAAAATTATGATAATTATACAGATGTTATTCTTAATACAAATTTAATTCAAAAATTTGCTTCATTTTCTTTCTTCTTTTTGGGCATGGAATTTTCACTTCACAATCAAGGAAACACAAATAATTTAAAATGAAAGAACAAAGAAACCTACTCTTTCTCATCACTTTGTCTCTCGTCAAACTGTTGGTCTTCATCTTCTGTCTTTGCAAACACGGAGTCTGGATCTCCATGAGTTGGGTTTTCTCTGTAGTGCCTGGCAAGGCCACCTTTACCAATATACCTCTTTTCACAGCTTTGACATTTATACTTTCTCTTCAGATTATACATGCTGAGAGCAGATGATCCAGTTTCAGTCTCATCATAGTCCGAGTACTCTCCATCAGAGGAACCTGGTTGATCTCCCAACTCTTCATTGGACATGGTCTTGTACTCTTTGATTCTGTACAGCGGAGGCCTGGAAACTCGTCCTGATCGAGTCTTGCAGTTGGCAGGTCTCTTCTGTCTCAGAAGATGCAAGTCCCGGGAGGATGGCACTGCAGGAGCCATTCCCTTGACTGCTGCTTTACCTCCACCTCTCCCAAATTTCTTCTTCACGCCAAGGACTATGGCTGGCTTAGGACTCATAGAGGCTCTGACCAATGCTGAAGAGGGTGATGAAGTTGTTCTTGTGATCGCGGTTGTTGGATTGCTATTGTTAGAAAGTCTGTTGGACAAGACAGTACCAGGTGGGAAAGTTCTGACGGGTGTTTGCAGCTTGTTGGTCACGTTTGTCACTACTTTCATGAGTGGAATCGTGCTTCCCTGTGTCTGGCTGGGGGTCAAGATCGCTGCAGAAACAGGAACAGGAGCTGGAGCCGGAGCTGGAGCAGGGAGAGGGGCTGGAGCTGGAGTCGCTGACTGGGTGGTCACGGTAGCGGGAGCATCAGGGACACGGACAATGGTGATGGGTTGACCAGGATTCTTCGCTAACAGGGCCTGCACTTCTGGGGTATTCACGATATTGGATATGAGTGTTTGGCTTAGAGCCCCTGTCCCCGGTGGGGTTCGGACGGTGATTGTTACTGGCGAAGGGGTTGAAGATGCTACTCTCAGAGTTGGAACGCTTGAAATTGGAGCCGTTTGTTGCTGGGAGATGGCTTGTACGAGGCCAGGTGTGTTCAGAAGAGATGTTCCGAGGCTAGCAATATTACTTGAACCTGTCAGTATACTATTCCCATTAACAAGTAGTGATGTGTTCTGAACTGATCTTGCTAAATTCAAAGATATAGGACTAGCTGCAGTTGCAGCGGTCAATGCAATGCAAGTGGGAGTGGTTCCAACTGATGATGCTGCAGCCATTTCCAGGATGTTTAATCCATCTTTATTTTTTGTGTTATCTGTAAGAGAGCATTCACTGCCTGAATCAATCATGGTTGCAATGGATCCAAGTAAAGAACTTGCTGCAATGTCCGACAGCACATTATTTGATGAAGAAGACATGGCGGAATCACCTGAAAGAGCAGAGGAGCCTGTATCAATTTTTGAACATTCAGAATCAATTTGACTTGTCAGACAATCAGCTTGTGATGCAATTGAATCATCAATTAACCCATTGTTACTTGAAGTTGATGTGCTGTCAGCAATCAACATTTGATCTTGATCCACAACTTCGGGGAAACTGTGTGCTTCTCCATCTCCTTGTTCATGCTGTTCAGTTTCTGGAATGACAGTTCCAGAATCTTGTTTATCATCATGATCATTTAACACGCCGCTAGCCGGGGCTTCGGTGTTTGCGTCGGCTGTCTCTCCTGCAGCGGCAGAGAAGTTCATGTCATCTTCCTGTCCGGATTCGTCCATTTTTGAAAGAGCCTCGGACAATAAATCCAGCGATTTTCCTTCCTTTGTTCCTGTAGTATTCTCTCCGTTGAAGCCTTGTTGTTTTAAATCATCTTGGGTCTCGGAATCGGGATCAGAAGGAGTAGAATCTACTTTTTCAACACCCTCCGCGTCCGCCATATCAAAGCTGCTCGCTCTCAACAAAAGTAAACCCTGAAAATGTACTGGGGACCTCGCGCAGTCGTTTTTTGTCTAATTATGATGTCCACGCACTGAGTACATTACCTTTGCATGAGAACTATATAAAACGCCCGGATAGAGTCTAAACCCTTATTGGAGGTCACCTGATTGTTGCACATTGATGTTCATACAACAGTCTACTGTGCCTTTTACAAGTTTTAGGTTCCCGAGTCCATATTCTACAGGATTTGCACATAGTTCAAACGTTCACCATGTCTTCAGAGCAATTTGAAAGGATTGAAGATGACTACCGAACTCTCTGTGACACAGTCAAGTACAAACTTGAAGCAAGAATTCCAAATTCATCTGGTGGTAAGATTAAGAACTGACACTGACACTGTGACAGTGCAGTGTCATTTTCATTTTCATTGATCATGATAACAAAGTTTTCATCATTAACCTATCATAGTGTTACAGAAATTGGATGCTCGGCCGATTGCTAGGGAGGTCTGAATAGGGAGACTAGCTTTAATTTGGGCAAGGTTTTTGGGAGTGTGAAAAAGTTTGGAGCTGAGGCCGAGGTAGTTTAAAAAGTTGTGTTTTAGACTAGATAGAAGGAGCTGGGAAGATGTTGCTCGGGCGTTTTTAAAGCCACAATAGGCAAGAACCAGTATAAATGTGAGTAAATGTAACTGTATAATTAGGTTGTGGCAAGTTAATATATCGGATACCACCTTCATGTTTCTTTTGAATAAACATCAGTTACTTTAAATCATTGTTCGATAACTCTTTTCTCGCGGAGACTGTAAGAGTGTAATTGTATGTGTTTGTGACTTGGCCATGGCCGTGCGTGAGCACTGATTTAGGCTAGCCTAAATCTATACCCCTAGAGTCTTAAAATTCCCCATTTTCTTATTAAAGAATTCCCCAAAATTATAACAATAAGTAGACTTCTACATGTTTTGTTGATCAATCATCAATTAATATGTCATACTAATGAGTTAGAAGTTAAATTATTAGATTTCTTTCATATTCAATGATCCTTCTTTATAATATGTATTATTATTATATTTTGAAAATAAGTAATGTTTCTATCTAAGACTTTTTTCCACTTAACTAAACTATACTATATTCACTTCTGAATGAGAAACGCCTATAAACTAAAACAACGACAACAACAACAAACTGACTATAGGGCCTAGATCTCCATTATCACAAGTATATTCTCTGGTTTTCAGACCCACATCAATTTTGAGATAAATTCTATCTCTAAATGTGTAAACTGAATAGTTTAAAACTTGTGATTTAACTTTTGGAATGCTTACATTTTGTGATTTTAATATTTTGTTGCAGCCTTAAACCTTGGATGCAACTTTTATAGCATGGCATTTTTACTAAGGATAATATAAAGGTGTAACATTTTTAAAACAATCAAATGAAGTTATTTTCTAATTCACGCTGTTCAAACGAATATAAATTATTTTCCATCGCGCTTTCACCCACCTGCTGAAGAAAACATATACAATTACTTTCCAAACACTTAGGGGAGCACCGCTCATCTAGGACGGCTGCGGACGTCTCGTTTACTGGCACCAAGTAACACTACACACGGGTTATCTTGGATAATGAAATTTGATACATACCTTCTCAAATACTTACGTATGCAAAATTATGCATATGAAAAGAACACCTCTTTTCGTCAATGTGCGTTCTTACACCTGTCAAGCCAACATTTTAAGCACAATCTATTGAACTACTCCACCTGCCGAGCCAAACTTGTAAGCAAACTATGACAAATGTCACACATCTCCTGTTAAGGCAAGGTTGCGAAGCCCTGGCACCATCTAGTCATGCAGAACTTAAGCAAGAAATTCAACTTTCCTAAAGAATCTGTAAAGAAAATCGGGTGGTCCGCACTGCCTCGTTAGATAGCAGTCAATGACCAACGCCCTACTCTTATTCAACCTTCCCGCCACGCAACTTTTGCATACATTATGCAAAGTGGGGTCAAAGCTCCGATGGAAAATGTCATTATTTTCTAATTCACGCTGTTCAAACGAAAATAAATTATTTTCCATCGCGCTTTCACCCACCTGCTGAAGAAAACATATACAATTACTTTCCAAACACTTAGGGGAGCACCGCTCATCTAGGACGGCTGCGGACACCTCCGCTATGTTTCCCCCCATTTCAAGGTTTAAAGAACGGGACAGACACTATAATTTGCAAACACATCATATTAGTTTATTATCCAAACTGAATCCAAAAGATCACAGGTTACAGTAGTCCATAGTCATATCAGTCCATCCGAAATCCGTTAATACAATTCATAGCATAACTGTCAAATTACTTAACAATCCATTGAACATTACAATAGTTCAACCATATTTACAAACCTGCACACTGGCGCATCGTCCACTTTAAGATTTTAACATAATAACATTAGGAAATTGTGAATTCCTACTATACCTTCTCAGACTCAGCTAGATACCAATATTAAGAGATACACTGAGCTGGTTCTTAAGCGATTCTTTTACATAACCATCCTTAGCAGAATCAGATTTCCACCTTCCATGTTTCTTGAAAAGACGATCAGATATACCTAAGGCAGCTGCCGCAGAGGCACCACCTGCCCTAAGGCTATGCAAGCCAAAGTATGAAGAATCTAACCCTATTGACAATAATGCAGCCTTAAAAAGATCACGGCATGTTGTATACGACAATTTGCCCCCTCTCAAAACATATTTCTTCAAGGATTTCTTGAGCGTCAATGGGCGGAAAAGGTATTCCTCTGAAGAACCTGGAATGATGTCACCTAATAGCATATATTTATTCAACATGGCAACTGGACAGGTAGGTTTACCTGTTGCAGCAATAATCACCCAGGCACCTTCTCTACAGTGCGTCCCAGAAAAAACGAAACCGAGAAGTATTGATGTTTTATCATAACGTAATCACAACCATAATTAATGAATGATACATATTTGGAAAGCTTAGAGTCTCCTCTTTCAGTTGATGCTACTCAGATGATGCATATTCTACGCATGAGTGATTAAGAGCAATTTGAAGGAAGGAAACCAAAAAGACATTTGGCAGGCGGTATCTGAATTTCGAAGAAAAATTCACATTTCTAGAAAGTTGAGTTTCTGCCCTTTCATATGACACCTCAATCAGGAAAAATGAGCGAGGAATAACAAAGTTCTGTCTGTTTAAAGTAGCCCTTACATTTTCATAATTTTAACAAACGAATTCGTTTTCACTGGGTGCCTGCCGTAGCAAAAAGCAGATTTGACAAAAGACTTAACTCCGTTTCGTTGACAATCAGCCATGCATGAAGACTCTCGTCTACGGCTGATTGTCAACGAAACGGAGTTAAGTCTTTTGTTAATTTCGTTTATTGATACGGCAGGCAGCCAGTGAAAACGAATTCGTTTAATAAAATTATGGAAATGCAAGCACTACTTTAAACAAACAGAACTTTGTCATTCCTCGCTCATTTTTCCTGATTGAGGTGTCATATGAAAGGGCAGAAACTCAACTTTCTAGAAATGTGAAGTTTTCTTCGAAATTCAGATACCGCCCGCCAAATGTCTTTTTGGTTTCCTTCCTTCAAATTGCTTTTAATCACTCATGCGTTAAATATGCATCATCTGAGTAGCATCACATGAAAGAGGAGACTCTAAGCTTTCCAAATATGTATCATTCATTAATCATAGTTGTGATTAAGTTATAATAGAACATCGATACTTCTCGGTTTCGTTTTTTCTGGGACGCACTGTATATTGGTCAGTTTTACTATGCTGAATGAAACATTTGACATGTGAAGTATGTACAGAAATATCACACTCTCTGAGCTCCACTAGCTCAGCGTGCCTAAAAAAGCCTGCATAAGCTAACAGTGTCATAGAACACAATCTGGCTTCCTTTAAACAATCAGAACAACCATACTTATTAACAAGTTTATTCAGAATATCTGGAGTTATAGGTTCCTTCTTACATTTTGGATGAGCTAGAATTCTTTTCAAGCCTGCAAGAAGTAGATGCAAAAATCTTGAATTACAGGGATTCACCTCGGTTACTGGCGAGCAGTCAAGAAACCATTTAATACCAAAATGTGCTCCTTCAATCCTTGAATAGGGTGCATCATTATTATACATGCTCATATAATACCTTGCGATATCCGCCTTTTGTGCCGGTAACTCACACACACAGTTTATAGCACACCATGACTTCCAATCTTCAAACGCTTTCCTGTATTTCGCAACAGTGCTAGTAGCTCTAGATGCCATCAACACTTCCTGCAATGATTTATGGTCACTTGTTATCCTGCAATTCAATATACAGAGAAAAATTGAAAATGTTGTTCTCATACGAAAAAATTGAGTTCATCAAACCAAACGGTTAATTATATTTGAAAACACTCAAAATTCGTCATCCACATGACCAACCTACTATACAAACGTATAACTGGAGAGAATACCATGCAGGTTTATAACTCTCTAAAATGCAATGCTGCACAATCAATCCTGTTATCCCATAACAATATCACATTCATGTATATACTATTAATTATCTCTGTTTCCAATCTCAAACCACTTTTACCTCCTGAGATTCTACTTAGAACTTATGGAACCCTAGAATTTCTTCCATCCAACCTCAGGCATAAGACCTCACTTGTCATCTTGGAAGTCCCAAAAATAAAATTAGGGTTACGACCTTGAACAAAGATATGCTTTGGATCAGAAAATCTCATGACCTCAACCACCAGGTTACTGAAACTACTGTTTGAAGAAAACAAAAGAGGCCAAAATGGGGCAGACGGCCATGATGGCACAATCAATGTCGCTAAAGCCCGGCAAACTTTAACATGTTTGATCGCCCTTCCCACCAGGGAGATAGGGGGGATCAGCCAATTATTCTCCTTACTCCAATCACCAGAAAACGCATCTACTTGACTAGTAGAAGGACACCAGAATTTAGAATTAAAAACCGGCAATTTATGATTGAACTCATCAGCAAATCTATCTACTGTGTGCGGGCCCCATTTAGTATCAATGAACTTAAAAAACTCTACAGTAACACCCCAATCATCGAAGTCTTCTTGTCTACTCAGGATATCTGCCTCTACATTCTCATCTCTCGGGACCCATTGCACAGAAACTTCTAAGGGTAGACTGTTACAAAAATCAGCAATACGCAATGCTAAATCATGCAAATCGACCTTCATACTGCCTTTTCTCATAATGACCTCTACACCAGTGTTGTCAGTAAACACCTTGACCTTCTTTCCTTTTAAACTTGGCGAGAATGCTTCTATTGCCAATGAAACTCCTTTGAGTTCTCTCCATGTTGAACTTTTACCAATTTCATCACACTTCCAATTCTGGAAAAATTTCAGTTCTCCACACTGAGCCGTCCAAGCGCCACATCCAATGTTGCTAGCATCTGAAAACAGTAACACTTGAGGTGTCCAATACTCAAACAAAATTCTGTTATTTAATCTATTTAGATTTTCTTTCCAAAAGAAAACTTCTTTGAATACAGAACTGCCAACGGCTAACTTATAAACCTTGTCCCAATGTAGGCGTTTTGTCACCTCCATGTACATAAATCTAGTTCTCAGTTGCGAAACATTCCCTACAACTGGATACAAGGACATAACTTTACCTGCAAGAGAGGCTAATTCTCTGGCTGAAACCAATGGAAATTTCAAAGACAGCCTATCAATACATTCAAAAATATCAGAGATACGGCGTTCAATCACTCTAATAGCTCCTGCCTCTGAATCCCAAATCATACCCAACCAATTCAACTTGGTTGTGGGGGTCCAAACAGACTTCTCAATATTAGGCACAAATCCTGCGGCTAACAAATCATCTTTGACACTACTCGATACTAACTTGCATGAACGCAAAGAATCACATCTACACCAACCGTCATCAAGGAAAACAATAATAAAATACCCTTTCTTCCTCCAATGTCTGACAAGAGGTCGGATACATTTAGTGAATATATACGGAGCTGTCGATAGACCAAACGGCAAAACCTGGAAAGAAAAGTATTTAACTACCTTTCTGATCTCCCAACTAAAGCTTAGATATTTACAATGTTCCTTAAAAATATCAAAATGATGGTATCCAGACTTAAGGTCAAAACTGAACATAAAGTCACCTTGTTGGAAAAATTCAAGAGCAATATTCCAATCCTCAAACTTGACCTTTTGTTTCCACAAGAATTGGTTTACATACCTAAGATCCAAAATAAGTCTTAGCTTACCAGAGCTCTGAACTGAAACTGATAAGGGATTCACTACGCAAGGTTTAGTTATTTACATTCTACAATAAGGTTCTTAGCCAAAAGTTCATTCACAGCTTCCAAAACAAAATCATTATACTTAATTGCAGATTTATTGTTCTTGAAACAAGCTGAAGGTGGTGTATTCACAAAAGGTAATTTGTACCCTTCACAAACAATACTAACAATCTCTGGTTCCGCACCAATAGCACACCAAAATTCAACAGATGCTTTGAGCCTTCCTTTTACTAATGGCTCTGAAATTCCTTGTTCATATTCATGAAAATTATTAATAAAAAACTCAGGATCGTACCTATCTGGTTGGTTTGTGTCCAATTTTTTAGGCAACACCTCCACTTTGCTTAAATCCGGGGCTACTACTGGTTCCACCATCATCGCGTCTGCATCCGTACTAATTAGATTTGTGGTAGGAAAATTGGGAATATCCGAGGCTGATACACTAGGGCCAGCATGTCTCATCTTACGAAAATCTTGGGGTTCTGTGCATAAAATTAGTGAAACCACAATTTTAAATCACCACAACATCTAAATCTCTTTATTATGTAGGCGACAATGGAATCTCAGTATAGTCAATCACCATTTTCATTCGAGAACATGAAATTTGCAAAATTCACCATCCTATCTTTCCTCTCATGCCTCACTCTTTCATAGACTGTCTACCGATATCGTGATATTACATTATATCATCCCTTTACTCATTTACTAAACATAAGCAATTGGATAAAATTTTAACCAATTCATATAACAAGTGAACGTTATACAACCTATCACTTCATTCTGTTCCAAATTTATAAAACCAATAACAATTCTGTAAACCTTTTATTTGTATAAAAGGGGTATCATAATACTGCAAATATAGCCAATACTCGAAACCGATAATATTTACCTTTATTCTGCTCTCCAACGTTAATTCTATTACTGGCCGTCTTTCGACAACTTGGGGCTATAACCAAGGCAATTCCGTCTCCAATGACCCGTCTTCCCACATGCGAAGCAGAAATCAGATGACTTGGGGCCTGACTGATAGGTGGGATTGAATGGTCTCGTGTAAGGGGTATTATGGCGGATTGGGCCACGAAAATTATTAGCATAACTGGGCATATAAGCCGGATTGGCAGGAGAAGCCATCGGTCTCCTCGCCTGATAAGGCTTGGGTTTAGGAACAGATTTGAGACCGGTCTTCTTCTTCCTGACTGCTGCCCTGGCTTGGGCAGAACGGATCTTTTTATCATCTTCACTATCCTCTGCTAAATCATCCGCCAGATACTCATCAACCGCCAACCACCCCGCTTCAGACTTATCAGCAAGCTTGACCAACTTGTTCCTTTGCCTTAGATCTTCTTCAGCTTTCTTAAGGATTGGAGCAGCACTGCTGCCCAAGGGAAGTGATTTCTTGGCTTCCTGTAATTGATCTAAAATGGAGCAATTAAAGTTAACTTGTTCCTCGTTCCCCTTGAACCTGCACTGTACTTTCTTTGCTTTGAGCTTTTGTATGTCAAAAGAAGCCTTTTCGTTTGCTTTCTTTTGCGATTCAAGTTGATTATCAACATAACTATGGATCCCCCCAATCGCTTGCGTTAAAGCCCCTGCTACGGCCACATTTATTGCAGTAGTCGGAGCATCTAAAGATACAGGCTCACCTTCTTGTCCTCTGATTACTGTCTGCTCAATATTGCCTGAAACACCTTCCATTACAAACCGACTCTAACACCACACAAGGAAACACTATTTATCACGAATCCTTGCTGGAGCAAAATCGGGTGGTCCGCACTGCCTCGTTAGATAGCAGTCAATGACCAACGCCCTACTCTTATTCAACCTTGCCGCCACGCAACTCTTGCATACATTATGCAAAGTGGGGTCAAAGCTCCGATGGAAAATGTCAATATCCGGGGGTACCCATCTCAAAAACAAAACTGATTCACCGGTCATGAAATGAAATACTCGCAATTATATTTTGTAATAAAGTAAAGTAAAGTATTTTGCATCTCTTATCCCCCACTCTTTTCAATCTTTTTTACTTCCTGATTCATTTAAATAATTGCACTATTTACCTAAAATTACTTTTTTTTTAAAATGAGGTGGAATTGCGACTAAGGCATGTCTTGGCTCCTCTTCTCGCCAATAGTATCAATTTCACAAGATGTCTAGCTAGTAAGCTCTTTGTGATATGGTTTGGGAAGATTATAGACATCTCCGTAGTTGGTAGATAAAGTTATGACTGTCATGTCATTGGTTTTGAGAAACGGGCCCCTGAATCACCCAAGGGAATGTCTCCATATCTAAGAATTAGCTTGCAAAAGGACAAAAGAAATGATACCAATAACAAGGCAATTTTCCCCATATTTTCCTCTCTAAGGTCAGGTGCCCATTAGTTTTTCATGTGGATTAAAAGTGGACAGTTCATTCTATTCTTGAAAGAAAAAGGTCAAAAATGAATCTGCTTCATTTTGAGTCCAGGTAATCCCTAGGAAGTCAAGGAAATTGGCATTCCAAATTGGAAAATGACTAAAAAATTGGCTACCCAAAATCTTAACAAAGGTCTGACAAGAAGTCTCCCAAATAGGAAAGAGTCTCCCACTTTGCACCTCTAATAACTGATGCTAGTGATGTGGACAATTCTACCCAAATTGAAAGAACGATTTATGACCAGGAATTTTTCTAAATTGATAAAAGCAGGGTTTCCATGTTCATGGAAAAATAAAATCTTCTGGAAAGTCATTGAAATTGATTGTGGGCGTTGGCGGCCCTGTGGGGCTATGGGCTATGACAGCCTTCCAGGTTGAACTGACAAAGGGTACATGGTATTCGTACGCTGCTCGGATGACACAACCCATACCTAAATTTATGGTACTAATGTGGTCAAGGAAAAAGGCAAAATGGGTCATGCAAAGTCATGGAATGTCATGAAATTTAGTCAGAACCCTGTATATGAGACACGGTGCATGGAACAGCCCTTTTTTGTTGTTGACTTGGTATATTCTACATTTAATTGCTTTTCAAACACAGAAATATAGAAATAATAGGATTTTAACAAGTCTAACACAAGTACTTGTCAGCAGATTGTAGTCTTGCATTTGTAAACAAACAGCCTTTCAATTCCATAGTTCTTTTTTTAAATGTAATTGAAAGTGACTGCACATTTCTTTTCATTCAATCAGAATCACTAGGCAAAATGAGTGTAAGTACATATTTTTTAGAGACCTAATTTAGAGCATAAAAGACATGTTTTATCTTGATGAAGAAAAGTGTAAACAAGATTGGTGTATAAAAAAAGGTTTGCGGTTGCACCATGTAAGAGAGAGGGGAGGATTGGGGAGTCCTACAACGGACTCTTTGTAATCTTTATTTCTTGAGTGTGTGTAGTCCTGAAAAGGACAAGAATGGTGTAGTAAGTTAATTTCATGTACATGTACATGTAGTTATTTTCTTAAAAGCAATTTATGAGTGGAAATTGTTTTGTTTTTCAAAAGTAAAATTGAAATACTGTTTAGCAATTTGTATTGTACTGGGAAAAGTACCCCAAAATTATCCATTTAAAATTAGTTTATTTTAAATACAGCATTTTTTTTTTGGGGGGGGGGGGGAGGGAAATTGTTCATGAAATGGTTTAACTCATTTTCACATTTTCGAGTTGAGATAATTTTCTTTGTAATAAGTTTTCTCTTTTTGTTTTTTATTCTTTCTGTCTAACTCATTTAGTGATATTTCTCATTTATTTGTTTATATTTTTCTTTGCAGAGGAAAGGAAAAAGCTAGTACGTGAAGTTCTTAGAGAAACAGAGGATCTCCTTGTGATGGTATGAAAGTGAAATTTATGAGATTACAAGATTTACAATATTGCTGTAATTGAGAAAATTCATTTGGGGTTAAGGCATTTTGACAGAAATATAATGTCAGACAGACAGAATGGCAAATATTAATAGACTAGTGCATACTTCTCGGAAGATGCTTGTCTGACATAGCAACAACCATCAAAGATAATCCCATCCATGGATATATACGATATATAGCTGGTGAACTAAATAGTTGGAGGTGACCAGGAGTTCCTGTTAGAAAGATGCAGAAATTGAAATGCATAGTAAACTCCTCTATTGAAAAGGTCTGTTTACTCATTCTGTGCATACTTTTTGAACAAAGATGTCTCTTGATGACTGACCAGCTTGTTTGAGGATTTCCCAAAGTAGCAACAACTAATGTACATACAAAGTGATTTCATTCATAGAGAAGCTATTATGCAGAGCAGGTGAATTAACTACACTATGAACATGACGGACAAAGAAAGAGGACAAAATATACAGTTCTTCATTCTACCTCAACAATTGCTGTGGTAGACAAAAGAACATCCCTTCACTGCTATTATGTAAAAATGTGTAGAACAGGTGAATATGCATGTTTCTTTTCGCAGGTTAATATTATCTTGGCAATCAATGAAGTACATGTAAACTGATTTGTTGTTGTTGTTATGACAGGTTACAGGTCTTGAGAATGAAGCATCACCAGCCCCAGGAAGCTTTAGAACTCAACTCATGGGTAAAGTCAGATCATACAGAAGAGAGGTAGAAAGACTACAAAAAGATGCAGTAAGTCTGAACAAAAATAATAATAATAATATTCCGCTTATATAGCGCCTATAATACAAATGTCTCTAAGCACTTAGAGATATACTATTACCCCGGTCATTGGATTCAGTGCTTGCCCGCACATACTGTGTGCACAATTTCCACTCCCTGGGGAGCATTCCAGCCAGACGTTACATGACGCTCAAAAATCGCATCCTACTGGGTACTCATTTAACACCTGGGTGGAGAGTAGCAAGTGTAGGTTAACATCTTGCCAAAATGAATTGAATTGATTTAGAGGAAGAATTGCCCAATTTTTTTTTTTTTAATGAACAGAGCTTAATATTTTCTGTGGATTAAGTTTATGAGAATTAATAGTTTTATTTTGATGTTTTGAATATTGTATTCATATTGATTTCCAGTTGATGCAACCATTTGATCATTTCATATCTCCAAATATAAATTCATTAACTTGAAACAATTTTGGGGGGATGTAGTTGGGTTCTTTTTCCTACCTTGTATGCAATAGAAATATGAGACCCTTGTAAAATCTGCAAGTTTGTAGAAATTTATTTATTATAAAGGACACTGTCTTTTTTTAGATCTTAGGGAGACTTAAGTTCCTTTTTGATAATACTAGGTTGTTCATTCCCATTCCGAGAAACATACCAATTGTCTCTTTTGTCTTATCATTTCTGGTTCTTTTTTCATCAAGAAACTTTCAAATGCAAAGCACTTTGAATAGTAAAGTATTGCTTGTGACATATCATAAAATATTAATAAGGTGTAATGAGAACTTTTATAATATTAAGGTTACATTCCCTGAGAAAGATTAACATCTTTGTCTTTTTTTTCCCACGCATTTTATAGATTGTCTATCATGTCATTTGTGAACGAGCAACTTTGTTTCTACAGCATAATTATATAGATAAAATAAGTGTTGCATGTATGAATTGTTAAGACGTAGTGTATTTCACAATCTGATGTAATTAACGTTGCTGAATTATATTTAATTATGTTAAATTATTTTCGTTCAATGTACTTACCTTGTTAGGCGCCTTGAGCATCTCTTGGGGTGGATATGTGCGCATTATAAATGTTGTTATTATTATTATTATTAAAGCAGGAAAGACGCAAAATGTACCAATCTAGGCTAGTGCAGCACACATTGGAGCTCGATGGTCCAATCCTAGCTATGTTACCCAAGAAGGTGGAATTACGCAAATATCTATGTGATTATTTGCACTCATTACCTGTTTTCAAGCACTCAAATTTAAGATTATTTAAGTGGAATAAATATAATATTGAACATTTCTAGGGATTGAATTCTATAAAACATGAAATTAGTGGCTACATGTATTTGGAGTCCAGGGGGGCATTTCACAAAACTTGTCATCGGTGACAAATGACAGTTTTGTTATAAGCTACTGAAATCCTTGCTCCTGATTGGTTGTCAACAGATTTGTCACTGATTTTTGTCATTTTTCATTGAAAAAAGGCTTTGTGAAACGGGTCCCTGGTGTGCACTTTTGAAAACCAATTAGCGTGTGATGCCATTTCTTCCTAGTGCTGAGTTGGTACTTTATGATTGTGTCATTTGTCTTTTCTTTTCTTATTACAGCATCGATTCGGCGGACAGACAAGTGGCAGAGATGAACTTCTATCAGGCGGGATGTACAGTGCCAAGTCAGATTTTGAGGTCAGTAACCATTTCTGTTCAAGGCTTTTATATGAAGGCAAAGAAAAGATGTATTCATGGAATATTATTGTATTGACGTTAAGAAGACTTTAATATAGGGAATGATGTAGAAAATGTATGGGAATGGCTCAATGAGTTGATTTCACTTGTGTGAAAATAAAAAATAAGTTTAGTTGACAATACCTGTGTTGTAATGAGTTTTATTGATGCTAGGTACTCATTCATGCAATCAAGCCGAGCCTGTTATTGTCTGAAAGTGTTTTTAATTATTACCACTGTATCAAGTTACAAGCATAAAAGTTACTGCTTAAAGTAGTCATAGACCATAGAAAAATATACTGGCTGTTTGGAAGGAAGTTAACGTATCTGAAAGGCATAACTTTTTACAAGAGAGATAGGTTTTAACTAATCATTGCACAGGTATTAGCTAGAAGTTACTGACGTCAGCACTAGAAATTGTAATTTTCTCAACAGAATTTTAAATTCTTCTCTGTTGCAGGCACACCAAGACACCCAGAAGAATCGTGTGATTGGAGGAATAGAGAGTCTAAATCGAACTAGCCAGAGCCTTGACAGAACGCAGAGGATAGCAGCGGAGACGGATGAGATAGGGGTCGGTATCCTAGATGAGCTAGACGGGCAGAAGGAACAACTTATCAGGACAAGAGAGCGGGTAAGTAAAAGCACATTGTATAGGGCTAGTTTGATCTCCTCGTTGACAATAACAATAAAAACGATGAGCTAACTAACCCCTTGCTATTTTGGCCCGAAAATGATGATTTTCCACATTTTCTGGAAAAAAACGATGAGCCATTTCGGCCCAAAACTGATAATTTTTCAAATTTTTCAAATTTTCTCAAATGTACCTCTAAGGGACAAATGGAGGTTTGATCAACATAATGACTTGGAAGGACGTAATAAACGAAAAGTACAATTTTCTTTTTCTTTGCAAAAACGATGAGCTAATCCCTTGCCCACTTTGGAGATATCAGTTCTTGCCAAACCTGTCAACATGTCACTTGGTAGTTTTAAAATTATTAGTACCGACGTAAATTGATAATTTGAATTTGATTCAGGCTGCATATACTTTGCTATGAGCAGCTCGGAAGAATACATGTGAAGCCCTATTTATGCTATGGTAAGTATGGTCATAATTTGTGGATATGATAAATTTTGTTACATTTATCCAAGAGTTCACCCCCCCCCCCATCATAGACTATTAAAGCTTATCTATGCTCCATCAATCTTGTTTTCTTTGTTTTATACTGTAGGTAGAAGATATAGATGATAATCTAAGCAGAAGTAGAAGAATACTCAACAGTATGGCAAGAAGGTAAGCATTATAATCTCTAGGTCAAACACATTTTCTCAGCATGACATGGGCATCAGCATTTTATTGATAAAGTGACGTTGTTTGCGAAGTCGTTTATCAAGTAAATGTTCAAATTTATGGATGCTTCCATCCCATGTATGTGGGGGTAATGAAGTAGTTCATTCACCTGCTATTATCTTTTGTACTACAATTTTCAGAATGCAAATTACATGAATAAGTTGTTCGTCTTTTTGGATGATGTTTTCTCATAAATGAAATAGATTTGTTGACTGCTACATTTTATTATTTTTTAGATAAATGAATTCAATTGTTCCCCTGTTATATATTTTTTACCTTCTCAGCTATGATTTTCCCTCATTGAAAAGTTAAGGTTTTGTTATTGAATTGAAAAGTATTCCCAACTAGAGCTTGGAGCATGATCGATACACAAGCATGTTCACCAAAAAAATGGCTCCGCTCATGTCATGCTAAAAGGCATCTCTTGTACACTCTTGTAAGTAATATTTTACATCAGGAGGCAGGATTTTTTATAATTCAGAACACAGAGCTCAGTGCATTATGTGATTCTATTTATATTATGTAGGCCCAAAATAATACCTTGTACATTATGCACTCTTCGATTTACGCGTACGTGATGTTTTCTAAATTATGACCTTTATGTTTCTTACTGTCATTTTTGTGCAGAGTCATCACGAACAAACTCATCTTATCTGGAATCATCCTAGTGGAGCTTGCGATCCTCGGTGTCGTCATTTGGTGGAAGTTCTTTAAATAGCTCCACAACTCATCATCGAAGACCAAAAACATTTAGAAAATGGAATATATATTAATATATAAACATTGAGGACTAGTGAAGGATTTGATGTGATGATTGGAGAGGGGACATAATTCAAGCTCATGGTTCTAGAAGAAACAAAGATTTCACTGACAATTCTGCTCATCTGTGTATCCTGTGATCTTTCATTCTTCAGGTTCCGATTCTACGATGTGATATTTTGTGGCCACGATCGTGTAAATTTATATTTGTATCCCATTTTTGTTAAGTATATATAAACCTTCTATCACAATGAGCACGCTACACTTAATGGATGAAGAGTCATCATTTTTCAGTGGGTGAATATTATTATTATCAGAATAGTGTCTCATGTTTGACCTCTTAAAAGTAAACAGAATGCTCAGTAGTAAGCATATTGTTTACTAACAAGCTATACTTACCTATATTACAATATTATGTAGAGATTGGGCCTGAGCCGCCCGACCTTTTTACCTAAAGATAAACATGAGCTTTCATGGCGAAATTTAAGAGAATTTAGAAATCAAATGAAAAAGATGTAGGGAATTCACCTCTAGATTCCTTGACCTTCACATGTCAAGAGGTCAATGAACTAGTAATGTCAGATTTGGATTGCTTACCGGTATGTATATGTGAGTGGCTTCTATTTCATACCCACAATTTTCCATGTTGAAATTTTGACTAATTTGAAGTGGTAAGATTGAAATTATATTTTAAAAATTGTGATATCGATAACTATTTTGGGTTCGAAACAGTAGCTCTTTGAAGTTCGCACAAGTTGTGAGACTTATCAGAGACGAGCTTTTCAACATTTTAAAATGCCACTTTTTGTCATTCCTCATTTGAACAATGCTGCTTCAAAATGTATGGTCGACTTTTTCAATGATGTCAACCTTTGTTATGCGACAGGGAAAGAATTTATGAAGAAGCTACTGTGGCCACTGGCCAATAATGATTAATTTATCAATTTATTGTAAAAGGGTGTTGTTAGCATAGGCATTCTTTACCCATCGACTACTGAATTCTTTCATTCCCAAAGGCTTACTACATGGTTCGTGTAGGAAATGGGTTAATTAAGCTAGTAATACCGCAACCACCAAAATTAATACATTTCATTAATTGCCTTCTGCATGCTTACACAGAATCACATTAGAATGTGACAATGTGGGAGTGTTGATGTAATTTGATTGTTCAAATGTCTGTAAATGAATAAACTTGCCTTTTTACATCCATTTTGTGATATTAAATTATTACTATAAATAAGACACACAAAACAAAGTTTCTATACAACAATTATTTTTTATTAAAAGTTCCTTTATAATGGGTGTTAAACTCCCATAGAATTGGAGGACACTTCATATTTGGTACAAAATAAATCTTCATAGTTATAGCGCCTGGTACTCAACCAATATTCATAATAAAACATTACCAGCCAGCCTTGCATTACACAAACATGATTTCATCTCAAAGTTGATTTTGGAATCACCATCTTCTTAGAACTCTACTTGAGAAAAACAAAAGCAGTACAGTCAAACTAGTTGCTTGTAGTACGGTAAAACGAATTGATAAATTGTATTGTGAAAGTTTCAATTCTCTTAGATCAGGGAGGTGTATCCTTTTGATATAGGTACATGTTTTAAAACTGATATTTTGTTCAAGGCTTAAAAAGATGACCCCCCCCCCCCCCAGTATGATATATATCTGGATCTTTCATTCTGCAGCCAGCCCCCCCCCCCCCCCCCTCAAACCATGGAAAGCAGGATAAGATTAAGCTTCTTCTGTCTAGGGGGGAAATCCTGGTGTAGTTATACCGGAGACCTTTTCACCTCCCAACACAGGTGATACAGGGAAATCCAACCCTGATTGTAGTTACTTTGAACACGACAATGATCATCAATAATTCTGGAATCTAGCTTTAAAATTGACTCGGAACGCTTTGTTTCGGAGCTGTATCGGTGAAATTATGAATTATGATAATAATTGGGGGGGGGGGGGGGGTGAGAGGGAAAGACATTTTACCCAAAAAATAATATGCACTTGATAATCCCAGTATGTTCTGGCAATTTGTTCATTCCTAATTATCAAATTACCTTTTTTCGAGGTAGCGTGATACCTGTTAAAAATGGATGGTTAATATCATTTTTTGGTCAATTTTTAGTGGTGTATTCCAGTTTTAAAAGGCTGTTAGTTGGGTTAGAGTGGCCCTTTAACCTCAGTTCATTTCATGTCCCGAGTTTGATAGTAATCCATCCTTCAGTATTATTGACAATGCGTTTACAAGCTATTTTTGCATACATAATCTAATTAGCTCTGCAAGATAAATACATGACCCAAGTTTGGCGGTAATCAATCTTGAGATGTTCAAGTTAAAGAGGGCCCAGGAAAAAGATGGGGAAGACTTGTCCCTGAATACACCACAATGAGCTAATCAAATTCCCATTGATTTTTCCTTCTGTCACTACCTTTGATGGATGTTTGGGTATCTGTTAGACTTATTGCACTTATATATAGGCTCTTGTCTCATTAACATATGGTAAAACTCCTTTGGGAAAAGATCTATGGTAATAAGCATATATATCTGACATGAAGATTTCACTGCCCTGGTTGTGTAGTTTGCTGAGAGACTAATCAGCACCCTTTTTACCTGAAGCTCTTGCCACGTTAAGAAATACATGCTGTATAATTAATTCTATGAGAATCATCAACTTACTGTGTTATAATAATTGTGTCAATTTTTCCAAATCTTTCTCAAAACCCAACAGTTTGCATTGCTGAACAAAACTCTGCCCAGCCTTATTAAGGGTAGTATCTTTGATTATTTTGACATGAGACAACATTTTTTGGTACATGATTCACACATTCAATGCATAGTTATTGGACAAGAGGTGATAATCAATTACGATAAGCAGATTTTACAAGAGCATTTCTTCTCTCCAGCCTTTGTTAGGTATGACTCTGTCTTTGACGGAGACACCGACGATGCTGAAGTCCAAGTACTGTTCTTGCCCTTAGTTACATGTCAATCATACTTTTCACCACATGTGCCAAATCATTTCCATGAGAAGTCTGTTGAGTTGCTTGTAAAAAAAGACACTCCATGCTTTATTTAATAAGAGCTTTCAAAGAATTTCAGATCTTCTGGCGTTAACTGATTTTCCTGTGAAGGAGTCCTAGGTGGTCTGTCTGGTTCCGCCAGCCGTTCAGCCAGTCGTGGACCACGCGGTCTTGGCGGGGGCATCAAGGGCTTGAAACCAATGTGGTCTGTGTTGTTCATTGGAAAAGAGGATGCAGGAGAGTTTTGTGATAGTAAGAAGGCATGACTTTTCTGTGCTTGAGGAGTCCTTGGCAACCAGATATCTGAATCGGGTAAGTGCGTTATGGGTGGTGGGAGCGGGGGCGGCCTCGACGACGTTGTGGAAGACTTGTTCGGCAGCGGATTGGAGGCTTTGCGTTGAAGCGAGTGGGGGCTACGGTAAGTCCTTGGGGGTATCGTGGGTGTACCGCCATTCATTGTCTGTGATGAGTTCTGAGAGTTGTGTCTGGGTGGTAATGGTGGGGCATGGTTGAATCTTGGAGGGAGCGGTGGTATGTCGTGGATGCGATCATGACTGCTGCAGGGATTGGGGGTGGAGCTCAGACGGCTTCGGGGTGGTAGAGGAGGAGGTACCTCTGGTGGTTCATCTGCTGCTGTGGATGACGAGTTGGAGTTGTCTACAATATGGAAAGTAATTCACGAGAAAAACAAAAAACCTCTTTGAATGGAGCAGTTCTAGAATAATTTTGGGGGTTCTTGCATTCATACAAGTTTATTGATACCACAAGGTCGGATTATCATCGGGCACGATCATTAGGACAAAACGCATACATGCGCCTCAATTAATTTCATAATCCATGCATTTTTTTTTTTAGCAAAGCACCTTCACCAAGATTCTTTCTTAAAGTAACTTGGTAACACTGTTGTTGATGAAAAAAGGCGTCACTAACATTCTCTAACAGTACATTTTCCCAACCATCTTTGAATTTTTCCAACCTTTTTTCCATGAAAATAAGACATAAGACAGGCTTTAAAAAAATCTTTCAGCACTTAAATGTCTGGAATGGTATATAGAGCCAATTCATTGCTTTGTGACGATTTACATTCACCTAAAATGTAATCAAATTGTAATTAATTTAGTTGGGAGAATTAAGGAATTGATCAAATCAGTTTATCCCAATTTTTATCATTAATAATGGGTCATTTTCACTATGTTAATTAAAACAGAAAACCTACAAAAATAATGAAACTTAATATTAGCCCATCATCACAAAAGTAAATACTGTCTGAATTCTTTGGTGCTTACTTGGAATATCCACGACACTGAAGACACTAGTTTGGCTAAAGATCGACGATGGTGTTGATAGAATGGTTGGTGTTCTTGGAGAAGGGGGTGTGGCACCAGCTTTGGGGGAGGTGGCCTCATCATCCTGCATCCTCTGTAAGAATAAACAAGAATATATACTTAAGTAGTATACACCTTACTTACTAGGACAACTATCCCCTAGGAATGCTCTAGATTATAATCCTCTTAGAGAACCACCCCTTATAACCCAGAGACAAATTTCCCCTCAGAAAATTATCCTACAGACACCCTAATTTAAATTATCTGAATTCTAAGTTTAATTGAGATTATTTTAAGGATGATATCAGAGTGAAGAAAAGAGGTAAACGAAAGTAGATACCTGGACATGTATATGATGAGCAGCACCTCAGTTTCATTTTGGGGAAAAAAGGATGAAATCACAGAAGAAACTGGACGCATCTTGAGCTTGTTTACATTAATGCAAAACAATTATTATTATTAATGAAATTGCTTTTCAGAACATTACCTCTCAACAAAACTCATCCCCTCCTCCCAAAAAATGGTCATACTAAAACGAAGTTCAAATACATTTGTTTACTAATTTTTAACATCCAAACATGACCTACCGTGAACCCTGGTGATCTGAGCTCATTAGTCAGTCTTGATGTTCCAACCAATGACATATGTCTATTGCTGGAGGGTTTGATGCCAGGGGACTTCAAAGAGTACTCAAATTTTTTGGGCTGTATCAAGAGAAAAGAAAAAAAACTCATTACAATCCAAAATAAGTACTTGTCAAAACTATCTAAACCATCTAACATGCAGATCTGGGACCAATTCACTGACATCTTTTTCTCTTTGGTAATGGCCAAAATTAAAGTGATTGAATCTGTGCAGCACAGATCTGCATATTTTAATAAGACTATAAGTTGATTGCAATCACTGAAGTTGATTCATTTTGTTAATGTCAAAACCATACATTAATATGGAAAGTTTTACGTCATTAACAGCTATAAAGGTTAAGCTAACTAAACTCTTCTGATTGGCGGCGACGCATGTGGTAGTCTAAATGTGCGGAGTATTCTGGTATTTAGTAGATTTACACAGTCTGCAGTGGGATATCATATGATGAACCAGCTAACGGCAAGCATGCATTGTCTTGCCATGGCTTGGCCCTATGAACAACACACATGCCCTGTACAGTACAGTAACATATACCCGGTACAGTAAAGCATTTTCTTAGCCAAATGCATGATGAAGACCACAGCATCTAACCATGCTACATATCAATGCTACTAACACTTTTTAATATCACTGATATCATTCAACTGTACCTTATTCCATATGTCAAGGTTCAACTGAAACTCCCCAATATTTAAATTGCTACCAAGTCGAAAAGCAGCCCACATAGCACTATCAGCAGAAAAGCCAGCAGAAAAGCTGACATAAATACTAATAAACAAGGCCAGTAATTGAGGTATACGGTTGTATGTCTTCTGTATGTATACCACTATTGTCATGCAAATTTTGCCTTGTTGATGATGTGACTGTGTCTACTGGCCTTGTTTGCTCACTGCATCTATAATACAATGTAGCACAAGCTGCTTATATACCCTACCAGATAAGATGTACACCTCTTTTATGGTTAATACTCTAAAACCTATACCTCTTAATCTTAAACAACTAAAATCAAGAATCTCTAGAGAGAAATAGGAATGAAATACTTTAATATGCACCTCCACAGAGGTTTTATGAGAAAGACATGAATCTTGGGTTCATAACACGAGTTTAAAGGCCCAAAATAGGAATCATTCCTCCAAAATAAAATTGGTTGGGAACTGGGCAAACAAGAAGTTGTGCATATAACATGAATAAACATCTAATGGCATAATTAATTACTATGAATTAGCATCCTCACATGTCCTATTAACCTCTAAGCCATTGTTGCTATCTAAGGTCTTTAGATATCCACCCATGCTTGTCTTCGACTAGGTACAAATATTTTGTACGTACATTTATGCATGCTTCTTTCCTCACTGATGAATTGCAGGTGTACTGCATTCAACTGTGTATGGGTCTTTTCTAGATACTTCTTGTTGCAATGTCAGGCAAGCATTATGTTTGTTATGCAAAACATATGAACTTGTGAGCAGTGATAAACTATGCAATGCACCTGTTATAAGTTGTTGTATTTCAATGGGACAAAGGCAGGTAGCATACAACAGATTTTTAAATGCCTCATACATATCAATATTCTAGGCCTCCAATTGCATACAGAATACAGCACATAATGGCTGTACTGACCAATGACTATTAAAGATAATGTACACTTATTTACATGAAAAACATTATAAAAGCAACTTTTTATTAAAAAGATATTGTTTATCATCGATATGGGGCTGTATTCTGAAACTATGTTAACTTTCATGTAAATGAAAGATATTTTACTTGTAATGACAAATTGTAATTGCAAAGAAAAAAATACCCACTCATAGGTGCCTTATATGCAGACATCTCTCTCTTTTTTAAATACAAGCAGCAAACGTTCTGATAATCAATAAACTTTCACTGCCATAACATATACAATGTAAGTTTTTAAAATATCACTCCAGTGTACTGTCCCAATGCCATAAAATAGCATTACCACCCTTATGAAAATGCTTTTCTGCATGCATGCAAAACTAGCTATAATATGCATGTACATGCACAATGCATGCGCAATACATGCATGAAGCATGCTTTGTTGCATGCATGTAACATGCAGCATGATATGTTGCATGTATTGACCAAGGCCATCCTACATCGCATATTTTTTGATGAATTGTCTTGTTTGGGAGGAAGATAATGATCACTGTGAATACTTACAAATTTTGGCAGCTGCTTGCAGTTTCTGGGTTCAATATCCAGTGATGTCTCGTAGAGATAGTCCTGGAATTCCTTCTCTGTCATGTCACCAAGAGGATTTAGGTCCTCAAAGAATTTCTGTCAAACGAACAAAAACACAGGGTTTAATCCCATTGTAACAAGGCAAAGTAGCAAGACACTGGAACCTGTATGTTTTTACCCAAAAAGTTATCAGTACCACCTATTGGCCATTTTCATCTGTTTGACAAGGCATAATAGAGGAGCCTGCTAGGTACTGGTAGTCAATTTCAGTGACGAAGACAAGGAAAATAATTCTTTTTAAGAGAAGGAGGATGAATCTGACAACCCCTTTCCTGATAACATACTAGTCAATTTCATATTTATTTTGTGATGTACACTGACCCGACTAAGAAAGGAGGGGAGGCATGCCAAGACCAAACCTCAATGTAACAGCTACACATGTATGTTTTAGTAACTTGAAGGGGTCATATAACCGTTTAGTTGTGTTTAGATGTAATGTGTTCCCTAATTTTTTGAAGCACCTTGAGCATTTAATTAAAATGGATAATGGCGCTATATAAATCTCATGTATTATTATTACTATTATTTGGCTTAATATGAACAAATAGACCATATTAGACATTGCTGCTTCTGTCAAAAATTTGTGTTCTTTCCTTAATTTAAAAGAAATGTGCTATAATACCATTTTGAGGGTGGCAATCCCCCCCCCCCCCCTGCAGTTTTCGACAACTGTTCGAGTTTGTTTTCACTTTTCACAAAAATTTGCTATAGTGCAATTTTGAGGCCAAAAATATCTCCATGATGGAAGATCGTCCTATATCAATAAATGGACCCAAATCAAAATTTCAAAGGAATTATTTCATCAAGTGGTGCCTATTGTTTTGTGTAAAGTTGCATGTGTGGCAAACGAGCGACCATGCAGAGAGGCGAAGAAGGCAACCAAAGAGTCAAGAACACATAACTATTGGATATTTGATTGAAAGCTTAGCTTACCCTGATCTCAGGTTCAGGGTTGAGACAGTAAGGTTGATGCTGGTACTGCTGGATCTCTCCAGTGATCTCAGCTACTCTCCGCCTCTTACTGAAGTTGATCAATCCCTCCGGACAGTTGGACAGGAAGTCTGGGTTACCCTGCTCTATGAACAGGATGTTGCTTAGGTACATTCCTACATGACAAGGAAAAGACAGAGAATAAATCCAACTGGAGCTCCTTGAAATATTCATATTTTGCTTAAATAACCCTCCAGGGAAAATCTTGGAGAGTCATAAAATGATGAAGGTATTACCGATACAGGTGTCTAAAGATTAAGGTAGTTTTTAAATTATATCTGCTTATTTTGGCAGTAACTCAGCCAAGAAAGAGGATTTTGCCATCCTGATTTGTCATTTATGGTAAACCTCCCTTTTGGTCAATATTCCCTAATATTCCCATCATGGCATAACACAAAATTAGTAAATTTTCAATGTACACAAACAGGTGAATGACTATGAATGCAGTGAGATGGAGAATTTGTAGAAACAGAGTTCTTTTTTTTTGTTAAGCTCTTTTATTTTTCAAACAAGGTAATTTTTGTTATTAAAATGGTGAACTCACCCAAGAAAGGCACACAAGGTGGATTGATGGAGCGTAGCTTCTCTTGGTATTTCTTGTAGTGATCTGTGCCTAGTTCCTTGGCCTCCTCTAATACCTGCTTCTTCCTCAAATCCTGATGAGAAAACAATAAACAGAGTGAGGGTAACCAGCAATTTATATTTACATAAGATACAACCACCACCAACACCACTACCACCACCACTACTACTAAAAATCATCACCACCACAGTCATCATCATCACCACCACCATTACCACCATAACCACCATTACCACAATCATCATCACCACCACCATAACCATCACCACCACCATTACCACAATCATCATCACCACCACCATAACCATCACCACCACCATTACCGCAATCATCATCACCACCACCACTACTAACACCATCACCACCAACAACAACACTACACCACCACAATCATCATCACCATCATCACAAGCAAACCACCATCAACAATATCATCATAAACAAGAAGTAATAATAATAACAAAATTGGATTCTTATATAGCACACGTATCGACCCAAGCTTTTTTCATCCAAAACGTCTCAACCAATCGTGAACAAATTATTTCCCATGGCATCAATCCATATGCAAAAATGAACTGATGAGTCAATAAACTATGGGAAAGATGGCTGATGTACCATTTTCGAATTTCAAAGCTTTTAGAGCAAGCATACTATCAGTTGATTTCAAACGGTTGTCCCTAAGCATGTTATCTATTCTTACCCTAAAGGTATGCTCCAGCCTATGGATGGCAGATGAGTTGAATGCACTGACGATTTCCAGTACGCCATTGAAGTTGTTGTACTCTTGGAACACCTGGTGAAGAAAAAAAGAACATCCATGTAAAAACCCTCTAAGCACTATTCCATCAGATTACAGGAAGGTGAAAGAAATGACATTTTAGGGTTTAATCATAAAGATGAATTATCAATATCAAATCATTCTGACTAAAGGTTTTGATTTGTCATGCAACTTTGAACATTGTAAATGAGGGGACATCACAAGCATTTATTAGCTACAAATAACGGACAGTTTGGCACACTATTGTGACAGGATATCTCATAGCCAATTTCACTCTCTCTGACTAAGTTGCAATTGCTAGCGCTACTCAATGATTTCACATGGTGGTATGTTGACAATTTCAGGAGTAAAATCTCTCCTTTTGCCGTCATATTTGGTGAGAACTAGAGATCCGGTTCATGGTATGAAGATGTTTTTCTTCGCATCACTTCACAGTGGCTGCAAAAGGTTGGCCCTATCCTTCAGAAATTTCCACTGTAAATGTCCTCTGTGATGATTCTAAACAATACAGAGCATGTATGCTTTTACAGATCATGAAAACTGTATGCGCTGAAATGAATTATAGATTGAAAGCATCCAGGGACGAGCAGAAAGGATGCCATGAAGAGGAGACTCCTTACCATCATAATCTCTATCACTCTGGATACCACAGATATCCTCTCCTCAAGATTGGTTGTCTCAACAATGCACTTCTCTAACCATAAGATGAACTGAGAAAGAAAAAGAGAAAATATGACTTTAAAAAACAATCATTAACTACATCAACCAGAGTTTTAGTGAATATTGCTACTTGCACAAATTTTCCCTAAATTTAGACCGATATACAAAAATTGACCATCTTCCTACAAGTAAACTCCCAATAGGTCTGGTCTGGAAATGGTTTATAATTTGAGTAATACCATGTCCACAAACAATTGCAACCCAATGTGACCTATTACATCCACAACTGACCCCCCCCCCCCCCCACCCTCCTCAACAGTAAAACATATCCTCCCAACACCACTCTTCAACTGGTTAAAGTATGATATTACATAGGACAGTACTACCACCCCCGCCCCCTTCCCCCTCATTAGTCTTCAAATGCCCTACATGAATAGCGTAACAAATGAGACTAGAAGATAAATATCTGCATTAGGGAACAAGAAAAATAAAATGAACCCATTGACTACTGAATTATACTATTCCCATAGACCTAATAGAGGAACCAGTAGGCGGAGGGTTAAGCTTCATATCTAAAAATGATAAAACAGTTAAAATCTCTATAAAACACATGAAGACACTGTGAAAACTGACCATATTCGAATGATGGATCATCTTGAGTAGGTTAGGTGAAGTGAGATGTTTGTCTTTCTTTGTCCACACACTGCCTACCAGTTCGGATGGAGTGACCGCTCGGTAGAGGTCAGACTCCAGTAAGGTCAGCTGCCTTGCAATCTCTATCGGGTGGAGCTGTAAACCAGGACAAACAAATTATTTTATATTCCTCACCCTTTTAACTGCACACTACATATATATATATATATACCGTGCATGCACAATAAATTGTTAAGGTACAGTTTTGTTATTCTCAGACTATTTCCAATAAATATAATTTTTTATCAAATCTGTGTAAATAATAAGTCAAATATATATATATATATATATTTATTTTTATAGTCAATTAATCAAAATGACATACATTGAATGCTTATGTTCAGAATACATCTATTTTAGTTGATCGGTCTTCATTTAGACAATGCTGGAAAATACAGGCCTTGGGAGCAACTGGTCTAAAAAATACAAATTTGTTCACTTGTAAGCATGACATACAAATGCAAACACAGATGAGTAAAAGTAAGCGGATTAATTATCAATGCACTGATCTCGCGAATAGCTCAATAAATTGTTACGGTGCAGTTGTATAATTCTCTTATTTCCAATAAGAAGTAAAATATTTGAGGGAAATTGATATAGAATGGTCTACTTACGGTCATTATATCGAAGTCTTGAGGTGACTTGGATATATGATGCTCTATGGGCGGAGGATCTTTCTCAAATGTAAGTATGTGCCTCTGTTCTTCAGCATCCCACTAAAATAGAGGGAGAAATATTATTTTATTTGATTATGCTTTTAGAAAATACATCATGTGCCGATTGCTTCGTTAATGAATGCATATAACACATTGATTCAGGATTAAATGCTCAATAAATTAACTGCCTTTTGACTTAATTCTGTAAATCCGTACGTTAGTTTTCCAATGAGAGTCAAATTCAATTCACCTGCTGCAACCATTTTTTTAATTTCAAACTAATCAAGGATCATCTATAATATCGATTCGTTTCCATAGATCTACAGGGGCTGTAAATTAGGCAATGTGAACCCAACTATCCCCTCAGTGGATGGATTCCTTTGCTATAATATGTCAATTTATGAGAAAATAAGGAGTATGAGAACGTTGCCAGTCCAATTCTTGCACCCAAGTGCAAAAGATAAAAGGCTCCAGTGGTAGTAACATAACAGTGTAATGTCTGCTAATATGGATAACATAACTTATTAACGCAGGTACAGCAGATTCTGGAATACATAAAGTGCAGAGAAACATTTCACAAAACTAGAAAGAAACTTACATTTACTCTCCTTATGATGATTTTCTTGATAGATTCGACCCATTTCCTCATGCCTTTCCCTCGCACCGATTCATCAATGAATTTCTCTAGGCTTCCAAGTAACTCTGAATCTCGCTCAAAGTCATAGAAGTGTTGGTCAACCCAGTGTCTGAATACATTCAGTACTCTACAAAAAACAAAAAACAAATAATAATCAGATAAGATATTCTGTTTATGATATACCACAGCTTGTTTCATATTTAGGATAGTGAACAATATAAGACAGAATTGCAAAGGTGAAGAGGTATTTCATTCCCTCAAGGTGTGCATATAAAATCAAATCATTTTGATAATAAAATATGAAAATCCACAACTATCATTTAGTAGCATTCAATTTTTGTTCAACTTGTCCATTTCACAATCATAAATAGATACTTTCATTTATTACATCAAGACATTGCTTATTCTGTTTCGGATTGGCATAATAATTGAAAAACAAACATACCACTTCACATCTACATTCAGTATGTTCACTTGTAACATGTATGCTTTAAAAGCTTTATGCATTTATCACAAAAAAGCATTTGTGGGTCAAAATTTTCACGATTCAACTTTTCATATTAATTTTTACGCAAAAATGTTCGACGCCTACTGACTTCACAATTCATTGACCCATTCCAACTCCAAGACCAAATATATACCAGAAATTTTAGGATGGGGAAGGTATAGTCCACCCAAAGGACTGAAAGGGTAAAACTCACCTGAGTTGTATAGGTTGTGCGTACTCTTTCCTGAATCTCTTGAGATCTTCTCTGACCACACTTATCCCTCTATCAATGGATGCTTGATCTTCTTCTGTAGGAGGAGGGTCCGGGATCTCAAATGTGAACAATCAAGGTGGTCAAGGAAAACTTCAACATTATTTCTTTATTTTGGTTTAAAAAGACATACCAGTATAAATATACATGATTCAAAGGTTCAAGGACCAAAACTGATCATGTTTACAAGTAATACAATAAAGTTATAGATACAGTAAATATACAATAGTGAGCCAAATGAACAGGTATGACAAGTAAAAGATGGCAGTAAAGATGAAAAAATAATATGTTTCAATCAATACAATAACAAAATAAACTAAGAGAAAGTAGTGGTCAAGATCGTCAAATTACTAAACTGCTATAGGGTAATGGCAGCAGATAAACGGACAATAATAATGTTGAGTAACAATAATAACAATGATATGCCCATTTATATAAGACAGCTGCTATAAAGATATACTCTCCTGCGCTAAATACAACTTATCATACTAGTAACCCGGCTATAGCTTGAAACACACAGCTCAGTGTATACACGCTGGTCCTTTGTTGAGCATAGTTGCCATATCTGAATGAGTCTTAATTGTTGATAACCTTAACCCATTGACTACTGCATTCTCTTACTGCCATAGGCTTAACACACAGATCAGATTGTCTCCACAGGCAATGGGTCAACATCTCTCTATTCTGGTTTAAAGCCCCACTGCACTGCTTGAGGCTACTTGCACCCTCTGTATAGCAAACAGTGCCTAATCGGTGCCTGCTGGTCCCCCATGATCCTCTTTTTCTTATGTTAATTGAGAGCTGATTTGATGAGATAACCACCTGTCAGTGACCTTACAGGAAGGCCTAATCCGCCCTGGCCAAACTAGTGTAGACGGTCTTTAATAGATAATGCAAAAGGATATCTCTTGAAGAGTAACGAGAGTAGATCCTGTGGACTGCAGAATGACCTGTAGGTGGTGAGGAAGGTTCGGACGAAGGACGGATCGGCGTACCTGTGATAGGTCAGTCTTTCAATCAGCTTGAAGAGGGTTCCTCCCTTGATGAGGGGAACCCCCGCCATTGACTTGTGACCTTCTTCAAAGACAATGTTGTCTGGCGAGTCTTCCTCTACGAAGCTGAAGGAAGAAGAAGAGAATCATTGGTATACACAGCTCTCCTGAAACAAGCTCAGATAAAATATCTAGCTTCAGCAATAGAACGGAGAATGGCACAAACTTATTTTGTATATACCATATCCCCTTTCCTGGTCAAATTTTCAGTCAAAGGCTAGATCAACAAAAACAAAAAATACATACAAAACTAGAGGTACAGCTCTATAATTCTAATTTGTGATTTAATTCTAGATGTGATTGAAAAATCTTGATTTGTCTAAAAGAATTGATTTAGAGCCCAATTTAAAAAAAAATGAAATATTTGAATTTTATTATCCTGACAAACAAACTTATCAGTGCTCAAGTGGTTTTTTACATCAGTCACAGTTAACAGTACCCTGCATCCATCATACAAATAGGACCATGATCAATAGTCGAAATCACAAGGTACATTTTACCCACATAACGCAGCCATTACTTGATATACGCAACAGAAACCCATTATTTTATTCAATACCCCCAACCTTTGTGGTTGATTTTCATTGAAATTCATTGAAATAGAAACCAGTTAGAAATAATTTAGAAAATCTGTTCCATCTTTTGGAAACACCATGCAACAACTAAGCCCCTACATAGCATGAAGCAATTCAAGTCTTACCAGTACTCCTCTGGAGATGGAAGCCTAAGAGGTTGACTATCTTCTTCCTGCTGTAAGATAGTGTCCAACATTCTCTCTAGGGTACTGACAATTTAAAAAATGCACACAAACAATTATAAAATCATCATGCTCTTCATCAGTAGTAATACAAAGTGCTACAACCTTGATGAAACAAAAAGGTGAAAATTTGTTCATCTTTTGGACACATAGTTTACATCATACATCAACTAAGCCATTTATATAAAATCCAGTGTTAAATATTCGACAAGAGTTACAAAAAAATACAGGAAAACAAAAGGGGTTTTCACAAGACTATATCTTATATGTGTACCTTACATTTTCAACTATTTGCTTATTCTTTTACATCATTGAAAAACATGGCTAAAATAAACATTCAAATCTATGTAACCTTGCTACACTGTACCTATTATTATTCAAGATTCAAGATTCAATTGTGGTTTTATTCACGACTTGTCAAAAAGTCCAAAGACTAAAAATGCAAGTTTATATCAAACATACAATCATATAACAAAAAGCATTCAAAAACATATATTTAAATATAAATAGAAAACATACCAAATGGGAAAAATATATATATATATATATATATATAAAAATGAATAAATGTTTACATCAAAAGATTAAAGGGGTATCAATATTATTACTTATACCACACTTTTCCTATAAGGGTCAAACCTATCAACTAGACTCCACGATATCAGAATAATTTAATTCAAGGGTTTACAAATCATCTTTCACTTTGACAGTGGATTTTCTAGTAAACATACTTTTCTTATCAAACAATACATTTGATGGCAAGATACTATCTTGGCACAAACATGCATAATATTTTGGAAGCGTTCAGCATTTGCTTTCTGGCATGTGACTTGGCAGTGATGGCTAAGACTTTAAAGATACAGTTGAGTTCTGGTTGTGCAATTTTATTGTGAAAGAAACGTGGAATCGATCAGAAAAGGTTGATCATCTAAGCAAATAAGTATTGGTGTGTACTGCAAGGTTCTGGAATCATCAAAATGATAAGAAATTTGGCCCAGTTTTGGTCAAGTTAAAAGTACTGTACACATAAAGATGTATATGGGAGTACATGAACATGTGGCATTAAGATCTGTCCCGATTTTTATGAAGTTACATGCCATATTTAGAATATTAAGGCATTTGAAGAGCCATGCTTTTCAGGGAACATTTTTAATCTGATCTTCTTCCACACTTGCATAATACAATGATAACGCTAACAAATTATTTTTCACCTCTTCCAAAAACTCAACCTTCACTTTAAACCTTACCTTCTGTGTAGGAGGGTTATAAGGGCCTCCATCCAACTTGTTTTCTCCTCCGCACTCTTGGCAAAGAAAACTATGGTTTGTGGTGAGTCTTTGACCTCTATCTCAAAGGCAAACTTCACATCTGTGTGAAAAACAAAACAACATGAAGATGGTGAGAAAGTGTAAGGGAATACATGTTGATAAAAGTGAAAGAGAAAGGGAAAGGGATGAAGACATAGATAAAACAGAGATGGGTCTGAAACAGAAAAGGAGAAAGAAAGAGAAAGAGGGGGAGTGAGAGAGAGAGAAAGAGGGGGAGTGGGAAAGTGAAGAAGAGAGGAAGAGAGAGAGAGAGAGGGAGGGGGGGGGGTCGAGAAAGAAAAATAAGCACTTCTACTTCCTGGGGTAGCTTTATGTGTTGCCTAATATTTTCAAAAGCTGAACAGACTACACAATTGTCACACAAGGTAACCACTATAAGCCTAGGAGACTGTACTACCACAGAAGAGAGAATACAACAGATGTCAATCAAGAGATATTGTCTTTTGAAAGAAGATCAGAAAAAGTTATCCACATTATATTCCTTTGATTGCTTCATTGCACACAAAAATAGTACTGGGGTGGTATTCTGAACATTGTTGTAAGTTTTGTGTTATCTTTTGTTGTATCTTCCAGAGATAACACAGCGCTAATATTGTTGTAAGTTGGTATTCTGAACATCATTTTATCCCTGTGTTATCTCTCGAAGGACCGCCTCTATTTTATCTTTGACCACTGTTGACACGCCCATTTGTATGGACCATACCAACCAAAATCAGTTTTATATAAGCATGATAAGTAGGTCAACCAATAGGAATACTTTATGCCATATCTGAAGATGCGCATGGCGCATACTAATCTTGGACGTAATTCGTTATTAGAGCGCTTATTACACGCGTCATCATATGCGCTGTGGCATGTGGATCATGAAGATAAATCACGCTTTCACTATATTGATTAAGATGAGAGCATTAAAATCGTCATATCCTAGCATTTAATTTCTTAGAAAGTTCTCATCTGTGATGTTTCCGGTCAACACACAATCTTCTTCTAACTCGTCTATTGGCACGAAGTTGGTTCTGGGCAAGAAATATTGCCGCCATTATATCACCACGAAAAATTCAACAACCCCCTACCTGTTGTAAATAATGTTGTAAATACCATGCAAGATAAGATAAGATAAAAGATTACTAATAAGCACAATTACAAGCGCACCAAAGTTTGAACGCAGGCGCGACCAAACAGATGAGAGAAAAGATACAACAAAAGTTACAATAATGTTCAGAATACCAACTTTATCTTATCTCCAAAGATACAACAATATTAGAGATAACACAGAGTTCAGAATACGGCCCCTGGTGTCCAGCCAGGTTGAAAGACCTACCGTCTCCATCGTGCTTGTCAACGACTTTGATCTTCCTGAGGTAGTACCTCTCCTTGAAGCGGTACTCCGGTGACGAGCTTGAGACTGACCGTCTTGTGTTCAGCTTACAACACACTATCATACTGTCAAACAGGAAGATGTGTCTCTCTGTGTTGGCCTAAAATCACAAGCAAAGATCTGAATTAGTTGATTATATTATTAATGGACCTTTGCAGTTGTGAGCACAAGTAAGAAAATTAGATTACATGTATGCTAAACAATTCCACTAATACAAAAAATATCAACAGAATTAGGAATTATTGATATAACCCCTAAATCTTGTATCAATTGCTGCAGTTGAAATAATTTGTTTAGTCTTTCCTCACATAGTACAGCCCGTTCTACTATGACTGGGTTGTAAACTACCAATGATGTTCCTCAAAATGTAAAATTAAGTACATTTGCGCACTCCTTATCATTATTACACTGGTTCACAAAATTTTACATTCCACAAAAAGAAACAAAGCCAAGATGACCAAGGGAGTGTTTCACAAAGACTAAGATCGACTTTAAGTTGGACTTAACTATGGCAGGCAGTTCATGCCACTGTTTTCTCTCACCATTTACTGGCATTGGTCTCTCAAGGGACGTACAATTCATTGTCCCAAATCTACAGAATTTATATTCTTTGATAAAGTGCTGACTGATAACAATGTGACAGCTCTTACCCTCTTGTTCTTGCCTGTATGGACCTTGCCCACGTTGCCTTCCATGATGAACTCACTGCACATCTCACTGATGTCTCGTCCCTCCCATCCTTCAATGTTCTTCTGGATCTCATTCATGCGCTGGATGCAGACCTGTCTCGATGCTAGCCTCCGATGGAACCTCAGGGAAGACTCTCTCCTAGGAGTCAAAGGGGGAGAGGATCGATGGCTTGGTGTTAGCATTGCAACTCATTAAAACCTCCACTGTACTACTTGTAGCTACTTGCTCCCTCTATATTGCAAACAATGCCCAATTGGTGACCATTGGTCCCCCATGATCCTCTTTTTCTTATGTTAACCAAGAGTTGATTTGATGAGATAACCATCTGTCCAGTGACCTTGCAGGGTGGTCTAATCCCTCCTGTAAACTAGTACAGATGAGCTTTAACCCACTGACTACTGAATTCTTTAAATTACCATAGGCTTAATACATGGTCCAACCGGTTCCCGTAGGCAATAGGTTAACTATCTTGGCATCCCCCATCACTTAAAGGTGTATAGGTTCCAATAACCTACCACTGAAGGACTGCATACATGTGCAGTATTGCTCTTATCCAACAAATACATGTTAAAAGAACTATATATAGGTATATTGCTTGTTTACTGTAAACATCTCCAATTATTTATACATATTTTGATTCTTATCGTATTTCTTCCTTCCCTTTGAAGCTGCATATTTTTCACAAAAACTTTGCATGTAATGGACACTCAAAAAAGAAAATGCTACATAAAGACTAAAAGAAAGTATTTTTGTCTTAAATCTCCATAATAATGTTTTGATGACCTCAGCTATGGAAGAACAAAAACAAGATTACTTTTTTGTTATACTCACCCTGTCTTCCTCTTAGGCAAGTGACCGGCGCATATTCTGTCTAACTCTGCCTGCAAAATCTTCAGAAGACTGGATGCCTAGTTTTCAGCGAAAAAAAAACAAGCAAACTTTCAGATAAGCAAAGCAGATGATCACTATTGATAAAATTTGATTCACAGCTAAGTGACATAAGATTATATCCATATCCACAACCACTTACATTTCAATTAACTCAACAATGCCTCTATATATTATGAAATTCTGAAATCATGCAAATGGAATGAATACAACACTTTAAGACAATGATATGAGATTATAAATTTGAATATATCTATGTGGCCAGTCTCAGACAATTTTGGGCTCTTATAGACTCTGGTGGTATTTCTATAGATAAACAAACAACACAATAGCAAGCCCAATTTACCCAAACAAACACACATATTTGCCCATGTAACAAAGACCTTTCAAAGCAAAGGCCACTTATTTATGCCATTAAAATGTATCACAAAGGATGCAAATACAGGAATGAAATATATTGGTTAACAAATATGTACTTGGTGACTGCGTCTTTTTGTGCAATATTGGATTAGTGCAGAAATCATTTATGAAGTGAATGGATTAATATGTAAAATGTTTGACTAAAAACAGTTAAGGGAGAGAGGGAGAGAGAGAGAAAGAGAGAGAGAGAGAGAGAGAGAGAGAGAGAGAGAGAGAGAGAAGAAGAAGAAGAAGCTAAACAAATTGGACAATGCTTTACAAAATATTTGACATCTTTAATCATTCTTCTCTGCTTCTGATCAAGAACAGCCCTTGCAAACCAACAAAATGTCTTTAAAAATTATAATTAATATAATACTTTCCAAGTGCTTAAATTTCCTAATTCAACCCCCTTCCCTGAGCATAGGATTTTCAGGTTTGCTATTCTTATTACTTCCATAGCAATAGGTCATTAGCTCTATATAAAGCCTGTTGCTTGCAAATTACCATACAATGTTGCAACAGCACAAGTTCACATACTGTAGATATTGTGCAAATGTTTCTAAACTTTCAACATACAATCAAAAGAGGAGCTTGATACTTACTTATTATAATCAACATAAGTAATCTTTAGTAGACAACAAAAGCAATAAACAGTGCACATCTACACATAAAATACAGTTATTGCTTGACTATATAAATATATATATATATATATATTCATCAGTGATGTAAGGAAAAATGTCCCAAACTATTAGAAACCATGTGCTCCCAGAAAGAATGAAAGTGAAACAAACATCCACACCCATCCACACATATACATCAAGTTTGCATGATATCGGTGCAAATTAAACAGTACAAAAGTGGCCCAAAGCACAGATAGAGAATATATGACAAGGATTGTATAGATTTATTAGAGAAGTAATATTAGGGGAGAAAAGAATAACCAAACTCACTTGTTTGAATTTTTCTTGTTCCTCCTCATTAGGTGAGGTCTTTAATAATAACTGCAATGACAAAAGAGTAGAAAAAATATGCCTTATCACCGCAATCACACTTCTTAAGTCTTTTTATTTATTTTTGATATCCTAGCAAAATCTATTCTTAATTCAAGTCTCAGAGTGAGATGTTCAGACTACCAAAACAATGATATTCATTCAATATGCCTATCATAGCAATTAATCAAATATATGATTGTTGTATGGATGAGAAGATCAACAATCACTCCCCATGGCGAGTTGTCCAGGATGGGTAACTGTTCAGGGGGTGATGGTCCTGGGCTAGTTGTGCTATAATCTGCCTCTTTACACTATCTTCCATTCCAAAGTACAGTGTATCTGCATTATTTATATCCCTAACCATTTTCATTTTCAATAATACAAACCACTTTTGAGGATTATTATCAAATTTCCAACAACTTCTTAATTTGAGATTCATTCACTACATTGAAATATGTGTACATCCCCCTTCCAACAACAAAAAAACACAATCCATTTTTAACCCAGTGACATTTACTACCATCATCCTTTATCTCAAAATAGAAAACCACATGACCACAAAGGTCTATAAATGTCTTGCTAATTAGGAGAAAACAAACTTGACAAAGTCATTTCCTTTGCTTTAGAAAAAATACAGAAGGGTTTGCAAACATAACAGGGTGTGTCTTCTATTTGAATTGAGTTGTTGTTTATTTTTATGTTTTTGCTTACCTTGAGCGAGTCAAAGTAGTGTATACAGTGGTAGATAGGTTCTAGTAGAAGCTTGGGTAGGACGTAGGATACCGCATCACGAATATTGTGCTCCTGGAAAGAAAAAGAAAAGTCATTTTTATGTTATTGAAAGGATAACTGAAATACAGGAAATTATTTGAGCATTTGTTTATCAGCTAGACACACAAAGCTTTTTATTTTCCCCTCTTTCTCTATGCCCCCGCCCTCTTTCCCCTCTGTTAACCACTCTTCCACCCTCTGTCTCTCCTTCTCTATCTCGCTCTATCTCTCTCTTTCATGCTGTCACTCTCCATCTCTCTGACTGTCTCTCTTCCTCTCTTTGTTTGCCAGTCTTTCTCCCTCTACCAGTCTCTTTCTATTTCTTCTTCTAAATTAATCTGTATGTCTGTATTTGTGTCTCTGCGTGTGACAGTCAATCAATGTGTCCGTCTCTCTATGGGAAAGAAAGAGTCACATAATTTCTTGTCCCGGATATTAACTCCATTCCATATCAAAGACAATGTATTACCCCCAAAAACCCTGACAATTGAAGATATCTCTTTAAATGAAGCAAACCAATAACTGTTGCTGTCACATGGTTCATAATTGCTTCATCATACAAATAATATAAAATGGGCAAACCACTTTCATGCGACAAAAATAACACCTTCTGCTAACAAACAAATCATCACATGAGTTTCCAAAAGTACGCATTTGGCAATAAGTTGAATCCTAAGATACTGAAGAGTCATTTCTGGCATAACACAAAGTCATTTCTGCTTATAAAACTACATTTGGCAAGAAACCATATTTTGTAATGTAACCAAATTTAATGCATACGTCTCTGTGAACTACCTCGATACAAATTCTTTCTTTCACCTGATATAAATAATGGAATTATTTAAATAGTCAGAATGCAAATTGCATATATTATGTGTTGTTCGGTAGGGGAATCCATAATGTTTGTCCTACCTAGCAAGTACTAATGTATGCATGTCACATCAAACCATTGAGATACAATAATACAGAACAGGCGAACAAATAATTTGTATCGAGTCACTTCACAAACATGTATGTATTAAACTTGATTTCTTTAGGAACATGGCCTACTATTACATGTTGCTCATTCTTAAAATACTGAGGAGGATTTACCTGTAGGTACTCGGCTACTTCTGGCTTAGCTACAAGTCTCTGTATTGTATTCCTACAGTCGTCACTCAGGATCTGTGCAGCATAAGGACTGTACACCTCAAATTCTTCTGCCTGTAAAATTGTGAACAAGAAAATGAAGCAATTGAAGCAGTATAGAAATAGTATGAGCTCAATGTCAACTTTTTGAAAAATCCATAATTCTCATTTTACTACATAAAAGTAAGATTTTTTCAACTTTTTTCTTTCATTTCTGGGTTTTGAACTCTTTAAAAAAAATCAAGAACTAAAAAACTAACAACATCAATGTACTTCCTTCAATGCTCCAAGTGTTTGTAGGCACAATTTGAAACAATTTTTTTTTTGGGGGGGGATCCACAAACTACAAGCACTGCTTTTTAGTGGATCCCCCCATTTCCTCAGAAATTAAGAATTTCTTGTTATGTGTAAAGTGTATTAGTATAATTACCAAGAAAAAATGAATTATTTATGAAAAAAATGTAATACCTTTGCATATCTTTTCTGTTGGAAATGAAATGAATATGAATTGAATTGAAGAGGTACTTACCTCGGCCATCTCCTCGAAGCACTCTCCGATACCAAGGAAGGAGTTACTATCATCCATCATCTCCATGGCATCCTCCAGGAGACCCAAGAAGGATACCGTCAGCTGGTAGATGTCTAGGATGTTGCCAAAGATGGATTCCACTTCCTGAAATCAAGATTATCAAGATTCAAGAACATCACATCTCTTCTTATTTAATATCTTAACCATTTCCTATTCCGAGAGTGAGTGTGTACTTAAGTTTTTACAGACCAATGACCAATACCAATAACATATTTATATTTACGTTTGGGACAACAAACATCTCCATCATATACATGTGACTCACATTTCCAAACAGGGGTCAGAGTCAATTCAATAATTCTCCTTTTGTAGGCAAAGACAGAGAGCTGACCATACTACGCACAGTGCAACTATACTAACTCACAATTGCAACCTATTCAAGTTTCCTAGAAGTTATAAATGTATAGCAATGGTAATGTACAAATTAATTAGTTCACAGCAGACATATGAAACACATGCCCTACACAACAAATCAAGGAACATACTTAGTTTGAAAAAGATAACTAAAATCTATCCATCTGAAGTTGAATTACCTCCTCATTAAAGTGTTGTGGTGCATCAACAAAGATCTTCCTGAAGACTTTGATGATGAGGTTGAGATCTCGGACGTACTGTGTCTCCTCCATGATGAGATCCTTGACTATCTCATCATAGGTCAACGTCCCCGTTCTACTATCCTGCTCGTCTTCCAGACTCAGGGATGACATAGCTGTGGCATCGTCATCATCCTGACAGAACATCTCCATTAGCACCTGTTGCCATGGTAATAAATACATAGGTAGCATCTCAGATAAAAGTATGTCTCATCATAGGTCAATGTCCATGTTATATTAATCTGCTCATCTTCTAAGATTAGGGATGACGTTGCAGTGGCTTCATCACCATCTTCATAATCATCTTCATCATCACCATCATCATCATTCTCCTGGTAGAGCGTCTACAACAGCCCCTGCCATCATTCATAATACAGATAGAGCATCTCCTTACAAAACACTTCTTAATTAAAGGTCAATGTCCCTATTCTACTCTTGTGCTCATACTCTAAAGCTCAGGGATGAAATTAGAATAGCATTATATTCATCATCCTGGTGGAATATTTCCATCAGCGCTAGTTACATCATCTGATCATGAAAAAAAACCTCCATTGTTGTACTCATTTACAAGCTTACTGAGATCTCAATCACATCATCATCATCATCTTGGTAAAACATTTACATCAGCATCTACAGTGTGAGTCCAAAAAAAAATTTACACCTAGAAAATTGCTAATTATTAAAAAAATCATTGATGAACATGAAACTGTTATATGTCTTATGAAAGAGGGTTTTATCCCAAATCATTTGGTACCATTTTTGTGTGGTATGTGTTCACGCTTGGATGAACAGGATACATTGTTTGCGAGAGTGCAAAAATCGACTTGCGCCAAAGTTGCCAATGTGATGTTTGAATAAAACAATTGGGATTTGGGTATTAATTCGGTCTTTGCAGATCCAAATAACACCCCTAACAAAATTAATCATGCCACACATATCAAATATCAAATATCAACGAACATTTGTGCGCGTGTGTGTGGGTGTGTGTGACTTTGCCCTTTGCAATGCATTTCATTTGATACTTTCAATCCATTTTCTCACTCCGCTAATCCCAACATAATACATACTGAAGGCATCACTTTGGCGCAAGTCGATTTTTGCACTCTCGCAAACAATGCCACCTGTTCATCCAAGCGTGAACACATACCACACAAAAATGGTACCAAATGATTTGGGATAAAACACTCTTTCATAAGACATATAACAGTTTCATGTTCATCGATGATTTTTTAAATAATTAGCAATTTTCTAGGTGTAAACTTTTTTTTGACTCACACCATATTTCCATGTCTACAAAAATATAGTATCTCACAATTCCTTTTTTGTTAACATGTCAATTTCTGATAGTTACCCTTTCTTGGAAATTTCACAAAACTTACTAAAAATTCTGATTAACATTTTATCTAAATTGTTGACTGGTGATAAGCGTAATATGTTTTGTACTGATTTGAAATATAACAATAAAAACGTGACTATGCAGATTGAAACAAAACATTCAGAACTGTGATACTAAGAAACAGCACTTACATACAAGATGGAATCCCCGACCACAATTGGCTTTTAAATACCCAATAAAGGAAGAGCTCATATTAAGGAACAGGATGTATGCTCAAACCACCAAAAAATAAACATAATATCATGCTAAATATAATATCTATAATTAATGATATTATGAAGTGGCAAGTTTCAACTTGTATGTTATGACTTAAAGCCCCTCTTAAAGTGTTGGGAGCCCCAAAAATTTGATGGCAAAATTTCACTAAAATTGTATCAGAATGTGAAAAAGGATGTCATTTAAGACAAATTTCTGCAAGGATTTTCATAACAAAAGTGTTTGAAGTCAAATATCGGTGAAAGAATACAATTTTTGTCTTCTTCAGTTTTCTGCATACAACAAAAAACCTAAACTATGTATTCTTTTATCAATATTTGTCTTCAAACACATTTTGGGGGGAAATCTGTGCAGAAGCTTGTCTTTAATGACATCTCTTTCACATTATGATACAATTTAAGTGAAATTTTATAATCAAATTTTTGGAAAATTTTAGAGGGGCTTTAAGGCGTGCCAGTGTTCAGATATGGTGTGGTAAACCACTGCAAAAAAGCTGCTTGTTTTTTTTTAATGTGTAAAATGAACAACAACTGCGCGCAAGAAAGGACTTGCACATATTCACCTACTGGTATACAGAAATGTGAAGCATTTTACACTTCATATAACAAAAACGCTGCATTTTTCCCTCATCATATCTGAATGAGCATTCACACAACAGGGGTAATTAAAACTTTTACTCAGGGAATACTTGAATCCAAAATGTGACGTATTTCTGTAGTTGCCTTTCAGGGATATAAAAGCAGATTGTCTCAGTGCAAACATACTCTTCAACACAAAGTGATATATATTTGTTACATTTTGTTACATTTTGACGTGTTGACTGCATAAAGCATATCAAACTGAGTAACACATTAGTCTAACTGATTCAAGATGCTGAAGTTGATGTTACATAGTTTGCTTTAATGAACATTACCTTGTCAGCACACATAGCAACTTTGATGTCCTGCAGGCTAATATTGCTATGACAGATGTTCTTCACATAGTTGCCTGCCAACTGTTAACAAGAAAACAAAGAAAAAGGCTTCACCTATGAATAAGTTCATTGACTCTAACATCATATTTTTTTGGAAACCAGAATGACATTAATATACAAGTATGTGAGGATGAGCACCACATGGTTAATAAAAGAAGCACAAATCTAAAGTGAAAAACAAAGTCCTTTTGTAATAAAAATATAGATTTAGATTTTTTAAAAGTCCTTTTTCCATTCAAAAGAAAGATTTTGTACCAATTTTCATACCAAGATAGTTGAGATCAATGCTGTTCTGGTTTTCAGCAGATGATATGAAGATGAGAAAAAAGGTCAAATCACATTCATAATTTAGCTCAAACTGTCCTAAACCTTTTTTAATTGATTTATCATATGAAACACAAATGAGATGGGTGTCTATCGCACACTATGATCTTTACAACATTATGATGAAAGAACATCACATTTATCTTTCACAGGGTGCATTTCAGGGGATAACAAAACTGTTTCAGGGCGATTTCTTAAACATATGACCAAACTAGTGACAAAATCATTGATTAATTAAAAAGTCTTTTTAAAAGTTTTTCCTCTCATAACACAATTTTCAACCTTTAATCTCTAGATAAATCTTCCGAGATAAAAATATAGTGCTCACACCAAAATGGGTTATCTTACGCATCACTGTGTCACAAACGATATGACAAACCATTTTTAACCAAACAGGAAAAACTCTTTTTATAAGAAAAAGTAAAACACTATGAATAAACCATTTTTATCCAAACAGCAAAAAAAAAACTTGTCATGTAAAAAAGAAATGATGTTAAGAAAATCAATGATTAGGAAAATAAAATTTGAGATTGTTAAAAAATATATATTTGTCAGGGAATCAAACTAAGAAATGTATTCATTCATCAATATGCATAGGCTGTACACAAAAATTGGCACCCTTTTCAATTAACGGCCCTTCACAAGTATGTCTTTTTCTCAGAAGGCAGAATCACCCAAGAAGAATTTCAATGCGCATCAATATCAATAAATTTTGACAGTTGATCAATTGACCAGTCATCTAATTTGCAACATTCTTTGAAATATTGAGGATAGAAATAGAAAGAGAAATACAACAACTTTACATGTGAATCCCCCAAGAAATCTTAACTCTGCACTAGCACACTTCTCAGTATCGCGTGATTTGAGAAGAGAATAATAGTAGGTCTCGCCATGATGTAAATTATGCGCTGTTCTTTGAAATGCACTCAGCTACTTTTTATAAGGGCAATTATTCTTAACATCTTTGACATATAACAAGGTATTTACATGCAGCGCTTTACTTTCTAGCTTTAATCAGGCCTGCAAATTCCATCCACTGAATGCAAGATGCCAAGTAACTTTTTCCAGGTACAATGTTTTGCAAGTGCATTTAAGTGATTGGTTGAGTGTGCAACTTGGCCATGAATGATTTCAAGGAAGTACATTTCTAGGTACCACAATGTTTTTCAAAACCCTTTTTCCAAGGTTTATGAATTGATCTGAATTCATATTCTGTTTCTCAAAATTTGAACGATAACATTCAAAGGTTCCAGATGTAAAGTTTTTTCTTTTTTGAGCTCAGTGAGCCTACTTCGTCTAAGATTTTCTTTTAGACTTTCCTCAAAGCTCAATGCACAAAGCACATACCTACAGATCATATACCTACAAATGTTACCCCCCCCCCCCCCTCCCACCCCCTCCTTAACAAGAGAATTCCTGGTAAATTTCAACATGATCTCCATAACCTGTTGAAAATCTACAATGCAAGTGCACTTACCTTAAGAATATCTGCTGCTATGTACTCCAGTACCGCCACCAGGTATAGAGAAACTTGTGAGTCTACACGATAGCCAAGCACCTCCTGAACATACAGAAAAACAAGAGAAAATTAGTTGGCATGTAGATTTTGTTTACCCCATGAAACAATTTCCTTAATTAGCTGGTACCTGGGATCAACGGGCATCAGAAAAATGTACATTAGCTGCTTAAGTCTGATTGAGAAGTGCAACTAAGCCCCCATCAAGTTTTCTTTCTTTCTTGTTTTCTTCAAAAATGAATATGAATGTATTATCTGATTTTAAAAAAATTAAAGAAAGAAGATGTTATCATGAATCCAAAACCACTGAGACTGTTCCTGTAATAGAAGAGGAAATTAAGATATTCTCCATTACAAATAGGATACATTTATGAACATTTCTTAATCTTTACTTGAGGTTTTTTCCCTGTGATGTAAATGTATTTTGAATTATTTCCAAAGAAATGGTTAAAAAGTAAGGACAAGGTACAAATATGACGACAGAAGCTACTACCGGTATATCTTTTCATTCGGCCAGCTTTGACATAGACAATAAACCTACCATTATAACATCATGAAATATGTCCTTCAAATTAAATACAAAACAAAGTTCCACTTTTAAATCATCCTTGAAGAAAAATATCTAAGAAGACACTTTCCTCACTTTCTTATAATATATCTCCAAAAGGACTTCATAACTTCATACAGGTATTCATGTGTCTGCTTTAAAAAAAAAGCTAATTCATGCATTTCATACATGCATCTTACACGTGATAGCAGATTATAAACTCAGACATCAAACTCAATTAATATCAAAAATTAACTCTTAATCATGGCTGAAAAGGGAATGATATTAATCCAGACAGAAGAGAGAAGAATTAAAAATTCATGGACGTATCAGTACTGCATGCGCAGACGTCATTTGGGAGTATTTTTAGCAGGGACCTTTGAGTACCGTACAGTATGCAGGCTGCAGATTTGTTAATCATTTACAAATTCTGCAGCTAAAGATAGCATCAAAGTATCAGCTCTGTGTATCGAGGGTTAAATACAGCAGTCCCTCATTTCAAAACAAAAAATATGAAAAATGAAAAATAGCCGGGAAAAATGTGGAACATATTTCTTTTCCCAGGGACCTGTCTGTTTTGGAGAGATTACGGAATTGCAGTCGCCAGCAACTGCCAAAGAAATTCTTGAATTTTTGTCTTGATTTTCCATTGAAGGTGAAAGAGTTGAAGGGGAGTGGTTGTTTCATATGTCACAGCAATTAATATCAATAATGTGGTTAGCCCAATAATTTCTATCGGCAGAAAGGGAGAGAGATATAGAAATGAAAATAAAAGTCAACAACAGAAGTATTTGTTTTTTGCTAGAAATGTGAATGTACAATATGTTTTGGCCATTACTATTTTGAATTAATTGGAAATATCAATTTCAGAACATACATGTAGATCATCCTAACATGTACAGACATACAGCCTCCAGCTCGGTAAAACAGTAGACAAGGCTAGAAGGTACCCCCCCCAAAAAAAAAAAAAAAAAAAAAATAATAATAATAATAATAATAATAAAAATAAAAAGACACTTAAAAGGTTAACAAGTGTGGTGTATACAATGACTGAATCAAATATTTTCATTTTTTGAAAGCAGCCCTAAAAAATAGAATTCAATTATGTACATTGCATTCCTCATACAATCAGATAAGAGCTCTTTACATTGTTATTTTCAAGGCTAAATTTTCAGCTAGGCCGTGAATTGACTACTGTTCATTTTGTTTTCTTCATTTTCACACAGAGTTTACACCTTGGAATATCTTTTTATAGAAATCAGACACCAATCTATCATAACTGATGAACACACCTCAAGGGCAATACCATGATTATACCAGCCCTCCATCCATCGAGGAGCGCAGGTCTAATTTCATTACCAAATTCAAGGACGCCTGCACTGTATGGGTATGGCATGGTTGAGCTAGGGACTGTTTAGGATTCAACATGCATATCAACGAGGCCCTTCTCCCTGTCCTGCCAGCCCGGCCGGCCGCCCAGCCATGGACGGTAGGCTAGTGACCCCTGCATCACGGTAGCACCTCCGTGATGGGAGCTGACATGATGTGTGGGGGCGGAATGAACTCATCTTGCCGGTGATTCATCCAGCACACACACACACTCACTCACTCACACAGCAGAGTTCTAACACAGATCCGATACCACCACCACCATACCACGACAGACCTCAATATAGCAATGATATCAGAGTTGGACTGAACACATCACGAGTCATCCCCTCTCTTTCCTGGAATATCAGGGAAATTCAAAACTGGGCATCGTATGATGACTAACTTCATGAACATGGAAATCTAGAGTCTGACTGACCTTTCAATATCACATAGTTTTAACATGTGTTTGCATGTATGTACTGAGCCAGCCGGACATGTATCTAGTCCATACATTTTACAACCCGGATATATCCCTAAAATGGAACATTTCAAACTGCTGCACAGGCATGATGTTGCAGTATCCCTTTGAAGCCAGAAATAGCTGATAGTGGTGAACTAATATTCCATGGGTACATGAATACACTGTATGTATGTACATGTAGAAATACAAATTGTGTACCCCAGCATTGTGATTTCATTGCTCTACAGGAAAGCAGAACAATCAGAGAAGCAGTAGCCTGGTGAAAGTTTGAATAAAATCGGACAAAAAATGAGAAATTATGAATTTTTGAAAGCTGTAGTCACTAGAGGCATGGGCTCTTCAAATTGGCTGAGTCGGTAATGTCTCTGTGATGTAGTGGCGGACAACTTTCTCTTCTCACTTGTTCCAACCCCAAATATGACTAAAATTCAAATTTTTCCAAAGTGTATGACTCTATTCTCTTTAGAGAACATATAATATGTTATCCATATTCATATATTTTGAATAGTGCTTCAAGGGAGAAGGCACTTTGGAGAAAAAACAAAAATGAATCATATTATTTTAAAACAAACATGAGAGTTATTCGCAACTACTTCTAAATGCACTGATCAACTGCCAATTTGCATAAACCTAGTGACCTCATATTTCAAACACTTATAACTTTCTTATTATTGGTCATCTCAATTTTCTACTTTCATACAAATCAACTTAATACAAAGGTTGAATTGCTCTTTAAATATAGACAATATCATTCCTTCCCTGGCATCCGAACTGAAGACTACAAACGTTGAAAGTTGCAGTATATTTTGCTCCTTTCCTAAATCTATACAATTCCTTATTGCTAACAATGGATTACATTGTACATGTTTGTCCCTTAAATAGATCACCTTCAATTATGAATTATATCTTCCCTACAAAAATCCTAGTTGGGCTTCACGGAGGTGAAACTGGCAGGAAGAAATACGGCTTGTTCTAGGAATTCAACAAAATAATGTGAACTCATTGGTGTAACCAGGGCCAGGGGAAATCGGGGGGGGGGGGGGATGAGCACTCTAAAACCAGCAAATGTGAAAACCCTTTTTATTCCTTTCATTTTGCCATATGGACTTGCACCCCCAACCACCCTTGGCCCAAGACTCCTACCATATTCATCTTTTCATGGTATTTCTTCAAAATAAAAAAAGAATACAAATATAGGCCTTGTTTGTTATATCTGAATACTTTTCCACGATTGGTTTCATTGGCATTACTAAGTTTCATAAATTGCTCTAAATTGCATTTATAAACTATGAAGATTATGTGACATAAAAAAGGAAGAATTACACCACATAACAGTGAGAAAAACTCAAATCAACGACCACCTCTTGCCCTAGGCAAGTCATACTACATGTTTGTATAATCACACAATGACTGGAAATTTCCAGAGCTCTACTGCACATAATTTACAGCGAATCCCTGGAATCGCTGCACAATTTCTTTTTTCCAATAATTTCGTTTCGAAACTCCATCTCGCAGTGGCTCATTACCGTAAAGAAGTTGGAGAGGGAGAGAAAGAGGGAGAAAGAGAGAAAGAGGGAGAGAAAGAGAGAGCGAGAGGTGAGAAAGAAAGAGAGAGAGAGGGAGAGAGAGAGAGAGGGGGACAGAGAGGGAGAGAGAGGGAGAGAGAAGGGCAGACAAGATGATATCTGAAGAGAAGTCTTCTTCTCATTACTACTGGCACACGTCCAATGTCAACCCCTTGTGCGTGTCTGTCTGTCGTACAGTATAAGGGTTGGTGAAGCCATGGCGATAGATTGATTGGACTCAATACACTCCCAGGGATGCTTCTAGGAGCCAGGGGCTAGTTTCAGTTTCTTTCCTAGAAACCATAGTAAAAACCCAAAACAAAGAAAACGACACTCAAATTACATGGCGAAAGGGCAAGGAGAGTGCTACATGTACATGTAGTAGTATGGGCTCACTGATCATATAGAATCTATTGGACTTAGTAGTGTTAGATCTCATATTTTTCACTTCATACATTGTTTGTGGAATAGAAGTGCATTTAAAAGATATACAGGTCATTTGAGGTTACAGGGTGAGGGGAGGGGAGGGGAGGGGAGGGGGAAGAAGAAAAGAATTTGCCACATTTAAAAAAAAATCACACAGTAAATCTTTCTTTATGCCTATGATCCCCCTCTCACCAATGCCTTATCATCAAGCTAATAACTCCCTGCTCCTCTTTCATACCACAATATTTTATGTTGCTTGTTGCTAGGTCGGACAAACCTGGCAACGGCAGACTGTTGTACGCTGAATGGGCCTTGGCGGGGGAGACCCGGGCATCTGGCCTGGGCGGGTGGGTTCGCGCATCTCTGGTCTCTCTGGGAGCGGACATGTGCAGGATTTGATGCACGTTGTTGATGGTCCATTATTTAATTTATACTGGGAATCTCGCCCAACAAGCCTAGCATTTCTGAGATACTCTTTTGTCCCTCTCAGTTAAATCAAGCAATATAAAATATTTTGTCTTATTCTCAAACTTAAATGTACTCTGTAAACCCATTTTTTATTACGAACATACTTGTCAGTATTTTGTTACTTGTATAATTCATTTGTTCTATTATATATTGTATTACTGTATTTAATTTGTGGATATTTGAGTGGAAAAATAAATCAAATCAAATCAAAATCGAATCAAATCAAATCAATTGTTTCCATTTCAGGTCAAAGCCATTTTAAAGCCTGAAATTTCGGTCCAGCTACACGGTTTCGTCACATCCTTTCAAACAGTTTTAGTGTAATAACCAAATCTTTTGCTCAGATTTGTAGAGGCTGCATTGGCATTCATGAAACATTTCCTTCACTAAACTACTATACTCATTCAGGTATTAGGAAAATGAAACAAGCCAAACAAGATTAGTAGTACAACTGAATTAAAACTTGAACAGGCTCTCTGAAAAACATTTAAGCTCCAGCGACGATTGCTCTGGGCCTTATTTCATGAAATCTTCAGGGACTTAGGTTACATACTGACTTCATAACCATAAAATACTTAACATTTACCAAATGACCAAATGTCATGTACTAGTAATACCACACTGCACAGCTGTTGTGTAACAGCTACACTACCAGAACACGAGTGTAAACTATCTTGTCATTAAATTAATGGGAAATCCCCTTTGAATGAAATTCTCTCCCATCTAGTAGCTGCCCTGGATATTCTTTACTGTCATTACAACCTATGGTGTACAAAGATCATGCCATATTTCGCATGCAGAATACAAAATACTGCACAGGCATGACGATTTATATTTGTCAGACTTTACAAAGTTGCAAGCTCTTGAGACTGAGAGCTTATAGAACCTACCCTATTTGCTGGCGTAAAAGCCACACTATTTTCGGAAGAGAAAATATTAAAAAGTCTCAGTGAGGCCTATGCTCAACAACAGTAAGAATCGGGTCACCTCTAACCCTGAATCGGCAGTCAAAACAGCACGTATGCGTACATACGGGACTACAATGACTATACCAGTTAATGTAGAATGGTACAGGACATTTCTAGAATAACTCCACACATCTTACCAAAATTTGTGTTGCATTGTTGACATGACGTTTTATCAGTCTTGTGAATACACTCCATAACTTATTTTTCAAACAAAAACTACTGGTAGGACTATATCACAGTTAATGCTATCGCATTGCTCAAGTAGGGACCGCAACGGAGCTACCGCGCAACATTGGTACAAACCAATCAAAGAGCTGCCACAAAGGAAACCACTGAGTTGCCAATTTAGGGTCGTTGATTTTGATTAACTGAACAAATTAATAACTTCCTATTATTTTATCAAATTATCCACAAAGTGTTACTGTTCTGCTTTCTCATTGTCTGATTTATCAAAAACAGCATGATATTAAGAGGGACTTCCCCTCAAAGTGAAACATGATAAAGACAGGTTATTACTTATTTGAATTTAATTATAGTAGGCCTCAAACAGATATAGATGCAAAACAAAACAAAAATCATAGCTCACCCTCAAGAGCTGGTGTATCTTCTCAACCGGAAGGACCAGGGGAGCCTTCTTGCGCCCCTTCTCCAGGGCCAGACGGGCGTCGTTGATGGCCCACTGGTCGATGGGGCGAGGGAAGGTCTTCTGAACCCTGTCCTCGATCTCGTGGACGCTGTGGGGCTGGACGCTGCACAGCATGTTGAGGAGGCAGATGATGAGACTTTCAATGTATTCCAAGGAGTCCTCGTCTGCCTGCAGGTTGGAATGAACCTGCTGCTGCACCTGCAGAGAGAGAGAGAGAGAGATAGAAGCATGGAGGTGAAAGAGCGAAGGAGAGAGAGTAAAGAAGAGAGACCCAGAGAGAGGGTGAGAGACAGAGAGGGGGAGAGAAGAGAAGAGAGGGGGAGAGAGAAGAGAAGAGAAGTGAAAAGAGATAATATATAGAAAGGAGAGATAGGAAGAGAGGTAAAAGAGAGGGAAATATGTTATCACATATTCTAAATAAACTTGTATAGCATAAGTATCCTGTCTCGCTTGAAAATATTAAATCTAAAAATTGTCTCTCCCCCAAAAAATAAAAATAAATGTGTTCAGAATTAACAAACTGGAGGCTTTTGCATATAAAGGGAAAAGATGGAGGTCTGTCTATAGGTACAGGTACCTGATAAATAAAGTAAATAAATAGCAATATTCTATATTTACCAGGCTAATCTTTGATTACTGACTTACCAAACCATGAAAAGGATAACAATGGAGGGAGCACCTACATCACACCCACATACATGTACGGAAGCAGGTTAATTTTCACTGTTTGAGTCATTTAAAAATCTTGCCTAGACTTACAGAGAAGTACAGAAAATTTGTTCCCCTAAGATTTTGACTCTATAAGATCACTGGAGGTCATAACAACGAGTACATCATACAATGTATACGTAACTTGTTGATGTTGTGCCCATTTTTACAATTATAATATTTCCACTGTATTTATGTTTGGTGACACCAGTCACATACAAAGCAAAGAAATCCTTTTTATCTGCAATTTTGCAAGATTACGTATGTTCTCAGTTCTGCCAAATGCAGTTTGAAAGAAAAAGAATTCAAATATTTGAGCAATTTTAATGTTGATGTGACTAGCGATCTACATTCCTTGTACTGGCTGAAGATATGTTTCCAGTCAAGAATAATGAAACCACTTTCACACTAGCAGTCTAAATAGACCAGCAACAAAACAGGTACAGAGTGAAATGAAGATTAACAGATTTGCATCAGAGGTCAACATGAAGAGACAGAAAAGCCTGGAATGAGTTCACACATGAAAATTTAGAATAACAGATTGAAACTAGTGGTGCAGGAAGTGCCATGATGAGTGACCTGATCAACTGCGATCTCACAAAGGTTAAGTATAAACGACAGGTCTATATCCAGGAGTTGCACAAGGCCATAATCAATCTTGGAGCCAGAGAATGCTGTTAACTAGTAACTAATAGCAACGGGAATAGGGAGCACTAGTTTCACTCGTTCCGTACAGACAGGGAGACAACTTCCTGTCACAATATGGAAGCATTTAGTTCCCCACTGTAAATACGAACAGGGTAGCAAGACATGAACCCCATTCAGACAAGTAAATTTTCACATTTCATATGAATACCATATAAACTACATCATGTATACAATAATAAGACAGGTAATTAGTACTCTGTGTAGCTTTTCTTTGGGGTGCGCTCATGTACTTATCTTTACAATGTACACATGCACTAGCTACCGTGACTTCCCCCAAAACTGACTTTTCTTCACACAATATTCTCATCCTGTGTGTATGCCCCTTTCGTTATACAGTTATAATATATGATTCTTTATGCAATGTTTTTATATGGATATACAATATTTCCTCTGGTGTGAAAATGTCAATAGTACCAGTCTGAGCTACAGTACATGTATGCCTCTGTTGCGTGCTCGTTTTTTTACCACATTCCTCTACCCTACAGGTATAAACCATTGTGTTTATTGTTGATTCAGTCATCATAAATCATTACACACAATTTTTCTGTCTACCCTGACTCACAGGCTTGAAGGGATTACAGAGACCAAACTATCAATTATACCACAGAAGTACTGTATGCCCTTTGCCATCAACCAAACAAAAACTAGGCCAAGGAGCATCATGCTAGATCAAAAGAGTTCTTTCTGAATCGCTTTTCCACCATCATTTTTTGCTCTGTATGGATATTGCCAATTTTTGCTTTTAACTACATGCACTACAAAGTACAAACTATCACATGACGATTGCTTATGTCACATGTGTAGAGATCGCTGATGAATTTGGGTCTAGCCCAAGTAAATAATGTAAAATGTACCCAGAACTGCAATGTGTTGTTCTATTCTGTATTGTTAAATGGGACAGTTCTTTTGGATTACATATCTACTGAAAGTATTCTCAAATTGTTGCATATTTCTGCCACCCTCTGTTACAAAGGCATGGTACCTTTATCTCTAAAACGAAAAAATGCACAATATACTGTACAGTGTACATGACTACACTACTAAAGGTTATTCAATGGTGGTTCCTCAGTGAAGTGCTTGGATTGAGCTATGAATCCCTGTTCCAGTTCCACAAACCATTTATCATTTCAATTCCAAATCTATAACCTCTGCAGATATCAGTGATATAGGCTTACAGTAAGCCAATATCATCATCATCCTTATCCTCCTTATTCACAATTTCATCATCATCATAATTGATAACATTATACTTCTTATCACCATCATCATCATCAACATCATTCCTCCTTTTTCACAATTTTCATCATCATCATTGATATCATTATACTCATTATCACCATCATCATCATCATCATCATCATCATCATCATCATCATCATCATTATCATCATCATTATCATCATCATCATTATTACTTCCATTATCATACTGCTATCATCATCATCATCATCATTAATGTCATCAGTATACTAATTTGTTACCATGCTCCCCCTTTTTTTTATGGGTCAAAAAATCATATTTTTGAAGTTGCTATATCTACAGACATCAAAACAGTAGCCCATGTTTGTTAAGGTCACGGGGAGGCAGGCACGCAGGCAATGGGTGAATAAGAAGTGAATTTCTAATGACCTGTCTCCTACACTTGTCTGGTGACTGGGGTGAGTAGCTCATGTCTACCTTGGTTAAGCAAGCCTTACCCTGGGATTGGCAGACAGACCAACCGACCAACCGACCGACCGACCGACCGTTTCTATTCTGGGCTGTTTTTCTGTCTGCCGCTGCCCTGGGAGAAGTCACTTTAACTGATTTCATTACCCATCACTACACAACACCAACTAATCCACAAGAAATCCTCTCTGTCTACCCTTTTTTTTCAGGAATATGTTTATTTAAGGTTTATGTATAAGATATTTCAATATATATAAAGCACTATATTTGTATTCAATGCTTATCGAATCATTGGATTATCTTATGCAAAGATGTTATTGTCATGGCTTGGTGCACATTGTATTATTTAATTGAATCCATAGTTATCTTGCGTAAGGTTACATGTAACTTATGCTTATAAAAGGCAATATTAAAGGGACTTGGTAACATTGTTAAGATGAGAGAAAATGGTGCTAAGGTAGTGGATTCAACGCTAGATGTACAATTAAAGATAATCTCAAGTTTGAGTGAAAACAGACCATTATTATTGATACAAATTGGGAAAAACTGATCTGATCGATTTCTGAATTCTCCCAACTATATCATTATAATTTAATTTAAAATTGAGCCGATTGTAAATTGTCTCAAAGCAATTTTTTGGCTCTATATACCATTCCAGTACGATTACAATATCTTAGCAATCCTTCTGACCCCATCCCTGAATGCATGGTGCCAATGTGATAATTATGTTGAGGTTCTCTCTAATCATCACACCCACATTGGGTCAGTGTTTGTACATGTACCTTGAAAACCACCCACCCTACTACCGCCTGGACTGGAGAAGAGGCAAGGCAAGCACAGAAGCCTTTCCAAGTGGGAATAAGATGTTTTTCAAAGCTCTATGTGAGCACTGCAATTTCCTTCTGCATCCCTCCAGAAAACTTTCTAAATTGCCCTGCTATCGCCATGGCAACATTGATGTCATATGTCTCTTTGCTCCTTTGACTCTTAACACATATGCGTAAACAAGTGTCTGTGTGTATGTGTGGCAGAAGTGCACGTGCTGCTGCTGTGAATAGCAGTACAGGAGGAGCGGCGGCGGCAGCGTAGGGGTGACTAATACGTCTGCAGCAGTAATCAACGGATCTGAGATCCAAAGGCCTTCGTCATATTTTGCTGATTACGTGGGGTCAAGCTTTGTGGGACAGAGGACATGAGCAAACATTTCATCAGGCATGAAATTATGTTGTTCATATAAAGAACATCTACATGTAGGTTACAACCCTTTCATTTCACTCTATTTCGGGATGTCCTCATAATGCAAATTAAATGTTGTTCTCACTGGGCCTGACTTGTTGTTGTACAACTGTACATTGAATTTCACATACATGTACATGTAGTATGATTGCCATTCTTAACCCCTTGCCTACTGGAACCTGGTGGTTCGTGTATTAAGTCTATGTGAAGGAGAAAATTCAGCAGTCAGAGGATTAAGATACACTGTAGGATACATGTTCATGGATCAGGCTATTAAGGAATGGGTTAGTATCCTGGAAATGTATGCAAACATTTTGTTCCTTGATTACATAACAAATGAAAAAACTGTATACCGGTATTAAAAAATAAACACACATGAACTTGACATGTATTAGATGGTAAAAACTACCAGTATTGTAGTCCTACATTAAATATATCAAGAGACAATAAATACAAAAGTAAGAAAGGCATGTCTACAACTAGAATATTATTCCTCAGTAAAATCACCCCCATCTCTTAATAGTTGTTCTCTTCTTCTGGAAAATAAAACAGCCTGCATGAAGTATTCATCACTTCATTACATTGATAAACAGTAAAAGAGAAGCTAAAAGACTTCCCTGCAATCAAACACTTCTCATGTAGTCTGTAAATTGTGCCCAAGAGGAAAACCAATACTGGAACGTTACTCATCATCGTGCCAAACAGGAGTCTAATTCAAGATAGCCACCAGCCCACACTTCTGAGTCATACACTCCTCCATACTTGATAATGTTACTGAGATAGAGTTGACATGTGACCTATAAGAAATACAAATAACCTCCCCCCCCCCCCCCCCTAAAAAAAGAAGTCAAAATGAGAAAATTAACTTTTTTGTTATGCGGTCGAAGACTAATGACGAAGTTACATAATAATAATAATAATAATAGTGGGTTAAATTGTATAGTGTTCATGTTTGTCAGACTTGACACTCCTGGTGCTTCATGATCATTATCCCGGCTCTATCATGTCAAGGAATTAATTCCTGCCAGGTACATGTACCCATTTACCACACCTGGGTTGAGTGTGGCAAATGTAGATTAATGTCTTGCCAAAGGACATTAGTACCAGGGCGGAACTCAAACTCGAACAGAGCCCTATTCCAGTGACATATCCACTAGACCACAACACCTCTACCCAATATGCCTCTATATTTGAAATCTAACCAATAACAGACACGTTACACATACATTTATGTATCCCCACCCCCCCCCCCCTTCTGATAACAAATCAAAAAATGAAAATTATACATTTTGTATACAACATACACTGTACATGTATATGCCGGTAATGAAATAAAGAAGCAATACAATATGTATTTTACTCCAGGACTACAGCCCTACATGTCTCTGTTCATCTTTTTAGTGAAATCATACAATAGAATCATACAAATAGAATTACAGAACTGTGTGCAGTACATGAAAAATTTAACATCTAATACCTGTGGTAAATCTTTTTTAAATTCAGCACAAAATTAAAATCATATAGAAAATGCTTAATTGGTGCAAGACTATGTTTGTTACAATGTATTGCACAGGTCCACCGTAGGCCTACATGTACATGTAGATGTACATGTTTGCATGTACAGGTGTAAGTTGGACAACATATGATTATTTTATATTTATGATCTCATGATTTTTCTTTTGTATATTTTTTATATTAAATTATATCTTATGTCATTGTATATATTTACCGGTATGTATATTTGTGTATAGTTAGGTATTATACAATCAACTAATGAGGAGAGCCTCCTACAGAAACTCAGTTTATTTTGGTAATCCCCAGGCATTAGTTAATGGCTTTTCCCGTTATTGTTTTCCTTATTGTAATTTGTTTTCTTGTATTCTTTGTCCCTTGTATGTTCCTGGAAATGGAATAAAATGAAAATGAAACAGATCTGTACAAATATAAAATGATACTTAGCTCACTTCAGAGGAAATTTCACTTTTTAAATACAATGTAGAAGATCTAAGTGATAACTCCAGTGCACATAAAAATACAATTATTTTTTCCTCAAAATTTCAATTGTAAATGCTGTCAACAAATTTGAAGCCAGAGAGGCCGTACATGGTAGTTGTTGCTGTTATGACCCCGAGTTGTCAGCTGGTAATTACCACTACCTTGCCCCTGATCAGGAACTAAGTAGCCATTCCTTTCCAGGTACTCCCTTCCCAGGGTATTCAGCCAGTAGCATTCATATGCAAATCAGCTCTTTATGACAGTTGCACAGTCCCAGGGGGACTTGTTTGCAGATGTGCGTACATGATCTTCTTGCGTAATTTACGCTGCGAAGGAATATTCTTTGTTTACATAATTGAGACGTATGTTCACTGGCAGTAAGACATTGTATGTTTAAATACTGTGCTAAATGTTTTGTCATCATTTTGTTGGATAGGGCTTGAGAAGTTGACACTAAATAAATATTCCCCACGGCTCATATTCATAAAACCTTACTAAGCCTGGTTGTCAAATAACTAAGTCTAGATAGCTCTTATTTAATTAGTTGAAAGCTGAGTTAGGTCAATTTAGGGACAACATACAAGTACAAGTAGGCATAAGCCGTATTTCTACGACACAAGTCTAACTCTAAGTTTGTCCAAGTCAACGCATTTCACCCAGTCTCGTCAAGGTCGACTTACCCAAGGTTGACTGTACTTTAGAAAAGAATTTGTATTAGTTCTACTTACCATTAAAGCCCCACTGCACTACTTATAGCTACTTGCGCCCTCTATATATAGCAAACAAGCCTAATCGCCTAATCAGTGGTTGTTAGTTCCCCATGATCCCCTTTTTCTTATGTTAATTGAGAGCTTATTTGATGAGATAACCACCTGTCAGTGACCTTGCAGGGAGGTCTAATCCCTCCTGGATAAACTAGTGTAGACAGGTTTTAAAGGGCTTGCCATTTAGCTTTTGAAGACATGTTGAAAAATCAGTCCAAAAGGGTGATGGGAGGCAAGATGAAATCATTAGGAACATTATTAAATTCCTATGATTTTACTGATCTTCAATGATAACATTTTTTTCTTCAGGAATATTCAATTTCTTCTTTCCTTCATTTCTGTCTTTTCACCAATTTCATCTTTGAGTCCCTTGTTTTCATTGTGATATTCTTGATGCTTGGAAATGAGATCCTCAGGTTCTGTTGAATTTGCCTTTGACTCCTGAAACAAAAGGAGTCAAGGAAATTATACAATTCTGTTCTCTTCTCATCAGCCACTCAAATAATACCACAATCAAGGCATCCCTGGAATACAGCTGATCTTCCAAGAGTAGGTTCTAGCTAGTAGGTTCCTTGTGCTTCTCAAATTATCTTTGATACTTGGAAATTAGATCCTCAGGACTCAGGTACTGTTGTATTTTCTTTGACCTGTAAACCAAAGGATATTCTGCAATCCTCTTCTTTTCCTAGGAGACATTCCAAGAGTACGCTAGGCACCAATGTAAAAAAAACTCATCTTCCGGGTGTTCCTTGGAAAGAGGAACTACATTTGACTGCTTATCATAACTTGAGTCCTCAATGCTACATCCTCAGGTGCTGTTGTATATATCTTCGACCCCTAAAGTTTATAAAAGGACATTTTGCCACCTTTTTCTCTTACTAGCAGACACTCCAATAGTAAGCCAAGTCAGGCACCCATGGAACATCTTTTATGTTAGAAATGAGACCATCATGTTCTGTTGTATTTTATTCAACCCCTACAGTTTACCAAAGGACATTCAGCAATCCTGTTCTCTTCCTATGAGACGAGATATTTTAAGAGTAAGCCAGGCAGGCACAAATGAACAGAACGCATCTTCAAACAGTTCCTTGCACTCATCATGATCATCCATGCCTTGAAAAATAATATCCTCAGATTCTGTCGTATTTTCTTTAACCCCTAAGGTTTACAAAGAACATTCTGCAATCTTGTCGGTTACCGGTAATAGCATACACTCCAATAAGTAAGCCAGGCAAGACACCAATAAAAAACACTCATCTCGGGTTCTTTGTGCTTATTTAAGCTTGGACATACACAATAATCGCTTTGCAACATGATTCTGAGGCTCAGCGTCTGACAGTCTTGACCAGTGATACACATGAGGAAGAACAAGAATTAGATGCAATAATCTTCTGCTATATTATCATTCTATTATTTTTATAAAAAAAGCTGATGGCTATCAAGGTTACATGTACACCTGTAGTGTAGGTTGCCCTGGGGCATTTCCAGTAATATCAGTCTTCAACGTCACAGACTTGGCTAACAAATGGACAACCAAAATAAAAACATCAGAGACAGCACATTGAGTTCATTGTGTCTGATATTTGTGAAGGAAAACCTCAAACTCACCCTCTTTTTCAAAGTGGTTGGGGGGCTGGTGCCAGCTCTCCCAATTCGAAACTTTGCTCAACCAATAAAATAAAAACGATGTATCCGTGCAAAACAATTTGAAAATTTAATACTTCAAATATCATAGACAGGTACAAGTTACAAACAACAGCAAGTGCTACATTCCCATCAGAGCAAAAACTGAAAATTACAGGAGCTCATACTTTCCATCTACCATCATTGAGTGGAACCATTTGGACGACAACACCATTAACTACGAGAAGGAAGAAAATGAAATTGAACTGGAAGCCAGACTGCTGAAAACACAGCATTCTTCAAGAATCTCAGGTAAAGGTAAAGGGTAACTCCACATCAACCAGCACATTCAGGAAGGCCATTGACAGAGCCCTCTCTCAACCGATGCATTTATGCCCAGTAGGCCAGAAAGTAGACCAAGTGCATTTGGTTGCCTCTGATTTCTAATAATGGACAAGTTACCAGATTGGTTCAAATCAATTTCAAATTAATTTCTACCGAAACAACACCTGCACAGCATATTCAAGAACAGAAAATGAAGACAGTACCGGTAGTATGTGAGTGTATACACTTTATAAATCCAACATTTCCCCAGAGGACACCAGCAGTGCAAGAACTCTATGACGGATTTTAGAGCGCCCCCTCCTGATTACATTTACACAATGATGCAAACGAAAATTAATCACATTCAAAGTTTAAGTAAGAGACGACATTCCGTCTATACCTGTATATCATGTGTATATTACATGTGCGTCTGTATTCATTGTAGCATGTGAGCCAACGTGCGGTGTGGTTTATGTGGTCTTAAGACTCATAAGAGAAGATAACATAATTTACCTTTACCTTGATTTACCATGTTTGGCTTCAAGTACACTGTATCAATTTTTTTTTTTTTCATTTTCATTTGTTCGTTCACACGTTTCCTTGATTATTTAGCTTGATCTATCAATTTTTAACAAGTTCTTTAATCTGATCGTACTACTTTTTATCTTGGATTTAAAGGTATTACAAAGTTTTGGGAATATTTCATCAGGATTGGATCATGAAATTTAAAATTTGCATTACTATTGTGAAACATAGTGTTAGAACACCCAACTCTAAAAAAATTGGGCTCTAAAAAGCTTTTGATTTGGAGTAATTAAAATTTTTAAAAATAAAAAAATTTACCGGTACTCCCGGTAAATTTGGTATAGCTCCCTCTCAGTTCGAAAATTTACATGCCATCTGAGAGCATAACACATATATAGCACTATTGTCAAAGTGTAATAATTAACATGTTTGGCACCAAATCATATTACCAGACTTAAACAATATATATAATCATGAAGATAATTTTTTTAAAGTCGAGTTGCCATAGTGTAAGATTTTTATACTGTCTCCTAAATTTGAAGAAAAAAACACTTGTCTGTACACTGTAATCGCAATATATAATTTTATAATCGATCGGACCGCCGCCATCTTTACTGTACTTACGTACGTTAGTCTATGTATTTCCTGTGCGGGCCGTAATATCTGTGTTGTTCTCTTCAACTCATTTTTCCATTTCCCTCTCTTAATCGTTTCTGTGTTTTCAACTTTGAAATACATTTGTTATTGCTCGACTTTGATAATATTGTTGTTCGCCAGCTCTGTGAACGAACGCACATATTGCCTGTATTTTGGTCAAGTCCAGTGGTCGTGATGCACTGCAATGATCTGGCATTGCATGTGTATTAGGCCTGCGTATAGTACATGTTACGTGTGTAGGCCTACGTGTATTATTAGTCTATGTGTGTTGGGCCGGATTGGCCTGAAGAATTTCCGAGCACATTTTTTTTAGGGATAATCTCAAAATACTCCCCAAAGTCGTTGTACAGGGACAGTTTGGGTAATCATTTATAGACAGAACGTGACGTTATTTATTTTGCATTTCTTTATTAAAAGTAAAGAAGATACGTTTAATCTTACAAACGAAGATTAATCAATAATAAGGTTGACTAGAGTCTAGACGTTTTCCCGAACATTCGATCATGTGTATACTGCACATTCTTATTTTGAGATCATCCCTTAGTTAAACTTTACGGGTACGCTGTTTATTCAGCCAAATGACCTCTGGTAGAGGTCATAGAGGTCAGTAATTGCTACACGTGTTATGGGCTAATCTCTCTCCGTATAATTGAATTATATCCTTCGCCTCATGACCATGCACCTAGTAGGTGCATGTAACATTGCATTGACTAGGTCCATGTTATAACACTCTCACTTGATATTCTCTCTCTCTCACTCTCTCTATCTCTCTCTCTCTCTCTCTCTGTCGCTTCTATATCCCTCTCATCTCCCCCCCTCTCTCTCTTTTGTATCTCTCTTTTGTATCCCTCTCTATCCCTTCTTTCCTTTCTCTTTATCTGTCTCTTCTCTCTCGCTATCTTTATTTCTCTCATTTTCTTTCCCTCTCTCTTTATTTCTCTACCCCATACCATTCTACCCTTTCTCTATTTATTTCTCTGTTGATGTATATTATATACTGTCTCTCTCTCTCTCTCCCTCTCATCGCATCACCTCGTTCATCCCCTTCTGTATCATATTTCTATATCCATATCACTTGTAAGTCTGTCTCTCTGTCGGTCTGTGACCGTCTGTCTGATGACTGTCTCTCTTTCTTTATCATACACACATCTCTCCCTCTCTCACTAAATATCACCATAGTAGGTCCACAGTGGCGGATCTAGGGGGGGGGGGGGTTGGGGGGGTTGCAACCCCCCCCAAAAAAAATCCGGGGACCATTTTTTTAAATCTTATCGCAAGAAAACGCCATTTTCACACACAGATTTTCAAAAATTTTCCCTACTGTGGGAGGGGGACACCCCCCTCCCACACCCTCCCCCCTCGCTCGCTTCGCTCGCTTGGACTCGGTCGCTACGCTCCCTCGCATACCACCCCAACCCCCCCTTTATAAAAAGCTGGATCCGCCCCTGGTCCATGATATCACCCCTTCCACTTTCTTTCGCTCCAACCAGGGATATGTGAGTTTTCACTTTCTCTCTCTCTCTAGAAGTTCTCATTCGCGTGATATAGGACAATATTATTTTTGTTTAGGGTTATGTATCTCGCTTTAAAAAAAAGAGTGAATTTTCACTCTATTTTCACTTTCTTGGGAGTGACGTCCGTGATCACTAGTTCAGGAGTGAAAATCGATTGATTTTAGAGTGCTCTCTAAGAAGAAAAGAGTGAATGTTCAGTCTATTTTCACTACATTTTGACGTCCGTGATCACTCGATTTTGTTTAGAGAGTAGATGAGGATTATATAACTATTATGACAAAGATAATAATAATCACAATAACGAGATAAGTTCTCATTCACGTGATAGGACAGTAGTTTTTGGTTGGAGTTTATGACAAGAATAATAATAATCAAAAAGACGATAAGAGTTCTCATTTGCGTGATAGGCCCATGTTTCTTTTGTCGGGGTTATGTAAATGAGGGTGATATAAATATATCACAAAAATAATAATTATCACAAATGCGAGAGAACTTTTTATTCACGTGATAGGACAGTAGTTTTTGGGTGGAGTTCATGACAAGAATAATAATAATCACAAAGACGATAAGAGTTCTCATTTGCGTGATAGGACCATATTTCTTTTCTCGGGGTTATGTAAATGAGGGTTATATAAATATAACTGACAAAGATAATAATCATCACAAAAACGAGAGAAATTCTCATTCATGTGAGTGATAGGACAGTAGTTTTTGGTTGGAGTTTATGACAAGAATAATAATAATCACAAAGACGATAGAAGTTCTCATTCGTGTGATAGGACCATATTTCTTTTGCCGGCCGGGGTTACGTAAATGAGGGTGATATAAATATATTACAAAGATAATAATTATCACCAATGCGAGAGAACTTGTTATTCACGTGATAGGACGGTAGTTTTTGGGTGGAGTTTATGACAAGAATAATAATAATCACAAAGACGATAGAAGTTCTTATTCGCGTGATAGGACAGTATAGTTTTTGGTTGGAGTTTATGACAAGGATAATAATAATCACAAAGACGATAGAAGTTCTCATTCGCGTGATAGGACCATATTTCTTTTGTCGGGGTTATGTAAATGAGGGTGATATAAATATATTACAAATATAATAATTATCACAAATGCGAGAGAACTTATTATTCACGTGATAGGACAGTAGTTTTTGGTTGGATTTTATGACAAGGATAATACTAATCACAAAGACGATAGAAGTTCTCATTCATGTGATAGGACCATATTTCTTTTGTCGGGGTTATGTAAATGAGGGTGATATAAATATATTACAAAGATAATAATTATTACGAATGCAAGAGAACTTCTCATTCACGTGATAGGACAGTAGTTTTTGGTTGGAGTTTATGACAAGAATAATAATAATCACAAAGACGATAGAAGTTTCATTCGTGTGAAAGGACCATATTTCTTTTGTCGGGGTTATGTAAATGAGGGTGATATATAGATATATGACAAGAATAATAATAATCACAAAGACGATAGAAGTCCTCATTCGCGTGATAGGACCATATTTCTATTTTCGGGGTTATGTAAATAAGGGTAATATAATTATGACAAAGATAATAATTATCACAAAAGCGAGAGCAGTTCTCATTCACGTGATACGACAGTAGTTTTTGGGTGGAGTTTATGACAAGGATAATACTAATCATAAAGACGTTAGAAGTTCTCATTCATGTGATAGGACAATATTTCTTTTGTCGGGGTTATGTAAATGAGGGTGATATTATGACAAGAAAAATAATAATCAAAAAGAAGATAGAAGTTCTCATTCACGTGATAGGACAGTAGTTTTTTGTTGGATTTTATGACAAGGATAATAATAATCACAAAGACGATAGAAGTTCTCATTCGCGTGATAGGACCATATTTCTTTTGTCGGGGTTATGTAAATGAGGGGGATATAAATATATGACAAAGATAATAATTATCACGAATGCGAGGGAACTTATTATTCACGTGATAGGACAGTATAGTTTTTGGTTGGAGTTTATGACAAGGATAATAATAATCACAAAGACGATATAGTTCTCATTCGCGTGATAGGACAATATTTCTTTTGTCGGGGTTATGAATGTAAATGAGGGTGATATAAAAATATTACAAAGATAATAATTATCACGAATGCGAGAGAACTTATTATTCACGTGATAGGACACTAGTTTTGGGGTGGAGTATATGACAAGAATAATAATAATCACAAAGACGATAGAAGTTCTCATTCGTGTGATAGGAGTGCACCATATGTCGGCGTTATGTAAATTAGGGTGATATAAATATATTACAAAGATAATAATTATCACAAATGCGAGAGAACTTCTCATTCACGTGATAGGACAGTAGTTTTTGGTTGGAGTTTATGACAAGAATAATAATAATCAAAAAGACGATAGAAGTTCTCATTCGTGTGATAGGACCATATTTCTTTTGCCGGCCGGGGTTATGTAAATGAGGGTGATATAAATATATTACAAAGATAATAATTATCACGAATGCGAGAGAACTTGTTATTCACGTGATAGGACAGTAGTTTTTGGTTGGAGTAATATGACAAGGATAATAATAATCACAAAGACGATAGAAGTTCTCATTCACGTGATAGGACCATATTTCTTTTGTCGGGGTTATGTAAATGAGGGTGATGTAAAAATATTACAAAGATAATAATTATCACGAATGCGAGAGAACTTATTATTCACGTGATAGGACAGTAGTTTTGGGGTGGAGTATATGACAAGAATAATAATAATCACAAAGACGATAGAAGTTCTCATTCGTGTGATAGGACCATATTTCTTTTTGTCGGAGTTAAGTAAATTAGGGTGATATAAATATATATGACAAAGATAATAATTATCACAAAAGCGAGAGCAGTTCTCATTCACGTGATACGACAGTAGTTTTTGGGTGGAGTTTATGACAAGGATAATAATAATCACAAAGACGATAGAAGTTCTCATTCGCGTGATAGGACCATATTTTTTTGTCGGGGTTATGTAAATGAGGGTGATATAAATATATATGACAAAGATAATAATTATCACAAAAACGTTAGAAGTTCTCATTCATGTGATAGGACCATATTTCTTTTGTCGGGGTTATGTAAATGAGGGTGATATAAATATATGACAAGAATAATAATAATCACAAAGAAGATAGAAGTTCTCATTCGCGTGATAGGACCATATTTCTTTTGTCGGAGTTATGTAAATGAGGGTGATATAAATATATGACAAGAATAATAATAATCACAAAGACGATAGAAGTTCTCATTCACGTGATAGGACAGTAGTTTTTGGTTGGATTTTATGACAAGGATAATAATAATCATAAAGACGATAGAAGTTCTCATTCGCGTGATATGACCATATTTTTTTGTCGGGGTTATGTAAATGAGGGTGATATAAATATATATGACAAAGATAATAATTATCACAAAAACGATAGAAGTTCTCATTCATGTGATAGGACCATATTTCTTTTGTCGGGGTTATGTAAATGAGTGTGATATAAATATATGACAAGAATAATAATAATCACAAAGAAGATAGAAGTTCTCGTTCACGTGATAGGACTGTAGTTTTTGGTTGGATTTTATGACAAGGATAATACTAATCATAAAGACGATAGAAGTTCTCATTCGCGTTATAGGACCATATTTTTTTGTCGGGGTTATGTAAATGAGGGTGATATAATTATATGACAAAGATAATAATTATCACAAAAACGATAGAAGTTCTCATTCGCGTAATAGGACCATATTATTTGGTTGTGGTTCATGTAAATGAATATGATAATACAGTACGTTTGGCAAGGATAATAATAATCGTAAAAACGATAGAAGTTCTCATTCACGCGATAGGACCATTGTTGGGGTGTATGTAAATGAGGATCATATAAATATATGACAAAGATAATAATAATCACAAAGACGATAGAAGTTTTCATTCACGTGATAGGACCATAGTTTTTTGATGGGGTTATAATGTAGATGAGGATGAAAGAAAACAAGTCAAACATGCAGTGCAGAGGAGCACAGGCGAAGAGAGGGAGATCGAGAGGGTGCGAGAGGAAGGGAAAGAGGGAACAAGAGAGAGAGAGTGACAGAGAGAGCCTGGGTCTATATTTCGGAGAGAGAGAGAGAGGGTCCATGTGGTGAAAATGATTTTTTTCGAAACTTCCAAGGGTATATGATGAACATTACATCGAACTTCTGTAGGAAAGAGAGAGGGGGTGGGGGGGGGGGGGACAGAGAGAGATAGAGAGAGAGAGCGGTATCTGGATAGACATATTTATTGTATTTCTTTCATGTTTATCTGAACGATTATGTGGTCATTCATTTTCAAATTGCTTTCTTTCTGATATTCTTTTCTGAATGCATTTCACGGACATAACAATTGGAAAAAATGATAAGACTTCATGTATCCCGTAGGCCTACTTGAAATTGTCTGTTATAAATGTATATCAAAAAGACTGATCAGTCGAAGCTGAGACTAGATTGAGACGGTTGCGGAGGAGGGTTTACGGGTACGTCAAACCATAGGTTTATGGTCAAACTCACTCTGCAAGGAGATTATAACTCCCTTGATTTGTGCGATACAATCCTGAACGGTACTTGCTCTCACACAAACGCACACAGATGCTGGTACCATGGAGCTATAAAAAAGAACATGGACCGAAGCCATTCGAATACAGTCGCTTCCCCGCCGTGGAGCGGGGTCAGCGCGGTGTCAAAATTGCTGTTGTCTTCTGTCCATGCTTGCGCCGGGCGGGGCGAACGTAACACAGTGTTTCAATATCGATTATACCATGAACCATTTACAACAGTAGATGGCGCTAGTATACAACATCATGAGCCGGTTTAAATACAGGCAGCTTGGAACTAATAATTGATTTATTAATTGCTGTTTAATTCACTAAAAAAAAAAAATATATATTTCAGCGGTGGAGATTGGTTAAAGATATTCCTATTGCATCTTGTTATAACATCAAAGAGTTTCAGATGAATTAAATATTTTTACCAAAACTTTGTAATACCTTAGTTTAAGACAATATTGCCTAAAACATGCATTTTTTACATAACGTGTTCTAAAAGATTAAAAGCAGAGATGGATCCGGGCTAACTCAGATGCAAAACCATTAATTTTTTGTCATTTTACCCTAACTCTAACCCTAACTCTAACCCTAACCCTAACCCTAAACCTAACCCTAAACCTAAACATGCAAAAAATGACCGTTTTTGCATCTGGGCCGAGTTGTCCCCGGGTCCGAGTTAGCCCGACTCCGCAGAGATCTACTCACCTTCCGAAGGGCATTAACAAACAAGCCCCTCCATTTCTTGTAGTCTTCAGATTCATAGTCTACAGTGGCCATCATATCATAAGAGAAGACTTGATCTCAACACAAGCTCGTTTTACAAAACCAGCTCACAATATGTAGCAAAATTTAGATCTGTGTAAATACCGTTTCAGGCTTTGGAAGTGCTGTTTAGTTCAAACAAGCATAAAAGTCCTGAAAAAACAAAACAACCGAACTAGAATGACGATTATCATGGCCTCGCCTCGGATAATTGGTGAATCTTTGCATGGTGTTCATTGCTCCGCACTGCACTGTGTGTATACTGCAATTCAACTGCATGTCCTGTGACACAAAAATCGGTGATCATTCATTGAATTGAATTGTGAGACAGAGAAATAGAAAGTCCAACATATCCGACGTCGGCACACATAATTATTAACCAAAGAATTGCTCGTCTTGATCACTGGATGAATTCTCTTGCAGTACAGGTTCTTGAGAATTTAATCAGGACCTGATCCGAACAGTACACTCCAGCCATCTTTGATGTACATACTATACGCATAATGTTTCATTATCGAAAGCAGGGTTTTGTTAGCATGATATCCACAGATCTATCTTGCTCTCTCTCTCTCATCCTCTCTCTCTCTCTCGTTCTCGAGCTAAACACGATAAAGCGCATGCGTAAATGGAAACAGAGGAGTTCCGCATTTAGTGAGGACGCTCTTCTAAAATGTGTTCTTTGTCAGCATGATCAAATCGGGAGCTACTCAAGATCTAGGGGGAGTCAAATTGAGGCCACGACATATGAGAAAATTTAAAAGTACCAGCAGAGTTTTAGAGGCATAAATATTCGGGAAGGGGGGTAGGGGAGGGGGGGGGGGATGTGATGTCTTAAAATGGCTTTAAAAATCAATATATTCTTTTGTTTAATTCTACATGCGCCTTGAGTACTCCATAGAGTGGATTTGGCGCTACATAAGTACATTTATTAGTATCATTTTTTTTTTTATAATGGTGTATTTAAAAAAAAAATGTTGAGCTTTTACGATTCCTTTGTATACCTTGGTTTTCCATCTTGAACTGGAGGGGGGGGGTCGGGGATGAAAATAATTTGTTTCCTCATTTTTCCCATTTTATTTTTTCTGATTACATTCAATGACACTTTAGTGACTTTACCTAATTTACGACGGAATAGAGAGAGCTAGAGAAGAAAAAAACTCAAGTTGTCTGCATACTGGTTTGATAGGATAAGAGACAACACAAATATCTTTCCTTGTCTGTCATCCAAACGTCCTGTATCTATCATGCAGACGAACATGATGGCGGTCTCCGCGGCGTTTTCTGTAATAAATCTTTTTTCATTGAAAAATAGTTGTGTTTGTATGCATCTTATTTAACGTACTTAAAAAATTATAATTTTGTATAATGAAGAAATAATTGTTACTTTATGTATATGATTATGTTCTATTTTGAAAACGCAGAAATAAAAACAAACAAACAAGCATTTTCTAAAAGAGCGTGCTCTTTACACAGCGCGCAGTTGTTGCCTTTTTTTAGGGGGAGGGTGGATTTGATTTCAGAAAGAAGAAAAAACTTTACAATATAGAAAAGAAAAGAAAAGAAAAAGAAAAGAAAAGAAAAGAAAAGAAAAGGAAAGAAAAGAAAAGAAAAGAAAAGAAAAGAAAAGAAAAGAAAAGAAAAGAAAAGAAAAGAAAAGAAAAAAAAAAGAAAAGAAAAGAAAAGAAAAGAAAAGAAAAGAAAAGAAAAGAAAAGAAAAGAAAAAAAAAAAAAAAAAGAAAAGAAAAGAAAAGAAAAGAAAAGAAAAGAAAAGAAAAGAAAAGAAAAGAAAAGAAAATGAAAATGAAAAAAAGAAAAGAAAAGAAAAGAAAAGATATTAACAAAAACAAACAAAAAGAGAAGAGAAATTAAAACAAAAAAAGAAGAGAAAATGAAAGAAATGAGAAAGAAACCAAAACCTCCCGGAAACGTTGGCGGGGAAGGGGGCAGGGTGCAGGGGTGAATTTTCCCCCTCAAGCTATAGTCCCTAAATTTAATTCGTTCTATTTTGATTTGATCATGATCTTTAGGTTTTAATCACATTGGGATAAGGTCTTCGCTGGATCCGCCTAATGTTACGATTGTACGACAAATGCTCCCGGCCGCGACATCGACCAACGTCCAATTTGTAATAAATAAATAATTTACCCTGAGGCTCAAACTAAATCACAGACGGAGATGGTGACGTTTAAAGGTCGGTCCCCAGACGTAAATAATCATATCTGATTGATACACGTCTGTAAAAACCAAATACACACACACACACACACACCTAAGTCGGTTAAATGATGTCCGATCGAGGAGCAATGTCGAACTGAAGGTCAGCCACAGTTGTTCCGCTTTATCGCTATATTTCCCATCATGCATCTCGCCTTTGTTTACAAAATACAGTAGACGATGGAAAAATATCAGACCGATTGCGCGCACTACGCTTGATTATATCCGGTGCGCGCTGCAGGCGATGCGCATCTTACTTTTGATGACGTCACAATAACCTGCTGAACAATCAAAACGTTGGTCTTTATGACGTCACAATCACCTGCTGAACAATCAAAACATTTGTCTTTATGACGTCACAATCACCTGCTGAACAATCAAAACATTGGTCTTTATGACGTCACAAAACCTGCTGAACAATCAAAACATTGGTCTTTATGACGTCACAATCACCTGCTGAACAATCAAAACATTGGTCTTTATGACGTCACAATAAAGCATTATACCTCTTTTTGACAGGAAATCAAGTATGTTGGAAAATTTCCTTTTGGGCTAAAATTTCTTTCGTATACATTAACCCCCCCCCCCCTCTCTCTCTCTCTCTCTCTCTCTCTCATTCAAATATCTCTACTCGGCTGTGGTAAATTGGGGAAGGACAGGGATTATGAACTCATCGAGGTGAAGGCCAATTAAGTCCACTCCAAAAATAATTTACTTTCAATAGAAGCAGACATATCAAACAAACCAATCAAAAAAGTTTGAGCAAAATCAGATAACTAATAAGAAATTTATGAATTTGTAATGACATGAAAACTTTGAAAATCACAAGACAAATTGGCAACTCACTCATGAGTCTGGGACGTCATGTCCTCACTATCTACTAATTATTTTTCTTTATATTGGTAATATAAATTTCCCTCCCTAAGAATCTTATTTCTTCACACCAGCATCCAAGTTAGATTGATAGTAATGTCATGCACGCAATATGATACAAATCATATAAACTGGGCAAAGGCATGGAAATTTTGGGGGGATAAAGAGGGAAATTAATGGGATTAAACTCAATTTTGTTGGGATTGGTTTGTCTGATTTTTCTGCTTCTATTCAAGTAAGTTATTTTTGGAGTGGACTTGCCCTTTAAAGAGTAATTCAACCCATATAATAAGTTAATTTGAATGAAAGCAGAAAGATCAGAGAAACGTAATTGCGAAAGTTTTAAATAAATTGTATCAATAATTAAAAAAATAATGAATGTTTGAACTATGAAGTCATTTACAGATATGTGAATAATAAATAGGCAATTCTGTCAGTGGATTGTGACGTAGTGGCGGATTACTCTCCTGCTTGTCGTGTACAAATAATCTCTTATTTCTGTTTTCTCCCTCATAGGGGCAGTAATCGAAATATATTTTCTTATAGGTGTTCTTATAGGTGGTGATGGCGGTTATTTTACCTGGCTGCTAAGAAAGCATAAATGCTTGTTAGTAAGCAACCAGACGGCCAATGGATTTAGGTCCTCTCCGAGGGACCTGGTAATGAGGATTAATGCATACCAAAGGACACTAGCGCATCGACTTGTATTTTGGAGTGTATATCATTACAAGTCTGGCCGAGTCATACACCTTTGACAAATAGAATTTTAGTCATTTTTGTATGTTGGAATAAATGGGAAAGTTGTCTGCCACTACATCACAGAGACATTAACGACTCAGGCAATTTTAAGAGCCCATACCTATAATGATTCCAACTTTCCAAAAAATCATAACTTTCTCATTTTGGATCCGATTTCATTTAAACTCTTTTTTTATAGAGAAGGTTGCTATAAAGGCCGGATTTCCCTATAATCAACTTTAACCAAAAAAAGAATATGTGTGAATTGAATTGCCAAACTTGTATGAAATTGCCTACTGCTTATCCTGTGCATTGATTGATTGGATTTCAAATTGATTTCCCTCTCATTATCGGTGCAATGTGGTAAAAATATAAATCAGTATAGTAAATAATTAAGTAAATAGAAGGAGGCACAAACCAGCAGTAAAGCAAGGCTCAGTCGCATCATGATGCCACGGTAAACATATAATTCAGTATAGTAAATAACTTAGTAAATAGAAGGAGGCACAAACCAGCAGAAAAACAAGGCTCGCATCATAATGCCACGACTCCTCCGATAATATAAATGGATATGAATATTGTTTTGTAATATATTTAGACCTATAAAGAGAGTCCTATATCCAAGTCTTATGGAACCGTCAAACATCATTTCAACAAATTTTAATAGTATATCAATAATCCATTTCACCAAATTTCCGCAATCGGCATATAACTGATAAGCGACGTTCAAAGTGGGGGGGGGGGCACCACCAAAAAAGGGCACTTACTGGAGAAAAAAAAGGGCACCTTCAAAGGGAAATCTCAAAACGAAAATATACAATTTGTTTAACATTGGTATATATTCCCCTATAAATTGTGAATACATTATCAGGGATGATTTCAATATTTGTATCTCTTTATACATCATATAAGATATTGCGTAAGCATCATACTTTGGAGTTGGGTGCGATGGTCTGAAAATTCATTTGTGAGCGAGCAAAGCGAGCGAGGAAAAATGTTAAGATTTTTAACGGAAGACTGAAAAGGCCTTTGATAAGTTACATAATTATAACATCTATAACTACGAGCGAGCTTTGGGGAAATTTGCTTTTAGTCGCTTGAAATTAGGAGCACGTTTAATGATGAGAGGAAAAGAGGACACTTATCGAAAGGGTTATGACAGTTATTAAAAAAGAAAAGGAGCACATATCATTGCTAAAAGGGTAATTATCAGAGGTGAAAATGGGGCACTTATCGCATCTAAAAAGGGGCACTGACCATACATGAAAAGAGGCACTTATGAGAATGAAAAAGGGGCTCTAATGATAAAGGAAATGTGCATTATTTTGTTGAAAGAAAAGGGGCAACGATCAGATTTTTATAGGGGCATTTATCGGAGGTGAAAGGGGGCTTTTATGAAAAGGGGGGGGGGAGTGGCTCTTATTAAAAAGAAAAAGAGGCACATGTTAAAACAAATGGGGCACTTATCAAAGATGAAAAGGGTTAATTATGAGAAGGGGAAGGGGCACTTATAAGAAGGAAAAAAAAGCATTTATTAGGAAGGAAAAGGGGACGTGTCAAAATAAAAGGGGCATTTATAAGAGATGAAAAAAGCACTTATCAGGAGGGGAAGGGGCACCTTTATAAATAGGGGCACTTATCATAAGGAAAAATGGCACTTATTAAAAAAGGAAAGGGGTACATGTGAAAATATAAGGTTTGCTTATCCAAGTTAAAAAGGGGTAGTTATTAAAAAGGAAAGGGGCACTTTTTATAAAGGAACAGGGGAACTTGTCAAAGCGAAAGGGGGAACCTCTCACATTTGAATAGGGCAATTATCAGAGGTGAAGGGGGCGCTCATCAAAAGTGAAAAGGGGCGCTTCTCGTACCTGAAAAGGGGAACTTACTAGAGATTAAAAAAGGCACTTATGAGAATGGAAAATAGACACTTATTGCAAAGGAAAATGGGAACATGTCAAAGGAAAAGGGGTACGTGTCAAAATAAAACGGGCACTTATCAGAGGTGGAAAGGGGAAGGGGCACTTTGACATATTAATAGGGGCACTTGTCAAAGTAAAAGCGGCACTTTTCCTATGTAAAAAGGGGCACTTTTCGGTACTTGAAACAAGGGGGGGGGGCATTGTGCTGCCCCCGGGAGCGACGCCTCTGCTCAATATTCCCAACATTTTTTCAAGCCCCGCAATTTAAACGAGGCACATGAAAAAAAATGCATGGAACATTAAAAAAAACTGCCAGCTCCTCCCCACTGGCCCCTCCCCCTTATATTTTCTAGAACCTTGCCTGCTTAAACAGGGTAAATAGTAGGAATATTATGTATGCAATCGTTTGAATATCAACGTTTCTCTTTTTTATTTGTTTTCATTAAAAGAATGTAATATATCGCATTTTTTACATTTTACAACCAAACGCAACCAAAGCTGTAGCTTACATTTGCCTACGCCCTCCTCGATCGTCCTGGCTGCTCTAGCGTTAGCAAAAGTATCGGCTACGTCTCCCGTCAGCAGAAAACGAGAAGACGTAAGAAAACATTTGACTCGGGAGCTGCGATCCGTGAATCAGTGAAGCTGGAATCATGAGGTTCCGCGCAAAAAGATGTGTTTTGACTCTTACTTTATGTGTAGCAGTATTTTTCATGCTCAGGACTCTGCTTTTCATCCCAGAAATGTCACAAGAGGAAAACAGGATGAAGGATGAATTAAAGAACAAGCGCAGAATGGACGTAAGATTTCAGATATTTGTACAACTTTGCTGAGTTTCTTTGAACACATAGTCCCACATGTTTAATAATATGTATTTTAAAAGTTTGTAATCGCTTTATAATATTCCCTAACTAATAATAGTTTGCTTCAGTTTTTACACTTGACAACAAAAATATCAGAATGCTTAAAAAAATGTAGGAAAATCTGGGCGCTAATGAATGCGCCTAAAATGATTGTGCTTCCATTGATCATTGTGTAATTGTAAACAATTAACTGATTTACTGGAAAATGCAGATATGTGTAGACGAACGCGGGTTAACTCGGCTCAAAGACAACTTGAAAACTGACCGTTTTTTACGGCAGCTGGGCCGAGTTGTCTTTGGTCCGAGTTAGCCCGACTCTATGCAGACGGGTTTACAGGTCTATTATTCATCCAAGTAGACCTACCATCTTCCTTCAATTTTATCTGATGATGTGTTGAAAGTGTCGTTGTGTGATTTTCACATTACTTTGATATTAATTTAAACTAATTTTCACAAGGATGAGACTTAGTTTGAGAGCACTCGATCAAAACATAGAGTGAATGCTAATGCGTATTGACCTCTAGCGCTCTATTACGTGCTGAGACGCCTGAGAGCTAAGTTGAGAGGCAGCAATTCCACCTAATTGTATGTACATTAATGCACACAGTGAATACCATGTGGCTGATCTGCAAGTTTGACACTAGATCGACTCTTGATTTGAAATTTCAAAATATTCTTTCTAACATCAGTAAGTTGAAAAGATTGTATTTTACTGCTATTTAGGTGTCATCAATTGTCACTAAAGTACAGATTTTGAGTGAACTCAGTTGAATTTTGTACAGTGGTGTTTGAAACGTTGAGAATCAATAGAACAGTTTTAATACACAGCCAGGACAGTAATGCAGCTATGTGTGTTTGAGAGTATAATTCACCTCGCCAAATTTGTCAAGCCTGGCTTTAAAAGAGTTCACAGATGTGGCAGTGACAACCTTAGTTGGTAGGCAGTTCAAGTCACTCATGACTCTAACCGCGAAAGCATTTGCTGTTACGTCCAGTCTGCTTCTTTTCTGAAAGAGTTTGAATGGTTGGCCTTGAGTTACCTCTACAGTGACATTTAAGAGTAACATAAATCCAACTGTCATTTCAATTTATTATCTTAAAGTATGGATCTTCTTCTTTTTTGCTTGGCTTCCTCCATTTTGGAGAACTGCTGTTGGTGCAGGTGTTGGTAATCCTCATTTACAAAGGATAGGCAGGTTTACAGTGGCATCACATACATGTAGTGGCACCTTTAACATGGAGGCCAAGTATGAAACTGAGAGAGAGAGAGATTGTGAAAGAGTGAGGGGTTGATCCAGTCTGAAAGAGAGGTGCTGGAGGGATGGTAACTTTTGCCCTAGAGGCCTGCTCCCATAATCCAACATTGCCATGGATGGAATTAGCTTTGTTGCTCGTCCCTGCACCTTCTCAATCTACTTCGGATCTGTCTTGTATCTTGGATGCCAAACTGCATTCCCATATTCAAGGATTACACTGTAGGCACACAAGAGCCTTGAATAACCCAGTGATTTAGTCAGTATCATTGCAGAGGAAGGTTCGTTTGATGAACGAAAGGACATAGCTGGCTTTCAGGACTGATGTCCAAGCAGAGTGTGTGAAATTTCAGCTCAGCATCTGTTATGACCCCCAGGCCTCTTTCTTCAGGGACTTCTTGCAAAGCAGTTCCGCTCAGATTGTACTGAAATTGCAGGCTGTTTTTGCGAATGTGCAAGAACTTCCATTCAATAATAATAATAATACAGCATTTGTTATGCGCCATCGATCTAGTAAACTATTCTGAGGTGCAGAGGGATAGAATGAGAATGAGTTACATAGAGAAATGAGAAGAAAAAAAACAAACATTTAGCTATGTTAAATTAGAGCTGCCATTCCTTTGCTAAGCCTGAAACATATTTTATATAAAATAACAATTTTATAAGTAAAATGGGTCTTTCCCTTGTATTTTATTTGATGGAATCAACGGAATCACTTTTTTAGGAGCTCAGTGAAAAAGTGCATTGGCACCAAAATCTGATGGTTACAGCGCTTTTATTGTTCCCCACTCTAAATGTTAATTTTATTTGTTGTGTCTGTAAAAAAAAATCGCACTTTTGTATTAAATCTTTCAGCAAGCTGTCATTGATTAAAGACTTTGATGTAAAAAAAAATTAAAAAAATTAAAGTTGTGACAGTATTGTTTCAGTCCAGTTCAGTTCTTTATTCATTCTTCAGATTAAAAAACATGCAGAAATTAAAATGTACACAAAGCACTTCAAGGTAAAATACAAAATATGTTAAATGAGTTCATAAAAATAAGAAGAATAAGTTTGAAATTAAAAACAAGTGTGAAAAGTACAGTACATGTAGATGAAAAACAAGCGATGAAATGGCAAATTTGATTGTGTGCTCTTGCAATTTTCATTAAGCATGAAGCATGAAGCCAGGCTTCATTGATTTTGAATTTGATTTGTTTGTATTTACATTAAAGGTACTATGTCCCTTTTGCAGCCAACCTCAAATGCTGTAGAACTTTGCAGGAATTATGAATATGTCATGTATGTCCTATATGTGAAATTTAAACGTTAGCAGTGTCCTCATATTCAAATTATGCAAGGAAACCTGTTTACTTGCTAGACTTCACTGTCAGACACTATTGAGTGACTGACTGGCTTTTTTTCTTCTTTGGTAATAACATACATGAAAAGAGTTGTAAAGGATACATGGGCATTTGTCTAAACAATAACCCACTTCTTGTGATGGCCAAGATTAAACTGATTGAATCTTTGCGCAGCATAAAACGTATGACCATTCGGTACAATTGTCTGAAAATCAAGACTATTACTTTTGGGCTCTATAGCCCTAAAGTTGATTTGACAACTAATAGTCGTTATTTTCCCACTTGAAGACATTTTCAAGCCCCACCTTTTTTAGGAAAGTTGTAAATTAGTATTATCTTTCAAATGCAGTTAGAATTTAACTTTTTCATTCTTTTGGCCTGCAAATGGGACATAGTACCTTTTACTAGAATAATTGATATGTAATGGCCTTGATTTGTCAAGAAAATCTTGTTTGAGATTGAGTGATATATAGTTAGAACCTGCACTAACTTTATTTACAATCTACACTTTGACCATATTATTGACTAGGGTCAGTATGATTTTAAAGTATGAATCACAAGTTGAAATAGCCACTGACTTCCGTAACCGTAATGTCTACATATTTGCTTCTGAACTGACATATCTGATTGGCATGCCATGCATGGATATACTGTTTGTTTGTTTGTTTATTTTATTTTTGCACGGTGGCATACTTCTGTAAATATGCCCTTGGAACTACCATACAATTCCTACTATTGTGAGGCCTCATATTTTACCAAAGGTTATAATTACAAATGTACTTCATTAACAACAGTTGAATCTTTTATTAATACTTTAGATTTTGATTAACAGGTAACATGACAATTAGTAAAACAAAACAGTGGAATTTGAGAGAATTTTATAAAAGTCCTGCCATCGGAAAGAAATATAGGCATATATCTTTTTAGCCATATTATGATATATATTGGAAAAATCTGATTCAATTAAACTTGAGTACTGCAATATTGCTCTGCCAGACAATTGAATTACATTCTTAGTGGTAAATCTCTCAACCTTGACTCCTTTGTCACTTTGTGTACAGGTTGTACCTAAGTATTCAATTCTATTTTGTATTTGTTTGATTAATGAAAGTAATTCTCCTTTCTATGTAATTGATGTTTGTATAACTTTGCATATTGTATTTTGAATGCTATTTGCTTGGAATAAGCTATTTTAGTGTATGAGACTTCTTTAAATATTATGATCTATTCATTCATTCCTACTTTCTTGTAGCAATGGATACAACATCAGGTTTAGGGACTATTTGTCCAGGGTTGAAGTTGGGATATTTGATAGTGAACTTTAGAGATATTTACAAATTGTCACCAGAGATTTGAGAATATAATGAAATAAATAATTTAAAAGTCCAATTCATTTGCTTTTGAATAACATAGGAAATAGGCCGACATGCACTTCCCAAGAACCAAATATGATCAAATAGATACAAATTGTACTGAAGTATTGGACTAGATGAAGAAGAAAGTGACAATTGATAAGAGCCAGGACATTAAATAATATCACTTTACAAAATAAAAAGATAATTGTGCACACACGCCGAGTAGCCGAGAAGCCTGTTTCAAATCGGGCAAAGCTAGATTGCCATGCAATCAAAACCGGGCTGACCAGATTAAACGTATTAAAAAAAGCAGAATTACCAAGTTGAAAACCATCCAGAGACTCCACATACTGGTTAATTAATTAAATCGTTACAAATTTATATTTTCAGTTTTCTTTATGGATAACTGATTTTCTTATAAAAGCAGGATATGGTGTATATATTCAATACTGAATGAACGCCATTAAAGTAAACTATTACCAACAACAAGAATATCACTTTACACAGAGTTAATGCTCTTCTATCTCTCAGCAGACAAGATGAAAGCTGTTATTTTGGTGTCTCTGTGAGCAGGTTTTAATCAGAAGATTGCAATCCCTTAGAAGCATAAATATTCTGAACGGATGTCATCCACTTCCGTTCGCCTCTGGCATGCATAAACACTTGTTACATGATGAGCTGTTCAATGGTTATTAGGCACCTGATCAAATGGCACTTTACCTACATACTGCATACTGGTACATGTATTAAAAGTGAAGCAGTTTGGGCCTCTGGGCCAAGGCTAACACTCAAAGCCGGTGTAGCAGAGACAGCTGTATTTAGTGTCTGCAGACATATTGTACTATTTAAATTACGCTAATCATGTTTTAAAGCAATATTAAGAGTTTGGTGCATCTGGAAAGACCACTTTCAATGTTCTCTTTTTTTTTTTTACTACTTTAACAAAATTAAAAAGGGAATGGTATTTATGTGATAAAAGTAACAGAGGTTGTTATCTGATTACGTGTTAAGTCATGGGGATGGTCGTCAAACATGCACCTTAAACAAGGATTGTAAAAGTAAAATACAAATTGTTTTAGCTAATGACAGAAAATATTGTTAGAAGTCTGAGTTGAGTGATGGAATATGAAAATTGCAGCTAAAATGCTGAAATCACATATTTTTCTGTATTTTTATATTTTTAAAAATTATTTTGATTGTCTCTACCATGTTGATGGTAAACGTGTAGTCAATTTCCCCAAAACAGATAGCAGCCTATTATGCATTAAAACAGACAGATTTAGGTCACAGCACTATCAAATGACTTTAGCCAACAGTGTGGTTACTTTTAACATTGATCCTGCTTCCACAATCTATCATTTGCCAAAATGTGGATTATACTGTGGTTTTATTGATGTGATCCCATTTTGTGGGCCTGCCTTTATTTCATATCACCAGTCAGGTTTTAGATTCATTATTGTTATTTTTTCCCAGAGGTTGTAAGTTTCATGGGACTTCCATATAATTGGCAGTCTTCTGCTATGTATTTCATTGACTTGTAATCAAAATTGTATTTTAATTCTTAACTGCTTGGGCTCAGCAGTGAAATTCAGTTCAAATTAGACATGCATATTTCAATTTTCGAATGAATAATGCACACCTACCGGTACATGTTCGTGCACTGACTTCAAACATCAAGTGACAAATGTACTTTTCAAGAGAGCTTATAAATGTTGAAAGGCAAAATACATCTTTTGAGTGTTTACCTTGCATTATATTACTGCAGTGGCTCTTTGCTCACTTGTTGATTTTGATAATTGCCTACTCCATGCTGTACAAACATACAGTGAAATCTGAGTATATGTCATGACCACAATTTATGTGTTTGGAAGTTAGTGGTTTTGTGATCACTACAGAAATTTCAACCACCGAAGTAGTTGATTTTTGACTTTGTCTGTCAGTTTAGTAGCTAATCATTCAATCAAATAATCAAGTAATTTATCAACATATCAATGATTCCATCCATGCATCAATTGTGAAATTCAAACATTGATTAATATATGTGTCATAGTTTTAGTTATTTTTACAATGTTAACTCAATTTTATATATCTGGCATTCAATCATTCAACCATCTAAAAGACCATTCGTAGATTAATCAACCAAATATCCGATCACTTGAACTTTAATCTTAAATTATTCAATGGTTTATCAATCATTCAATTAGTCAACTATATCAATCAATTATTTTGATCATTTATTCAATTCATCAATCTTCTGACCGACAAACCATTTATCATTTATTTCATTCCAAAATTCATTTTGTTTCAGTCAAACCTTTCGAGCTCATCATTTCCACACACCACCTCAGACCTCCTTCAAACTAATTCAGGCATGTAACAAATGTTTCATCTATCTTTTTATCTCTCAGGGCCATATACCAGGGAACCCTCCTCATGGTGAATATGATGGGGATCATGTTGTATTGCACAGACCTATGGACACACCTGCTGTTGTAGGGGCAGTGTTCAGAGATGGTGTACGTGGTAAGTCTACTTTCATATTTTCCACTTTATATCTTGTATGGATGGTGTTCTCCTTTCATTCGTACCCCAAATTTTTGGCTTTCTCTCTATCTTGCTCTTTATTTTCCTATCCCTCTCCTTCTCTTTCAGCCTCTCACTCTCTCTCTCTCAGCCTCTCTCTCTCTCTCCACCCATCTATCACTTCTCTATCTCCTCGTGTCCCACTCTGTCTTTGTATAATTATCTATATCTACCTCTATCTGAATATGCTTTGTCTCCAAACTCACACATTTTCCTTTGTGCAGTGACCTCTCTCTCTCTATAAAGATGAATCACTTTTTTCATTTCATATCTCTCTTCTATCGATGACATTGTCTGATGATGTTTCATTTGTGTGTCTTTTTACGTGTAGCTTGCTCGGTTCTCTCGTATTCTCTCTCATCTATAGATCACTCCCATACATGTAGGTCTCTCTCTCTTTCTCTCTCTCTCTCTCTCTCTCTCTCTCTCTCTCTCGCTCTCTCTTGCTCTCACCCCCCAACTCTCTCCCTCACTTTCTTGACAAAAACATCTATTATGATTCATATACTGCACAAGGCTTCTTGCACTATGGCTTGGGGAATAAAGACTCTAATTAAGACTGTTTGAAGGCAATTTTATGAACATTTTATTTTCTCTTCATAATTGCTTCAATATGGTGTATGCTGTTCATTTAGTGTACATTATATATGCTTCACAAGTAGACTAATGAAAAATATTATTAATTTAATTACAGTCCTTGAAAAGCAGGGAATGTATCTAATTTATTTATCAATTTGCAATTTTGCACTGTATCCAAAAGGTCAACCATCTTATATCCAAAGATCTGCATCTGAAACCATTATTGATTTCCAGATTTTGCTTGACCCTCTTGTGTAATATTGAAGCAGAACTGTATTTTTTTATTATGAATACGTGCACTGAGGTATGTGATATATCATTCACAATTCAAGAATTATGTATTTCCACATTATTTTATTGGTACATTCGTTTAAGAATATGGAGTGGTGATGATTAAGAAGGAATGATGAATCTTGTCAATCTTGCAAGATATATCTTCATTTCTCTCTATCTTGATGTAAATTAGTTCCACATGTTGAAAATACATAAGAAAAAAGGAGCATCCTTACAAGTTACTTCTTCAGTTGAAAAAGGATTATTAGGAAGCAGGGACTTCAGAAAATTTGTGAACTTAATTTTTCTCATGAAACAATTGGAAACATTAAGCAGGTAACTTCTAAGGGTTCTTATTTCATATATATATAATGTATATATCATGCTTAATAGTTTTAACGTTCGGGGTATGAATAAAATTAAGTTCACAAATTTTCAGAAGTACCGCTTCTTTCTTTTTAAGAAGAAAGAAGAAGCACTTCCAAAAATTCCTTAATTTTTTAATAAACTAATAAACAGTAGGAAGTTATAAAGCATGAAACTAGCAAGGATTCTTCTTTCCATGTCATATGTCTTCCAACACATGGATTGTATTTACAACATATATGAGAACTGGGTCACTAATATCAGGACAAAATCTTTAATTTCATTAAAATTATACTTTGAAGATCACCACGATCCAGGCCTGATAAAAACCTGATTTAAATCGGTTTCCCGATTTTTTTGATTTTTTTTTACCAATTTTTTTTTTCTTTCCTACTTTATCCTGATTTCCCAGATTTCCCTCTTATTTTCTCTATTCTTCCCTATTTTGCCCTATTTTCCCCCAAATTTTTTTCCCAATTTTCTTACTCGAAAGGGGGGAATGTTGTTAGATGCCATTTTTTCCCCGTGAATCCCCCTTTTTTTTTTACTCAAGGGGGGGCGTGGTTGAGGGGAAAACAAAAAACCTATTTTTTTTTTGGTGCTCACTATCACTCCTGACAAACATGCAGGTTACATTTTCATAGAAGAATCATTAGTGGTTGAGATCTGTAGTTTAAATCAGTTTCCTCATAGGGCAATCTTAGAATTAACCACAATGATACAGCACTGCTATCAATACTAAATATTTGTTGGATTCAACCATATGTTCAATGCGATATACATCTTTTCATATGATAATGGAAATGATATCAATATTCCATCTTAGTTCATTGAATCTATTCAGGAAAAGGGCCACCTGTCTAGGAAGGTCTTGATTGGCATGCCTTCCTTAGGTGGTCTTAATAGCAATCATTGGCTGGATGGTATATCATTTAAGTGATATTTGATCTTGTATATCTGGTACATGTATGTAATTATGAGATATGCCAGGTTGCTGATGAGAGAAGGACCAGCTGAAGCTGAAAGAGGGTTCTCCGGTCACTCACAACCCAATCTTTAAAAGTGGATCAGGTTTTCAAGCTATCCTGGAAAACAGGGAATATCTAGAAGTTGCACAGTCCCCTTTTCCAGTCAGGGAAAAGTCACATACTTGAGAAAAAGTCTTTTAAAGGGATAGTTGAGTTCTGTTTTCAGACCGCAAATGCCTTCAAAGTGCATGGTTATTGCTCTTATTCTTATCTATGACATTTATAGTGCCCTTTTAGAACCTAAAATTGCTATGAAGGTAATTTTAGACCCCAAAATGTGTGAAATTTAGCCAATACGATCATACCAATTCAGATCCACTTTCCCAAAAACATGGTGACCGTTAATTAATTATTTAATTAAAAATAACAATACATGAGCCGGCTGATTGTGGATAATATAAGCAACACGAAAATGCCAACCAAAAAACCAACATCGGCATTGGCTGAAATACGACGTAAAAGGCGTTATTTCTTTTTTTCAAGGGTTTTCAACGGTTTTTTTCAAATTTTTCAAAATATCTAATATTTGTGGTGGTACACAAGTATTAGAAATTGTTATATTTCAGCCGTCTCTGAACCGATTTTGATCAAACAAAGATGATTTTGTCATTTAAATATTATGTTCTTTCAAATTTGACACTCAGTTTTTCATTATCTCACACAAAAAATGATTTTGTGTAGCGCCCTCTGCAACGGAACTTAACTATCCCTTTAAATTGGGAAACATGGGGGAATTTCATTGGCCCCTCCCAAAGAAAGTAGTCAGTCACCTGTTACATGTCGTCCTCTGTCCGAACAGCATATCCACTGGATGTATTAACCTTCTTTTCACTAAAGACTTTTCAGTTGTAGTTTGAAATAGTGATCCTGGAATTTCTTTAACTCAGTCAGAGAAAATCAGAAAAGCAAGGGAATATGTGAGAATTTTGTTCTCATGAAATGCTTTTGAACCCTGAGGGATGCATCAAATGATTTCAACATCTCTCATTACTATAGATATGATTCTGTTGGTTTTTAGGTGATTACGAGCCTGTCAATCTGCCAGCGAGGGAAGGACCGGGTGAGGGAGGGGCAGCAGTCAGAACTCAACCATCAGAGAAGGCAAAGGTGGATAGGCTCATCCAAGAGTATGGTTTCAACCAGTATGTCAGTGATCAGATCTCATTGGATAGAAACATTGCAGACCTCAGAAGCCAACAGTAAGTTATAGTTTGATTTCATATATCTCTCTTTCTCTCTAAGTGCCATATCGATTGACTTTGGCAATCATGCTATTCCAAAACCCTTGGCTCCTAGCCTCCTCTATTAGCACCACTCCCAGTTCTTTCACTTCTCTCTCTTCCAACAACTCTCTTTCATATATACATTTTTAAAGAAAAAACGTATATGTGGCACATGTGAATTCAGATAATTAGTGAATCGTTATGTATTATATTATCATACATTCATGGTTTAAGGATAAGAGTAGGATCAAATTCATGCACTTCATCATCTTGATTTAAAAAAAATTAGAATACCAACATAATAAACATGATTCATATAAATGGATCGATTATAAGAGTTGTGTACATTAAATCATACCTTAGCAAACTTGCCTCAGACATAAATTTACATTATTTACTTAAGTTGTGTGATGATCATCCATGTGTATTTTACTCATGTACAGGAGACACACAAAAGATAATGGTCTTCATGAAAAGCAAATATCAATCAGTTTTAATGCACTGGTTTCTGTGAGATGTTTTTGAGATATTTAAAGGTATTACAAAGTTTTGGTATGGGGTCATGAATTCGGTTCAAATTAAAATATTGGAAGCATATGCGTTCCTACAATATTCATTGATCGTTGTCGCGGTTGAAATCGAGTCTGAAGTTATGAAATTATAAATTATAAACTCTTTATGTTGTATAGCTCCCTCTCAAGGTCAAGATGTTAATTTAGCTTTGAAACAATGTTTCTTGACTAAAATCGACCGATTAGCTATTCCCGTTTGGAAATTATATATTACAACTAAATATTCTGAGATTTTCATGGTCGCAGCTACCATTGTACGGCCATAGGCGCTATTTGAAATTTATCAAAATTTACCGGGAGCACCGGTAAATTTTTATATTCAATTTTTCTCGAAAACAGAAGTGTTTTAGGGGCTAATTTTTTTAGTGCTTATAATACATCCACAGGGGCATCCAAATATATCAAAATTGTAAAGATTCACTATCCACCCAATTTTCAAAATTTCCCAAAACTTTGTATTACCTTTAATGTAGTGGGCACAAATTACCTCAAAAAGAACAGCTCTTTTTCTCCACCTTTAATTTGAGTAAAAAAAGGGTGATTGCCTCAGGTTATGAAGAAGAATGGTTAGAACATTTTTAACTGTCTTAATCACTTTGAAAGGCAATATTCATAGAAAGGATGAGGCATTGAAATTCAGTAGGGCTATGTCAACACTAGAATTAGGCTTCAAACTCAAATAGCAATTCCCCAATTTGGAAAATAAGGCACAATCCATTGTTTGGCTTTGGCCGTCTGTTATAGGGGAGGTGAAAGTATAAACTGTCTGTTAGGGGTTATCCTGGTGGTAAATATTTTGGGGAGTGGATGAATCTGAATTTGAAGAGTGTATGCCAATCATAATGGTAGAAAGGGATTCATGATGTTTTGACTTAGAAGAGAAGTAGGCCAGGATAGATCAAGTTTGAGAGGGGAGGGAGGGGGGGGGGGGGTAAATGTAGGAAAAGTGCCTGGTGGATGATTGGAAATTAGTCTGAAAACTTGACACAAGAAACAACAACTCTCTTTCAATATGTGCATTATGTGGGAGTATTTCAATTTAGTATAGCCATCATTAGGTTTAAATATCTTTCTTCTGATGGAGCAGAATTTGTGTGTGGGTTTATAAAAGAAGTCAGTGTTGAGAATTTGAAAGTATTGATTAATTGATGCTGGAAAATTGAAAACAGAGCCTATCAAAAGTATCAAACTGACACTTAATTTATGCGATAGTGAAATTGCAAAGGAATCGGGTTGCTAAAAGCCTGTAATCAAGATGGGATATTAGTTGGGTGTTGTTCGAAATCAACATAGCCGGACTGCCTCCAGTCTAGTAATGGTTCTCTTGTCTTATCACACTTTGGAGTGTGAAATACAGCTAGAAGTGAAAGATAAGACACCAATTTACCGCAGGGAAATTTAGTGCCATCCTGTATCCATGGTAACGGCAGGCATCCTTGCGTGTTCAGTGGCAGGAGTATAAATGATAAAGGATGCTAGAACCAGTGAGGAGGAGGAGGATGGGGCATCAGAACTGTTTAACAGGAAGTTAGATATAAGAGGGAAAACAAAAATGAAAGCTTGGGGAGGGGGGGGGGGGGTGGGGGGACTTTAGAGTTGAGAGAAGACGAATATGTGCAAAATATCGTTGGGTATCGCTCCAGAGATGTTGTTCTTAAGATTATGGAGGAAAAGATGCCACTTAGCCAAATCTTAATGTGCTTGTGCATAGTCCATCTTGATATTTAATTTGTGTAAGTGTAGATTATCGACTGGCACAATCGTAATTAAAGACAATCTTGCTTTATTTTTCTCTGATGTGCATTGATTATTTATAGATGTGTGACACAAACGGAAATTGCCTAGCCAGTTAATACTAAAATACAGATGGTAGGCAATTAGTGTATGTTTACTGCCACTTTTTATTCACACGTCATACAAATACCTAAACCTGTTCCCTGACTTCACACTGAGAAGGTCTTAGCAGGTGTATTGCTGTAACCATGTTAAAAATGTTGTACAGTGATGAAATGATGCAACATTTTTTTTAAAAATTTTATTAATCAAAGGTTCCTACATGTAGTGTAACCTTGAGATATGTGTGGAGCAAATTTGGAAATATATTAAATTATATATAATAAATTTTACTTTTTCTAAATTGAAATATGACGAATCATTATCAGACACCTGAAATCAGCCGTTTCTACATGTAGTAGCATGTGTAGCGCTATTATGTGCCTACCCTGATTTCCCTCAAAATCAGATATCATTATGATTTATTTTTTCTACCAGAACATTTTACACTTGTAAAAAGGTTTACAAACTAAAGTTGGTCAGAATATTGCATTTATTATTGTATCATTGACTTTTGTACCGTTAAGTAGACAACACTTGAAAAAATTAGCGTAATCTATTTTGATTTCGGTAGAAGTGGAATAATATGTCCATACATGTATGTACATTTACAACATGTATATGAGAATGAACAAATCAAGTGTAGTTCATTTGATGTACCGGTATTCAATAAAAACTTCTGCATCTTAAGTAAAAGCAGATTCTACCCTAATGATTTGAATATTATATACTGTAAAGTCTGTAATAGTAGAAATATTTGTGGTACATTAATTTTTGCGGATTTTGCGCTAAGATCGGCAAGCGCAAATTTTAGAACTTGCGAAAATATAAGCATGACTTCTTACTGCATGCACCGTGAATTCAAGAACCAGCGAATATGTTTTGGGGTTGCTCACGTAAAGAATAACAGCGTTTACAGTATACCAACGTAATGGGAAAATTGCGCTCATATGTTATCTTTTCAATTATTGTCAATGTAAAGGTAAAATATCCATGAAACTACAAGAAATAAAAAACGTTTCTTAAAGGTAAAGACCATGCACTTTTGGAAACGCCCCCCTCTCAAAAAATGAAATTGAAGCTCTTATTTAATACCACCATGTGAAAGAATATGTTTTGAATAAGACGTGATCATACAAATTTTGCCAAGAAACAGCCTACTAATTGATATATTTGGTAAATTATTATATCTATTTGGACCTGATAGATATAACGCAGTGACGCACGTGTCGCGCACGTGTGGGGGTAGTCCCATATACATCTTTCTGTGTACAGTGCTTGTAGCTTTATCAAGACTGGGCCAAATTTCTTATCATTTTGATGATTCCAGAACCTTGCAGTACACACCAATACTTATATGCTAGATGATCAACCTTTTCTGATCGATTCCACAATGTTTATTTCACAATGCAATCGCATGACCATAACTGGTCTTTATCTTTAAATATTGATTTAAAACAAGGAAAACGGTCAAATTTTTAAAATGTGTATGCATTTCCTTTCTATTCAGATGCAAGCACTGGCATTATCCAGAGACATTACCCACTACCAGTGTAATAATAGTATTTCACAATGAGGGTTGGTCAACACTTCTCCGCACAGTCCACAGTGTTTTCAATCGATCACCGTCCCAGCTGTTACATGAAATAATCTTGGTTGATGATTTCAGCACAAAAGGTAGGTTTGGGAATCGACTGCTCTGTAAACAAATCCAGATTTGGTATATTGGTGTTTAATTGATTGTTCGATATTTTCAGCAATTCAAGAAACAGGTGGACCCAATATTGTGTGAGACAGTGATTTTGATAAACCATGTTGAGAATAAGACATGCACATTTGGTGAGCTGCCAACATAGATCTAGGATACTAATTCATAATTATACATTTTCTTAATTTTCTTCTGTTTAACATATACAGTCAACCTTGGAGTTAACCTTGACGAGACTGAGAGAATTTTGTCCACTTATGCAATCTTTCACTTTGTAGAAATATTACTTATGCGTTTGTACTACATATACGTGTACATGTATGTTGTCCCTAGATCTGGCATAATTGCCCTGTAAGCCTTCCGACAACTTTCCAAGCTGCAGCCCCAGCGTAAAGCCGTGATTCCTTGTAAAAATCATGGCAGTGCAAATATCAACCCTACCTATTTTTATGGACATTGAAAAAAAGGAAACCCAGGACACATAAAGCAAGATAGATCGCCTCCATCTCCCTCTTATTTGCGTAACTGTTGTAACCGTGACGTAACTGTTGAAATCATGAATTTCAGTTTTTCGCTAGTCACCATGAGGTGGCACTCGTACCCAGTCATTTAGTGCGTGCCTTGGTGATCTTCTCCAAATCTCTGATCCCAATAAAAAGCAAATTTATGACACAGGCATGCCTCATTCTCAGCATGCAAGTATGAAGTGTTTCTAGTTTGATTTTCAAGTCAGTGTTCTTTTAAGTTTTATTTGTCCCTCCATTTCTAACTTTGAAATATTTCGGTAGTTGTAAGGTTGTTTTTGTTCATTTTTTCCTAAATATGGGTACGAGTGAGAGGCAGATACAAGAGAGAGAGAGATGGAGAGGTGCAGGTACGAGAGAGAAAGAGAGAAGAAAGGAAGGACACGTGTCAGCAAATATTGTGTGGCGCCTGCTTGGACAGTGATTAATTACACACTGCGGTCTCATGCAATGTAAATTCACTGCATTCTTTTTGGGGAATTTGATTTCCAATCCAATCCAATCCAAAAGATATTTGATATAGCGCCTTTTCCTTGCAGTTACAAAGCGCTGCACACACGCTCCACAATGTTTGGGCCACTTTAAAACAAAAGTTAGACACTTCTCAGAGATCAGCAAAGTATATATAGGCTGGTAATAAAGTAATTTCTAGCAGAATAGATGTGACTTGAGTAGTTTCTTGAACTGGTCAATAGATGAGGCCGTCTGCACAGCAGTAGGTAGCTGGTTCAACAGTTTTGCAGCAACCTATGAAAAAGATTTGGGCAATTATTCAACTTTAAAAAAAAGATTAATACTGAGGATTAACACATCAGTCTACAAAGAAAAATTGAGACTTTATAATTTCATTGACTTAAAGTAGACATTGATTAGAATAGACATCGCATGTCAAATGAAAGCTTATGATCTAAAAAAGTTAAATGTGTCATCTTTTCCCTAAAATACATATGTGACATACTAGTACCAATGCTAAATATCAATGTCAGTGCCAATGCCTATTACCTATTACCCAATACCCATTACCCATTACCAATTGCCCATTATCAATTGCCCATTACTTAATACCCATTGCCCATCAGCCAATAGTACAGTCGAACCTGTCTATAGCGACAGCCCAAGGGACACACAAATAGTGGCCATTGTAAACAGGTAAGCATTGGCGGCCATTTTGATTTTGAATGATTGACAGCGCGCCACCCACTCGTAAGGCCTCTCCCAGACCCGTCAGTGCGCGAAGAATTCTCTGTGGCTTTATAAGGGCTCAGTAGAGCAGGGGAGATTTTAATTGGTCGTTATAGACAGGTGGCTGTTACAGACAGGTGGTCGTTAAGTAAGACAGGTTTGATTGTACCAAGTACCACTGATAATAATGATAGTGATACTAATACTAATGCTAATTATATAATTGTATAATGCTGACTGCCGGTACCAGTGCCATTATCCACTACCCATTACCCAATAGTACCAAGTATCAATGATAATATCAAATGTAATGCTAATTCTATAATTCTAATTTTATAATGCTAATGTTATAATATTAATGCTGATGCCATTGCTAATATCATTGCTAGTTGAAATGGCAATATCCATTGCCCAATACACAATACCCAATAATACCAAGTATCAAATACAAAATACTAGTATTTCTGCTACTAATAATGATTTAAAACAATATCTTCCTTCACTTTTGTTGTTCTTCTTTCACTTTTGTTGTTGTTTATCTTTAGAACACTTGAAAGAGCGTCTAGAGGACTACGTCCAATTAGCCAAGTTTAATGGTAAACTGAAGCTGGTGAGAAATTCAAGGAGAGAGGGTCTGATAAGGACCAGGATCATCGGAGCACGCCACTCTACAGGAGATGTGCTACTGTGGCTTGATGCTCACTGTGAGGTTGGTGTCAACTGGCTGCCTCCGCTACTTACTCCCATTGCTGTTAATAGGTATGCCGTGTATCTTATTATCAGCGCAGAACCCTGAAGGTGTTAGATAATATTCCTCACTGTTTTGCTTACATCCAGATGATTTTAGCTCGGCAGATGAGGTGATTTCCCTGCTTTCCCCTATAAGTGGTGGTCCGGAAGTCTAGCCTGCTGACTTGTTTCAGTAAGAGACCAAAGATTGTGATATTTTGGGGAGGGTTAAGAATGTATGTGGTTTTTTGAGTGGTTTGGGGTTCTTCCCATTGTTCTCAACAGAAACTCTACAGGGCTGATGTGATGCAGAATTGAGCAGTTGCCTATTCCTAGTTTTGATGTAAGATGAAGACCTGGTCAGTGATGAATATGTTTTGTTACCATACACTACAAACAGCGCTGAAAAAATTGGAACAATGATAAAACATCTGCATCTTCTCAAACCTAACCCTGCTGCATCCGCCGTGGCAAGAAATATCTATCCTGCACAGATTCTATCGGTCACCAGCTGGCTTGCACAGACCGTGTACCTTCTTCAATCTTTGTTTGCCAATTAATCAATCATCAAAATCTACATTTCTATACCAAGATGACTGCAGTATATTATTTGATGTGATTGACTACGTGGATTACAGAATGTGTCTCTCTATACCTACAAGATTCATCCCTACATTTTCTATTCACTGTCCTCAAACTTGGTCAATTTGAGTAGCATTTGTGTCTTTCTCTTTTATCCCTTTTCAGGACCACTGCAGTATGTCCCATCATTGATGTCATAGACAATATGGATTACAGGGTTTACCCTCAGGGTACTGGGGATCAGGATAGGGGTGGCTTTGACTGGAGTCTCTACTGGAAGCACCTTCCTGTACCGGAGTTTGAGAAGAGCAGGAGACAGCATGCCTCAGAACCATATAGGTAGGCTGGCCATGTAGGAAACACATAATGAGAAGAGACAGACCTGTTTTTAGCTGCAGGCTAACGAGCACATTCATGTCTTTTGAGAAATTAACAAAAGTTGGAAAACTGGGTAAGAGCTCATGTCAGACATGAAATTTTAGTTGCGTATGAGCCACGTTGGATACCTTAAAGTGGGTGGGTCGTCAGTTTCATGTGCAGAAAGTCATAATTTGCTGACACCAGACTTGGTTGAAATACCATTAATGCAAATCAGTAGGCCAATCAAAACATACCCCTCTCTCTCTGAGAGTCTTTGGATGATGCAAATATCAGATAAGGACTTTTCCATATGGGAAAAAGACAGAGCATTACATAAAACTTGTTGGTCATAAAACTGAAGGCTAACCCCTGTGATTGACAGCACCTGTTATTGGGTGAACAATTGGTGTCAAATTCCCTATGATAGCTCACTTTTATGTGTCTTTAATATACACAGCTATGAGTATTACTTTTATTTTGAAAGAGGTTTAAAAAAAATAAGTGGTTAATACTAAAATGTACAGGTTGTGACCTTTCCATTTGTAATCTTTGGTTAACCAGGGGTCATTTGAGAATGTACAAAACTTTTGAATTGCTCTACTTAAACAATAGAAACTTAAGTGAAACCTTTGGCAAATTCAGGGAACTGTGTTGTAAATCACTCATTCAGCATGAAAGTGTTTATGAATATGAACTATTCGCCAAATGTTCAAAATGTGTACGAATGCAAAAAAACTCTGGTATTACAGTACAATGATGGATGGTATCAGTCTTTATGATCATGAGTCTGCTTTTATTTTGTAGCTTTGTAAATACTCTTTCATCTATTTCTATGGATCATTTAATGCTATCCATCTTTTTTGTTTTGAACAGGTCACCAGCAATGGCAGGGGGGCTCTTTGCAATGGACAGAAAATATTTCTTTGAACTTGGTGCTTATGATGAAGGACTTGAAATCTGGGGTGGAGAAAACTTTGAACTCTCTTTTAAAGTGAGTCTTTTGAATGCTGTTCTATCAACCCTGTTTATTGAAGACAACAAACTAGTAAAGATTAATCTAACTTAATAATGGTTATCTCAAAATAGTACCCTGTAAAGATGATGTGTCTTTCTTAGTAAATCAATCATATGAATTGAATGTGCTGTTTGATTCCAGAAAGAAGGATTAATTCAGTATTCACATGTATTCATTTTTTGAAACAATAATACACATCTTTTATCCCATGCAGTAGAAGGACTACCCACCTCTTAGGTATTTCAGAATAGCCCAAACATACATAGTCTTTAAACCTATTGTATGTTATAGACCATTCCTAAGCTGATGCATGCAATGAATTTGGATCAGTGAATTATTGCATTACAAATATGGATAGTTTAAGAACCCAATCCAATAACTTGTCGGGTTGCTAAATCTCTGTAATAATTGTTAATATATTAATCCATTTTCTTGGTTTGTTTGATAGATTTGGATGTGTGGAGGCTCATTGTTATGGGTGCCGTGTTCCAGAGTTGGTCATGTTTACAGAATATTAGGGAAAGTCCCCTATTCAGCTCCGAATGGAAGCATGCTTATTCTCAGTGAAAGGGTGAGTCTATTGTAACAAAATCAGGTGTACAAACTTGTTGTATTTTACAATTGACATGCAAAGTTAAATTTCAACTTTCTCATTTCTTTAAATGGTGATTTTATGTTCTTTTAAGTATTTGTACTTTGAATTTCTGCAAATATTTTCCTGAAAATGTGTTATTATTGAATAGTTCTCCTGTGTTTATGTATTAAGTTATTTATGTATGTAATGATCGGACCAAGCTGGAATGATATTTCTAGATTTATAGCTACCTTTAAATACAAACCCTTTGATTTAATTCAATGCAAGAATTCCCTTAGTGCTTGATTCCTTGATGTAATTCACCATAACACTCCTGACACAACCTGTATCTCATTAATGATTTATGACATATTCCAGACACTGCATACTCATTTTTAAACATGTATATGATTTCAAGCTGAAGGTGGAGAAAGCTCTGAGAAACATCTTGTCAGTCTTTTAAATGTTGTAGTTTAAAGCATTTTTAAAATTGAGATTGTAAAATTATTATTCTTTTTAAAAATGAACACGTATGTACCCAGATTTGAATGGAAATCATAGAAATATATCCTTTGAGCTGATCTTTTGAAATTAAATATCTTGATTGATCTGTTTCTTATTTTGTGTAGAATTTACGGCGCGTTGTGGAGGTGTGGTTCGACGACTACAAAGAGTATTTCTACCGCAGCAAGCCAGAGTCTCTTCTTGTCTCGACAGGAAACATAGAGAAACAGCTTGCATTCAGAGAAAAGTTTCATTGCAAGTCTTTTGGCTGGTTTATGAAAGAGATTGCACCCGATATCATAGAGAAATACCCTCTGCCACATGCTAATAAATACTGGGGTGAGGTAAGTATTGACAAAACGTTTTGTATCATATCCTTTTTATTTTTTCTTTATGAAGTGTAATATTTTGGGTGAAATGGTTTTAACACATTGTTAGTTCAGGTGAAGACCTGTTTTTCCTGATAACACTGGGTGGATTTCTTCAAATAGGGTATTTTCTATTGCTACAAAGCCTCTCAGAGGAGTTCGATTTATTATTCATGTCACTTGATATTATTTAGTTAAGCCTATACTATTTTAGATAAATAATTTTACTGATTTTAAAATTATTTATCCTTAATATATGGTGATTGAATCATTTCATTATGGCCTTTTTTATCTAATTCCCTTGCCTTTGAATTACAGTCATGAATAAATTCATGAATAAACCTCCTTATCTCTTCTATGTCACTCCACATTTCAGATTCGAACGAAAAAGGGATCGCTCTGTGTCGACTCCATGGGGTCTAAAGATGGCGGGCGTGTGGGGATGTCGTACTGTCACGGGGCGGGAGGTAACCAGCTGTTCCGAGTGACAGAGAATGGGCAGCTGCGCATCCATGACCAGTGTGCCTATGATCATTACAAGGAGGTCAGGTTAAGGAGGTGCGGCGGCTCAGGAGGAGGATGGTCCTTTGATGAGGTTAGTTTCAGGGGAATTCCCAAACTGTTTTTTTTTATAGACGGATGTAGTAGTGTAATTCATTAAAATGTTTTTAATATGTACATAACTTCTGAGAAACTGTTTTGATAAACTGTACAATTCACTTGAAATGTATGTGTATGATAAAAGCTCTTTTGGATGAATCCACCTTGGAAACCTTATTGTTGCCATATCAGGAAAGGTTCAGACAAGTTTTTAGGCAAAAAAGGCATGACATATTTGAATATATTTTTCTTAACTTGTCTATTGTCTTGAAAGATTAATCATTTAAACAAATACAAATTGGATGTAAAATCTCAGTTTCAAAGTTGTTGAGCCCTCTATAAATTGAGGTGCATTAATGAGACAGGAATAGACTGTGATCAGTGAAGGCAAAGTTGATGGATTCCTGCCAAACTTTGGTCATGTATGTATCTTGCAGAGCCAATGAACTGATTAGATTTTGGGGTCACGAGGTCAATGGTCAAAGGTCACAGGGCTCATTATGTATGCAAAAACAGCTCGTGATCGCGTTATCTGAAGAACCGATTGATGGATTCCTGCCAAACTTTGGTCATGCATGTATCTTGCAGAGCCAATGCACTGATTAGATTTATGGGTCACAAGGTCAAAGGTCAAAGGTAACAGGGCTCATTATGTAGGTATGCAAAAACAGCTCGTGATTGCGTTATCTGAAGAACCGATTGATGGATTCCTGCCAAACTTTGGTCATGTATGTATCTTGCAGAGCCAATGAACTGTTTAGATTTTGGGGTCACGAGGTCAATGGTCAAAGGTCACAGGGCTCATTATGTATGCAAAAACAGCTCGTGATCGCGTTATCTGAAGAACCGATTGATGGATTCCTGCCAAACCTTAGTCATGTATGTATCTTGCAGAGCCAATGCACTGATTAGATTTATGGGTCATGAGGTCAAGATTAAAGGTCATGCGGCTCATTATGTATGCAAAAATAGCTTGTGATCGCATTATCATTAGAACAGATTGATGGATTCCTGCCAAACTTAGATCATTTATGTAATAATAATAATAATACATAACATTTATTAGGCGCTTAATACTGATGTTTCTAAGCGCACAGTGTTCTGATTAAGAGAAGACTATAACCCGTAGAATTAAATTAGAAGAAAAAGCAAAAATACAAAAGTAACATAGATAAGGTAAGAAAAACAGTGGCAATCAACTAAATAAAGACAAATATGGTGCGCACCTCCATTGACCGACGCACAACTGCAATTTACAATTTGAAAAGATAGGTTTTGAGTAGAGATTTGAATTGAGATACAGAGGGGGCGCAGTGAATAAAGGCGGGCAGTATGTATCTTGCAGAGCCAATGAACTGAGTCGATTCTTGGATCATAAGGTCAAAGGTCATGGGCTCATTATGTATGCAAAAATAGCTTGTGAACGCATTCTCATTAGAACTGACAGATGGATTACTATTTAACTCAGGACATCTTGCAGAGCCAATGAACCGAGTACATTTTTTGTATATGAGAAATTGCTTGTAATCATAATATTCTGTGAACCTGTTAATGGATTACAATTGAACTTGAATTTGAAAAATTTCTTTTGTTTTGGTGTGTAAAATTGCTCTATGACGGAGGCATCATTTTCGACTGCGCGCAGTCGAAGTTCCATCTAGTTTAGAAATAGTTTTTAGTGTAAATCATGGAATATTGACATTTTTTACAGCAGATTTCCTAAACCAATGTTGCTTCTCTCATTTTCTTTCCTGCAGTCAACGGGTCTCGTACATCATGAAGGCACGAGCCAGTGCTTGGAACACAAAGCAGGGGTCAACGAGATTATACTGACCAAATGCGCATCTATAAAACCGAGCCAGTTGTGGGAGATTAGCAGTAAACATCTCAAGCACCATTAACCGATGGCATCCTATAGAATGATCTTTTATACAAGACCTTTAACCCTTTATATAAAGTGAAATACAACTCATGTCCATTGGTGGAGAGAGACCTTCGTAAAGGCCTGTTCATATATGTCGCTGTGAACCTTGGTGGTTTACCATAGGTTTTCAAAGCATACTTCGCTTCATATTTTTGTATTGTATACAGAAATATGAGTACCAATAGAACGTTTGCTGCACACACTTACGTTTTTCATTGCCACATTGCCATTTATTTAGTACACAAATAATGTGGCGGTTCGCCTCAGCGTATGTGAACCGAGCCTTAAGTCTCAAATTTATGACACCCTATTGAAATGTGTATTAAAATAAATTAACACTTATTTAAATGGGATCCCTAGAAAGCTTGAAAAATGACAGCCCATGCAATGGGCCCATTAATTTGGTAGTGGTTCTTGGAGATTGGAGAATGGTGAATATATTGTTGAAACACCACCAACTTGTATCATCCTTTCATCTCTTGATCAGAACCTTCAAACTTTTGCTAGTGGGGAATTGTTTTTGGAATATGTCAAGAACATTGCCAAGGCACCATAACTTCAAAGCCTTGCATGTGCTGTAAATGATGGTACTGTTTGAAAAATGGTTGACTGTAACACAAAAATAACGGAAGTGTTGTTGATATGATGATTTATCAAGGGGAACACAACAAGGTGTGAAATATTTCTCTTCAAATATTGAATTTTATAGATAATCCTGGCCAACAGTGGCAGAGAGAAATGGCCAAACTTTATGACCATATGGCCAACATTTTGTGATTTATTAGAATCCTGTAAATAAAAAGCATCTCATCCAATGCCAACAAATCTGTTTTATTTTCAACTCAAATTTAGCTTATCATTAACAAAAAATGATAATTGAAGCAGTGTTGCAGGTTATTCATTATAGTTAATGAATCTTTGTGTTTGTTACCACAGTATGTTTATTTCTTGTCCATAGTATATAGTGTGATTTAGCACCATATAGTGAATTTATTAAAAAGCCTTCATTATCTTGTTTTTTTATTTATTGCTTGAATGATATTATGAACCATGTTTAAGAAAGTGCAATATCTATATTGAAGATTCATTTTTTGAGATGAATAAGTAAATTTTAAGTTATACATGTGTTTTTGTTACTTGTGAAAGCCTAATATCTTGTGTATTCAATGTATGCTTTTTCACAAGTATAGAGCTTGGAAATCATGTTTTGCTCATATGATGTGTAATGAAATGTTGTCTTTTTTATGTGTTATGTCATCTAAAAGCCTGAATTTTAGACAGAAATTGTTTGAGCCAGAGTCTAAGCTTTAGTCTTTATTGCAATTACGATTTTGGTTTTGTAAAAAAAGTAAATATTGCATCTTGAAAATTGAATTAAATTGAATAGCCTGAATTGAAGAAAAATACTCATAACCTTTGCTAGATTCCAAGCTGGGGCTTGTAAAATTAATTGTATAGTTTTTATTGTTTAAAAGAAACACAAAGCATTGTGAATTTGTTTATTAAATCTTATAAACCTGTCTGCAATTACTAAAGAGAGTCCAAAGATATCATCTTACGCAAGAAGATCTCAGTTAAGTTGATCACGGGTGATGGGTATGCATTTGAGTAAATGTGTAAAACTCTTGCCAAAATATGAACTATTTTTTGCCAGAACTGAGACACTCCAAAGATTAAATGTGTATTTATTTGCAGCAGTTGTGCTCAAACTTGGTTGGTAATTTGAAGTTAAAGTTGATTGAAAAACATTGAAAGTATTGAAAGCTCCAACGCAGTATTTCAATATTAAACTTTCTTATAAATCGACTTTCCCTTTTCTGCTTAACCAATGTGTAATGAATCAATTTATGACACATCCCCAACATTTTAGTGTCACCTCTCCTGCTTGGAACTTAGTTCTGTTGCGCAATTTAAATATGCCTTTAATGTGGAAGTGTTATTTTACATCATAGAGTGCTCTTATATATGCGTGGTCTTTATATTCTATGAGATTGTAAATATTAATTACAAAGTATTGATCAGTCAAGTGAAATTATATAACAGTTTTTTTTCTAATTATCATCTTGAACTTGCTATTGTTTATCCGATTGCAGAGCTGCATATTGGCTGTATGTCATTTACTATATTTTTGTATTGCTTATGCTTTTCCCCCAAAGTGAACAAGAGTGGATGTAGATTTTAAAGAAGTTGTACTATTTTGGAACATGCATTTCTCTTCAGGAAAAATTTAATATCATTTTATTATTTTGTTGCAAACTTGCAATAATCATTTAATGTAAACATGGTTTCTGTTTTTATAAAAATATGATTTTATGGGAAAACCATAAATACCAAACTTTTTTGCATCCATGAGGGTATCAATTTCAGGTCAAAGGTTGTGAAAAATTGTGTAATAGATTGTCTTATACTTTGACTTTCTTTGATTTCCACTTTTGAGTGTACATGCATTGTCTTCCTGCAAATTTAAACTGTAATATCTCAGTCACACCGATGACAACAGACCGAACAACTCATCAAACAAGAAATAACAAATGCAATGGCCAAGAATCCATCTGTTTGGGTTTGTTTGGAGTCTGTTTCGCAGTGTGAGTGACTGAGGTATAATGCTCATGCTTTAAATCACGGTGATTATTGAATATGTGACTGGTTGTACTAAGCATTAAAATCTCCATCTATAGTAGGTCACATGAGCACTCAAATTTATAATTGAATGAAGCTGAACAATTTTGTATGCCTGCTTTATACATGCCTTAAACACATTGTACAATTACAATTTAATATTACTGGTCAGTTGAATTACATTAATACATTTACATGTAGTTTTAAAGAAATTAACTGAGTTCTGTGTGATGATGTTTTGTTTTGTACTTAGTATCGATGTACAATTTTGCTTTCATAGGTGAGTACATGAGATTGATACTTTAAACTGAATTTCTATGTATGTTGAGCTTTATTTTTACTTTGTTTGCCGTATTTAGATTCACTGTACTTAATTTAGGATACTTCACAGAACCCTTTTCATTTATAGCAAGACATATCATGTTGCAATGTCAGAAGTTGCTTTGCTTTATAATTCTATATTTAATGTGAAAGCAGACTTATACATTTTATTTGTGTTATAAGAAATTATTTGAAGCCTCAAGTTCTGATAATGATGAGAGATAACTTTTTATAGAATCTAACAATATTATCAATAAGTGTTTATCACAGTGACTTTATACTGGACAAATCTTTGAAAGAATGCATAATAAAAAAAAATCTATGCCCCATTTCTTGACACATGCTACCGTTGTTACACTAAAGCTCCTAAAATTACTGCATATGATTGGCTGAGAGCAATTTTATTAGATTTTTGCTCCTGTCATTGAGAACTATTTATATAAAATGTGGCCTGATGCTGTGCACCATTCAGTATAACTTGTGATCACTCCCTCATGAGATACCGCTCATCTATCACTACCAAAATTCATTGTCACATTTTGTTCGTACAAAGTGAATGATAAATACATCGAAATGTGATGTAGATAAGTGCTGCAATTTTTGATTGCCTTAAAATATCACATATTTTTTGATGGTTTTAAAGTTATGAATTTGATGTTTTAGGTACTTAGACTGACAACTGAATGAAGCATAAAAATATTTTCACAATACATTTTAGAATATACACATGCAGTTGTACTAGTTGTTTTCATGGGGGATGAATCCCCTTCCCCAATTATTAATCGTTTGAACTATCATTTGAAAATGATTCCCCTATGATTATATCATACTGTTTGTGCTTTTCTAACGAGTCACTTTTCGCCAACTTTTTGTGTTGGTTACATACAACTAGTGCCAATTTGAAAAATAGTGCAATGCATTTGGGGAAAAAATCATTCATTTGTATGTGAAGGAACAGCTTAACCATACTGTTTTGTCAATAATCAGATATTGACTCTAGTGTGAAATGTTGAACCACAGTGTGATCAATAAATTGACAATTTTCAACTCTACAACCATGTCATTATTTGTAATGTCTTCTCAGATTTTGTGTATACACGACTCGTGCCACGTGTTTGAACTTGTACATGTTGACATCAACATAATCTTTTGACACCTTCGATCGAGAATTACTGCATGTCAAAAAATATATCTTGTGTTGAACTTTACATGTAGCTTGCACAGTGTGAAGTTGAAAAGAGGAAACAATGGGCCAGGTTTTAGGACCTTTTTTTTTTCCAAAATATATTTTTATAATACATTTTAGGTTTACTCTTGACAAATTAAAAAACCATTAACCACTACATTTGTGTAAATCAGTTATTTATGCAGTAGACTTCAATACACCTGCAATCTCACAACTTACTCAGGCAAAAGCCTCGGAATGTTTAGTGACTTGTGGTAGTAAAAAAAGTGTTGTGATTGTATCTATGGTTCATTTTCATTAATTGTTGTTTTTAATTATTTAGAGATATATGATATATAGTACCGGTAGTCAACATTTTAATTACCGATATCTTCATTAGTCACAAAGTATTTAAAAAAAAAAAAAAACATCATATAGGTTTTAATCAAGTTAATATTATACATGTAATTTGTTTAAACTTCTTTAAAAAGGATAGCTTTACAGTATCCAAACTACCCAGTAAGTCCACAATAAGCTGGATTTCTTGTTTTTATACAGCTCGATCAATGTTTCAAATGATACTATTCTACATGTGAGATGCAATAATTGCTTGATTCTGTAAACATAAAATGTACACACAAAATGAGACATTCATACTCACATTTAAATGACTTTACCATATATTTATTACATATATACGGACACTTTTAATAATTACATAAATAATTGTCACACATGTACAGGTAGACAAGCAGTAAGGTAATATATTTATAACAATAGTACAGTTTGATCTGGTACACAAACCCTCGCTGTTGTAGCTCAAAGCTGAGCTCCTGTTTCACTATTTTAAAAGAAATCCAGAAATGTTCTCTTTATCAGTGTGTGTATTTTTTTCTGGTTTAAAGAGACAACTCTGGCATGATGTGATGAGCACCATTTTGGGATTAGAACTCTAATGCTTATAATTGCCGTTTTCAGGTGTTCAAATGCATGCTTTGCCTTGATATTAAGAAATATAACAATACATGAGTTCAGTTCATCTAAATAAAAAAATTGTATCCAATGTTTAAATAGAAGTAAATTTTACATAGTAGATCAGACATAGGTATCCAAACTCCAGCTTCTCCATTTATTCTGCATAATTATGCATATACGTCTTTTATAATTTAAAAAATCCATCAAGATATAACAATGCAACAACAACTGAGCTACGATTATCATATATGTTATGCATTTAGCAGCAGAGTGCTTCGAAAGTAAATGATTTGTTGTAATAGCCATTTCCTCTCATTTATTAACCTTAAAACCTTTTCACAAACTAAATGTACAAAATACTGGTAGTAGTTTAAGGTAACAAATAAAATCATTTTATAAATCCAATTATTATTATTATTATTATTTTACAGAGTCATCTACACATTGCACTATACACTTGAATGCTTTTGATTTTAAATTGACTCTATATGGATATGCACAGAACACTAGAGCACAACAAGAAATGTTAGGCAAGTCGAATGAATGTCCATGCGAACAGTGAACATAAGTACTAAATCATATAACTCATGCAATCTAATGTTACCATCTAATAATTGTTCTCTTTGAAATAGCAACTCAAGGGATAGTAAACATCGCCAGTTCCTTGCCTTTGTAGATCTTTATGAAAGTAAAATGTTCAAAATTAGCATTGACTAATTTGATTACAATTGACCTTTGCATATGTTCATGAATTCATTAATTTGTACATTAATCAGTGTCACCTTACAAATTAAATCAAATTGTGAGATTTTATAATACATGGATAGATACAATGATTTTGGTCATAAAATTTAACCAAGTGAGACAGAAAAATCATTGTGGGAGGGTAATGCCCACACATACATTAGGTACTATGTAATACTTAAAAAACATAAATCTACTCAACAAAATTGAATATAAATGAATGTATACAATGTACATATTTATACAAAAGAATCATATAACAATAATTACATAGCATCTACTTTACTCGCGAATAGCTGGAGCTGTAGGACTACCATTTTTGCTAGGTCCTCTTTGCTTGCCTTGGGGTTTTTCTTGGTGTAGTCTACTATTGCGCCAATTGTTTCGGCCTGTGAAAGAAGAACAGGAAACAAGATAAGAAATTATTGATCTATTTATGTCCTCACTATATCACTCGATCAGTCATACCTTGAATACCAAAGCTTCTGGAAGGAAGCCGTCTCCAGCTGCCAAGCTTCCAGATCTAACTTCATGAACTATATGTACAGTCATGTTCATTTAGCAAGGGACATAGTATGCCAGCTTGTACAGTGCTAGAAAGAGCTACAAAATTTGCAATTACATGCTATTTAACTGTAATTTTTAAATGAAAAACACAGGACACATAGAATTTTTAGACATCTCTTGTCTGTTGTTTTTTGGCATTGTCTAATGATTCAGATTAATTTTGAAACATTGTACCGGTATGCACTATTGATTCACTTGAATTTATTAAACTCTTTAATTTATCCACACCCTGCCAAAAATGAAAATGGTAAGAATATACATGTACATATGTGAAAGTAAAAATTCATCAAAATTAGTTCTCAACTTCTCACTTTTCAAATTTCTTTTTAAAATGACACATACACACTGACACTACATGTATACAAAAAATATTTTATGGAATAACAGATACATGGACAATGTTTCAAACTCTGATATTGTACTTCACAGTGTAACATACTTGATGAAAACAATTCATTTTGCTCCAGTATATAATATATTAACTTATTGCCACATCAGGTAGTAAACTGAAAAGAATGAAAATCACTAACAATAACATAAACGCTTGATGTTATAATTTCATTGGCACATTAAATAATTATTTAGCTGATACTCTAACAAAATAAAGTAAAACATACTTAAGACAAGCTGATCAACATCTAAAAACTATTATTTCAGGCTTACCCGATATGCTTCAATTTCATCTTGCCCACTGAGTCTATGCCACAGTTCATGTCCGACCCGTATGCCAGTGATGATTTTGTACAATGACTTGGCATCTTCTCCTTTATGCAGCCATGCTAGCAAGCCAATCTAGGGAAAAGGGGAAAAGAGAAAAATCAAGATATTCATAGAATCTTAACATTCATCCCACAAATTACAAAATTCTCTTTCAAGGTTACAATCACATCACACCATGATCTTCTCTTCACTTTCGGAAAATAAATGTGAACACTAAAGAGAGTATCATGGTGACAGCATTCACAAGCAGACTACTGATAATAAAGTAAGGGAGATTTTAGATTTAAATCACATGAAGGTAGTACAGAGAAAATTTGGCATCTTGATTCTGAGTTTGTAAATTGTGATATAATTCCCCTACTACATGTATTCAAAAAGGAATATTTACCCCTTCGTTTTCTGAGGATATTTTTTATGCGAAAAACAATATTTATGAAATTATAAACTAAAAGGTGTATGAAAGAGAATAATTAATTTTTATGGATGAATACATGCAAGTTATGCAATGTCATTTTTAAGGAAGAAAACAGAAAATCTATCAAAATATGCAAAACAGAAAAGAGTGAAAGAATGACATCATAAGCTCATGATTGAGTTGCCAATTTTGTTTAGCTCTCTGTGCTGTTTGGCTCTTGGACTGATTGAAAACATTATTGAAAATGTTGGATGTTTGCTTATACATGTCCATGTAACATAGATATAGGAAAAACATTTTTGCATTTTACATGCACATACCGTAAGACTTGGATCAATTGCATGTATTGTAAAGTCTTAGATAATATGGTGCTAGTGTACTTTCGCACCGCCATCGGGTATGCATCATTCCGTCACATGCCTTGGTTTCTACACTGTACACACAACTTGCGTGTGACGAGTGAAGCAAGCCTGGTGTGAAAGTACATTAGCGCCCTTAAATATTGCAACGATGCATTTGGGGAAATAAATAATAAGCGATCCTGTGCCAATATCATGATTATGGAATGCTGCGATAGACTAATTGCAATAATTAGTAATATTTCCCCAAACTGTGATAAAACCTGAACTTGCTGAAGCCAAGGGTCTTTATCAGTAGGGGCGCAGGTCCGAGAATGAGGATAAACAAGGATATCCTCGTAAACACGGACAAATTGCCTCCTAAAAAATAAGTAAATGTGGACAATTTTTGTCATCGGCACTCCACAGGTTTCAGGTTCCGGAAATGCGAGCTGGCGATATGAAAAACGGATTTCGCGCAAGAAAATAACCCCGGTTCATTGTCTACTTATGGGTTGTCCGTCTTCCGGAGGATTTATCGCTCATAACTTGAAAGGTCCTGTTAAATGCATCAAGAAAATCATCGAGGAATCCGTTTTTCGCGCCCATCGCAAATATGAAACGTCTGCAAAAATGCAGACGATTGTTATTTTCGCAGACGTGTCTGTCCGTGTTTACGAAGTCGATCCTCGTTTGTCCTTGTTTATTCTCGGACCAGCGCCCTTAATGTTTATGAAACTGTAAAGCAAGCTGCAAAAACAATATTTTTATCTGCCAATTACTACCCTTTTTTCAAAATTCACTAATGAATCTCCACCAACAAATTTGGGCGCTTGTTCAGTAAGGTATCCAAATTTTGGATACCTTACTGAACAAGCGCCCAAATTTGTTCTGGATCTCGTCGTAGGCCTACTCATACCATAATAAGCAAATATTAATCGACTACGAGGGTAATGGTACAAACTATCATCGCCGAGGTGATCTCGGGGCTACCATCTTCCCGAGCCGCAAGGCGAGGGAAGATGGTAGCCCCGAGATCACCGAGGCGATGATAGTTTGTATCCATTGCCCAAGTAAAGGAGGTTAATATTTGTTTTATATCCCACATCGGCAATAAGGTCTATTTAAAGTGAATTTTACATAATAATAAGAACTGATTCTGCAGACATTTAGCTTCAGCTAGATTTTACAAAGCGCAACATGCATACATGTAATACAGTTGATGCGCGCTCATTTGACATTGACATTGACTTTGACATTTCGCGTAACCTACTTTGCTATGCGTATTCAATGGGCAAGGGTGGGCAAGTGGGGTAGCAGCAAAAAATTACTTTACAAAAGTACTATCTCGACCTGAGATCGAAAGATAGTACTTGTCTATACCTTTTTCGTGCTCTGTACAATCGCAATGCAAACAACTATACATGAGGGATATAATACATCATACATGTACATCATGGCTCTGTTTACATCAAGAGTCACACCCCTTCGGATGCAGTGCTGTAGGCCTTCACTACAGCTCTGCATCCGTCTTCCCACAGCACTAGTCTCTAGCTCTCTCACAAATCAAGGATCTATCCATATCCAAAATCATGGCAGTAAATGGTACAAACAACAAACTGATTATTTCATGACGAAGCTAACATACCTGCTGAACTAAATCACCATTATCAAGACGAAACGAGCTTGGCAATTCCATGATTATTAGGCACAATTTTTGTGTTTTTTCGGAGATTTCTCACAGTCAGTACAGTGCTTTACTTGTTGTGTATGATCTAAAAATAGCTATTAGGGGACTCGGTTAGAGTGTCTTTGAAAGAACGTTTCCACTTCATTTTGTTCGTCCTCGCTTTATTTTTATATTTATATATTCATATTCCACAAATTAATCAAGATTGAGAAAAAAAATATACAGAACACATTGAACAGATTAATCTAAACAACAAAGTAATACGACTATATGAAGCTTTATGGAGGATTTTTCTGAGTTCTGAGAAGTTTATAGCTTTTAAAATGTAGACATAGAATAGATCTAAAGTTAGACCATAGAGATATATATTAATTTAGCTCTATGATCTAGCGTACCCTCTAGACTTTATAGACAGAAATAACCGTCTGATATGGGTCATTTCTTTAATAAAACTGACATTTGTTGACATTCCCCATGTCAGTGGAGCCAGATGCAATCTCAGCGGAACCACCGTCGATATCAGAGACTGAAGCTTTCGGTCTACTCTAGACTATAATATTTTTATTTTTTTTAAATTAATTTTAATTTTGTTTAAATGGAAACATTCTGTGACTAGCAAATTAAAAAATTAAAAAGCCCTAATAAATATGTACAGTATACAGATACAATTACCGCACAAGAAAACAACAACTATGCAGAGTCAATGGTGTAGCATGGGCTCAGTCGTGGGGGGGGGGGGGGGGGCACCAGCGCAGTCTAAATCAGCGTTTCTCAACCTTTTTTAGTTATATGGCACCAAGTTTGGCATCACCCCAATCTACAATTTATCAAAGAGGATTTGTTTTCCAACTCTCGTACACATAGGCACATTTTGTGAGAGGGCTGGGGCCTCTTGCCGAAAATTATACTATCCAGACCCCAAATATTGTGAGTTTCCTAATTCATCTAGCTCTCCTCTTGCTCCTGCCTCTTTTTTTGTCTTGCCATTCTATTGCCCCCCCCCCCCCCCCCCACTCCCCCGCCACTGATTGAGGTGCAAGAAATCTTTATGTTCTCGACATTTGCTAAGAAAAAGTAAAATAAAACAAAACAAAACAACCACAAAAACACAACAAAAAAAGGAACATTTAAATAATAATCCGAGGTCCACTGTCAATGATGTTAAAATTATCCTGCGCTATTATAGGATACCATACAATTCATTTCAATCAATTAAAATGGCAAGTTAGACAGTCGCTATGCATTGGCCCCGCATTGGTATTGCACTCATTTTTGACTGAAGTTAGGAATCCAATTTCTTTCCCTAGATGCAGAGTCTGACTATCGGCTCTGCACTGTATGATGTGGATGTATTTTTGTATGAGACGATGATGGAGTTATTCTTGATTGTGATGAGCTGAGCTGTGCATCTCTTAAAGTTAAAAGTAACCAACTGACTTAGTGAGTGCAAGATAAAATTAATTTTGAATTAATCTAGACACTAATATACCTTATCTGCAATCATATTATGGGCTTAAAGTTAAAAAAGGCCTTTGACTTTGTCATATTTGTTAATGTTACTTGTTATGTTACTAGACTATGTCAGTATTAGACCGAATTTTCCGTCTCTTTCGTTCGTTAGCCTCTTATTGGGGTAGGGTCGGCTCTCTAAAATAAGAGGCTAACGAACGAAAGAGACGGAAAATTCGGTCTATGTCAGTATGTGACTATTTGTGTACCTCTCAGCTCTTATTCTCAGTCTCTGACGACTGTGTGTTCATGGTGTTGCCACTTATAATATTATTATTCATAATATCATTATTATTGATTAATATTCACATGACTAACTCACAGTAGCACACAAGAAAATGCTCTTCATTGTTGATTGATTGTAACTTGTCAGTGCATGCATATGATTTTTTAGATGAAAGAAATGTAGACATCTATTTCATTTTTATTCAATTTGCGAGAGACAAAGTTCACCGTCATCCCATTGAAACGTGTATAGATTAAGACTAGCACATGTTGAAATTGTCAGTGAACTGGGCATCGTTTCATAAAACCATCTCAAGTTCACAGACACAGGGCTGTCAACTTGGAGAAACTGCTTGGACTTGTTGGAGGGAATTTTTTTTATTGAGAAAATATTATTATTAAGTGACGAATCCAGCCAGCCGCTGAATAAGCGAAAATTTCGCAACGACTGCTGAATAACGCCGGGGGGGGGGGGGGGGGGGGGGTGGGGGGGGATGGGGGGGTAAGAGCCCATTTTTTTCTTTGGTACAGTTTGGCGGGAGGTTTTTTCATAAACTAGGAGAGCGGGAGAATGAGCGTGGTGGCGTGAGACTCCCTCCAAATGCGGGAGGGTTGACAGCCCTGCAGACATCCAATTGCAATGCGTGTTAAATTTAATACAAGCGTTTCAAAAGGTTGTTGGCAAAAACCTGTACTTACATGTAGGACAGTTTCGTCAAACTGGCCCCTGTAGTCTAAACCTTACAATTAGACTACTGGGTACTATAAAAATATATCTGAAACTTAAAAGGCTTCATATTGAAAAGGCACAACTAGAGAATTAGGCTGTTAAACATGAGAGTTAACATGTTTAACATCTTTGGACACTGGTGGTAACAGGTGCCAGGTAAGACTAGGCTAAAGGTAATAAATGTCAGAGGTACAAATTTCTGAGGTAAAAATGTCAGAATTAGAAACATAGCAAGTACAAAATGCAAGAAGAGATACATATCAGGCTTAATAATGATGATTAATATGCTATTAGTGAGTAGTGACAGTCATTGTATTTCAAGCACCTGGCTAGTATCCAACTAAAGCTGTTATGAATTAAGTTTACCATTGCTGAAACTGTCTATGATTATGTTTTTTGTTTTGGTGTCAATTGATCTCTGTAAATTTTTACCAGTGAAAAACACATTTCCAAAAGGACAATAAATACTTGATTAATTTAATTAATAGAACATAATTTATGAGCCACATGTGAGCATTGCTCACTGTTGTCCATGCCCTGCCGAACCCTGAATCATTTCCAATGGGTGATTATGAAGGGGTCAATATTTTCACTACGAAATGGAATTGAGGAGACAATGTGGGTTTTCTACATTTATCCCCAAGAAAATTACTTCTTTCATATTTGTCTCTGGGTCATTCCATGTCAAATCACCCAATGGTTTTAACCCAACCATTTTTGATTTTGATGAAACTTTGTGTACTTGTTGAGTGTGATCTCACAACACCAAATCCCAAATTTTAGGTCAATCGGGTGAGGGGTTTGGGAGATACGGCCCACCAAATTTTGAGATTTTTTCAAAAATGGGGGTGGCGGGCCTACCTTTGAACCCTTGTATTTCGGGACCTAATGGGTCAATCTTCACAAAATTTGTATTATTAGAAAGGGTATTCAATAAGGATTCCAAATCTGCCGCCATTTTGAAAATTTGTATATGTTGGGGTACTTTGACCTCTTGACCTAAGATTTGACCTTGAAATTGACCTTGTGGATCACGTAACCTTGACAACATTTTTCATGAAATGCAATCTCTGACATGTTCACTAAAACATATAAAAGTTTCAGAGATATAATATTTTTTGTTTAGGAGCAATAAGGATTGAAAGTATCCGTACTTACAGATATTCACAATAAACCCTATTATAATGTATACAATACATGCAATATGCACAGTACAATATACATGTACATCTTCAACATGCTTTTTTGTTCTAGGCATATCCATTCTAAGTTCATATAGGCCTAAAGGGTTCACAGGATGTATGGCTTTAGGCCTCTGAGTCGATTCTAGGATAATTACCCCCCTGGAAAACTAACCCCCAGGAAATGTCCCCCCCCCCCCCCCCGAAAAAAAAATTACCCCCCCCCCCCCCCGAGGACTATCACACCCATAGGACAATTACCCCCAGAAAATTACCTTCTAGGACAATCTGTCCCCCCCCCCCCCCCGAGGACAATAACTCCCCGGACAATTACCCCCCGGACAATTACCCCCTAGGAGAATTACCCCCCCGCCCCCCCTTATTCGTTAAAGGGCAAGTCCATCCTGATAATAAGTTGGTTTTAATCAAAGCAGATTTTTTTGGGGGGAGGTAATTATCCTTGGGGGGTAATTTTCCAGGGGGGAGGGGTAATTGTCCTCGGGGGGGGGGGGGGAGATAGATTGTTCTAGGAGGTAATTTTCTGGGGTTAATTGTCCTCTGGGTGTGATAGTCCTCGGGGGTAATTGTCCTTGGGGGGGGGGTAATTATCCTAGAACCGACTCAGAGGCCTAAAGTCTTACATCCTGTTAACCATTTAGGCCTATATGAACTTGTCATTTTATTTCTATTCAAGTACTGCTGACATTTAGAATGGGTATGACTAGAACAAAAAAGCATGTGGAAGAGAAAGTCCCTGGTTGTACTGTGCATATTGCATGTATTGTATACATTATAATAGGGTTTATTGTGAACATCTGTAAGTATGGATACTTTCAATCCTTATTGCTCCTAAACAAAAAATATTATATCTCTGAAACTTTTATATGTTTAAGTGAACATGTCAGAGATTGCATTTCATGAAAAATGTTGTCAAGGTTACGTGATCCACAAGGTCAATTTCAAGGTCAAATCTTAGGTCAAGAGGTCAAAGTACCTCAACATGTACGAATTTTCAAAATGGCGGCAGATTTGGAATCCTTATTGGATACCCTTTCCAACAATACAAATTTTGTGAAGATTGACCTATTAGGTCCCGAGATACAAGGGTTTAAAGGTAGGCCCGCCACCCCCATTTTTGCAAATATCTCAAAATTTGTTTGGCCGTATCTCCCAAACCCCTCATCCAATTGACCTAAAATTTTGGATTTGGTGCTGTGAGATCACACTTAACAAGTACACTAAGTTTCATCAAAATCAAAAATGGTCGGGTTCAGATTTTCAGATTTTTGGGGTGATTTGACATGGAATGACCCCTCTTGCTTTTTTACCTCTGGCTGTGAGATTGTTAACCTTTAAATTTTTCACCTCTGGACATATTTACCTCTTATATTTTTACGTCATATATATTTACCTCTGAACGTTTTTACCTCTTTCATATTTTTTACCTCTGGACACTTACCTCAGGCAGTTTTGTCTCTGGCATCTTTTCCTCTGACATCTTTACCTCTGATATTTTTACAACTTCTGTGATCGTAGTAGATCTACTTGAAACTTTAACTGTTAGACCAAGTGACTAGTTGGAGTCTATTCATATCTTATTTATCTTTCTATTTATTACCGTTTTGTGCTTGTTCTAGCATTTAATATTTTGAGCGATCTCTCTATTGATTCTATCATTTAATGTTAGAATAGTTTATCTACCGGTGAGTAATGAAAGATTGTTTCATCAATTACAAATTTTAAACTGGAATCTCGATGTATTCTATGCTAAAGTTATTTCTAGATCTAAGCCACTATTTGTTGGATTGAGTAACCCTAAAAGCTACATGTACATGAAGTAGGTTTGACTCTTGACCTTGTGCTTAGACTACAACACAAACCCCCAGAAAATGTAGCATGCTCTCTCTCTTTCTACCGATTACGTCAGAATCTAAAAGATGAGAATATTCCTGTTTCTAATCTTTAATAGTAAACTTCATTTCTCTTTAATATTTAATTGCAGGTTTGTGTTCAAAGCCTACTGTGCTCGTGGGAGATCACCACTCTGTAAAGAACAAAACTTCTAGCCACACTGGGAAGACATTGGAGACCCTTGCAAATAAAATGTCAGATGTTGATGAAGGCTCCTTTGTCGAGTCCGATGAGGTAATCCAACAATGGGAGGATGGCGGTGACCCTTACGTGGTTAGCTTCGACGAGGATGATCAACATGAGACCAGTTCGGATGGATCCAGCAGTGACTGCGGCGATGTCCTTATCCCGTTCGAGAGTGAGCACCCCAACAAGTTTGTTCCTTGGGCGATGAAGCAGTACCCTCCAGATGTTATCGAGGCATGGACCAGGGTTCACAACTGTACACTGTCTGGCAACCATCAACTTGCCTCAGAGTTCTTGGAGAAGTTGTCAAAAGAAGGTACGTACAAGTTTTCACAGTTTAGTCACATATTGTTTGAAGGCCATCTCTAACCACTTATATTCATAATAAGTTGGTGGGTATATGAAATAAATATGTTGAGAAAAATAATGTAGAGAAAACACAATGGGGCATGCCGTGTCAATTGATGAAGATGTCATCTCCTCAGATCCATAAGGGCATTAAATCCTTTACTTGATTTGTAAATTCCTTCTGGCTCTCAATACATCATATTTTTTTCTCTTATCCTCAAGCGAGGTTTTTATTTCCATAATAGCAATACATATTTACATTAATAACTCAATGATTGAGTGAAACATAACATAGGCTAAAAATAAAAGTATATTCAACAATTTTTCCAGCTTAGTATTATTTTCTTTGCTAACACATTCTTAACTTAAAAATAATCTTAGCAACGACTTGAATTTAAAAAACAAAGTATGTGGGTAGCAAACAGAACCATTAACAATCTTCTTAACGTAACATTTATAAATTGCATATTGCGAATAATTTAAAATGATATTCAGAAGTGAATATTGCTTGTTTCCAATATCCTTACCTACAACTATTATCTTTTGGTCTATTTGTATTTCTTTTTGGAATAGATTAAATATCAAATTATTACATATTATTTTCCAAAACAAAGTCACATCTTTGCAATATAACATTACATAAAATGAAAAGTTGAGTCAACTTGTCCACAAGAGTTGCATAAATTATTATTTACAACTTGCCATTTATTTAAGTTTTCTTTTGAGGCAATAAACTTATGAATCATCTTGAAATTAAATTGTTTAACTTTATTATTACGAATTTGCTTTAATTTAAATAAAAATACATCCTTCCAAACAAAGTCATTATCCTAATCTAAGAGGGAATTCTAAAAGTAAATGATATTTGGTTCTCTTGACTTTTTACGTATTAACAAACGATAATAATCTTTTACTTTCATAACAAAAACATTCACTTTATCCCCTGTTTGTATTTCTATAATATTCAAAATATCACATTCTTGTTCAAAATCATAACTTAATCTCTCCAACCAACACTGCGGAAATGCTTTTTTAATTTTGTATATTTAAAATAAAATAAGAGCTGTTGTGCTTTCACTTTTGTATTTAGTAATGTAGAGTCATTCCAAATACCATTTGTAATCAAATTATGAATTTTCAATAAACCGTCATCTTGCCATTCTAGATAAAACAATATTTTTTTCTTAAACTTAAAGGGATCCGGTAACTTTGTCTCAGATTCTGAAATAAAATTCTGGATTTAGCTCATGATGCAATGATAATTATAAACCTTTAGGTCAGTCATGAACCCCATGACTTTTACAAGCCGATCGCCTGTCTGATTATCAAGATATTTATGATTGGAATTACAAATTTTGAAAACCGTTCGCCTGACGGTTTTCATAACACTTCAGTCTATTGGTAAAACCGGTCACTCAAAGATTTGTACTTTTTTGAGGCACTTCTTGATCATTTTTTTAGGGCTTCAATATTACACCATATCACAGACACTGATAACACGTAGGGCCGTGTATCTCAGATTTAACATTGTTAAACGATCCCTTTAAAGTAATGTTACTATTTTTCCAAATAATTTCATTTGGAATATTTCTTACTTTAAACATATCAATGAATTTTAGTTCTGACCAAGTAGAAAAAGATATACCGTACATAGAATTCTGGCAAATTATGTTGAGAGCATAATAAATTAATCTTTTATGTTACAATTAAAATGTAAACAAAGTGCCACTCAATACATCATATAAAGACCTAAGAATTTCAGCTCAGGCTAGTCCATAGACAAAAATTCAAACATGAAACTGGGAGTATGAACTGATTTATGCAAAGCTCAGGGTCCCTTGTGGCAGGGCTCCAGGGCTTGCTTAAGGACTCTAAGGTTCTTAGATGCACTGTCGTGCAATCTGAGCCATCTTTTGAAGCATTTCCAAATACATTTTACGAATAATATATCATACATAATTTTGGTTGACAATGAATGGCAACTTACCTGTTGCTGATTTTCAAACCTCTACAATATAAATTGAAACCTGTAGCTGATGTTCAAACCTGTACCAATAAAATTTCACCCCTGTCACTGTTACATGTTTAAACCCTACTGTACCACCCTGTGGCTTCTAACAAATATGAGCTTAGTTTGAATGTACATGTACATGGCAGATGGGTCTCAACAGACAACATTATTTTCTTTTCCTCAGTACTGGACCAACCGAATCACGAAGGAGAGACCTTGCTCTACATGGCTGCCTTCAGAGGACACACCCACATGGTGTCCACATTGCTCAAGGCAGGAGCAAACCCACACAAAGGAGATGAGTTCTTTGATATGACTCCACTCTTTGTAGGTAAGCAAAATCATGTTTTCGTGATAACTGATGATGCAGGATGTGCTGTTATTACTCTTCTTGTATCCTCTCCATTTATGTCTTGTTTGAATGTTACAAAATATTTGACTTCGAAGCGGTTGAAATCCCAAATTTATTGTAAAAGCATCATTGAAAGCTTTGGGTAAATTTTTTATTGAGATTGTGTAATAACTGTGTTCTTTGATTTGTTTTGGTTTTGTTTTTAGTGTATTTTATTGATGCGCTTGTGGGGAAAAATTTAAAAATATATGAATATTTTAACTTACTTCAGCTCACTCAATGAATATTTGGCCTTCCCTGAACCCTTCAGTAATGTTATTTGATCTCACCCTCCCATTTTTTTTCTCTCTCTCTCTCTCTCTCTCTTGCTGCCTCTCTATCTCGATATCTCTCTCTCTACATAAAGCTGTACAAAACTGCCACATTGAGTGCGTCAACAAGTTGCTGGAGTACGTCCCTGTCAATTTTGAGAACAACAGCGGTTTCACTGCCCTCTTCAAGGCAGCTCAGTTCGGGCAGAATAAAGCAATGCTTGGATTCATCAGCCGGCCTCCCCCGCACCTGCAGGAAATACTGCATGAAGCAAGCCCTCAGAATGAAGTTATTCTTGATACTCTGCTTGAAAAAGGTAATTATAATAATAGTGATATAGTATGGGTAATTCTTGGAGCACTCATGTCTGTCATATTGACCTACTGTTTTTGCCTGGGCTTTGGCATGACTGCTATTACAGCACTAGTAGCATTTGAAGGAACTAATTTCTAGCTGGGTACCACTTTTCTTCACTTGGGTGGAGAGTGGCAAATGCAGATTAATGTCTTGTCAAAGGACATTACATACAATGACATATAGAGCTGAGACAGGGATTTGAACCCTATATCCTGTGCTTGGTGATAAATGCATGATATCATTTGTTGCGAACAAGACGGGCATTATATGTCATTTCAGTTTAAAGATGAAGTTGAGTTCTGGTCATGCGATTGCATTGTGAAAGAAACGGTGTGGAACCGACCAGAAAAGGTTGATCATCTGGCATATAAGAATTTGTGTGTATTGCAAGGTTCTGGAATCATCAAAATGATAAGAAATGTGGCCAAGTCTTCGTACAGTTACAAACACTTGCACAGAAAGATCATATATGGGACTAAACGAACACGTGGCGTAAAAAGCCGGCCCCCCCGATTTTTACGATGTTACATGCATATTTAGAATATGAAGGCATTTGAAGAGCCATGCTTTTCAGGGAACATGTCTTAACTGATGTTCTTCCACACTTGCATAATAAGAATGAGTAATGCTCACAATTTTTTTTCACCTCTTCCCAGAACTCAACCTTCTCTTTAAGTTTGGTTTTAATGCTTCTCTGTCTATCATCAGACAAAACTTGCTGAAATATGGCAGTCTTTATTTGAAAAGAAAAGGTTATCAGGTCTTCCAGGATTGACTGTTATTTTAGTTCTTTACCTAATAGACTTTTTTTTTCTTTCTAAAACAAATATCTGTATGCACCTGCAGACACTACCAGTAACAGAATTTTTGTTGTTGCTAAAGCACTATGTTCTTATTATGAAGAGATGTACTGCACCAAATCCTGAGCCTTAACCTTGCAACCTTATCTCCTATCCTAGCCTTATATCTATGATGAAATAAATAGCGTGTCAAGCAAATGTTGCCAGAGCAAATGTTGTGTCACCTTATACATGTACCTCAAGAAAATTCAGTGTTTCTCTTATAAATCTTGCCTGACCAGGAGCCAATGTGAACTTCACGTCTAAGGTTGGACTCACCCCGCTCTTGGTGGCCACGCGAGAGAACAATGTGTACGCTGTGAGGAGGTTACTGGAGTGTGGGGCTGATCCCATGGCCCTTTACAAGCATCCTATCTCCTCCATGAAAGCACCTCTCTCAGCCCTCGACATGGCTGCTGAAGATGAGAGCACAGAGTAAGGGATTCATTTGTTATATTTTGAGATTCAACTTCACTTTGAATGACTGTAGCTATTAGTGTTTGTTTATTTTTAAACTGCAGATTAATTGTGATGACCTATATTAGTTGTTCTAAAGTGTGTACCAAGTGATAAAAAATAATTAATTCCATCGGTGTCTAATAATATATCGATTGGTATGTAATAAGTATTTCTGAATAATGTTAAACATAGATTAGATTGCATTTTTTTTCCCTTAAATATTATTGTTTTACACCATTATAACAATAAAATCACATTATTTTGCTGGCAAATGTTTTATTCCAATTTTTCAACTACAATCCCCAGTCAATATTCTGAACCTGATAATAAATCTTGTTCTGTCTTCCTTTGCAGATCATTAAGAGTCATCCTAGACAAATGCGGTGATAATAAGACCTTGATGTCCAGAAACAATGCCATGTGCTTGGCAGTTCGCAAGGGGAATCTGCCCTGTGTTCAGGCACTTATCGATGCAGGATTCGATGCCGATATGGGTGTGAAGCTACCACCTAAAGAACTTGAGCAGTTCCGATCATCGCAGGATGCAGTACCCATCCTCACCTGCGTGGACAAGGTGAATCTTGAACTGGTGAGGTATCTCCTGTCCAGAGGTGCATCACCTCTCTATCGCAATCTTCCTATCAGTGAGCCACTGGATCGGTGTCCTCTCTACAATGCTTTCCTGAAGAGCAGTACACTCCTGGAGATCCTTCTCATGAACTGTGCTGACATGAAATCTTGCCCAACACTCAGAGACATCTCTTTCCCTATCGCAGAACTTGGTATATGGGAGCAGTCACCGTCCTGCTTTGAACTTGTATTGCAGGCTGGATTCAGACTTGATTTAGACTCTATGACCTTTGATGATATTCGTTTGCACCGAAGAACTGTCAAGGAAGTGGCCAAGATTTGGTGGACGTATACTGATGAGATTCCAAAGAATGAACATCTTCTTGAAATTCTTGGTACCTTACCTGGTAAGAAAAAAGAAACATTTGTTGCAATTCTTGTTAATCATTTATTCTGTTATTGAGAATATGCTTGAATGTGATGTTGAATGTGATGTTATGGTTCACTGTAGGTGGTGCCAGAAGCATTATGTTTCTGGGTCGTCTGTCCGTTAGTTTCTTCGTCCGTTCTTTTGTCTGTCCGTTCGTCTGTCCGTCCTGCTTTCTTTTTATCGTGAAGTCTCAAGAGGTACAAAGTTCAAACTTGGTGCTAGTACATGTATGTTTCACCATAGGAAGACCAAATGATTAGAACTTGAGGTAAGTGGCACGGTCCAAGGTCATAGAGGTCAATTTCCACAAAATTTCATAAATTTACCCCTCGTTATTGTGATATCTGAAGAACCAGTTGGGCCATGCAGTTCATAATTGGGCCTTATATGCTGTGAGACAAAGTCATTAGATTTTGCAGTAACAATGTCAAGGTTGTGGAGTTAATAGTCATAAATTACAGGGTGTCTTGATAATCATTTGAGCAGTGAACTTTAAACTTTGCATTGGTATTCATAAGAAAACTAGTTGACATAAGGTGTCAAGTACATGTGTAGGTCACAAAGGTCAATTTTGGAATATTTATGGGTAGTTTCTGTGATACAATTTCAAGTTAAGCATGGATTTTCAATAGATTTATTTCTACCTCATTTCAAATATTGTACATCAATGAAAACATTGAGAGAGGAAAATTGTAGCTATTAGCTATGAATTAAATTAATTTAGGCAGAGGCATATCAGAGATGCAGTTACATTCATTTTCTTATCTTTGAAATTTCTACATTTCAATACTATTTTAGCATGGATTTGTCTTTGTTAAGTTCCCATTAATTTTTTTAAATAACATATCTCTTCACTACGTTCTTTAATACTAAAGCCAGACATAATATGACACATTTCTACTTCATTTATCTCTTGTCTCAGAAATGCCTCGGTCGTTGGCCGATCTGTGTCGAGTGACGATACGAAGGAACATCTGCTTTCCCAAGCTGGCCAAGCCTTCAGAGTCTGTGCAGCTCTTGCCAATACCCCAACACTTGCAGGACTACATTGGACATGCATGAAAGGAATGGAGTCGGGTACGAGTCAAACTTCAACCTTGGTATATCTGGAATACATCTATTCGCTGCTGTATGATCTGTTGGTTCTCTTGACTGGCAGCCTCCAAAGTGGCTGTTTATGGTCAGCCTTTACCATAGCAGTCCTAGCTTGCCCATGCAGTTTGAAGCCGTCACATCATGTCCATCTAGAGGAAAAGAGAACACTACTCTACATCAGTTTTTCTTTATACTGCGTGGAAGAAAAAAAAGGTGATCAGCTTTAACCAGAGATGAAATGTCACCAGATCAAATGCAGGCCTGGTCACCCCTTCATCTGGTTCTGTGTCCTTTTATGGCTATCTTGACCATGAACCTGCACCAGGGTGTTGATCATGCACTTCCTGATCACTGTCTGCTGGCAGAATCACTTGTCCATCCACTCCTGCCTGATAGTGGGCTTACCTAGTCATTCAGTCTCTTTATGAAATATTTAGCTCGGCCCTTTTTCATCATGTCTTTACTGAAATTACTAGCATTTGAATGGCTGTTATCATATTTGTCATATAGTTGTGCCAATTGTTATTCAGAATTTTTGTTTGTTTTTGTAAACGGACTCTTGATGTGTGAAAGGTTCTCCTAGATGTTTAAGATCAGACTGATTTGGTATTGTGTTAGCCAGAACAAACCGGAATTTAACAAACATTTGTTGTTTAACAAAAGTCATTATTAGAGATGACATCATATGGACTGTAATGCCTCAGTCACACCTTTGCGTATTTGGCTTGTGTATTGCTGCATATTTATGGCAAGCCGTTTTAACATTTATTCCTATTTATTGATATCAAGCTTTGAGTTATTGATATCAAGAATTACCATTGCTTTACAACAGCAAATCATTTCTTTTATCAAGAATTCATTTCTTGATATCAAGAAATAGGAATAGATGTTAAACTGGCTTGCCATAAATACGCAGCAAAATGCAAGCCAAATATGCAAAGGTGTGACTGAGGCATAAGAGGTGAAGAGGTGAAACAAAGGAGGGCCTAAAGTCTACCAATCAAAAAAATGTTTTGATCTATATGTGAAGGGTTCCATGTAGCTACACTACTATAATGTGAGCTTCAAATATTACTTCTGTGAAGAGATAAGGCATGTTTAAATACACTCTTGATGAACATAAAAGTGACTTGCGAGTAGACTACTTCAAGTTTCAAGTTTATTTGTTTTACATTTCACAAAACAGAATTCACATAAATGACAAAATTATAACAAAATATGAAATACACTCAAAGTATGACATTATGTAATCAAGTCTTTGTAAAGACGTAAAAATAATTGTTTTAAATGGTGGGTTATACAGGGTGAAATGTGAGGAACCTATTAAAAAGCTTAGCTTGTAGATTATAGGTTCCCCTAAATAAAAACTAACATTTGATTGCAGTGGTGAAGCACCTGTATGCACTTGCACCAAATAGGGCTCTATAGGGTTTCATGCTTGCAGTTCTATTTTTTTTCTTCTTTTTCTTCATTCTCTTTAATATCTGCTGGCCTACAATGTATAGAATGCCCGGAAACAAGGTGGGTTTTTTGTAGGTTGATTTGATAGATTCTAGCTGTACACAAATTATAATTTTGGGTGATTGGTACACTTTTAACCCGATTGTTTTCACTCACCATTGAAATGCTTGTTTGTTAACAAACTGAATATAAGGGTTGACATGTTATGGTGTTGACATGATACATAACAGTCAAACCTGCTTTAGTGAGCACCTGTCTACAAAGGCCACATTTGTTGTGTCCCTTGAAAAGGGTTTCTCATTGAATCATGTACTAAAGGAACCTGTCTACAGAGGCCACTTTTTGTGTTTCCCTTGGGTGGTCGCTATAGACAGGTTTGACTGTAATTCAGAAAGAAGGTCAAAGATTATCATAATGTATTAGTTTTTATGCCAGATTTGTGAACACTACCATATATTAGAGATAAAACGTTAGAAAAATATGAGGCAAGAAGACCTGGCCAATCTTTTGTAATGGTGCTATATTTGGAATGAAAGCCTGGAATAAGGAGGGTTAGGCATAGGAACTCACAATTACTCCTCTATAAATGTATACTTTTTGAGGTTATTTGTTTTGACATTTCATTTGCCTTAAAGTCTTGTACATGTATGTCTTCTTTACATTAATATTAGTGAACAATGCCTCAAGATGTTAAATGTAATTGAATTTTATGTACTATTGAATTTGATGAAAATATTTAATATAAGTTTAAGATATAATTGTGTCAAAATTGAAACCATAATTATAGGCAATATTAGGCATGCATCCAAAGAAAACATTATTCAAGTTTGTACAGCTTTTTGATGTCAAGTTTACAACAGACCATCCATTTCTTTGTCTCTTCATTGACAAATGGCATAAATTCTACCTTGCTTTTCAGTGCATTTAACAGGTATAGCTCATACCCATTAAAAAAAAACATACTGTATTGCACAATTTTGAATTACTTTGACATCATTATGTTCTATTGCAGAACAACAAATTTATGTTGTGGTCTAGTGGATACTACATGTACACTGGTGATTGAATCAAAAGGTTCATGGATCAAGTCTCACTGCAGCACCAATGTCCTTTGAAAAGGCATTAATCTATATTTGCCATTCTCCACCCTGGTGTATGCGTGGGACATAAATGTAGCTTTTGTTATTCATCTTGTTATATTAGTATGAATGCAGAGATTCAATGACTTTTCTTGTTTAAAATTCAATCAATAGTGTGCTATTATTAAGAGAAGACCTAAGTTATCATATTACCCAGATAAATGTGTGTTATGTATATTGGTATGACCCAAGTTCAGTATACTATTTTTTTAAATGTAATTGGGCAAGTCTTGGCTATAGAGGTGTCGTGGTATAGTGGTTCATTCACGTGACTCTTGATCCAAGGATTAAGGGTTCGAATCCCAGCCCGGCACTATAAACGTCCTTTGTTAAGACATTAACACACTTTTGCCACTCTCCACCCAGGTGTTAAATAGGTACCTGGTAGGATGCAATTTAGTTATTGTATTTTGCTTTTTTAAGCATCTGCAAAATGACACCTGGTTGGAATGCTCCCCATGGAGTGAAGAATGTGCATACATTGTTTGCAGGCAAGCTTGAGTCTGATGAACAGGGTAATAGTATTTTCGTAAAGCTCTTTGTCTTTATAGAGACATCCAACTTATTAAGCGCTAACCCAGATTATCATTTGTTATTTGTCGGATAGGTAACTAATAATACTAACAACATGGAAGACTTAGTTTGATTTAGATTGATGATCACTAAATCTGATCATCAATTTGCAAGCCTGACAAGAGATTGGTTCAGACCAACTATTGACTAAAATATGATCTGTTTGATGTCAATAAATGGGCATAACACTATAAAACTTGGGTAATGTATGAGACACTGCATGAACAAATACCTTTGGACTTTTCCAGCTAATAGTATGATGTTGGCTAATCGAGGGTTCAGTGACACAAAGACGTAACTTCATATTTTGCCAAAATTAGTATTTGATATCTAAATGTTCAGAAAAATGTGGGCTTTCCAGGAAACACAAAGACTTAACACCACCCAATTGCTAGTGAAACATAGACTTGACTCCTTAAGGCCCAAGTGCTCAGTGAGTGTATAAACCACTTTTTCTAAAAATGGCGAAAATGGATTTACGTCTTTGTGTCACTGATCCCTCGAAGTGTACACTGGCAATATTACATGAGGTGAAGGGAGAAACAGACAACTTCTAAGAGAAATGTTTTATTTTGAAGTGTTTCCATCACAGGAGATATATGGTAAACATGGAAAACTTGTATGTACAGGATACTCTCAGTTTATAAACAGATGCACAGATGGTGAGATTCTCTGAATCATTATAAAATCTTGCCAAGTTATTTAGCAATCCATATAGATGAATTGCTCAATTGCCAAGAAGATGATATTGCACAAAGTTTATTTCATTAGTTTTGGTTAGAGGATTTTAAAAGGCTCTGAATGTGAATTGAGGTAGCTTGTGTGTTCAACTATATACCCATTTTGTTTTGATGTAACCATTTTAAATGTATATGAGTTTTTATTGCATTGTGGTGGAAAATTGTGAAATGGGTGTGTTAGTTTAAGAACATATGATATCCCAAGAACATCAGCTAATTTGTACATGTACATTTTAGATAGAATTGGGGTCTTGGGCTAGGACCCATTTACAGTGTCATAGTCTGGACCTGGGGTTTGGGGGAAAGGACCCATTTACAGTGTCATAGTCTAGCATTATTAAAGCTAGAAGCTTTCATACTCTTGTTAGTAAAAAGGATGTGTTTGTGTTCAATGTCATAATGCAGTCAGCTTGGGCAAACCTGACCAATGACTTGTCTTATTGTAGCCTTGTTATGACAGATAACACACATGTACTTTTCCTAACATGAATGATAACATATTGTTCAGGATACCACTTCCATTTTCATTGATAATCATTTCAAGGTATATATAATCCTTTTCTCTGTCATTTATTGTATTCATATACTCCTGTGTTTTGGAAATTCAATATGAGGAGGGCAAAGTTATTGTTTGTTGCTGGAGCAATCTCGGATCAAACAGAAGGGCACAGTCTGACTGCCGATATATTTCCCCACTCCAAAATTTTGGCAATATAGTGAAGTATCTTGCCACCAGTTTTGCCAGGGTTTTCATTATCCCTTTTTTAAATTCAGTATTTGATATCGGTGTCTCATTCATGCAAAATAGTTGTATCAGTTATAGTCTTTTATATAATTAATGTATGTAATAACATTGTGTGCATTGTAAATTTTTGTCAAGCTCAAATCGTACACAATTTTCAGTTGTGCTAGGTAAAATGTATGAATTTGAAATTATATGAAACCTATTTATATAGTCTGTAATCATACAACGATATGCTACTCTCTTTTTGTTTTGTAGAAAGTTGGATTTTTTGTTTTAATGTCTGAACATTTCTCCTTTTGTGCGCACTTTTTAAATTAAATATTGAAATAGTACATGTAATTGTCATTTGTAAATTCATGTATTGCTAAGAAAATCTCATATAATGAGATTTTGTCTTGTTTTCATTTAATACTTTAGTTTTTTCTTTTCATATATGTATATATGCCTGTGTGTTATTTAAACTACTAATTTAGATTCATTATATCAATGTTGCATTTTTGTTGTAAAATATGATCAAATATGAACTGAATGAAACTGATGGGAATGTGCGATTATTATGTCATTTACATTTTCCTTCGTTGATATTATAACAATTCAAACTTCATTAAATGGAGTATCCATCTATGGAATGCACTCATCATTAAAGAAGTAAAACGCTTTCAAATGCCTCTATCATTTTGACATTTTCATTGTGATGTGACAGGGTGTCCACCTAATTCAGGTTTTCTAGAATTTTGAATGAATATTCATATTCACTGAATCACATGTACTTGCTTAATAATTGAATGTGGGACACTAACTTAGTTGATTTGCCATCTCATAAATTGAACCAAAACATAAATGCCAAGTTGTGAAAAAATTTTTTTTACATTGTACCTACTCTTTCTATATCTACTGACCAGTGAGAAAATTTGCTCTTTCAGTTTCTTAAATATATTTAACAACCTCTCCATTCATAGGCAGTAAATTTGGCACCTTGCTCATCACGAATGAGTTATTTGAGATAAAATAAAACATGTCATTATAGACTTGTATATTGATGGGCCCCGTAAATTTGATCGAAGTCGAACGAAGTGTCAAAAAGCCATGTACAAAAATCGGATAGAAGAAGAAGAAGAAGAACCAAAAGAATATGGAACAGGAATATACACACAGAAACATTGTGTTATCGTGAAGGCGCTAACGCAAGTTATAATGATAACAATTATAAATAAATTACTTGAAAATCAAAACAACCGAGTACAACATCCAAGTCTCAAATTTGGGATTTAAAAACAAAAAGTGCCCTAAAAATAGTATAAAGGGCAAGTACCCTCTGGATAATCTCCTAATCCGCATATCCGCTACTGTTTAGAATGTATCAGTACAAACTACAGGTTCTTTTTGTCTTTTTCCTTATCTCCGACACGGCACTTATGTCTTTTGGCAAGGCATTAATCTACATCTTCCACTCCATAACCAGGAGAGAAATGGCCGGGGACCTGGTGGGATGACAAAAGCCTTTGTGTTAGTAATTGCCATATGCCGTCATGGTGACCATATGGTAAGAATAGTCCACAAGGATTGGGAATGGCGCACATTGTGCGTGAATGAATCCGATGACCGGGGTAATAATATATGTAAAGCGCTTAAAGACGGTATTTGGTATTAAGGGTTATATAAATCCAGATGATTATTCCTCCTTTGTCTTTGGCAGGGATCTTCGTGTGATTTTTTTTCATTCCGGGTGCTCACTCGAAAAGTCTATCATAAGCTAGAGAGAGAGAGTGAGAGAGAAGGAAGAAAGACGTCTAACATTTTTAATAGTGCCCTTTCCGCATCAAACTATATTCGGGAAAGCCAGAAAAGATCGAAGTTCTCATAAATGGGGGGGGGGGGGAATCCTTTTCACGACTAAATTCAGTTACATCACGCAAGCACCCCCGCCCCTCTTACAGAACAACGTATTCTCTTAAAAGAAAGAACGAATGAAGAAGAAAAATAATAATTGTTCCTTGAATTTTAAGGTTCCCTTTTAACTACAGACACTGCTGATAGCGCACTTTTTTCCCAGATCAATTACCTTCGGTAGCTTTTGTTTTGTAATGTTCTTTATTGTGTTCATTCAATACATCAATCAATTCATACATGTACATCTGTGTTACATTATATCATTCAATACATAACATCGAATCATACATCATTTAACTATATAACATAATGGGGGAAAAAAAACCCGCACAGAGTATAATCAATCTTGGTAATATCGAATGAAGATATAAGTTATTCTGCCCCCCCCCCCCTCCCATAGTTTTTTTTTTTGTTTTGTAATATTCTTTATTGTATTCACTCAATAAATAATATTAATTCATACAAATTGTAATATATAACATATTGGAACCAATTACAGAGTACAAAATACAGTAATCTCAAGTATATTGAATGAATTAATATTGTTATAACCCCCCCCCCCCCCCCCGGAATTCTAATCCGATCAGATCATTGTCTAATTATAAAGCAGATCCGGATGCAGTAGGGTAGGGTCACGCGGGCAGAACCTTCGGAAGATCTAAGGTTTTATGCATTTGATTACGGTGAGATGAGCATCCAGGGGCTCGTCTTATGGCCCCTTGTGGGGTCCAGGGGGCAGAGCCCCCGCAAGCTCAGGGTTTTTAAGTATTTAATTACGGTCACATGAGAAAATTTTGATAACTCATTTGTGTCACTGACAGGTCACTATTCTTTCTGTCTTTCTTTCTATTTCTCTTCAAAATACTTTTTCAAAAGAGTGAGGGGCCGGGGGGTGGGGTGTCGAGCCCCAAGGCTGCCGATCCGCGGGCTCTGACATGAAGGCTTCTAAATAGGCATATTTTTTGCCTGACTGTAAATTTTGAAATGTGTCATTTTCCATAAACGCATACAAAAGTGTAATTTACAAAATGTGAGAAAAATGTTTGAATTTTATTGGGGGCAACTGCCCAAAGCCCCCTATCCATACACCAGTGCGAGGGACGAGGGAGCATAGTGAACGAGAGGGGCGAATGTGACGGCAATGACCCCCTCACAGGTTTTTGAAGATTTCTTGTATTAACAAATTACATTCCTTAGCAAATTAAACCATAAAGTATAAAACCAAGCAATATATACCCTTTTCACACTTCACTTTTACTTTGCCGGTAATTAAGTGTGCAATATTGTGTAATATCAGTTTAGTAGGTAAACTTTAGTAAGTAGGGAGCTTGGACATGGTTGGGTTTTCTATTTCCCACCCTAGGCCTCTGTCATATACGTGTATATCGCTATGGGAGTTGAAATGGCAAATATCAGCCTGGCAATTATATGAAGTATGTTGTAGCAAGCGGAATATTCATTTTTGTAGCACTGATCTATTTCTATGACTCTTAATCTTGTAAACATACAATGTTATCTGTGCTTACATGATACTAACGGAATACAAATTTTCTAAAATATTTAGTTGTACAATTTGAAGGCTTTTATGCGAGGGGGCGTAACCGAGCGAGAAGATTTTTCACTTTATTAGTCTAAACGCTGCACTCTTGGGCCCTCCAGAGTCTAAAAATGTGTAGCAGTCTTTAGTAAGTATTTGCTACACATTTTTATTGTTGCACTTTTTAAGATTTTCCGGGGGGACGATTCCCCCCTTTAAAAAAATTGAGGGAGTACGTGGCCGCCCCCGTCCCCCGGGATCGCCGCCCCTGGAATACGGCAATAATGGTCATAAACTGACTGACTTGCCTATAAATCAAACAACAACAACAGGGGCATTTAGCAGTTGACACTCGCTCTATTCAGAACCCGGCCCCCCCCCCCCCCCCACTCAGAGGTCGGAATGACCGCATGCGTGTTGCCAAAATGTCCGGTAAAGGGGTACTTTTCGTGCAACAAAGTCCGGCCCGAGAATTGTAAAAAAAGGGGTGTATTTGACTTTTCACCCGGAGATTTCTTTAAAAAGGGGGTGTTTTTCTTTTTTCTCTCATCTCTTTGGACTCCTGAGAAATTATTCCTAATTTAGGGGGGTACATTGAGCATTTTTCCTGATTTAGGGGGGTCTCCAAGGCAGGAAAAGCCTGCTAAAAGCCCGCGAAAGGGGGGTTCGGAAATGTTGGCAGTCCTCAGATAGGGGGTGCTTTCAAAAAGAGGGTACGAGCATATGCGTACCCTAAATAACACTGAGTGGGGGGGGGGGGGGGGGCGGGATTCAGACCCCGAGACCTTCAACCGGGCAGTCCTACTTTCCAATGGTCTAAAAACCCAAAGAACCTTCTGTCATTTCTATACAATATCCACTCTGATCGTTCTATTGCAATCTCCAATACACTATCCACCTGACATGCCATTCCTGTCTGCTATGACCATGGGCATGGACCTTGTACTTGATATGGCACAATAATATTACAGTACTCTGGTAGCTGCTGATCTCCGATAGAGCGGAGGAAGAAGCAGAAGAAGAAGGAGGGGCAAAGTTCTCTCTTGCCAATATGGCGCAGGTTAATAGTGATCCGCTGCTGTTTTACTGCAATGGAAAAAGAGTGAGTCTTATCTCATTTTAAAAGCAAACTTTTCTAGGTTACTCTCCGTGCGAACATAGTGATTTTTAACATCTTTTGCTCATTATAACTTCAGAATTATATGATGAAACAGATTGAAAATGCTGCGTGTACTGTAAGGTGTACGCGAAATACAATAGTACCTATTGTCAGTTGTGGATCAGTATTATGTTATAAATTGAATTTCCGACCATGTGATTTGACTAATTTAATTTCCTCATGTTGAACAACAATTAATAATTTATAAGATAAAAAGCAGAAAGTATTCTCAAGCGTTTTTAACAGGCTGAATGCGTAATTGTGTTTAGCTTCTTTTTGTTTGTTTGGGGGGGGGGGGGGAGGGGGTGAATAATAATAATAAATAAATTCTTTCTCAAACAGTATGTTTTTTTTACCATTCTTAAAAGCCTCCCTCGGGGAGAGAGATTGCTCAAAAAGCACGTGAAATTAGCAATTTTTATGACCTCGGTCAAGTGAGAGGAGGACCGAGCCACCCCCTGGCGCCATTATCTCGGTATATTTGCCTATATGATACTTAAAACTATTGTCTTTTTAGGTTGAAGAGCATCATCCAGATCCTGAGATGTCATTGCTGGTTTATATAAGAACAAAGTGTATCCTTGAAGAAAACAAATGCAAATCCGTGATCTTTGTTGCCTTTCAATCTCTAAATCTTTTAAATTTATCTGCCTTCTATTTGCTATTTATTTATCATGCATGTTCCACTTACCTTTTCCTATATCCCCTGTCACCCATATTTCCCATTTGGGCTTTTTAAAATTGATTTAAATACAGAGAAAGACATATCATTTATGTTCATAGGTAGCTGATTCCAAGATTTAATGCCTTTATAACATAAGCTCCTTTTCTTAAAATTCATATGTGGTTTTGGCAGTTTTAAGGTTTTAACTTTTATGAGCATTTCTCAAGCTATAAATAGTATTCTTTAATAACAAAGTACTTTCTAAACCCACCACATATCATTTCATGAACAATTTTTATACAAAATACATAAAACGTGTTTATCTCTCCGTTCTGATAGCTTTTCTGTTTTCAAACGAAGAAATAGATCTCGGCTAGGGAACCTCCTTATTGCAACTTGGAATACCACCCTAAGTGCCCTATTCTGTAGCTTGTACAAACTTTCTAAACTTCCTTTCCCGGCATTCCCCCAAATTGCACTATAGTGATCAAACTTACATTGAATTACTGATTTATAAATATTAGTGCAGTTTGCTGTGTAACATAATGGTCTAAGTCTTTTCAACAAATATAAATCTTTTGACACCTTCTTACTTAGATATTGAATATGCATACCCCAATCCAAATGTTCATCAATAACTATTCCAAGATACTTACAATGGGTTAAACGTTTGAGAGGAACATTTTGTATGTAAACATCTGGTACTATAATATTTTTTAGCCGTTTCTTCGTTCCAGTAAAAAGTAATTCACATTTAAAGCAAGTCTGTTTCTTTTTTTTAACCAAATATCAATAAGTAATAAGTCTGCATTAAATGATTCGGTAAGAGTTTGATGATTTGCAGTAACGTAACAAAGACAAGTATCATCAGTATATAAAAATGTTTTACGTGTGTTCAGACATAGATGCAGATCAGTATACTAAATAAGATAAAATAACAACGGGCCAATATTTGACCCCTGCGGTATTCCACATTGCATCTTTTGTGAATTGAAATAAATCCCATTTGCACAAGTATATTGCATGCGATGGGGTCAGTAGCTGATAAACCACTGTAATGACAATTCATTCAAGCCAATAAATCGTAGCTTATTCAAAAGAATTGAGTGGTCCACTGTATCATAGGCCCTTTTCAAGTCAACGGTCACCACTCCTACAAGATTACCTTTATCTAAACTATCAAGCAAGTCTTCCGTGACGTTCAATATATGTCATTGTAGAGTGTTTCGGTCGAAAACCAATTTTTTAAAACAATTTTAGCTATCGCCGAAAGAATCGATATATTAGTCTTTAATTGTTCATATCTGATTTTTTTGTCCCGATCTAAAAACTGGAATAACACGAGACATGTTCCATTGCAGAGGAACAACACCTTGCTCAAAAGACAGCTTTATGATATATGTTAAAGGCTTGACAATATAAGTCATTATAATTTTCCAAAATTCAGCTGTTATTTTATCTGGACCACAAGCCTTCTTATCTTTAAAGTTATTAATAACATTAAAAACTTCATTAACTAGATTAAAACGGAATCCATCTTCAGGCAAAACAGTATGCAGTGTACACGTCTGTCTGTTTGTCTGTCTCTCTGTATATCTGTCCGTCTGTCCATACGAGAATTTCAATTTCGTTACAAAGTCTAGGCCATAAAAACATTGATCATGTTGAAATGCTTATGTGCTTAATTATCTCTCTTTTTGATCTAGTATAACTTTTTGGAAATCCATACATGTATAATATTAAGTTCATGTTGAATACTATCAAAATTTCGATTTTATCTGAATAGCATTCACCAACCATGTTCTGGTTCATTATGGCCTCACGCCGATCATCGACAGCACATTGGAGGAAAGATTATTCTACCAACAGTTAGAAGATCATAAGTAGTCAAATAAGATTGAAGGTTTTATACATGAATCAATTTAATATACTTTTTACAGTGCGGCATGTAACGTTAGTGGCATGTAGTTTGAACAAGAATCTGTTGATCGTTTGCTTCTATAGACATTTCCATCATTTTAATGATTAAAATTAATGTTGTCCCATATCAATACGTTGATAAAAAGGGTTAATTATGAGATATTTGAGATTTCCTTAATGACGCATGTATAAATACAGTGGGGCTGAAAGGCACAAAGTTGGGCTGTTCAGAAGGAGGATGCGGGGCGTGTACAGTGATGGTTTCTTCTTATGATTCCAATTCCAACAAGATTCTGTATCCTTTTTTTAGTGATATGCTATGATGGCAGTGGCGTAAAAATGGGGGTGGGTTTATATATACATGAATATATATTTATATAATATGTGCCCACTCTCCAATAAGAACAACAACAATAATGATAATATGATGATGATGCTGATAATAATGATACTAGGTATAGCACACCAACAAATAATTACAACAAACACATGTTATTTGATGGTTGCAAATGATCAAGCTTTTATTCAAGCTTCAAAAAACAAAAAACAGAATTGAATCGGTCAATGCGTTGTGATTTTATACCATTTTTTTGATATCGCAAAATTACCGAAAAACCTGCCAGAAATGGTCAAATTGTCAAAAATGGCATAATTCGACAAAGTTGACAACTTAATTCATCACTTTCTCGGACACAAATAATAAATTAAATTATCAGACACTAAAATATCATCTTTGTGGTAAAAAATACAAAAAAGAAAATTCATATATCTATTACCGTTTTGAAAACAGAAGCCAACAAAATAAGTCATATTTGCCATTTTTGCGAATCTGCAGATAATATAAGTCAGCCTAATTAATATGCGCATAATTTAATCAAATCAAAACCGAACATGATACATCAGTGAAACCTATGTATATCAGACAGGTATGGAAATATATTTCATTTGTAATAAAATAAAACCATGAATATTCATCAAATATGCAAATTAGGTCATTTCAGCTAATTATATATTCGCGCACTCATTATGCAAATTAGGAAAGTCAAACTGTTCATTTTGGGGGCATTTTTTAAATCATATATTCATAGATCATATTACCTTAAATTCCTAATATTTTTGCAATGCCAATACAATATGGCGATGGAAATTACTTGGATAACCGTCACAGCTATTTCCTCATGTGTTTCACAAATAATTCAGAAAAACCGATCATATAATAAGAATTTGTAGACTTTCAGCTACATCACAGTATATTTGCCTTTTTCAAAGATGTCAGATTTGAGGATTTATGACGATTTTCCGAGATACCATTCAACAGGCCATAACATTCCACAGGGACTGAATTTTAGAGTGGCAAAAACTTTAGTGACCTTAGTACAGTTGTGGCTACCTTGAGTGTAAATAACAAATTATTTAATGAGTGAAACATATGAGGATATTGCATTTTTGTAGGGGAGTTTTATACATTTAGGTGCATTTTTTTCACCACGCAGAATAGCTGCGCGAGTCAATGGGCGATCAGCGGGCCATGTCACACATGGCTGAAAAGACAATATTATTATTCAATAATTAACATATTTCCCACATGCCTATAACAATGAACTACACATAATTGTAGTTAAAGGTATGCTTGAAATATATGTGAAATAAAAATTCAAAAATATTGTTTATTTTTTTTAAATACATTTACAAAAATTGCTATTTCTACCAACTGACTGCTGTTGTGTGTGTGTGTTCGCGGGGCAGACTGTTTGCGCAGGCAGTGTGATCACCCTAATGATACTACTACTATTACTAATGCTACTACTACTACTGCTGCTACTACTAATAATGATAATAATGATACTAATAATGATAAGGATAATGATGATGATGATGATGAGGATGAGGATGGAGATAAATGATAATGATACCAATAAACAGGGAGGGAGAGATATAAGGATAGAGAGATAATATGAAAAGCAGACGGGAACTCCATGACAATACCTTTGGCAATAAAAGCCAAGAAACCTCTGAAATTAATCACCTATTGAAATATACGACTTAAAGTCACGCTACAATTCTTGACACTGTCGTCCTCTTTTATGGTAAAACCTGTTTCTTCTCTGCCTGCATGAATATGTAGCCATCGAGCTGTAAATGCGTGTCTAGCCCCCGTCTGTTCTATTCACGGTGCTGCTGTCACAACCGTCGAAGGCATTGGAAGCACGAAAACAAAGTTGCACCCCGTGCAGGTAAAGACAGAACTCGCCCTCATTTCATTTCAAATTCTATCCCACCGCTGCCGCCATAAGTTGGGCCTGGGACACGTGGGTCCAGTTTCATGAAACTTGTTATAAATAACAAGATACAATAAAGTTATAAGCTATTGAAATCCCAATTTGTCCTGTGGCTGTTCTTTATTGATTAAAAGTTTTATGAAGGAGGGCCCTGATATAATAGGCCCGCACTTTAAAATATATCTACATATGACTTAAACTTTTGATGAACTGATAATCCATCGGTGTGAATTTTCTGTCTATTGTATTTGTATTTTGTATTTTTGTTGTCAATGCAATAATTTAATTTGTAGGAAAAATTAAGTTTTGAAAACAAACTTTTGATAAGGATATTACTATTGAAAATGTGTTTTATTTCACATTGTGGAAGACATGATGTGTTGCCCCCCAAAAATGTCTAAAAATCCATCTATTTATAGAACCATAACATTCATATTCAACTAGTTTGGAACTGACAAAATTCACGTTATTCGTTTGCTCTATCATGCCTATGCTTGAAATTCATGTAAAATGACTCTCTCACTCGTTGATATGTTACTACCAGGAGCGGATTGCTTTGGCCCATGGTACTCAGTGTGGTTTTTGTACTCCGGGAATGGTGATGTCGATGTATACACTTCTGAGAAACAACCCTCATCCTACCATGGAAGAAATCCAGACAGCACTAGGAGGAAACCTCTGTAGATGTACTGGTTACAGACCCATTCTCGAAGGCTACAAGACGTTTGCTAAGGTGAAGTGGAAACTATGGTGCCGACGAGGAGGATAAGGAAATGATGATGATAATAATGAGGAGGATGAGGAGGAGGAGGAGGAGCAAAATACCGATGATGATGATGATGATGATGATGATGATGTTGATGAGGCAGATGAGGATGATTAATGGTGTATGATAATGGTTGTGGTGGTGGTGTGGCGATGATAACGATTACGGTGATGAGAACAAAACCTGCCAAGGGAGTTTTATACATTGAGGTGCATTTTCACCACGCAGAATAACAGTCAATGGGCGATCAGCGGGCCATGACTGTCACACATGGCTGAAAAGACAATATTCTAATCAATAATTTAACATAATATTATTTCCCACATGCCTATAACAATGAAACTACACAGAATTGTAGTTAAAGGTATGCTTGAAAGATATGTGAAATAAAAATAAATATTGTTCAGTTTTTTTTAAATAAATTTACGAAAATTGCTATTTCTACCAACTGACTGATGTTGTGTGTGTGTATGTGCATGGGGCAGACTGTGTGCACAGGCAGTGTGATCACCCTACAATTATGTTTTGGTGATACTGATGATGAAGACGGTTGCTATGGTAAGATGATGATGATGTTTATGGTATTAATGATAAAGATGATTATAATAATATAATTGTAATCCTTACAAACCATCTTTATCCTTCCATGTATGAAGAATTGTCACTGAATTAGTAGATCATTTTATTCATATTTTTTAATTTTTCCTTTAGGATGGCTGTTGTTGTGGAGGGAAATGCAAGCAAAACAACGTTACTGATGAGGTAAGGACATTTTTAATGACAAATGAACTGAACAATTAGTAAATACATTTTTTTATACAAATCTTAAATAGGGTTTCACAACAGAGGCAATAAATAATTTTAAAACATAACCGTTAATATGTGGTACTACTTTTTTCCCTTTCATTTTGATAAAATGGTTCTTGATGAACGCAAATATTACAAGCTATACATGACACAAACGTGAAAGCAAAATACAATTTAAAAAAACTACAAAAATTGCTGATTCAATATCCTAAACAAATATTTGTCCATCTTTAGTTACTTTTTGGAACAGGTTGTGCCCAATGGACGATGAGCCCCGGTAACATGGTATTGATAAATGAGTATTTAGTGACGAGGTCCATATTATGAACTCTGATACTATTAGGAAACCACAAATATAATGTTAGAAACAACAACTACAGTGCCAGTAAACACAAAGTTCATGATCACGTGGACTTTAAAAACCAACCTGAGGCAATTTTAATAGCAAAGTGGGTCAATATTTGAAATGTGCGAACGATGGCATAATATAATCTGAACATGATGTCTGTATTAAAGCAGTACGATAGGGTATTGAAAAAGCCCTTGAGTTCATTTTTGAAAGTCTTTGATATCATGTAATGGGTAGTTAATACTAGATAGATCTACTGCTAATTTAAAGTTATATGAATTATTAATCTACCTATACTTTCTACCTTGATTTAATAGGTGGGACTACCATGCCGATTGTTTGATCCAACCAAGTTCACACATTACGACCCGACACAGGATATAATATACCCTCCAGATCTAATGGTATATGATTTTCATAATAGTTCTTTTTATCCTCTCTTTCTCTTTTGATCTAAAATCAACATCTCCATACATGTTTTCTTCATCATTTTACATAGCATATGTAAAAAAGTTAAGTAAATGATACATTGATTATTCATCTAAAAAGACCTGATAAAATGATAGAAACAAGGGCGTCGTTAAAACTTTCTCAGGGGATGTGTCGACAAATCTGCCTACAAGTCAGTAAACAATTTCCAACAAGGAAGCAATAAAAAGAAAAAAAAGAGAGAGGGGGGGGGGGGGGGTAAACACCTATTCATTTAGGAACACCCCGGCACAGAAAGCGTTAGCCTCTTGTCGATACCCTCGCGCTGTTGGAGTCAGAATTTAGAGACTCTAACAGCGCGAGGGCATCGACAAGAGGCTAAGAAAGCGTGGGCATTCGAGTTTTGTTGCTTTTTATCCCTGATATAACCTGATAAAAAGGTTTGACCATCTGGAATTCCACGAAGAACAGAGCCATTATTGAGAGCAATCCAGGAGTATTCTTATAAAATAATTGTTTGTTTATGTTTATAAGTATGTATATATACTTTTTATATAGAAAATAAAACCAACCAAACAACGAACTATCCTATAGGCCTCAATGAGTTTGTTAGAACGAGGATCATTCGTACTTTTCCCACATGTAATGTATCAACGCTACGTCATTATGCAATTTGTTTTTATTCTTATTTTGCTTGTTTCAAATAAAATACAGTTATCTGCCACCAAAGAGGATATGCGTTCCCTGTCCTTCAAAGGTCCGCGCGTGACCTGGCATCGACCTTTGACCTTGAATGAGCTACTTGACTTGAAGACGAAACATCCGAATGCAAAGTTAATTGGTGGAAATACTGAGATTGGTAATATTTCTGCGTTTCTTTTTATTCTCACTACAAAAATACTAAGGATGCACTGAAAGATATGTTATTGCCAAATGACTCTCCTATACATAATATCACACTTACACAAAATTTCTTTAGATTGATCAGAACATAAATAATCATTTTTAACGAAAACCAAGAATGCATACTGGAATGTACCAATCCTTGGTGTAAATCTACTTCTAGAAAAGTTATTATGATTATAGTAGTCCTGCATTGTTGTAACTTATTGTAGAGTGTTTAAATTTCTCGGAGTATTAAGTTCAAATGTGAATAATTCAGTATTTGAAGGCACAGAGAACACAAATGGTTATAGCTTTGGAGCAATACTCTGAAATAGCCAAAATACGTAAGGCCTGCTCGTACGTCAGCGCCTGAAACCTAACAATTTACAGATTTTCTTGGGAAAAATAAAAATAAATCTGTACGATCATTTCGTTTAACTGAAGTGCTACGAATTATGAAATAATCTATCTCAAAATATTAGTTTTTTTTTATGGAGGACACAAATGGTATGACATTTGAAAAGTTGAAAATGGAGAAAGACTGGCATAATATGACACAAAATTGATTGACGTCATTTCTATTGCAGGTATTGAAACAAAGTTCGGGAACAGGCTCTACCCTGAACTAATCGATATGAACCATGTCCTAGAATTAAGAGAGCTAAAGGTCAAAGATGGTGGTATTTTGGTTGGTTCTGCCGCCACTCTTAGTGAAGTGGAAAGCTTCTTCAAAGAGATCACCAAACATGAAGAGGGTAAGCAAGACAAACAAAATAAGAATCGCACATATTTTGAGGTGATTTGTATACAATGAAATCTGATGTAGATGTGAATCTATTGATATTTGCTGAATTTGGATGTTTTGAAATTAACAAGGTTAACTCACATCTAAACGATTGATGCAAAAGGAATGTTGCTATGACTTATCATGAGTGTAATGTTGATATTTTCATTCAAATATAATATCAGTTTGACTTTTTGTCTTACCTTCTTTCTCACCCACTTTGTCCCCTTCTTTCTTCTCTCTCTCCCTCTCTCTCTGTCTCAACCTCATCTCTCCCTCCCCTCTCTCCCCCTCTCTCTCTCTCTCTCTCTCTCTCCCTCTCCCTCTCCCCCCTCTCTCTCTTTCTCTCCCTCCCCTCTATACCCCCCTCTCCCGCTCTCTCCATTCATCTTTTTGTCTTAAAGCTTTTTTTTTTTTTACATCAATACATTGTATAATATATTCCCAGTTGCACAATCACCCAGAGTTTAAAGATATCTCTTATTTCAGGTTTCAAGACACGAACACTCACCGCAATCGTTGAGATGCTCCGCTGGTTCGCTGGACGGCAAATCAGAGACGTGGCTGTAAGAATCTTATGAAACATAATGATACCTGAATAAATATTGTCATCATCATATTTAATTCATTAGAGAATTAATGAATTCTCTTGGAAAATCATAGCTCTTCCATTTAGAAAGTAGAATTGTATTAGAATGATAACATTAGCCCACCTTTATAGATTTTATAACCTAGAATAAGGGTGAAATTTGCAGTTTGATGTTTTGACGTTGATTATTTACTTACGCTGATTTAGGTAACATTACCTGTGCTTTTAGTGAGATGTTCAAAATCATTAAATCTCCACGAACCGTCAACATCATTATAATCACCATCGTCCTTATCATCATCCTGATCATTATTCATCTTAAATTATCACCACAAATAAAAACTAATAAAACCTCTATCACCATTGCTGCATCTGGCCTTATTGTATCATCCAACATGCAGATGATTGGAGGTAACATCGTGACTGGTAGCCCTATCTCAGATCTTAATCCAATATTCATGGCAGCAAAGTGTACTTTGGAACTGGTATCACATTCTAGAGGTAAAAAAGGAAACAGCAACAAATCTACGTAGTACATGTACGTGTAACTGTTATTGTTGTATAATATGATATGATCATACCATAACGCTGGTCTTATTTTCCAATTTAGTCTCTGCTTGTTTGACATTTCATTTATTATAGGAATGTGCGATTTAAAGCGTAAGGTTAGATACCTAATCTGCAAATGAAAAAGATCAGGGTTATTTTTGTTCTTGCTGAACATGCATAGTTAGATTAACTTTCGTTAATTATTTGATGCCCTTATTGTTTTCCATAAGCTTTGAGAACAAATTGATCAAGTATATATGTCCACATCATTACAAATACAGGTACTCGTTTTGTGGTTATGGATGAACATTTCTTTACGGGATATCGAAAAAATATCATCGAACCAGACGAAGTGTTGAGGTCTATCACTATTCCGTTCACCCAAGAGGTAAACTGTTTATAAGTAACGCATATAATGAAAATGATACAAGAAAAGAAATAGGTTCTAAACATAAAATACTTTGGAATGTCATTTCAGTTAAGAAAATGTTATGGACTCGAGATAATGTTTATGCTATGTCGTTATAATTTGTTGAGTAATATAATTGATGGCCTACAAACCGTTTTTATTTTGTAATAATACATCTTTGAAATCTGCATTTTTTAAAGTACCATGCTAGAAATAACACAGTGTTTGGATATGTGGAAGAGTAAATACATTGTTACACAGTGCTCCACTGTGTAAAAACAAATTTAAAGCATTGTAGAAACAAAAATGAATATTTTTAATAACAGTATTCTACGGTGTAGAAACAGAGTGAGTGCAGAGAGCGGCCACAGTGTTCTACAGTTTAGACAAAGATATATCACAGTGTGTCTCTTTCACTCAGCGGAGTATTCAACGGTTAATAATACAAAATGATGGTGCAAAAGACCCTTGCATTATTGCATATGTAACATTTGTGATAATGTTATTAAAAACAAATGACTGTTTTACTCACGCAATTTTTTGATCACCTTCATTGAGCACGTTGCAGCATCTTATTCTTCGTCCATTTTTACTTCTCTACAAAGAATGAGTACATCTTTGCTTTCAAACAATCGCCACGCCGTGAAGACGACATCGCTATCGTCAACGCTGGAATGAGAGTCACTTTCGAGTGCGACACCGACATCGTCAGAAACCTGACATTGTCTTTCGGAGGGATGGCAGCAACCACTGTCCTTGCTACTAATACCATGCAGAAACTGAGAGGAAAGTTAGTCGAATACAAAATTCATACATTTCATCCTGTACGTTTTTTTCTTTTACATCACTTTATTGTTCAAACTTGAACAACAAAGGAGAAGATACAATAGCCCAGGACAAATCCATTTTACTGGAAAATGCATGGCATTAGAATTTCATATAATGTTATTTAGCAACAATTACAAAATGTTAATACAGAATATTAAATACAGAATTCACATATTTTATCATATAGATATCAGCGCATGTGATTAAAGTCGAATACATTCTTACTCGGGGAAAGAAAAACAATAGGACAAATCTATTTGCACTTTTTCGGAATTTCCGGCTTTAAAATAGAAATAAAAACCTGGATTAAGCTTTATCAGATGACAAAATGATAGGGATTATTTGTTTGGAATGGAAATCGATGTTCAGAATTAAAAAAAAAAAATGGTGGAATCCACTCTCGACAGATTTATTCAATCGCTGCTGTGGAGTTGATTCCGCTATCATTTGTAGTAGATTCAGGCAACTCCAATGGAAGTGATTGATAATTTTGGGGATAAATCGTTAAAAGTGTATTCCTACTCATCTGTATTAAAAGAGTACGCTTTGCTTGATTAATCCTGACAGTAGTATTCTACTATATTGAATAAAAGGGATGTTTGCAAAAAGAAGATTTTTTTATCCCTGCATTTAACTCTTTATAAACACGCCTCGTGTCTTCACCCGATCTCTCTATTACTTAATTTTCCCCACTCCTATCTGGTCTTCAATGTTTATGTTCCTCTCTGTCTTTCTTTGTCTTTCTTTATTTTTCTGTCGACTCTGTTTCCCCATCTTACCCTCTTAAAGAAAATGGGACGAATCAATGCTGGAAGTAGCCTTCACCTCCCTGTCAGACGACCTTCCCCTTCCCGCCGGGGCTCCGGGCGGGATGGAACCTTACCGACAATCATTAGCAGTAGGATTCTTCTTCAAGTTTTATTTCATGGTACTTGAACAACTGCAGTCTCGCCCGGTAAGTTTACCATTTTCATTAAGCAATTATTCATCATAAAGAGTTATAAGTAATTTCCCCCCGTATGGTGGAAATAGAAATTTATGCACTGTCACAGTGATAGAAAATACCAGACGTAAATGTTGGAAAAGAAACCTTAAAACACGAATTTGTCAATACAATGTGTTCTAATGTTGCAGTAATAGAAGTGTCACTGGCAGTATCCAAAATATATTTCTGCTTTATAAAGCGGGATATCTCGTACTCGTCATTGTTCACGAAAATGTTAACAGTTGATCTGAATCACAATTAAACCCAGCCTCTGTAGTGTTTATTCTTTAGCTCTCTATCTGATTAACTGCCTGAGTATTTGAAGAACAGGCGATATTATTTTGTTGTCACTCGTTACTTGTGGTGAAATTGCAGACTGACAATTCTTCCCAGGAGACATCTTCCATCAACAAGAGTGCCATAACTATGTTGAAAGATGGGCCAGTCAAAGGGGTGCAGTTCTTCCAGGTATGTTCCTCCATTAACATTATGACCATCCATCCTGTTATCTATGGTATTGGGGGAATGCATATCGATGTACCTACCGCTATATTTTGTGAATAGAGCGTATTATTATGCTTACAAGAAATGGTCATTTTACACATGGCCTTGTCACAATTCTTCCAGGTATGTCCCTCCATTAACGCAATGGCTATCCATCCTGTTATCTATTGTACGTGGGGGGGGGGGGGGATGCATATATGTGTACTTACCGCTCTATTTGTGAATAGAGCGTATTATACTATGCTCACCGGTAATGGTCATTTTCCACTTGGCCTTGTCATAAGATGTATAACAAATAAGAACAATTAACAATGAAAACAATAATTTCCTAATGATAAATCCATGATAACGACAGCAACACTTTCGAGAAAACTTTATACGTATAGGACCACTTTTTCGATAAGTGCATATTTCACGAAAACATTTCAGGCAATTGAATAGGAGGAAATGTATATTAAAGGGCAACTCCACTCAAAAAATAACTTACTTACAATAGAAGCAGAAAAATCAGACAAACCAATCAAAAAAGTTTCGAGCAAAATCGGATAACTAATAAGAAAGTTATGAATTGATTTTTGATGGTTTGTCTGATTTTTCTGCTTCTATTGAAAGTAAGTTTTTTGGAGTGTATAGTTTGTATATTAATATGCATGTAAATTAATACTTTATCTGTTCCATGTAGGAAGTACCCTCCGGTCAGCCAGACCATGACCCTGTAGGGCGTCCCATCAGCCACAAGGCTGCCTACCAGCACGCCACGGGAGAAGCAGTATACATTGATGACATGCCAACAATTTCAGGTAAAAACACTCAAATGTTGATTATACATGAGCGTCTCGTTAATAAAGGTGGTTTTATAGACGTATTAAGTATTTAACAGTCATCGACAGAGAGACGTTATTAGACTTTTTAGAGCTATTAGAGTTATTTCTTCAAATATTCGTTCGCTTAGTCATCCACAGAAAGTCGTTAGTGATCGTTCAAATATACACGTTTTAGTATAATCCCAGACATTTTCTGGACATGATCGATAAATGAAGACAGGATAAACTTTCAATTTCCAAACTTTTGTTAATTCAGAAAAAAAAGACCCATCATTCGAAAGCATAAGTAATGCTCATTTGAATCAAAGGACGCAAAGATAGTCGTAATTATGCAAACCTTTCCGGCATTCTGACTATTTTCTCTTTATATCATAATAACAATGTTCTCTTTTTATATTTTGTTTCAAAGGTGAACTCCACATGGCCTTTGTCTATAGCGGGAGGGTGCATGCAAAAATCACGTAAGCATTTCTCCGACCGCTTTCATGGATAAAGTACACTCTTTGTAAAAATAGTATAGCCCCATGCAGGTATATCATGTAGATGCATTTATAATTATATTAGTCATAACCATACAAAATTATGCATAATTATTTCTTGCAAAACGTGTGGTAAGAAACACATCATCGATGTAATGTCAAAACAAAATTAATAATTAAAAACCATTAATGTTATATTCTTTCTCTCTCACTATGAACATGACGGACACAGAAAGAGGACAAAATATACAGTTCCTCAGGTAGACAAAGGAACATCCCTTCACTGCTATTATGTAAAAATGTGTAGAACATGTGTCACATGCATATTCACCTGTTTTAATCATTTTTACATAATAGTAGGGTGATCACACTGCCTGTGCAAACAGTCTGCCCCGCGAACACACACACACAACAGCAGTCAGTTGGTAGAAATAGCAATTTTTGTAAATGTATTTAAAAAAAACTAAAAAATATTTTTAAAATTTTATTTCACAAATATATTTCAAGCATACCTTTAACTACAATTGTGTGTAGTTTCATTGTTATAGGCATGTGGGAAATATGTTAATTATTTAATTAGAAGATTGTCTTTTCAGCCATGTGTGACATGGCCCGCTGATCGCCCATTGACTCGTGCTGCTATTCTGCGTGGTGAAAATGCACCTCAATGTATAAAACTCCCCTACAAAAATGCAATATCCTCATATGTTTCACTCATTGAATCAATTTGTTATTTACACTCAAGGTAGCCACAACTGTACTGGGGTTGTGAAACTGTGGAATGTTATGGCCTGTTGAATGGTTTCTCGAAAAATCGTCATAAATCCTCAAATTTGACATCTTTTAAATAGGCAAATATACTGTGATGTAGCTGAAAATCTACAAATTCTTATCATACGATCGGTTTTTCTGAATAATTTGTGAAACATATGAGGAAATAGCTGTGACGGTGATCCAAGTAATTTCCATCGCCATATTTTATTGGCATTACAAAAATATTTGGAATTTAAGGTTATTATTTAGTGTAAATATGATCTATGAATATAAAAAATGATTTAAAAAATGCCCCCAAAATGAACAGTTTGACTTTCCTAATTTGCATAATGAGTGCGCGAATATATAATTAGCTGAAATGACCTAATTTGCATATTTGATGAATATTCATGATTTTTTTAAAATTTCAAATGAAATATATTTCCATACCTGTCTGATATACATAGGTTTCACTGATGTATCATGTTCGGTTTTGATTTGATTACATATGCGCATATTAATTAGACGGACTTAGTTATTTTCTGCAGATTCGCAAAAATGGCAAAAATGACTTATTTTGTTGGCTTCTGTTTTCAAAACGGTAATAGATATATGAATTTTCTTTTTTGTATTTTTTACCACAAAGATGATATTTTAGTGTCTGATAATTTAATTTATTATTTGTGTCCAAGAAAGTGATGAATTAAGTTGTCAACTTTGTCGAATTATGCCATTTTTGCCAATTTGACCATTTCTGGCAGGTTTTTCGGTAATTTTGCGATATCAATAAAATGGTATAAAATCACAACGCATTGACCGATTTCAATTCTGTTTTTTGTTTTTTGAAGCTTTCATAAAGCTTGATCATTTGCAACCATCAAATAACATGTGTTTGTTGTAATTATTTTTGGTGTGATATACCTAATAATAGCAGTGAAGGGATGTTCCTTCATCTACCTGAGGAACTGTATATTTTGTCCTCTTTCTTTGTCCGTCATGTTCATAGTGTCTATTTCTCTCTCTCTCACACACACACACACACACACGCACACACACACACACATATATATATATCCACACGCACACACCCACACACCCTCTCTTTCTCTCTCTCCCTCTTTTTCTCTTTCACTAACACCATTCCTCTCAATTCTCCCACTCTCATTCGTATATTTCCTTTTACACAATCATATGGATACGATATCATACCTCTCTTTTGTTTCTTTATTTATCTCTCTCTCTCTCTCTCTCCCTATTTCCCCTTGCCCTCTCTAATCCCTGTTCTATAGAGCTATCGACCCATCTAAAGCTTTAGCTATGGACGGTGTTCGTGACTTCATATCTGCTGTAGATGTCCCTGGCAGCAACAAGTTGGGAGCCATCTTTCAAGACGAGGAGCCGTTTGCCACCAAAGAGGTAAGTTTACAGACTTGAAAAAATAATGAATATGTATTGAGCATGAGGAACACTGATATTCTTTATTTGTTCAAAATAATTATAATCATCCTTTTTACCTTAGAATTCCGTCCTATCCACTTTTTGCGAGTCATATCAGTGATCGTTTCATTTAGGAGTGAAAATCCACGCTCACATCTGTGGAACCTACTCCTGAAAGATCGAATTTCCACTCGTCTGTATATGAAGAGAGTAACTTCTATTTTCTGATTGTTATATATTCTTTAGGAGCACATAACTGCAATAACCCTTTGCGATGTCTCCTTACAAAATAACTCTCGATATATCCTTGAACGCCTAGGTGATGTACATTGGGCATGCAGTCGGAGCTATTGTTGCTGATACCAAGGAGCTAGCTCAACGAGGTGCCAAGCTGGTCGAAGTTGACTTCGATGATCTCGAGGCCGTGATCACGATCGAGGTAAACGGCGGTAATCAAATGACTAAGGGCTCTGCAGGAACATCTTGAAGGGGAAGGGCGGGGAGATGAGTCAGATGACAACAAGCCATGTAGAATACGAAGAACAAAACCTTGCCCACAGAACTCTTAAACATCATACGAATGCCGGTATTGCTCGGATAATTTGGCAACACTTCTTCTTTTGCAAACTACAAGCGTTCTTCCTGAATGGCACACATTCAAGACTATTCAAGACTACATATAAAGACTAAAGGATTAACACACCTCTTCCAATATAAAAGGATACCACTATGTTTAAGTACTGGTAACTTTTCATGTATTTTCACCACGATGAATATTTTCCCGTTTTCTCAATCTTTTCGATGCAGGACGCAATCGAGAAGGGATCCTTTTTCGACTATTCTAGAATCCTGGAAAATGGCAATCTCTCGGAGGCTTTCGAAAAGTCTGATTACGTCATTGAGGGAGAGATGAAGATAGGAGGTCAGGAACACTTCTACATGGAGACCCAGTGCGCATGCGTGGTGCCAAAGGGGGAGGATGGCGAGTTTGAAGTCTTTTGTGGTACTCAAGATCCGTCCGCCGTGCCCGTAAGATTTCAATCATTACTTTTGTTTTAAACATGTTCCTCTATATTTCTGTTAAAAGAACAAAGTGTTAATGCACTGTGACCACAGACGAAGATGATTTGACAATTTGATAGTGTTGATGAAAGTGTGTTTTTACAGTGTATTTATATTTTTCGTACAGTGTTTTTCACTCTGTAAGTCATAGTGTGACGCAATATTTAATGTGGCACAGTGTTACACACAATTAAAAAGTGTGCTACAGTATACCACTATGTCACAGTATTATAGCTTATGTAACAGTGTTACACAGTGTGGTCACATAGACACATGTCATCATGTTTTACAGAGTGTAGAACAATGTTACAAAATGTGGTACACCAGTGTGGCGTAATCAGTGTACCACAGTTTTACTGATCTAGGCTTCTCTTTTCATACACCTGTAAATCTGCATTGCACTCTCCTACTCCTTATAGGTTATGAATATAAACATACACAAATATATGTAATTTTCTTCCCTAGCCCCCCTTTTTTTAACTACACGTTATTCTGTGATTTCAGAGATACGTATCTTCTGTCCTTGGAGTTCCCTTTAACCGGGTCACATGTCGAGTCAAACGAGTTGGTGGCGCTTTTGGTGGAAAGCAGTACCGGGCGGCGATATTGGGTGCCGCATGTGCAGTAGCTGCCAACAAGTAGGCATCTTATTCTATTGATGAATCCAGAAATGGTATTAAACCATGCACATGTTGAAGTTTTACCTGCTCTAACTGGGACATCTATCTCAAAATATTCCATAATTCCATGACAAATTATCACAAAGAAATGAAGAGTTTTCGCCTGATAAGCAAATCCTTCCATTCAGACTAATCAACTGTTAAGTTTGCAAATCGTTGACTTGGAAAATAACATTTCAAATTGCTCGCCTATTTGAATATTTGATTTGGGGTGGCGTTTATTAAGGAAAGGAGAACGTGGAAAAAATGTCATGAATTTTCCAGCAATAATCATTGAGCCGTTTCTTGCACACAGAACGTTAATCAAAACACTACTCCCACCTCATAGTGATGCCCGTGTTAAAGACACTCTTGAATGTGTTAACATTCTTTATATCTCTAGGGTTCATTGTCCAGTACGCTTCATGCTCGATCGTGATGAAGACATGATCTCAACAGGGACTAGGCATCCGTTCCTAGGTCGCTATAAGGTCGGTTGTACTAAGGAAGGCAAACTCGTCGGTGTTGATATCAAGCTGTTCGCTAACGGCGGCTTCAGCTATGATGTTTCAACTGCCGTAAGTAGCTTCCGCTGACATCCCTACTCCAATTACCAACATATAGCTCGAAAATTAATCACACACAATGGCTCTCATATTTTGAAATTTTCCAACAGTGGTACAAACTGGTTGTAGTATGTACAATTTTTTTCTCCCAAGGAAATACCCTTTTTTTCAACAAGCGAAAAGAGCATTACAATTTGCTGACGAATCACTTAGAGGGGTAAAGTTTAACCCCTCTATCGTCGCCCTTGAGCCCGTCAATATCATCGAAATTTTCATTTCTATCATATGAATGTTAACATAGTTTTGTTTTTATTGATATGTATTACATTATGATTATCATTTGCTCTGAACTTAAGCTTCATTGTATGTATGTGAACTTTAGGTAAAAGTTTGGAATACTTGTGACAATTTAAGTTTTATCTAGAATTAGGAGACCTGACAAATATTAATTGACATCAAGTAAAGTTTTACCTGACCACATACTATTGGCAAAGCAAATAAATGCTTTCCTTTTTCTCGTCACATATATATTAAAACTTCTTTCAAACTGTTTGATTTGTCTATCTCAGGTGATGGATAAAGCAATGAATTACTTTGACAACGCGTACCGCATGCCCGCTTTCAGGGTGGAAGGACGAGTCTGTCGCACCAATCTACCATCCAACACAGCCTTTCGCTCGTTTGGTACTCCGCAGTCGATGATAATCACCGAAACACTCATGGACGATGTCGCTATCAAGTGCGGGATCCCACAACATGAAGTAAGCGAAATGGAGAATCAAGTATAATATTTTATTGCAAAGTATGATTGATTCACCGTGTGATTTTGAAAATATTATCATATTTCGACATTGCACTATAAAGTCATTCATTCTATCATTCATTTACTACTATAGCATTTGCAAAATAATCATGAGAACATATCGGCGGTAAACATTATGCAGTTCTTGTAAAACATATGTTTCATAAATTTTAATCGGATGGTAAATATTACACGAGGAAATTAGCAAAATAATTAAGAGGTTATGAACTTGAAGGCAGGGTATTCTACTGACAGTACTTTAGATGTTCATAAAATTATACAGCCATCTGTTGCTCACAATGTTCCGATATGTCAACAGCCATATCCCAAAATGCATCACCATCTGATGGCTGGCACATGATGATCCTTGGGTACAGGAGCCGGAAAATGCTTCAAGTAGCCTTCATCAAAAGATGGCGTGTTTGAAAATATAGCTATGGCGGAAAAATTCCCTGCCTTTAAGAAACTTCGTATTCGAAAATGGTATATTCTTGTCTCAATATAAAGGCAGATCATCTAAACAGTTTACTTAAATTGTACTAAAAATATGTCTCTTTGTCATCAACATTTTCAAATTTGTCATATAGCTTTCTAATGTTCATTCTCCTGCATTTTTTTGTCATCAGATAAGAAAGATGAATTTCTACCAGGAGGGTGATGTCACACCTCTAAACCAGAAAATTGAGGATTTCACATTACCTCGCTGCTGGGATGAGTGCCTCACCAAAAGTGACTATGCCATGCGAATGGAAGCTGTCGATTTCTTCAACAGGTTCGTTCATAAATGATCCTTTTTTTTGGGGGGGGGGTGTGGGGGTAACCAGCTATGCGTTAGGTACAGCAAAACTTAATATAGACGGGGGGATGCAGAATAGTGTAAGCGAGACAAGGCAAGGACAAACAATGGCGAGAGAGAGAGAGAGAAAGAAAGTAAGAAGGAGAGAAAGAGAGAGAGAGAGAGGGGGGGGGGGTGTAAGAAAAAAAGAAAGATAGAAGCTATCTAATACGAATGAAAATGGTCAGAACAACTCTTTGTTATATACGTCACTATAATTGACACTACCCTAAGATAAACCCAAGTAATAACTTTACTTATTTTGAGAGATTTATTATATTATTGCCCATGAATCTACAAGATTCCCCACCAAAGTATATGAGAAAGGAATAAAGCAAAAATAAAGTACAGTTTCTCAGCACGACATGGACATCGCCATTTTCGTGATAATGTGACGTACTATGCGAAGTCGTTTATCAAGTAAATATTCTAATTTATGGATGCTTCTTTCCCAGACGTGTGTGGTGATGAGGCATTTCATTCACCTGCTGTTATTCTTTGTACTATGATTGCCTGCACGCAAAGTGCATAAATAAGTTAGTGTCCTTCTGGGGTGAAGGTTTCTCATAAATGAAATAGATTTGTCAACTGCTATAATGTAGTATTTATAAATGAATTTTGTTACAATTGTGTCCCAGTTATTTATTTTCACCTAATATATTTTCTATCATCTCAGTTTTTTTTTTTTTCATTGAAAAGTAAAGGTTTCGTTATTGATTTAAAAATTATTTCCAACTAAAACTTGGTGCATGATACATGTACAACTTCAACAGGTACGTCACATTTTCAAGAAAATGGCTGCGCCCATATCATGCTAAAAGGCATCACATCATGCCAGGAATATCTTTATTTATATATATCTTGTATATTTTCAAAAGGAATATTGTACATCAAAAGGCAGGAATACATCTCATTTTTCAGAATACCTACACTTATTCTTTGGGTTTAGGTTTCCTTTAAAACAAATTAATGTGTAGATTTATAACAATTTCGTGGTTGTTGCTACGTCGGGGAAATGCCAACAGGTTCTAAAGAGACGAGGTGGCCGAGTGGTTAAGGCGATGGACTGCTAATCCATTGTGCTCTGCACGCGTGGGTTCGAATCCCATCCTCGTCGTATGTTTACTGTTTTTGTGTTTTTAAACCTAATAACTACCACATGTATTGGAAATTTCGTGTCATAGAACTAGTGGTCAAACATGTAAATCATAAAGAAGATATGAATATATGTGTAGATTTATAACAATTTCGTGGTTGTTGCTACGTCGGGGAAATGCCAACAGGTTCTAAAGAGACGAGGTGGCCGAGTGGTTAAGGCGATGGACTGCTAATCCATTGTGCTCTGCACGCGTGGGTTCGAATCCCATCCTCGTCGTATGTTTACTGTTTTTGTGTTTTTAAACCTAATAACTAGTACATGTATTGGAAATTTCGTGTCATAGAACTAGTGGTCAAACATGTAAATCATAAAGAATGAAATTGTGTGTTAGATTCTTTCAAATAGATTTATCTATTTGTAATATTTGTTTTAAAGAGTAAAATTGGAATTGAGTGAAATAATGACAAATAATCAATTTCTGTTGTTCAAGCCTTTCAACTATTTACCACTAGATCAAAACTATGAGGATTACAATGTACCGATAAAACACAAATTCTTCAAATATTTTCCATTTTCTATCTCCCTAACACTTTAGGAATAATCGTTGGAAGAAGCGAGGACTTGCTATCATCCCTGTCAAGTTCGGTATTTCTTTTCACATAACACAATTAAATCAGGTGAGGCTGTCGTAGGTGTCCTACTGTCTAGAAATGCCATTGTGTTCTAAAGGACCTCGCTATAATTGTTTTCAATCGGGTGGTGTAAAAAAAAATCAAAGGAATCAAAGGAATTGAAAAGGGATGGGGTGTGGAAAACTTTCTTCATTCTCACCTTCCCCACCTTACTTAGCGAGTCTTCCAAGGCCGACGGGGTTCCCAAAACCGTATTCCAGGCAACGTTTCCAAACCCCACACTGTTTTCTAAGATTCCTAGATCCGCTTCTGTCCACTGATGAATGTCTTTATTAAAAAAGTCCTACCATGGTTTGAAAAAATATTGTGTCTAGAAAACAATCACTGTGACAGTAATGCTTAGATTATTTTATTGTCAAAACATTGGTATGATGTTGGCAGAGAAAGAAATAATTATGGACCATATTATGATTCATTTATGGATCTTGGGTGATATACTGTGAAGGCTGGTGCTCTAGTTCACATCTACACCGATGGGTCCGTACTCGTCACCCACGGAGGCATGGAGATGGGGCAGGGGCTTCATACCAAGATGATCCAGATCGCTGCCAGGACTCTCGGAGTCCCCGAGGGGGAGATCCATCTGACAGAGACCAACACCACCAAAGTTCCCAATATGGCAGGGACGGCTGCCAGTACAGGGTCAGATCTGAATGGTGGGGCAGTTAAGGTGAGAATAGAACCGAGAAATTAAAGTCCGTGGTTCAAAAAGTCATTGCGCCAGTCACCCTGCAAGGCAGCAGAAACATAACCGGCTAGCCAATGCCCCAAGACTCACTTTTCAACATAGACATACATTTTCCATACGAGAAGGGGTTTACCCCTACTAGCTCCGACTTTGTTAATGCCTCCGCCCACCGAATTTGGTGCCATGCAGAGGCATTATTTTTACGGGTTATCCGTCTGTCCATCCGTCTGTCTGTCCGTCCTGCTAATGAATGAATTAAACGTAGTCTTCGGCATATTAAAGACGCAGTCGTAGTTGTCCTGTCGGTATTACCTGTTAACTACCACATTCTCGATCCAATTTTTTCACCATTTTCATAGCACAAAATAACTTGATGTAAGACTTTATAAAGAATTGGGCATTCAAAAGAAGGGTAAAATTTGATGAACCAGTGATAAGGCATTGACATGATTTTTAAAGCGATACAGAACTGATGAACTTACTGCCCTAGCGTTATGTTTATTGCACTGGGCCGTCGCGTCATCAACTTGCCAAAAATGGGTAACCCACTGAACTGTAGTATTGATAAAGTCATATAAGTGAAAAAATTATGATTAGGTTTACCAGCCGGCACTTACATTCTAATATTTTCACAACCATACGTTTGGGATATCAATTATTAACATGCTGTAATTATTTATTAGTAATCGTGGGACATGCTTTATTGTGAGTATGTACATATAATAAGTGAGCTGATTATGTTTGCACCTGTTGTTGGTTATAATTGAAGCAAACTTAAAATCCGTGACTCCATGTTCAGTGACTCTAATATGTGGCTTAAAGGCCCACTGCACTACTTGTAGCTACTTGCGCCCTCTATATAACAAACAATGCCTAATCGGTGACCATTGGTCCCCCATGATCCTCTTTTTCTTATGTTAACTGAGAGCTGAGTTGATGAGATAACCACCTGTCCAGTGACCTTGTAGGCAGGGGCGTCGCTAGACCTTTTTCAGTGGGGGGGGTGTAGAGGCCAACGATTACCGACAAAACTAGCCACCAAATACCGACAAAATTAAATGTCCCAATATCTACAAATTTAACCCTATCTATAGTACTTGCGTATGCGCAAATGGTCATTTTCCTCGACGACTTAAATATGCGAATTATTTCGTCAACTAACTTCAGCATCATAGCTATATATTTTAATGCAGGCGCGGAGCTAGGATCTGTTTTTAGGGAGGGGCGGTAGTGAGCAGGCGAATCACTTAAAGAGGGCGCGTCGGTGATATGCCTCCCGCGCGAAGCGCGAAAGTTTTGACGTTTCATTAAATTATGAAAAAAAGCAGACGATTCGGTGTACTGTTTACGACTCTTAATCCTTATCTGAATTCAGTTAAATTACTAGGGAAAGAAGACGATTTATTGTACCGTTCTCGACTGTTAATCCTTGTCTGAACGAATTTTTCTCCCCTCCCTCGCGAAGCGCGGAAGCTTTAGCGTTTCATTAAATTATTAGAGAAAGAAGACGATTCGTTGAACCGTGCTCGACTCTTAATCCTTGTTTAAATTCAGTTTCATTAAATTCATTAAATTATGAGAACAAGCAGACGATTCGATGTACTGTTCTCGACTCTTAATTCTTATCTGAATTCAGTTCCCCCCCTCCCGCGCGAAGCGCAGAAGTTTTGACGTTTCATTAAATGATTAGGAAAAGAAGACGATTTATTGTACCGTTCTCGACTGTTAATCCTTGTGTGAACGAATGTTTCCCCCCTCCCGCGCCAAGCGCGAAAGCTTTGGCGTTTCATTAAATTATTAGAGAAAGTAGACGATTCGATGTACTGTTCTCGACTCTTAATCCTTATCTGAATTCAGTTCTCCCCCTCCCGCGCGAAGCGCGGAATTTTTAACGTTTCATTAAATTATTAGGAAAAGAAGACGATTTATTGTACCGTTCTCGACTGTTAATCTTTGTCTGAACGATTTTTTTTCCCCTTCACGCGCGAAGCGCGGAAGCTTTGGCGTTCATTAAATTATTAGAGAAAATAGACGATTCGTTGAACCGTGCTCGACCCTTAATCCTTGTCTGAATTCATTTTCTCCCCCTCCCGCGAGAAGCGCGGAAGTTTGACGTTTCATTCAATTTTGAGAAAAAGCAGACGATTCAGTTAACTGTTCTCGACTCTTAATCCTTATCTGAATTCAGTTCTCCCCCTCCCGCGCGAAGCGCAGAAATTTTGACGTTTCATTAAATTATTAGAGAAAGTAGACGATTTGTTGAACCTTGCTCGACTCGTAATCCTTGTCTGAATTCAGTTCCATTAAATTCATTAAATAATGAGAAAAATCAGACCATTGGGTGTACTGTTCTCGACTCTTAATCCTTATCTGAATTCAGTTCTCCCCCTCCCGCGCGAAGCGCGGAAGTTTTGACGTTTCATTAAATTATTAGGAAAAGAAGACGATTTATTGTACCGTTCTCGACTGTTAATCCTTGTCTGAACGAATGTTTTTTCCCCTTCACGCGCGAAGCGCGGAAGCTTTGGCGTTCATTAAATTATTAGAGAAAATAGACGATTCGTTGAACCGTGCTCGACCCTTAATCCTTGTCTGATTCAGTTTCTCCCCTCCCGCGCAAAGCGCGGAAGCTTTGACGTTTCATCAAATTATGAGAAAAAGCAGACGATTCGGTGTACTGTTCTCGACTCTTAATCCTTATCTTAATTCAAATCTCCCCCTCCCGCGCGAAGCGCGGAAGTTTTGACTTTTCATTAAATTATTAGAGAAAGAAGACTATTCGTTGTACCGTTTTCGAATCTTAATAAGCCCTATTTGTCTGTATTCAGTTCCCCCCTTTAGCGCGAAGCGCGGAAACTTTAACGTTTCCTTAAATTATTAGAGAAAGAAGACGATTCGTTCTACGGTTCTCGACTCGTCTTAATGAAGTTCTCCCCCTCCCGCGCGAAGCGCGGAAGTTTTGACGTTTCATTAAATTATTAGGAAAAGAAGACGATTTATTGTACCGTTCTTGACTCTAATCCTTGTCTGAGAGAATTTTTTCCCCTTATCACGTGAAGCGCGGAAGCTTTGGCGTTCATTAAATTATTAGAGAAAGTAGACGATTCGTTGAACCATGCTCGACTCTTAATCCTTGTCTGATTCAGTTTTCCCCCTCCCGCGCGAAGCGCGGAAGCTTTGACGTTTCATCAAATTATGAGAAAAAGCAGACGATTCGGTGTACTGTTCTCGACTCTTAATCCTTATCTTAATTCAAATCTCCCCCTCCCGCGCGAAGCGCGGAAACTTTGACGTTTCCTTAAATTATTAGAGAAAGAAGACGATTCGTTCTACAATTCTCGACTCGTCTAAATGAAGTTTTCCCCTCCCGCGCGAAGCGCGGAATTTTTGGCGTTTCATCAAAATATGGAGAAAAAGACGATTTCGTCGTACCGTTGTTGACTCTTAATCCTTGTTTGAATTTAGTTGCCCCGAAAATTTTAAACCTCTGATTTCTTTAGCTGATATTATAGGAAAGCGAAACTTCGAGAACATACAAGTTGTAGTCACTCTCGAAGTCGTCACAGCAAATGAAAAAGTCACAGTTCGTAGAGAAAAATCTTGTCGGCCGACCGACAATATACATCTCACCGATTTCAAACTTCTGCATTGATAGGGTACAAGAGGATCGAGCAAGAATACAGACACAGCTGACCCGACACAGCAACATATTTAACCGTGTCTTTCTTGCTCCCTTGACGAGACGACTCCATCCAACAATCCCCTCTCTCTTTTACTCCCACTCCTCCTCTCTCAGGCTCTTACCTCCCCTTTCTCCTCTCTTTCATCCCTCGTTTCTTTTGTTTCCCTTTTCTAATTTTTCTTATTTTTTTCCTTTTCTTTCTTTTCCTTTCTTTCCTCTCCTCCCTCTTTTTCTTTTTTTCTTCTTTTCTTTCCTTTCTTTTCCTTTCTTTCCTTTCTTTTCCTTTCTTTCTTTTCTTTTCTTTTTCTTTTTTTCTTTTCTTTCTCCTTTCCTCTCTTTTTTCCCTTCCCCTTTTTCTCTTTTTTCCCGACCGCAGCGCGATTTTACCGACAATATCCTGACAGGTGGGGGGGGGGGGGTGTCGCACCCCCCACACCCCCCCTTTGGCGACGCCCCTGCTTGTAGGGCGGTCTAATCCCTCCTGTAAACTATGGCAGATAAGCTTTAATCTACAAATAAAATTATCTTCTGTTATTATTCGAAGATTAACCATGTTCTTCATTTCATTACCGGTACTTCTGATTTTTTTTAATAAAATTATTAATAATCGTTGGACATGCTTTATTGTGAGTATGTCCATATAATAATTGAGCTGTTCATGATTGCACCTGTGGTTGGTTCAAGCATAGTTAAAAGCCGTGGTTCCATGTTTTGTGATTCCATGTGACTTAGTTTGAAAATTAAATTATGTTCTATTATTATTGAAAGATAAACTATGTTCTTCATTTCATTAATTCTGATTTTTAGAAAGCTTGTGAGACTCTGAAACAAAGACTGGAGCCATTTATGTACGCCAACCCGAAAGGCGATTGGAAAGCATGGGTAAGAGCAAAATGCTCAGCTCTTCGTATTTGACTTATCGTATCTTGAATATATCGAATATCGCATATTGTAGGTCGTATGATGAAATATTTTGGTGGAATTACTTGCCATAAAAAAAGTTGTGTATTATTTGCTCAAATAATGTTCAAGATTATAGCCACATCTTTTATATCTTACATCGTTTATTTTAATGAAATTGATGGGACATTTCATCATTGGAGGCGTGTTACAAAAACATCCCAGTTTTATAACATATTTAGTACTTTTGAATAATCATTTAAAAGGAAGATTTCAGTAAATTTCAGATTTCAGTAAATGTAAATTTATTAAGGAAAATTGCATCTTTTTGATGAATAAACTTTATAAGTTTTCAATGACGCACTCCCGAAGTAAAATATTTGATTTATTTTACAGGTCGAAGCAGCTTATAACGATCGTGTGAGCTTGTCGGCAACTGGATTTTACAAGTGAGTCTCTTACTAGTGAGGATGAAAACAGGCACATTACCAAGTACTGCCTCCTTGGCTGCGATATACATGTGAAAAATATGATGCTCTGGCTCTGTCAGTGAAACAAGTTAACTCGTAGAATGAAATGACAATTAGTAGGCTTCTTAATTTTTTCATTATTTGGATGCGTGTACTACAGGTTTAATCGACAAAATTATATCTAAATACAATGAGACCTTTGTGTAGAAACAAAATAGATGTGAAGGTATTATCTTCAGCTTCAGACGGCCCCTACTAAATTTACCGCATATTCTCATTTCTGTTTGAAATAAAACATGTAGAGATAAAAGGAAATTTCTTTTGATAATATAATTCTGTATCCAATGCTGCGTAGGACACCAGATTTGAACTATGATTTCGAGAAAAACGAGGGCAAGCTCTGCCCTTACACTACGTACGGTGTCGGAGTCTCCGAAGTCGAGATCGACTGCCTGACTGGTGATCATCGACTTCTCAGAACCGACATCGTCATGGATGTCGGGGAAAGCATCAACCCTGCTATCGACGTTGGTCAGGTAAGTTAGTACATTTCACTCAAGAATTCCATTTGTTTCCTCACCTTTCCGCCCAATATTCAAAGATGACAATTAGCACTGCACTTATAGATTTCATATAGAATCATTTTCCTTAATTGATTTGATTTATGTAATTTCCACGCTTCCGTATTACTTGCAAACATAAGACTATTATGTTGGATGCTTCCATTTAAAAAGTGGACATTGAGTTGCATTCAGAAGACTACCTATCGAATAGGTTACTATATATTAGTATTTCATGGCAGTTACTATCAGATTTATTTTCAGTATTGGAAGTTCTATCAAGTTAGTTGTTGGAAGGGGGGTGGGGCATAAACCAGGGCCCTGTTTCATAAAACTTGTTATCAATTACTACAAGTTACAGTAATTGTTATAAGGTACTGAAATCGTGGCATTTGATAGGCTGAGAGCAAGTTTTTCATAGAAATGTATAATTGTTATTGATAACAAGTTTTATGAAACAACTAGGGCCCAGTTTTACCTTATGCTGGATACTCCACTGCTTCTCTCACACACTTAAATGACCAGAATAGTAACATCATTTCATTCTAACCCGCACACATTACAGATAGAAGGGGCCTTTGTCCAGGGGTATGGTCTGTTTGTCATGGAGGATCTACGATGGTCACCCAATGGTCAGCTCTTGACCAAAGGGCCTGGGTACTACAAGATACCAGGGTTTGGTGACGTGCCATTAGAGTTCAACGTGACTCTTCTCAAGAACTCATCTAACCCTGACAACATCTGCTCATCTAAGGTAATTTTGAATGGAGAGCTGATGAACGTTTCACTTGACTATCAGCTCAAGAAACCGACCAATAGTGACGGCCCATGAGACCAACAGCCCATAAGACTGACAGCCAACAAGACCGATAGTGTGATTCGATCTTATGATCACTTAAAAAATAACATGAGACCGACAGCCCATCAGACTGACAGTCAACGAAACCGACAGTGTGACTGGATTTTGCGATCACTTGGACAATAATAAATTTCATAGCCACGCGATACCAACATGGCCGGCTCATGGACAGTAGCTAATGAAAAGAGTGGGAATAAGTAGGGCATAAAATGTAAAACATCTTCCTGATTTCACCTTTTTTAAGAAAAGAAAATCTCGTTTGTTGAAGGGGCATCGGCCTATCTCACAGTTGGGGGGATAGAAATGAAATCCTTGCACTATACATACCATGATGGGATAGAATCGTATACACATTTCAGAAATTGGAGGGCAGCTCCCCGATACCGACCTGCATGGTCAGGTAACGCTGGAAAGGTGATTTAAAAAAAAAGAAAAAAGAGAAACTGTTGCCAACCGCTGCAAATGAAAACGAAATTTCTGGTTTGGGAGTTAGTTCTCCGAATAGTATTAGTAAAAAGATATAAACATTATGACGAAAGTCAGGTCGTGATTCATACTTGCTAAGTTGTTGATTGACCATGTAATTCAACAATCAAAGACAGGCAAAGAGAAACTCACAAGTGGGATAAAAAAAAATCCCCAAATATGTAAATTCCCTGACCAAACAATCAACAAAAACAAACAAACAAACAAGCAAACAAGCAGATCAACAAAAACAGAAACACACTTAAGAAACAAAGTCAAAAAGCAAGGTTGGTACAATCGAATTTAATATTAATAATATTACAACGAGAGGGCTTTACATGATTGACTGATTATCTCAAACAAACACAAGAATACTTAAAACATGTATGGTCAACAAGGGATCTAAAAGATCACGACGTTTCGTGTGCCGCTGGAACACTACGTCAGGTGATAAATAATTGTATTTACTCTGATTTGTCTGTACTACTACGTAGGCTTGCGGTGAGCCGCCTCTCTTCCTGAGCTCTTCAGTATTCTTCGCTATCAAGGACGCCATGATGTCAGCCAGAGCAGATGAAGGATTGACTGGTGTCTTTCGGTTAGACAGTCCCTCGGTAGCTGAACGGATCAGACTCGGCTGTGTGGACCAGTTCACCAGGATGGTAGGTTCTTCCCGGGTTCTTCATGATATAATAGTGGCGTAGCTGCATGAGGCAAATGGCCCCCAAAAAGGGGAGAAAAGAGGGCAATGTAGAAGGAAAGGGAGAGGGTGAGGCAATGTAAAAAATAAGTAGAGATAATTCCATCCAACACCCTTCGATTAATCTATAGCCTTGCTCTCTTGCATGCCATGAACATGACAGATGTGGTGCCTCTGTTCTTCCCCTATGACTACAACGCCCCCTTAATTTCTGAAGCCGTGCTACGCCACTGGTCTTTAATGTATAATAAATCAATCGCGAACATTATACATGTGTTATCTAATAAGAATGAAATTGTCGAGTTCATATATGAATGTTACATTTATAATATTTTTTTTGGATATCTGAATCTAATTGTCGGTGTTTTTTCGTTAACTGTAACATACAAAGGGAAGGTCCGTTTTAGATTGTGTTACGACTGGTTGAATTTTAATTCATTTAGTGCGAGATCGAATGATCAATTTTTTAATCGACCAGTTGCTATTATAATGGATGATATATTTTTATTTTACTCATGTAGGAATCCGTGTTAAGTGTTCTGTTCTTCTTTACACTACTAACCCGTTCCTTTCTCCCTCCCTCCCCTCCTCTCTCTCTCTCTCTCTCTCTCTCTCTCTCCCTCACTCACCCCTTCTCATTCTTTACTCGCTCCCTCTTCATTTCTTCTTCCCATTGCTCAGTTCCCTTCACCTGCACCAGGTACCTTCGAACCTTTCTTCGTCCGACCGTGAGGATTCAAGGGACAGCCAAATATCATACAACAGCCCAAAGGATAATGTTGATAATTGTCCGCGTTTATATAGCGCGTAATACATCGACGATGTCTCTAAGCGCTTAACAGAGTTATCATTATATACCCCGATCATCGGATTCAGGATTACCCGCACACAATGTATGCAAATTCTCCACTCCCTGGGGAACAATTAAGCCAGGTGCCATTTACAGATGATAAAGCAAACGTTCTCATCCTACCGAGTACCCATTTAACAACTGGGTAGAGAGTGCCAAATAATTTAGTGCCGGGCTGGGCTTATAGAAACAGCGATGTCTCTTATAGCAGTCAATATATATAATATAAGGATTTTTCAGGAAAAAAATGTATTTCGAGGCTTCAAACAGCGAATGGACCTATTGCCGATTTTAAAGATATTCTCGTGGAAGAAAGGTTGTTTTACCTTGATCTATATGCATCTAGTGATAAAAAAGATTTTCCTCGTAAATTCATTAATAAAGTTGATTAACCTAAACTGGATATCAAAGACAATTTTTCTTTAGGTGATCTAATTTCAGAGAAAGAGTGCTATGAAACTAATACATATCTTAAAAATGATAAGACACCGGGATCGGATGGACTTCCCATAGAGTTATATAAAATATTCTGGTATGATATCAAAGACTTGTTATGTTCCGTTTACAATTCCTCTTTGCTTGATATTACTTGATGTGACAGTGCACTTCATTTACTTTATCACTCAAGTTATTTGTTTATTGTACAATTGATGCATGCCATAAATACATATATATTTGTAATAGCACTTCCTCAGGCAATGTGCCTAGTATAGCGCCATCTATTGCTGTTCACTTGATATTAAACACTCAGAAGTCTACATGAACATGGTTGTGTTGAGGTTCAAGGATCCCCTTTTTGCCAAAGCATCGTGGGGATTTCGTTCATGATATTGTCATTAAGTCAGGCAAAGAGGTTAGTTTTGTTATATATTTGATGTATTTTTATGAATTGTCAAAACATAAAGTAGAAATTAGTGTGTGTGTATTGAACTTCATACTGAGAGATGTTGATGTTTATAGTATGTAATGTGATGTAAGGAATACAAGCCCATGCTGGTTTAATATGATGTATGTACATTTTACCTTGTATTAAGAACAATGATAACAGTGATGATACTGCTTAATAATTTGCTGAAGCACTAAGTAGAGATTTGGAATTTACTATTATCTAGCAATTGTTTAAACAAGCTATAGTGAAGTCTAGTTGAGACACTTGTAGTGTGAGTTTGGATTTATGTAAAGCCATAATGCAGATGGACTAGAATAGTGACGGGTTATTTAATAGGTTATGAAGATCAACACACAATGTACATTATTTTATGAGTTTCTCAAAGAGACTGTGTTATTGCTATATTGGTGATGCTATGATGTACTTGTATTTATGATTCTTTATCTGTGTCATTATTCCACAGTTTTCACGGAATGAAACGGAATGAAATGGTTACTCCAATCATTAAAGCTACGAATTCCCGTAGAAGCCTTTGTTCAGACATTTTATTTATTATCGACCTAGCTGCAGCCACATTACGATCTTCCGTTATGTTATCTATGCGAACAAGTATTATTACTTTGTTACAAAACATTTGTAAAATGGAAAATATTGACGGTTTAGCTTTGAGTATTGACTTTGAAAAAACTTTTGATATGAATGACTGGAATTTTATGTACGATGCTCTTCATATATTTGGATTTGACCAGTATTTTATCAATTGGGTGAAGTTACTGTATACATTTAAAGAGGGACGAGTTATTTGAGATAAAGCGTGGTATAAGACAGGGATGTCCATTGTCTCCATATCTTGTTATTATTGCAGTTGAAATACTTGGTTGTTCCTTGAGACAAAATAAAGACATTCATGGGTTAAAAGTATTAAATGAGGAATAATATGACGTCGATGTGCCCCCCTAAATGTTTATTTAAAAAAATCAGGAATTAAAGTGTCACAAAATGACCTCATAAATTTTCTCGAAAGTTTTGCTGTCGTTATCGTGGATATATTTTTATGATGTTGTTTTCTTACTTATACATCTTATGACAAGGCCATGTGTAATATTACCATTACTGGTGAGCATACTATAATACGCTCTATTCACAAATATAGCGGTAAGTACATCGATATGCATTCCCCCAATACAATAGATAACAGGATGGATCGTCATTGCGTTAATGGAGGAACATACCTGGAAGAACTGCACCCCTTTGACTGGCCAATCTTTCATTGCAGCTATGGCACTCTTGTTGATGGAAGATATTGCCAGGGAAGAATTGTCAGTCTGCAATTTCACCAGAAGCAAAAGTAACAACAAATACTGCCTGTTCTTCAAATGCTCATGCAGTTACTCAGGTAGAGCTAGAGAATAAGGACTATAGGCTGGGTTTAATTATGATTCAGATCAACTGCTAACATTTTCGTGAACAATGACGAGTACGAGATTTCCCGCTGTGTAAATCAAATATTTTAGAGACTTCCAGCGTCACTACTATGACTGTATTAGAACACATTTTATTGACAAATTTGTGTTTTAAGGTTTCTGTTTCAACATTTACTTCTGGTATTTCCTACCACTGTCACAGTGCATAAATTTCTATTTCCATCATAAATGGAGAAATTACTTATTAGAGAAAATTTGGAAAATCATCTTTTGGCCAAAATGGCAAGGGGTTAGCTCATTGTTTTTGCGAAAGATTGGACATTTTCCTTTTCGTTCATTTGGTCTCGCGTGCAGGTCGTTAATTTGATACAACTATCGTCTTTCATTTTAAAGTGTGTTAGGGAAAATTAGAGAAAATTATCAGTTTTTGGCAAATTTGGCAAGAAAGGGATTAGGTTATCATTTTGCGTAATGATTGAAATTTTCCTTTTTGTTTATTTGCTAATTTGTAGCATGGTGAAAGTGAAATCAGGTGACGCCAAAGAAAAAGATGGAGAGATGAGCTGCAACACAATACTGGGGAAGGGCTAATTGGTACCAACAGGCACTGAACAGAGTCATTTGGAGACGGCATGCTGAGGCCTTCATCCTGCAGTGGATCGATAATGGCTGAAAAAGTAAATAAAACAGTAAGAAATTGAAATTGTTTATTTTCTACATGTTGAAACTGACCTTGCTTATTTGTTGCATTGTTACTCAAGTCATTTGTTTATTGTAACATTGATGCATGACATGACTATATGCATATTATGTAATAGCACTTCCTCAGGCAATGTGTCTAGTATAGCACCATCTATTGCTTTACACTTGATAAACACTCAGAAGTCCACATGTACTTGGCTGTGTTGTGAGGTTCAATTATTTTGCCAGCGCATCATGGGGATTTGAGTCATAACATTGTGGTTAAGGCAGGCAAAGAGGTTAGCTTTATTAAATATTAAATGTTTTTTTATGAATGAATTGTCAAAACATAAAGTGGATATTAGTGTGTGTGTTTTGAAATTCATACTGAGAGATGTTGATGTTGACATGTAATGTAATGTAAGAAATACAGCCCATGCTTTATATGTTTATATGATGTATGTACATTTGACCCTGTATTAAGAACACTGATAACAGAAAAGATACTGCTAAATACTTTGAATTTTAATTATGAGAGTGCTGAAGCACTAAGTAGAGATTTAGAATTGATTATTGTCTAGTTCATTGTTTATTCAAGCTGGTGGGGGGGGGGCGTGGGATGGGCCGGGGGGGGGTGGGTGGGCATTACCCCCTCTCCACTAAAAAAAAGGGGAAGAGAAGGAAGGGAAAGGAAAGGGAAGTGAAAAAAAGAACGAAAAAAGGGTGGAGGGGGAGCCAATCACAAAATACCAAATACCAAATAAAAAGCAACGAGCAAACAAACGAATAAATAAATAAATAAATCAGAAATAAAAAGAAATAAATAAGATTACCTCCACTTATCACCTTATTAATCAATCATGATACACTGTTAAAAAGAATTTGTTCATTGGTAATTTTTACGTATTTTTTCCATGTAGAATTTACTTTAAAACATTAGTTTTGCCACTTACGCACTAAATTTAAGTCTTGCTAACTCAAACTTTCAATTTAGTAGAACATACGTGGAATATTTAAGTAAAATCAAATACATAAGAACTTTAAGTAATTTCAGCTTGTATTAATTTAGTAATTTTAACTCAAAATCAGAAATTATACGTATTACTCAAACAATTTATGTTGAGTTATCTTTTTAAAGTAAGGACCGATTCAGTGCGTAATAGAAATATTTACATAATTTATGAATATTCATTAAGACCAAATTAAACTCTTTTTTAAACAAAACAATTCTTGTTTGTGGTTGAATGAAAATTTAAGGACTTTAAAACATTTACTAATTCATTTAACATGGCTAAGCAAAGACAAGACAATTCTTAATTGTTACCCAGTTCAAAACAAATAAAAACTTGATATTTCAGGAAATTTTTAACCAATTTTCCTTGCTACGATCAAGTATATATAAAATTTGGAGCCTTTCAATATGTGTCGAATTGAAGCGTATGTAATAGTTTGTGATGGTGGTAGATATATATATACGGTTAAATCTTAAATAGAAGTAGTGTTAGTGATTAGTGATTAATCTTAAATAGAAGTAGTGAATGATTAGTGGATGTTACTTGTTAGATTAGATGGGTACCAATTCGTGCAATATGTAATCCTATCATAGCTTTTTTTTTATTATCTAAAATGATTACAATACTTAAATTATTTACGTTAATGAAACTCGATTTAACTGAGTAAAAATTTATTCAGCAAAATAAGTAAATTCTACTTAAGATGCCGTAGGTAATATTTACTTAATAAAAATAAGGCAAATCTTTTCCTCAATTTTATTGAGTTATTTCGACTATTATTTTTTTACAGTGTATCCCCCCTTCTATCTTATACTCTCTATCACCGATTTCAATCTTATCCCCTCTTTCTAATGTTACTCTCTTCCTTACTTTCTTTCCTTTTCTTTTTCATTCCTTTTCTCTTTCATTTGTCCTTTATATTGTCCTATTGTCTTTTGTTGCCTTCTACTATTTCTCCCTGTCACTGGCTCTCTCTTTCAGTCTCGGTCTGTCTCTCTCTCTCTCTCCTGTCCTGTCCTTTTGGATCTCTTATGGGGAGAAGGGTATTTGCTGTCTCAGCCTCCTGAATTCCTTTAATGTTCGTTTGTTGTTAAGGTACCCTTTTCTATTTTCGGAATTATGAACCCTTTTCCATTTTCGGAATTATGAACCCTATTTCATTTTTTGGAATTATGAATTCTTTTTCATTTTTGGACTTTTGAACCCTATTTCATTTCGGAATTATGCCCCTTTTTCATTTTCGGTAATACAAGCCTTCGGAATTATGAACCCTTTTATATTTTCGGAAATAAGAACCTTCGGAAATATGAACCATTGTTCATCTTCGGAATTATGAACCTTCCGATAAACGAACCTTCGGAATAACGAATCTTCGGAATAATGCAACAAATGTTCGGAATTAACCCTTTTTCATTTCGACTATGACACTTCTACATTTAGAATATGAAGGCTAAATGATTGGACATTTTCCTTTTCGTTTATTTGGTCTCACCTGCAAAGTCGTTAATTTGATAGAAACCACTGTATTTAATTTTAAAGTGTGTTTGTGATATATATAGTCATGATACATTTTTGAGTTACTACAGGATGATGTGCCTGTACATGATCCCTTAAAAAGTACTTTGATGTCGTGGACTAATGTATACGTCACCGGACTGTGGATTACATGGTTTGCTGTCGGAGTCCTGACGTGGCACTATCCTTTGGCAAGGCATTAATCTACATTGCCACTTCCCACCCAAGTGAATTTATTCCTTGAATGCTTCTAGAGCCTTGGGGAAGCTGGGTTAATAATACTACTTTATTGACTGTATTCCATCTTGTTACTCGTCTTGTTTTCTGTTTCTCTTTCAGGCTATCATCATTGCAATTATCGAGTAGAACGGATCGGACTCCACTACGAGATGAAATTCCTCCAGTACGCCCAGTCCAATCAGTGCAAGCATCAAAGCGATAGTTCAGTCAGCTATGCGGCTGCTGCCCTCACCATGAGCTTATACAACTTCAATCTGTGTTACGCCCTCTGTATGTCTTAGTTAAGCTCTGAAACCTGTTTCTCAAAAGTTTCATGCCACGAAATATTTATCAAATCACTCAAACATATCTGAAATGTTTTATATCGCAATAGTTTCTGGTTTCATAATACTTTGGAAAGAAAATTGATTACTTGGCTGTTTCTGAAGAGAATATCATTTGTATATTACTGTGCTAGCTACAGGCTGAACGCAAGTCATTTCTGGCTCTTAGGGTAAATTCTGGACTTTTAATCAAATTTGTGGATATCCCATTGAAAGTTGTGTATTAAAATTAGTACGCATTCCAATGGGATGTTGGCAATGTTTCATATTCTAGATCCAGTCTTCAAAAATGTGTTTCTTTAAATAATTAATTTGTCAGATGCAGGGCCTCTTATTGGACGTGTTATGTTAGTAGGTATCAAGTAATCAAGAATTTTGCATTGATTTTTTTAACTTTATTGATGTGTCAATCTTTGGATATACATATATCAATTGTAATGCCATTTTTTGTGTAATGTATTTATTTTGTTAGGATTTAGAATGAAAGTTTCCACTGTAAATTTCACAAAAAGATGAATCATGGAATTACTTCCATATTTTCTTTCAGTTATCTTGTTAGTGAACTCATTTAATCATTGACAATCAAGGAGGGTTTCAACATTTCATGTAATATAAAAATAGGGTCCAATCAAGAAGCTAAATTGCAGGACCTTTTTTTAATCGTCACATGCTCTTTTGTTTTCTCTCTCTCTCACTCAATAATAAAGCATGATGTTTAAAATCTATTGCAGCAATATTACTCCACCTCCTTCTGCATACTCTGAAAAGCCCATAATTTATTTGCCAAACAAACTGTAATCTATGCTGATGTAGCAGTTGTTTTGGTCCATGTCCTAGGACAGAAATCACCAAGAGATATCTGTCCGGATGCACTGAAAGAATGTATCACTAGGTTTAAATGAAGGTTATTTAGGTGATAAAACTTTGAAATGTTTAATTATTGGACATTTATTTTCCATCTGCAGTTTGAGAGAAAGAAGCTTAGAAAAATGTGCATGTCAGTTCAGTAACTGTGCATCTGTCATGGCAATGGGGGTTAAAAGCTCGCTCAGATACGATGCAATAAACTGCCGCTAAAAAATGCTCATATTATTAAAACGTGTAAACCAATGGCAACCGTGTGCAACAAAGGTCCTGCGTGTATTCACTAAGGTCTGTTTAAGAGAATATTGTTGAGCGTTTGACAACTTTACATCATTCAACAACAAAAAGCGCTTGCAGTTTTGCAGCACCATAATCTGAACAAGGCCTATTTGGAGGACTGGAATTGTGGGTTGACCAAACTTGCCGTTACTCCAGCGCAGACTGAAGCATGCTCTATCATCATTTGTATATCATAACAGTTATGGTTAACATTTTATGTCACACAGAGCAAATGTATTGAATCTTTGTACTTATGATCACTTGTTCAAGGTAGTGTCTTTGACTTGGAAAGCATTGGTAAATGGGTTAGAGCGGTAGGTGGTGTTTTTGGGGAAGTTAATTAACCAGATTTTAACGATGTAGATCTTATTTGTGGTATTGGTGGTAATATGTGAAAGGAAAGAAAAGGTCTACCATGTACAAGTTTGGTAAGCCTCCCCCTAAAAATAGTATACCCCAAACCCCAAACCCCAAACCCCAAACCCCAATTTTATAGTTAAGCCAATTCAAAGTGAAACATTATCAAGAACCATGTTTTTGATATGATTTCCTAATAGCTTTTTTTCTCCATGTTCTTTCAACATTTTCAGGCATAATAGCGTTTTTTAAATTTCACATACTCTTATATTCATGTATGATGTCTATTAAAAAAAAAATAGGACAAAGTCTTGTTTCATAAAAACCTTGTTATATATTACAATAGCCATGGATCCATGACAAATTTGCTTGTAACCAATCAACTGCAGGGAGTTCCAGGCGCGGATCCAGGATTTCTTAGGGGGGGGGGCCCAACTTCATTTATTTTTTGCTCCCGAAAATTTGAAAATCGCGCCGGCCGAAAAGTCGCTCAGTGGGGGGGGGGGGGGGGGGGGGGGGGGTGGGTAAGCGGACACTTTTTTTTTTTTTTTTAAGTCCCAAAAAAAATCGCAACGACTCAGCCAGCCGAAAAGTCGCTCAGTGGGGGGGGGGGGGGGGGGGGGGTGGGTAAGCGGACACTTTTTTTTTTTTTTTTAAGTCCCAAAAAAAATCGCAACGACTCAGCCAGCCGAAAAGTCGCTCAGTGGGGGGGGGGGGGGGGGGGGGGGGGGGGGGTAGTGAGCACATTTTTTTTTTTTTTTGGTCCTCGAAATTTTTTAATTTGCACCCCCCCGCTTGAGCGCCAAGGGGGGGGCCCAACCCCCCAAAAAGGTAAAAATCGCGTGATTTTACATGATTTTTTTCTCAAGGGGGGGGCGGGGGACCTGGGCCCCACGGGCCCCCCCCCCTGGATCCGCCACTGGGGAGTTCTTGGTTATATCAATTATTGCAACTTTTCAGGTCAGTGACACTATCTTGTCAAGTAACTGTAGAATATTTGAATCAAATACGATAGTACTATTGAATGCAAATGAATTATGTATAGAGCTCAAAGATATTCTATTCACAGGCAGCCATTGACAGGCGACATGGGTGTAGATAATAAAGAAAGAAAAACAAGAATATTATGAGGGTTCAGTGACACAAAGAAGAAACTCCATATTTTGCCAAAATGAGTATTATATATAAAATTGTTCAGAAAAATGTGGGCTTTCCAGGAACCACCCAACACCCCATCGAAGTCAATGGCTAGTGAAACATAGACTTACCGGTAACTCCTTAAGGCCCAAGTGCTCAGTGACACATAAACCAATTTTTCTAAAAAATGGCCGAAGTGGAGTAACGTCTTTGTGTCACTGACCCCTCAATAATTTGCATTGATTACTACATGTAGTAAAGACCAATAATATTATTTGATGTTAGCGCTCTGAGCCTTATGGGAATGGCGCCCTAAATGTTCATTGTATTGTATTGTATTGTATTGTTATATTGAAGGCCAAAGTGAAGGTAAGTTGTTGTGTTTTACCTATGAGATCTGGTGATATCACTTCATAGTCAAAGGTGTAACACATGATCGCTAGAGAATATTAAAATGGCCCCCTAGTTTGCAATCTTTGAATAACCTTTTCCATAAAATATATCTTCTTTTTTTGCATAAAAACAGGTAGAAATTAGGCTCTAAAGATATAGCCCTTATATAGAACTTATGTTACTCTTGCAAAAAGTACCCTTTTTTGTGCATAAAGCTGTAAATGCACATGTTTTCGAACATTGTGAACAAATTTCAAGAATTTTTTCTTGCTCTTTAAAATGAAATGGGGTATCCCTTTTTTTCAAAATCTGCAAACATTTCAATGTTGGTGTACACCTCTGAAAATTGTATTTTTTAAATAAATGTATTGCTCTTTAACAAAAAATACCCCCTTTCAAATCAAATTTAAAATTACCCTCTTTTTACATGGAATTGCTGCTAACTATCATGTGTATAGACAGTCGATATAAAGTGACATCATCAGGCTTGGAGAATAATTACTTTATGCTCTAAGGGTGTGACATAAGCTTAAATTGTGCAAGGATAAAACTAATGCGCGATTTTGATTAGCTCCCCTAGGAGATTGTTGCCAAAAAAACTAGTTCAAATGTTTTTCTGCACACTCATGAACGGAAAAGTAAACCAAAATGTTCTTTACTCTCCCCACCCCTGTATTCACCCAAGTTACCCCAGAGCAAAGAGTAAGCTGGTATGAACTGGTAAATTTGCTTTTACTGAGATTTTATGAATCGTGAAAAACGATCACTTCCAAAAATTATCCCTTGAGGGGGTAAAATTGTCATTTCAGAAGAAATCTCAAAAAAAGAAGGGGGAAAATATTTCATGAAAAACAAAATCTTGGTAAAAGCAAATTTTCTAAGACAAAACAATGAAAGAAAGTCGATGTATTCAATTATGGGGGAATTAGACAAATCTATTGCAAAAATATAAGTTACAGAGAGAACATGTATGATTCTTTATGCAAATAAAGTATAGTAACAAGACATGAATGATTTCCTGCATTTTATTTTGTCTGGAGTACACACCCCTCTGTTATCACCAAAAAAAAAAATCTCCACACATCATTTGCATATATATAAATATTTATTACCCATCTGCCCCAACAATTCAGCACCTTATGCAGATATCCCATGAAGACAATATGACCAATGCCACAATAGCAGACTGGTGTTCATTTTCCAGAAGTAGAGCTTAGAAGGCAGATGTAACAATGGAAGCAAAACAATAACTGCAATCTGAGATTTCTAGCCTAGCTTCCAGGATAAAGAAGTTTTCTTCCTCTCAAGGGAAATATGATAGGTTGACCCTGATATTAGACTAACACCCCTGCCATTTCACCTCTGTAGAGCACGAACAGAGTGCTGTAGAGAGAGTGACATGGCAGGGATTTTAGTCTAATTCCAGGGGCAACCCATTATATTTCCAATGACGGGGGAAGATTGCCTTAACCTGGGAGCCAGGCTAGAATAGTCCTGGTCATATCATCTCGAGACAAGAGAAGATATTGAATGGTTTTAAGGATTAACCAACAAGAGTAGACAGTAGACTAGCATTCTAAAAAGCGAGTCCAAACTTGGGAGTTCACAATGAAAATCTTCAACAGCAATCAATAATCAAACCATCTTGAATCAAAACTAAATATAGTACAAGTAATCGGTTGTTTAATTCTTATGTCCATTTCATGGATTTTAATCACTTGAAAGTGACAGAATTTTAGAAATTGATTCCAAACGTTCAAAGGCATGTTCAACAATACAATGAGTTTCATTGTGTACTCCTCCAAAGGTATCATAACCCATTCTGTTGTCTGCACTCCTGTGGGAATCTTTGCTTCTCTTTTTAACTCTATCAGTTCATTGTGCTTTTTTTCCTTTCCTGCCTTTGGTTTTAGTACTCATCCTTCCAAATGTATTTTTAAACAAGGAATATTATGTAAGACCTGTCTCATATTATGTACATTGCACTGAATCATCCTTGTATGCATCTTACACCTCTTCAGGTGCATACACATACAGTTAGTATCACAGTGCATAGAGTACAATTTTGAAAAGAAAGAAAAGATCAAATTTAATTTGATAGAAATTAATGGACACAATAAACATCAATTTCAAAGTTCAAATGGAGATGCATAAAATGAAAGCCTTAAATCTACTGTAAGGGTTTGAAATTATTTCCCATTTTGTAATAAACGCAATTTTTTATTAACTTTAAATTTACTTTTTAATGTCACGAGTGCATGTTTGAAAACATTGTACAGAAATTTACTACAAATTTTTGAAACTTAAGTTTAATGGAAGTTTTTGTTTTAGTTTTTTGTTTGTTAGGGATTTCTTAAAGACTGTTTTGACATCTTTTAGTTTTTCAACATAATTTAATTTGGTATTACGAGTGGTACCCTGTCACAGACTTTTTTTATGAGGTAATATTGTAAGAGATGCAATGATATAGCTACTATACAAATATATCACCCATCATTACATATAAAATGTATTTGGAGCATTTTTGTAGTAAGATTGTATAACTTTAGAATAAAAGCATCGTTTAACAATGTTAAATCTGAGATGCCTGGCCCTACGTGTTATCAGTGTCTGTGATATGGTGTGATATTGAAGCCCTAACAAAATTGCGCTTCAAAATGATCATGAAGTGCCTCAAAAAAGTAAAAGGTTTTACCATACTCATTTCCCACAATAGACTCTAGTGTCATAAAAACCATTAGGAAAACAAAAAATGAAATTTCGATTTTGATTCATAAATATCTTGATAATCAGACAGGGGATCGGCTTGTAAAAGTCATGGGATTTCTGACTGGCCTAAAGGTTTATAATTATAATTGCAGCATAAGCTTAATCCAGGATTTTGTTTCAGAATCTGAGTCACTTTAAGCATTTCTAAAAATATATGTAAAAATGACCTACACAAATGTACAAATGCACAACGGGAAGCATGTCCCTTAATTCTCCTACCTAGGTAAAATCAATGAGAACTAACTTGTTAGCATTACTGTCCATACTTCAGATGTACAGAGTATTTAGTTAAATCATGACTGGAAGTATTGAAAATATATCAATACTATAAGTATAAAGACAAAATGTTATATTATAGGGATTTATATATACTTGAAAAAGGTACTATGAAACATGGTTTAAAAAATATTCCCATTTTGTTTTGTTATTGTCCATCAATTTATAAAGATAGAGGTGTCATGGTCTAGTGGATATGTCACCAGAGTGAGGATCGCATGGTTTGCGGTTCAAGTCCCGCTGTGGCACTAATGTCCTTTGGCAAGACATTTTTCAAGGAAGAATTCCTTGAATGCTTTAGCGCATTATCATGGCGGCTCAGCTACAGCCAGGTAATAAGTTGATATTTTGTATTAAGCTTAGTGGAGTTTATTCCCATAGAAGCTGAAAAATAGATCATTTCTTTTCATTTCTGAAAAATAGATCATTTCTTTGTTAGCTGAGAATATCATCTATCTATCTGTTTCTTTTCTTCCTTCAGACTGTGAGTTTAAATTTTGATCTAAATGCCCAGAATAACAAAAATAGTCGGTTTGTTCCTCTCAAGATTCATTACTCAGTCTTAAAGATTCTTAAAGTTTCAGTGAAGCATATTTTGGAGTAGGTGAAAGATTGAACAGATCTACCGGTAGTCAAGATCAGGATTCTGAATCTGTAGAATATTTCTTTTGTTTCTTCTTCAGTTATAGAGCTATTTAAAAGGTATCACAATATAGAGGCAGGATGCCTTTTTCATCTGGTGTCTACCTTTAAGACCTTCCCATGTAATTCTGTTATTTTAAGCATTGTTTGTAAATGTATTATCTTACTTTGTTTTGGTTCAAATTGTAATAAGACGTTTAACAACTTGTATAGTTGGTAAAGTTACAATTCTTCACAACATATCTTTGTTTTGGTCCAGTGGATAAGTCTTGGCACTGTGAACCACAAGGTACAGGGTTCTATCCCTGTAACAGCACTGGCAAGACATTAATCTACATTTGTCGCACTCAAACCTGGTGAGGTAAATGGGTAAACGGCTAAAGTCGGTGTAATAATAATAATGGAGTGCCAGCTAGGAGTGGCAATGTGCCAGACATGAGCACTTTACAAGATTCCACTACAATTCTTCTTCTTATTATTATCCATCTTTTGTTTTGTGTAAAGTGTGTAAAGCACTTTTGTGTTAAGCTTTATGTAAATTTGATATATTAATCGTTTTAAATGAATATCCCTACAACTCCATTTGAACACTGAAATTGATGTCATGTCAATGAATTCCACATTTTTAACAAACAATTTGATACAATACGAGACAGGACTTCCCAAAATATTCTTTGTACATACGCGGAAAGTACATGTACAAGTCCAAAACATACATGTACACATGACGAAGGAAGAGTCACTGACCCGTAGCAGGATAAAACAGAGGGCACAAGTCACTCATGAGGAGAAACAAGGAGAGATTCAAGAGGGCAAACAGTCAGGATGGGTTACAAACTCTTGGGAAGAGTAACATTAAAATCTTGTACCGTTGAAAATGTCTTGATCAATTTTTCAAGATGTTGCTTCACACCATATTGACATAAGAACATCATAACTGATTAATGGTTAGTTTGACTCGTAATGGTACGATTATTGATTCTTTGGTCGAGTTCCCATCTTGAAATCTTCCATTTAGACTGGCTTTTGACGGGTGCTAGACCCAGAACACCAGTCTACTATGCTGACATCAGGTCATCACACATGGTTGGTTATACCCTTAAAACAAATTTCATAAATCTTCAAATGTCTTAGTGATTTGACTGAACTGGTTTAGATTGCAGATATTGTTAAGTTTCCACTGCACAATCTGACTTTGAGCTCAAAACTTTCTAGAAAATGATCACCAGTCTGCTATGTGGACATTAAGTCACATTGTCATACATGGGATATTCTACATGGAGGTACTGAACTGCTGGTTGGATGAGAGCATGAATATTCATAATATGCAAATGATATCCAGGGGGTTTGAAAACAGAGGGTACTTGAAAGAGATGGGTTTGTCTGTACTCCAGACAACATGCTATTACAAAACTATAACAATAAATCTTAAACAGGTAACGATACAGTTCATGCAAATCAATAAATCTATGGAGCAATATTGAACGACTATGCATATTGCAGGCTCCCAATGAAAAATCATCTAATTATTCTTAAATCCTAATGCAGGAATTTGGCAAGGCCATATTTTGCAGTCACACTTTCACATGAACGCTAGCCATAAGCGCAAATTAAAGCTATTTTTGTGATGCAGTTTAGGATGTGGCTATTCTGTGGCATTTACGTCACATACGTGGCTTTTGTGGGGAGAACGCGGTGCTTTCTAAAATGTTCAAAATAACACCATTTAAAATTAGTCCATAACATGGGGACTATGTGGCACTAAATGGCTGTATTCAGGGATATATGCCATTACAAGGTTTTTACATAAAAGAACATGGCGTAATGTCATGTTATGTAGTTGGCTTTCAGCAGCCTTATAGACCCTACGTTTTTTATTTATATAAACAAAATAGGTCCTACATGAAAAGTTTAAGGCGAGGCTTTAAGTGAAAGTGTAACTGTAGCCAGGATTATTCATTGAAATCTAAGTACACACTTAAGATTGAAGAGAGGTTATTAAAGAGATGTCTGCCCATGCATGTATGCTTCCAGCCTTCAGACTCAAGAAACCTGTTGCCAGTCTATCATTGACATCAAATACCCACAATGGGAGCTTGTCAGATAAACTCATTATGAAATGTCAGATAGCACAAATCCTATACCGGTAAATGGTTTTGAATAAGCGACAGATTAATCGGACAACCTCCTTCAAAATGTGATTGAAAAGATTTGGAAATAGTCCCCTATCATGTTTTCTCTCCTCCAGGTGAGTCACATCTAGTTAGCATTTTTTTAAGATTAATATTTAATTTAAACAAGGAGATAAGCAGTAAATAGCAAAAGTTATAGAAAATTGACAAAAGGACGTTCAAACAATTGAAAGCAACTTTCAGGAGGATTTGTGCGAAAGATGAAGGCATGCATGCATGTACCTGAGTCTACATCACTTCCCTTCATGTAATACCTAATACATCTCATCTGAAGTTTAAAAAACTTTCTAAAAACATGAAAGACAGTAGTTTTGGCAAAAATTCTCTGTGAAACCCCCATACACTTTGATTTCATTAAAAAAAGAAAATTATTGCAAATTGCTTTGTAAACAAATTTGCAGTTCAAATCCTACATATTGATCTATTTTTAAACCTTAACAGAACCTACTAATCAGAACTTATAAAATAGTAGATCAATAATTCAAAATGATCAAGATTTAAAAAATCATTCCCTTACATATATATACACAAATTTATGGTGCTTGGACACCTCTATGTTCCAAGTTCTTCCAAACAAATGGGCATAATAGAATTGTAATGGATTTTTTGTTAAGAAAGGCAGGATTTTCGTTCGCATGTTGCCTTCATGGCATCACATCCCAGGGCGGAACCAAAATCATATGAATCAATTATGATATGAATAGTACCTTTTGCGTTAATTGTACTGATTTCTTCAACCTTATCATAATTAGTTCTCATATGATGTATTTCCATTGCATCATTGGACCAATTTTAAAATGTTAATTTCTTTTAACTTCATTATGCATCATAAAATGCATTGACCAATTTACAATAGGATCGGACCATTATCAGACCATGTGTCAATTTGGCCCCATAATTCTACTTTCCATCACTGCATATTGAGGTAACTGTTTTGTTTTAACAACCGATGTCTCATTCTTTCAATTAACAGGATTGCCAATTACACATTCTACAAAATTACATAAAATAAATTTCAGAAATAGAGTTGCTTGATAATAAACAGAAATGTTGTCCTTCAGAAGAGCAGTACCTAATCACACACCTTTCTATATCCTATATCGCATTTCTTATGTTACAATGCCTAATATCCTTATCTACATTCTGCATACAGTAGTGATTCCAATATATGTCTTCTAAACTTCTATCTGACTATATCCTGAACACCCTATTTCATCACCTACACTGTTCTCACAAGTTTTAACTGTATATTAAACTCTATCTATGCTACATGTATATAGATATTTCCCTCTACATAATAAATCTATTTTATTGCGATTCTCATCTGCCTTTCTTGAAACTAAGCTGTACTTGCACATGTACCTCACCTTTTAAACATACATCCTTTCTCTATCTATAATTCCAACATTCCCCTTTACAAATGTTGTACAATGACTACCTACAAATATGAAGGCCACATGTCTACAGGAGCAATTTTATCCCCTCCCCTATAAAATGTAGAACCTGTCTACAATATCAAATTTAATCGTTTCTTTCAGTGGCCTTTAGAATCAGATTTGACTTGATTCACTGCTTTAGTTCAATGAAATTAATATAATTCTATATGAATTGACATCTGGTCAATCCTCCGTTTGTAACAATAAAAGAGAAACTATCTTTGCTAAATTCCATATAAAACGAATACAAAAATCTTTTCCAACAAGTACATGATAAATTCTCATTATCTCCTACCATCCCAGAGCATTATGTCTGAGTAATAAGTACTGATATTATTATATCTCTTTACCTCGATCCTCTGCACTCATTCATAAACCAAGTTTAATGCATCAGCTTCAAATAATTTTCTTTCAAGGCTGTCACTGAGTTGGTGATCAGCATTTTAAACAAAAAGTATTTTAAGGATTTGATTCAAATCAATGATCTTCAAATTCATGATTTTAAATAAATCACTGCCAGTGTTTTTTGCCGACCCTTGTTCTATTGCCATAGTCTTGCAACACACCACTTGGCTATTATTACCTTTCAAATCATATACCTAATATATATAATTGCAGTAGTTTCCCCTCCAATGTAGTCATCACATCCTTTCTGCCATATGTCCTTGGTCCATCACCATACCAGTTCATGATTGTCTACCTCTCCATCAGCATTCTAAATAATTCCTCTGGAATCCTCATCAACCCCTCACAGCTAGGTGCACATCTAAGCTATCAATCTCTGGTCTAGGAATTCAGTTGCCTCTCCATCACTTCCCTATACATACCTTCTAGTATCTTCATCAACTACTCATAGGTACCTGTCTCTGCTATCCAAACCTGGCCAGGATCACATCAGTTCATGACAGTCTGCCTCTCCACCAGTTTCCTAAACATCCCCTCCGGTATCCTCATCAGCTCCCCATAGGTACCCGTCTCTGCTATCCTACCAGAGTCCAGGACTGCAATCATGTCTGCGTTCTTGATGGTTGACAAGCGATGGGTGATGGTGATGGCTCTCCTTCCAACCATCAATCTCTCAAGAGCTTCTTGGACCAAGTACTCACTCTCAGCATCCAAGGCACTAACCAGGAAAAACAAAATAAAAGGACAGAAACTACGATTACTAGGTCAATATTGTAATTTGATCAGCTTTTTGAGAATCTAGTTATGGATGATTTAAGGCATGCTAACATGTTATGCAGTAACCCATAACCCAGCAAGTGTGACGTAGGACCTTGGTTGCCCTCAGCTACTTTTGTCCATACCCTTTGCCATTGATTTACACATTAAACAGCCACCTCGGTTTACAGTGCATATTTGAATGAGCCTTCAATCAATTTATATAAAATTCATATTTTATTCAATTAAGAAAGATTTAGGCAGAATGTGGTTTTCACATTTTAGAAATTGTTTGTGAGCTTTCTCCGTGTGTTTAGGTTAGTTTGGATGAAAGTCATAAATAGAAGTGTCCCCTAAAAAGTATTGATCTTCATATGCCCTCATATTCAAAATATGATCAGAATCAGCAAAAATGTTAGGACCAAACAGTCATGCCATATATTTTTGTGTTAAGTGCATGTGCTTTTATCAAGACTTTGTCATTTTTTATCAATTTTACAATTCTAAAACCTCACAGTATAAACCAATTCCTATTATACTAAATAATCAACTGTTCAAATTTGCTTCAAGCCAATATCTTTCACAATCTTATGGCCGAACTAGAACTCAACTTTATATTTGAAATATCAAGTAAAGTAAGCATCAAGGAAACCTACCTTGTAGCTTCATCAAGGAGTAAAATCTTTGGATTCTTCAAGACTGCTCGAGCCAGGGCTATTCTCTGTCTTTGACCACCTGGTAATGAGATGAAAACGTGAAATAATGAGAGACAGAATATTTTCATGTGCAAGAGCCTATAAATCAACTAATTTTATATCCATACATTGTACATTTAGTTCTTAAACTTAGGTCTGATGTGCAAGTTTTCATAGAATTTAAAAAGTACAATTTAGTGATTTAAGCATTTGATGCTATCGATCATACCATTTTAGTAATTAAGAAGATATATATGGGTGTCAATCAATCTATCATTTCCATTGTGTGACTTCCTGAGAAACAGATCCCAAAATGTCTACCTCGGTGGGATTACCTCTCAAGTTCAATACATAACATGTGGTGTCCCACAGGGCATCAAGCTTGGCCCAATCCTATTTCTGATCATGATCTATGATGCTGCAGATTTCACCTCCGATAGTTGGGAATATGTTGACGACCTAATCACAATCTCCCCAATTTCATACGACAGGCACCCACTTCTGCAACATTCAAATCTTCAATGAAAACGCACCTCTTTGGCCTTAATTAATTAGTTTAAACTATCCTTACTTACGTGCTTTGTTTTGACCATGTTAGCTATCTCTATATTATGTTATTAACTATGTTAAGTTAGTCATTTTAGTAGTATAAGAGTTGTATTTATCTGTGTTGATTCCTTTTATTTGATTATATATATGCTTGTACAGCGCAAAGAGAAACTTATGTTTATTTTGCGCTATATATAAATATTGTATTATTATTAATTGCAAGATCAGGTCTCCCAGTAATGGTCTAGTACTAAGCATATGACGCCCAAACCGTCAAAATGTAAGATAATTAACATATGCTTCATGCGAAACCCTCCATCATTCCCTGAAATCAAGATCGGCGATACTGTTCTTCAGGAAGTACACTTACTCCCGGTTAAGTGAAGACGATGCTCAAGATTATAATGTAGTGAAGACAGCTATATTACAGCTGTACTCGCTTACTAGTGACGATTTCAGAAAGAAATTTCGGAGTTCAAAACCTGATTCGGGAGAGACAGCCGAGCAATTCATCATCAGGCTCCGGAGCTACATGTATATTGGCAAATGGATTGAGATGTTGAGACGCCAGAAGATGTTCACAGATGTAGTCGAGCTATTCCTCACAGAGCAGTTTTACAATACCTGCTCGAAAGATATGGAGAATTTTATAAAGGAACGAAAGCCGAAGGGACTCAAGGAGGTCATAGAGATTGCTGATTGCTTTCTAGAAGCAAGATCGGGATGGCAGGGTGGGACTGGTAAGTCACACACCATTAAACACAATTCTCTTCCTCTGCATGCAGGCTCGAAACCAGTAGACAGGTCGCAAATCCATCCTGGTGGTTGTTTTATCTGCAGGAAACTTGGGCATCAGGCAAAGAATTGCACACTACGGAAGAGGAAAGAGGTTGCAGCTGCGGGAGCTGAGATTCAGACTGAATTGGACAGGAAGTCGAGCATGCCAAAGCAACCTCAGAGACAGGTCCATGACAGAGATACAGATTAACTCCCGGAGTCGACTGGTCGGGAAAAGAGAAGGGTGAATCGTCATGAGTCAGAAATGTATGAAGTTAATGCATGTTTGGTAAAAGATTCTTGTTTCTTATGCACAGATGTAGACAGTAAAGTGACTGAGATAAAATTGGAGTTGGCATTGCCAATAGTTAGTGTTGCTTGTGGAGCTAAACCCCTCCAGCTTATGCCAGTCAAAGAAGGGATCATCAACGGCACGCGTGTCAAAGTCTTGAGGGATAGCAGATGTTCCACAACATTTGTGAAGACGGGACTTATCAAGCCAGATCACTTTACTGGGGAAGATAGAAGGTGCCTCATGATAGATCATACTATAAGGACGTTCCCCGTTGCTAAGTTAACGCTCGACTCTCCCTTCTTCATTGGTGAGTTGAAAGTAACTGTGTGTTGATAATCCCATCTATGATGTAGTTCTTGGTAATATTCCAGGTGCTCGAGAACCAAAGGAACCGGACAAAGATTGGAATGGTGATACATGTGTAGCTGTAGAAACAAAAAATCAGCAGAAGAAAGAAACCAAACCTATCCAAAAGTTGAAGGTACCAAAGCAGACTGACGTTGCTACCGCTGAAGAATTCCGACAAGAGCAAGCTAATGTCACTGTTAGGAGTTACTTTGCAACGTAATATGAAGTGGGGTCAACAAATTGATCGCATCGTTCAAAAGGCTTTGAGAAGATTATCTATGTTGTGCATCTTGAATAAATACAATGCTTCCTTGAGTGATCTAGTTACGATTTACGCATCCCATATCTGTCCCATTCTGGAGTACCATGCCTTTCCTGTCTGGTCTTGTTCAATCACTTGTCAACAGTATGACAAAGTTGAGAGAGTTCAGAGGCGTGTGACCAAGATCATTCTCGGTTTCATCCCTCTCACCTATGATGAAAGGCATAAGAGTCTTAATCTACCCTCCCTTCAAGCAAAAAGAATTGAGCTTAATAAGAAATTTGCCCACTTGCTACTGACGTCTCAACAGAGACTACCTCCCACCATCTAAAGATTTCTTGCCCAAGTTTTGCCCCCTCCGTAGTAATCAAGGTTGGTCATTCCTAGGTGCAGGACTAGCCGATATCTAAATTATGCTGTTTCTTCTCTTGTTCGTACATTTAATAATCCTTGTTTCTCTCTCTCTCTCTCTCTCTCCCCCTTCCCTCTCACTCTCTCTCTCTCTCCGTCTCTTCATTACTCCTCAGAATCATTCTAATTGATAAACTCAAATAATTGTATACGTTATATTTTAATAATGTCATATTATAACTGTTTTTTTAAGTCGATTCCAATTTGTTAAATATATATTTCTGTGTTGTAACCCCTTCAACTGAAACCTAATGTTAATTCAGGTTTTAAGGCTTTGATCATTGCCTATTTTCAAAATAACATTTTCCCTATATTTTTCGATTATTTGGTTACTCAACATTATTGTCTGTTTATCTGTTACCATTACCCTATAGCAGTTTATTGATTTGTCGATCTTGACCATTACTTTCTATTACTTTATTTTGGTATTGTATTGATCGAAATGTATTATTTTTTCATCTTTATTGCCATCTGGTACTTGTTATACCTGTCTGTTTTGCTCACTATTGTATATTTACTGTATCTATAAGTTTATTATATAACTTGTTAACATGATCAGTTTTGGTCCTTGGACCTTTGAACCATGTATACTTATATGTCTTTTCAAACCAAAAAAAAAATTAAAAAAAATTAAAGTTATTTAAAAATTTTGCAAAAATACGCCTAATCATTATCTTCAGAGATTAAACATGGCTTAATCTCTTGAATTTTGTACTAACATGTTGATGGAAAATCCAGAAAATTTGTCATGTGCAAAAAGTGCTCTAAAAGTTGGCCAAATGATACATGCACACTTTCTCAAAAGGAGGGATGACAATGAACTCACATTCCCACTTGTTTACCAGAAACTAGTAAAAAAAAAAAATTAAAAAAACTAGTTTTTGTCTTTGCAAGGGCTTCTTCCTAAAAGAACAATGGTAAATGACAATGACAATGTCTACACAAATTCAATATGTCTCAAAATCAGTACATTATCAGTTACGCAATTTGGGTTTTATTCGTAAATATCTTAACCGTAGTGCCACTGAAAAAATAACTCATGCTTTAATTTCTTCTCGCTTGGATTTTGGTAATGGCCTTTTGTTTAGTTCGCCTCACAACCTACTCGCAAAATTACAAAGATTACAGAATGCTGCTGCCCGTGTCGTGACCCTGTCCAACAAGTACAGTCACATCACACCAGTCCTCAAATCACTCCATTGGTTGCCCGTAGAAAAACGTGTTGTTTTCAAGATTATTTTGCTATTATTTCACTGTATACATGGCTCTGCTCCGCAGTATAACATCGGCTTGATTAAGCATTACTTTCCTTCTAGACAGCTACGTTCTCAAAACTCTGGCTTACTTGTTACTCCTAGGGTTAAAACAAAGTGGGGGGAGCGAACCTTCGCTCATGCTGGGCCTTCATTATGGAATACTCTCCCTCAATGGATTAAGAATAGCAGTTCTGCTGAAGTTTTAAAAAACAATCTTAAGAAATATCTGTTTAATTTAGCTTATAATTGATTACCATAACCTTTTATATATGTACCTTTCCTATCGCACTTTGTATAAATGTATCATGTATGTATTTCATCTTTTGCACAAGCTGCGCCTTGAGCATTTGACTGTCAAGTGGATTTGGCGCCTTATAAATCATATGTATTATTATTATTATTATTAAATTAGAACAATTAGAAAGAATACTGCACTAAATGACATATAACCTCAACAATATTTTTGACAAATGCTTTTAGAAAATGCCTTTTATGGTATGTTCAGAATTATTCAAAATATCTGTAAGAATATGAACTTGTTTATATGTTATTATCTTTTAATTATTTTACTTGACTTTTTCATCAGTTTTGATGCAGAGAATGTTCTAAGGAATTTTTCACCCACCACTTCTGTTTTCTCCCTTTCTTTCTCCGCAGCTGTGTCAAGGAGTATTGCTGTGGGCTCATGCATCACTGTAGAGCAGGCCAATAATGCTGTACTGCTCCTTGAGGTCTGCTATTTCACTCTCAAGGTTCTCTTTTTTGCTCTCCAGATGGGCATGCTCTACTGCCTTGTTGAAGCGCTGCCTGGTGGTGATGGCTCCATTGCAACCTCCATCTGCCTAGCTTGCCCAGCTTTTCGGCCATTTTGAGGTCAAGCTGGTGGCATTCTTTCTCCATAGCTACCAAATGCTTCAGGAAAATTCCCAGGGATAAATGGAGTCCTGGGGGGCACACCTGCAAAGTGAATAGTAACATATGTTTGCCGATTACACTTCATAATTATTTCTCCTTTTTTTTCTAGTTGTAATTACCAGTCAACCTACACATCAGACCAACATCTGTGCCTGACCCTCACTGCAGTCGGAATGAATCCATGATAAATCTGTTCCGACTTGGATAGGAGTCTGTGCACTAAGTCTTAGTCCTGGCTGCATATTTACTATTAGCTATTTAGGCTGGGATGCACTTTTTTAAACTCAATAACACTATTATCAAAATATTCAATCAATTCAATTAATATATATTTGTTTGCACTGTTATTATTGAATTATTCTCCACAGTGATATAGTTGATTTATTTTTAAATAAAATAAAAATGTAGGATTTCAAAGCCTGGAGTTTAATTGTAAACTTTAAGTGCTTACATTTCAATGACATATACTCACCCTGTCCAGAGGAATGTCAAACATGGGGGGCCTACTGGTCTTTGCGTGTATGTCTCCAAGGATGCCTTCATTGTCTGGAGTGACCTCTTCTGGACAGGTTGGCCTTCTGGAGGGAGAGCCATTTGTTGTTTGGTGGTGGTGCAGTATAGACAACAGTGCCTGCCTGTGATATGAAAAAGCCAAAATAGAAAACAAACAGAATTCAAATTGTGTTTTTTAAAATTTTAAATGTCATATTTTTGTTATGAATAATTATTAATCTCTAACAAGACCACTGTATTGCCTCTGTATCATAAACTCCATGTCAGAATCATGTAGTTATAATTGAATGCTTCTAATACTCACCATTAGGTCCTGACAGTCCGTAGATCCTTGTGAGGAACTCATAGTCTCCAAAAAAGAATGTCACAATCTGCTTTTCCCTGCGAGTAAATGAAGGAAAAATTGATTTACCATTATTTTTTTTTATTATTCATTTTTTCATACAAAGTAAATACTATTTGACTAAGAAGATGAACACAAGTGTCTAATAATCGCTCATTTAAATTTGATCTATTTGAGTTTTATTAAACCATATACCATTGTTTCCTGCATTGGATGTACAGGGTGTATTTTAATACTACATAAAATAGTAAGCAGAATATTAAATGTTTTCTTTGTCTGATGCACTCCTCCATAGGAAAAACAGAAACTTACATCCACGTCTCTGATGAAAGGTCCTGGATCTGCTTCTTCATCCCCTTCAGGGCGACAGTCAAATTGAAGCAGGAGTCTTTGGCTTCGAAGGCGCAGATGGAGTGGGTATTCAGGAGGCTATTTGGCCGCTCAACATTTGCCAGTTGCACCATTAGCTTAAAGGAGGTGCCCCATTTATCTCCGCCAATTTTGACCCAGATCTGGTCATCAGGGATTTGGCCATTGTGCCACGTGAGCTGGTTCAGACTGTTGGTTAAATCATATTCAGATATAAGCTAGTAACACATTTTATTTGTTATGTTATGTTGACCCCTCAATTTCACCACGCCATGCACAAGCTGGTATTATCAAGCCATTTTAAAGGACATTTTGGTTTTTATGTAAGTAACCTGAGAACCATTCTTTTAACTTACCGGTATGTTTATTTAATATATGTATTAAGAGTTTTTGCTCTCAGTTAGGAAGTAATAACAAATACAGAATAAACATTAAAAAAAGAAAATTACTCTGCATATTCATCTAGAGTTGAGAACACCCTATTTTTTAACTCGTCCACGACCACCATTGGGGCTTCCTTGATCTCATATAAAAACTGGAATAGCTCCCAGCTAACTATCGAATTCCCCTGAACGATGGTTTGTTGTAGGCTCCTTACCCCCCCCCCCCCCCTTATCGTGTGATGTGGTCACATGTCTCTCTCTTAGCCATCTATTGGAAATGAATTGTGTTCAAATAATATTACAATAATATTCAAATTAAATCCCCTCTAAAAGTGTTGGGAGTCTCAGATTTGCAAAGAAAATTGATGGTAACATTTCACTTTTGTGATGATGTAAAAGAGTACCGGTATGTCATTTAAAACAAATTACTGTATGGATTCTCAAAATTAATGTGTCTGAGAACGAATATTAATGAGAGAATACAAAATTTTGGTTTCATGATATACACAGCAAACCTAAATTTTGAATTTAGAAGGTCGAATGAGTATTGCAATAAATCATCTTATGTTTTTACTGTTTTAACTTTTGGAGCTTTGTCCAACTCAAGTTGAAGAAGCTTTTCAGTTCCATAACATCCGCTACCGGAATATGTATTTTTCCAAATTCCTGGAAGATGTCCTCCAGTTTGTCCTTAGTTTTGAGGTGATGTAGTTCGTCCTTTTGTTGCTTGGATGGCTGTTCGAGGGAGATAGTGTCTCGTACCTTTTCCATGAACAGTGTCCTCCGACGCAGCGTTGAAGATGCACATGCGTCACTTGGGGTCGATGGTTCCACTATTTTGGGGGTTACTATTGGCTAATAATATTTGGGGAAAAGGTAAGAATGCATATGATTTTAGTGCCTGTATTTTATCTGTACCAAATTACATGTATATCTACAGTGAAGCCAGGGGATCTTGTCTCCTTTATACATTTTTTTGGGGGGGCGGTTATACTGTAAAACTGGATAACGGTATATTTTTTGTGATAAATTTTGCACACTTTCACTGGTTTTTTAACTTGTGAAAGTTCATGAACCATAAAATATTTATATTAGAGATTTATGGCAGTGAGAAGGAACCTTGTGATAACTATAGAAGACTTTAATTTTTTACCAAGACAATAAAGAAAATCCTTGAGATAGCAACAAGTGGGACCTTAATTGATTTACGCTACATTTATCTGTTTACTATGGACACACGATTAATAGTTTTTGTATTTTAATCAGAAAAGGTATTTGCTTTTTTTCTTGGATTTTCTTTGTCTATAATAAACACACTGTTAGTCAATATATTCTGATTATTTTTCTCTATTCTATATTTGTTGTTTATGTGCTTACATTAACGATCATTTATTCTATGTGTAAAACAGAGAGAGAGAATGATAGTAAATGGCCATACCTTTCCAGATGTTTTGAATACGGCTGTCTTGCCATTGGCAGATTGTGACATTTTGGTAACTTGGGTGGCAATAAGTTCCCTTTCTGATGGAATAAGGCTACATGATGGTGTTTGTTTTATGCAGTAGCTGTGGTCAGCTTGAAGTATTTACGTGCAGTGTAGGCATGTTGCATATGGTCTGAAAGAAGTGAGTGTACAACTGCACATAGTCTGTCTGGTCCCTACGCGTAGCGGCCTCGGCGTCGGGGCTTCCCTGTACTAGTTTGTACTAGTTGAAGATTATGAATTACACTCGTCGCGTCGTCATTGAAATCATCATGATCAAATCCAAATGCCTATCATGCTCATAGCTCATAGAGTCTACCTAAAGTTGTAATGTGTTACATGTAGCTTGTTGATATCTGAAAAAAGAGTAAAACCATCCTCGTAAATGATATCCAAATAATAACTGAGAAGTAAGCATATTCTCAGGCCTCAGCTCAGCTGAGCTCACGTCTATGGCGCGCCATATGCCCAATAACCCCGAAAAACACGGTTTATCGCCGATAAACAAGGTTTATCGACGAAAAACAAGGTTTATCGAGCGAAAAACAAGGTTTATCGAGCGATAAACCTTGTTTATCGTGAGAAACTCTGTATATCGACTGATAAGCACAGTTTCTCTCGATAAACAAGGTTTATCGACGATAAACAAGGTTTATCGACGATAAACAAGGTTTATCGACGATAAACAAGGTTTATCGACGATAAACAAGGTTTATCGATAAACAAGGTTTATCGAAAAACACGGTTATTTGTATTTCGTTAGGAGAGGGCGCTTTTTAAAGTTGCACCCAGCTCAGAGCACTGCTCGGCACGTGCGCTTTACACCGTAGAATATACCAACACCGTAACACTTGCTCGCGCTCATGACCACGATCGACATTTTCTGAGTGGAGGTATGGCGAAGTATTCCAGGCTTTTTCCCCAATTTTTGAAATGTTATGTTTAATATCTCTCTCTCTCTCTCTCTCTCTTTCAAACTTTCTAGGTTTTCCCCTTCTCTTATCTCTCTCACTCTCCCCCTTTCTTTCTCTTACTCTCTCTCTTTCTCCTACCCTCTCAATATAACCCTTCTGTCTTTCCCTCTCTTTCTTCTATTTTTTTCTTTCCCTTTCTCTTTCCTTTTTCTTTCTCTGCACTCCCTCTCTGCCTCCTCCCCTTTTATCTCTTTCCCCTAGTATGAGAAATAGGGTAGAGATAGATAGTTGGAGAGAGAGTAGAGATACATGAGAGATAGAGGAGAGATAGAGCAGGGGAAAAGGAGAGATAGAGCGGGGATAGATGGATAGATATAGATGGAGAGAGAGAGAGAGGAGAGATAGAGGAGAAATATTTTAAAGATAGATGGATAAAGACAGAGGAGAGGTAGAGCGGGGATAGATGGATGGTTATTGAGGATAAATAGAGGAGAGATAGAGGAGAGATCGAGCGGGTGAAAGATGGATAGAGATAGATGGAGAGAGACAGAGAGAGAGGAGAGATATAGAGCAGGGATATATGGATGGAGATTTGAGAGAGAGAGAGAGAGAGAGAGAGAACAGATAGAGCAGGGAAAGATGGATGGTGAATAAGGGTAAATAGAGGAGAGATAAAGGAGAGAAAGGATAGAGATAGAGGAGAGATAGAGCAGGGATAGATGGATGTAGAGAGAGAGATAGAGAAAGAGGAGGGTAGAGGTAGATGGATGGAGAGAGAGGAGATATAAATGAGAGATGGAGGAGATAGAGGAGAGATAGAGCAGGGAAAGATGGTTGGAGAGAGAGGAGAGATAAATGAGAGATAGAGGAGAGATAGAGCAGGGGAAAAGGAGAGATAGAGCGGGGATAGATGGATGGATATAGATGGATAGAGATAGATGGAGAGAGAGATAGAGAGAGGAGAGATATAGAGCAGGGATATATGGATGGAGATTTGAGAGAGAGAGAGAGAGAGAGAACAGATAAAGCATGGAAAGATGGATGGTGAATAAGGGTAAATAGAGGAGAGATAAAGGAGAGAAAGGATAGAGATAGAGGAGAGATAGAGCAGGGATAGATGGATTTAGAGAGAGAGATAGAGAAAGAGGAGATATAGGGTAGAGATAGATGGATGGAGAGAGAGGAGATATAAATGAGAGATGGAGGAGATAGAGGAGAGATAGAGCAGGGAAAGATGGATGGAGATAGACGGAGAGAGAAAGAGATAGAAGAGATAGAGCAGGGATAGAGGAGAGATAGAGCGGGGATAAATTGATGGATATAGATGGAGAGAAAGAGATATATATAGAGGAGAGATAGAGGAGAGATAGAGCGGGGATAGATCGATATCTCTCCTCTATCTCTCCTCTATCTCTCCTTTATCTCTCCTCTCTCTCCATCCATCTACCCTGCTCTATAATCTCCTTTATCTCAATCTATCTATCCCTGCTCTATCTCTCTATCTCTCATTCATCCCTATTCTCTCCTTTATCTCTCCTCTATCCCTGCTCTATCTCTCCTATCTCTTTCTCTCTCCGTCTATCTCCATCCATCTTTTCCTGCTCTATCTCTCCTCTATCTCCTCCATCTCTAATTTATATCTCCTCTCTCTCCATCCATCTATCTCTACCCTATATCTCCTCTTTCTCTATCCTCTCTCTTTACATCCATCTATCCCTGCTCTATCTCTCCTCTATCTCTCCGCTATCTCTCATTCATCCCTCCTCTATCTCTCCTCGATCTCTCCTCTATCTCTCCTCTATTTATCCTCAATAACCATCCATCTATCCCCGCTCTACCTCTCCTCTATCTTCATCCATCTATCTTTAAAATATCTCTCCTCTATCTCTCCTCTCTCGCTCTCTCTCTCTCCATCTATATCCATCCATCTATCCCCGCTCTATCTCTCCTTTTCCCCTGCTCTATCTCTCCTCTATCTCTCATTTATCTCTCCTCTCTCTCCAACCATCTATCTCTACCCTATTTCTCATACCGGGGGAAAGAGATAAAAGGGGAGGAGGCAGAGAGGGAGTGCAGAGAAAGAAAAAGGAAAGAGAAAGGGAAAGAAAAAATTAGAAGAAAGAGAGGGAAAGACAGAAGGGTTATATTGAGAGGGTAGGAGAAAGAGAGAGTGAGAGAAAGAAAGGGGGAGAGTGAGAGAGATAAGAGAAGGGGGAAACCTAGAAAGTTTGGAAGAGAGAGAGAGAGAGAGATATATAAACATAACATTTCAAAAATTGGGGAAAAAGCCTGGAATACTTCGCCATACCTCCACTCAGAAAATGTCGATCGTGGTCATGAGCGCGAGCAAGTGTTACGGTGTTGGTATATTCTACGGTGTAAAGCGCACGTGCGGAGCAGTGCTTTGAGCTGGGTGCAACTTTAAAAAGCGCCCTCTCCTGACGAAATACGAATAACCGTGTTTTTCGATAAACCTTGTTTATCGATAAACCTTGTTTATCGTCGATAAACCTTGTTTATCGTCGATAAGCCTTGTTTATCGAGAGAAACTGTGCTTATCAGTCGATATACAGAGTTTCTCACGATAAACAAGGTTTATCGCTCGATAAACCTTGTTTTTCGCTCGATAAACCTTGTTTTTCGTCGATAAACCTTGTTTATCGGCGATAAACCGTGTTTTTCGGGGTTATTGGGCATATGGCGCGCCATACACGTCACTCGGTTTAATAACGAGCGATTGAAATGTCAGGTGATCGAATTGGTGATCACGTGATTAAATTGGCCAGCTCGTTGCACTCGTGAAAAACGAAACGAATATGATTCGGAGGACGGACACTTCGCGCGCTCAACGATACATACAGTTATGTTTACCGTCGTAGGCTCCGTCGTCGCCCAAAACGAAATTTGCATGTACTACAAACTTGGAAGGACACGTATTGAGACCAGAGGCGGCGCTCCGGGGGGGGGGGGCACAGTGCCCCTACTTTTTCAAGTACCCAACAGTGCCCCTTTTTACATATAGGAAGATTGTCCCTTTAACTTTGTAAGAAGTGCCCCTTTTTACATGGGAAAAGTGCCCCTTTTACTTTGAAAAGTGCCCATGATAATTTTTAAAAGTGCCCGTTCCCCTTTCAACCTCTGATATGTGCCCCTTTTATTTTGACAGGTTCCCATTTTCCTTTGCAATAAGTGTCCATTTTCCATTCTCATAAGTGCCTTTTAAAATTTCTAGTAAGTTCCCCTTTTCAGGTACGAGAAGCGCTCCTTTTCACTATTGATAAGCGCCCCCTTCACCTCTGATAATTGCCCTATTCAAATTTTAGAGGTTCCCCTTTTGTTTTGACAAGTTCCCTTTTTCCTTTGTAAAAAGTGCGCCTTCCCCATTTAATAACTACCCTTTTTAACTCGGATAAGCTAGCGCACCTTATATTTTCACATGTGCCCCCATTTAAAAAGAGCCCCTTTTCCTTCTCATAAATGCCCGTTTTCATCTATAAAAATAGTGCCCTTTTATTCTGATAAGTGCCCTTTTATTGTGAAAAGTGCCCCTTTTTGTCTCTTGTAAATGACCCTATTCAAATCTGAGAGATACTCGTTTTACAGTGCCTCTTACCCTCTTGATAAGTGCTCTTTTCATCTCTTATAAATGCCCATTTGTATTACCTTTAAGCAATATCTTATATGATGTATAAAGAGAAATACATATTGATATCATCCCTGATAATGTAATCACAATATAGGGGTATATACCAATGTCTAAACATTTGTATATTTTCGCTTTGAGATTTCCCTTTGAAGGTGCCCTTTTTTCTCCAGAAAGTGCCCCTTTTTGTTGGTGCCCCCTCCCCACTTTGGAAGTCGCTCCGCCGCCTCTGATTGAGACATAATAAACATTTGGGGGGCAAAAAACGCTGAGCTCCAACCCCCCGCCACTTTCGCAGAAAAGTAAAACCGTTCCATATTTTCCAAAATTTGCCCAAACGCACTTCTATCGGCCCTTTAATATTGACTAATTTACACACACGGACTTAGGGGGGTGGTATTTTCAAAGGGAGGGAACATGCATACGCATACCCTAAATAACACTGAGTGAGGGGGGGGGGGTGGTGAAAGTGAAATTGCTTATTATTTTGTCCCATGGTTGAAGGTGACAACACTATTATATTTGTCTCCTGGTGAAGATGCAAATTGGAAATTCTACACTTTTCTGCCCAAATTGACAATTTTTCTCTTTGTTTATTTGGTCTCAACTGCATTGTCCTAAGGCCGATCAAATCCACTCTTTGTCCTATTATATACGTAGAGGGATGTTTGGGTAAATATGGGAAAATATGGAAAGTCTTCGCCTTTCTGCAAAAATGGCAGTAGGTCGGAGTTCAGCGTTTTTGCAAACAAAAATGAAAATATTCCTCTTCGTGAATTAGGTCTCAATACGGGTCCATTAGGTTAATCAAACCCCCTTCTTTTTTCTTTAAAGGGTGTAAGGGCAAATTTGGGAAAATGTGGACAAAAGACACTTTTCGGCCAAATTAGCGAAATTAGAATTTTCCTTTTTGTTTATTTGGTCTAAATGAATTTCCCTGCAAGTCATTTAGTTGATCAAAGCCCTATTTGTCTTTCATAGGGGCGTTTGGGCAAATTCGGTAAAACGTGGAAAAATCCTTACTTTTTTGGCTAAAATCAGTGGCAGAGGGTTAGCTCATCAATTTTTTTACAGAATTAGTTTTTCCCCTTTTTGTTTATTTGGTATCATTGAATCTCCCTGCAAGTCGTAAGTTTGATCAAACCCCCGTCTTTTATTTAGAAGCGTGTAAGGGCATTTGAGAAAATGTGGAAAATCATCACTTTTTGGTCAAAATGGCAAGGGGTAATTATTAGCTCATCGTTTTGGCGAGAAAAAAAAATGAAAATTTTTGTTTTTGTTTGTTTGTTCGCAATGAATGTCCGGCCTGCAAGTCATAATAATAATAATACACAATATGTAGATTGATTGATTGATTGATTTTTATTCGACAAGCTTCCAACATACAACAATATACAATAATAACAGATCAAAAATAAGTCAGCTTGAACAGGATAACCCACGAAAGCTCGAGAGCTTATTTCCAGTGGGGTCCCTTACAGACATGTATAAAATTAATAACTTAAAATAGTAATATTTACAGACAGATAAGAAAATTAAAAGAACTCTTATTAAAGATAATAATAATAATAACAACATTAAACTGATGATAGAAATGATATTAAGTACAAGAAGAAAAAGAAGAAGGAGAAGAAGAAATAGAGGAGAAGGAAGAAGAGGAAAATAATGATGAATTTGTAGAATTTCTATAACGTACGAAAACATAAGTATATACAACATGAAAAAGTATGAACCGACAGAAGAATACAAATTTCAATCATATAACATGTCATTCACTTCTCTTCTCTGACTGTCAAGTATTAGGTATTCCTTTAATTTCCTCTTAAAATGGTCATAGTTTCCTATTTCTTTTACACCATTGGGAAGGGAATTCCAATGTTTTATGGCATTGTAATACAACGAATTTCCAATACTACCTACTCTTTCTGGTAAGTTAAAGTTGAATCGTCTATTTCTTGTATTATAATCATGTACGTCAGTTACAAGATCGAAGTTGGATCGAATATAATGATTCGACCTAGCATGATATATTTTATGCACGTGATGCAATACGAGTTGTTTTGATCTTTGGTCGACTTCAAGAAAAACCAGCTTTAGAAAGTTCGCTGTAGCCAACATGAGTTCTTGGACCAGAACAGTTGATAAATCTCACCATTTTGTTCTGTATAATCTTCAACTTCTTTTGATCTGACTTGTTTATGTTACTATACCATGCAGGGTTAGCATAGTCAAATAAACATTGAATAAGAGCAAAACAAAGTGTACGTCTTGCTTGTAAATCCATACAACTTTGATATCTGTACACAAATTTCAGACGAGAATTTGCTTTTTTTACAACTGATTCTACTAAAGATGAAAACGAAATTGCGCTAGCCAACTCAATGCCTAAATACTTCACAGACTCTTTTCTCTTGATTGCTTGATTATTGTGTGTCACTTTGAATTCAAATGACTTTTTAGAACTACTTTTAGAAAATAAAATGCTTTCTGTTTTTCCCAAGTGTAAAGAAAGCTTATTATCAGTCATCCAATCGACACACGTAGACAGCTGTTCACTGAGCTTTTCCTCAATATATTCAATTCAAGAGTTCTTTATTCGCTTTAAAAAGCACATATAAAACAAAATATAAAAAAATATACAATATATTCTACAAATAGGCACATTCACAATATATGTAAAGACAAAAAACAACATCAACAACAGAATACATGTATAACAGGGTAAGATCAGAGTGTGCATAAATACAAGATAATTTCCTCGCACTCCTCTCGGTTAAGGAAACCCTTACATAAATAATCATCCCTCGAGTTGATCAATTCCTTTACTTGTTCAACTATGCGTATTGTCTCATCATTCACTTGGCATTGCACAGCCCACTGCTTTTGAATTTCATTGTTATCCATGAAGTACTTATCATTCAAGAATCTTATGTTACCTCCCAACACAGAATGAGCTCCATACCTGGCCATTCCAGCTATATGTGCCACTGTATAATTTTTGGAATTCATAGCTTTCACAACAAAAGATAAACATCTTTTTGCAAACCATAACTCTGGATCCATAACACCTGCTAAATAAGGCAAAAGATGACAGTGTGTCTGCCATGGAATTTTCCAAACCCTTCTTATTGCAACCCGCCATTGTCTACAAATATTATCAAAACATTTATCAAACAGAGGATATAACTGTGAGCCATAGAAACTCGAACAATATTTATGAAACAATATATTTCTTATGTGAGAGTTAGCATATTTGAAATTAAACAAAAACATATTACATTGTCGATTGAAATCTCCAACACACTTTGAGATATCAAAATCATTTATATTCTTAGAAATATCATTCCCTAGATGAGTTACTTTTGATGCAATATCAATATGTCTTCCATTTATCGTGATTCCTGGATCCATAACTGGTTTACCATTACAGCTGAAAACTATTAACTGACTCTTTTCAGGGTTAAACAGAATATCAAATTTAATGGCATAATCTAAACAAGTTTTAATCATTTCTTGAAGAGCAGTCACGCTAGGTGACAGCAGTGTCAAGTCCTCTGCATAACCAAATGCTCCTGCAAAAACATTGCCCATAAAGCACCCTATCCCATTGTCACATAACTCTTCTATCAGCCCATCTAGATACAAACAGAACATGCAAGGAGAGATAACTCCACCCTGTTTAACACCATTTTTAACTGTAAAATAATCAGAATATGCATTGTTCCATTTCAACCTTAGCCTTTGATTCTTATACATATTAAGCAATAGCCTGCATATCATTGGGCAGACCCCTTTGCTCAGCATAATGTCAAACAATTTCACATAATTAACTCTATCAAATGCTTTACTAGCATCTAGCAATAATCCATACACATTACTCCCTTCATGATTAAAGTACGATACAGTTTCTTTAACCATAGCAGTACATAGTGTAGTTGATAACCCTGCTTTGAATCCAAACTGTAGGTCATTAGTCTGCAAGTTCACTTCTTCCCTTTTCATAAATACATAATCCAAAACTTTACCAATGATACTACCAAGTGTTATTGCACGAAAGTTTCCTGAATATTTAGGATCAGGATTTGAATAGAGTAGTACGCTGTCATCTGCGTACAATAATAGTTTGAAGTCTTTTATACAAATACACATATCATTTATATAACTTGAAAATAGAATTGGGCCTAAAATGCTTCCCTGAGGAACACCGCATGTTATAGGCATTAGTTTGGAACGAATATCATGAATGGCCACTACTTGGTGCCGATTAGATAAGTAGGATCTGAACCAATCTAAACTTGCCTTATCAAAACCCATTAGTTGTAACTTCTTCAATAAGACGCAATGATTAACTGTATCAAAAGCTTTTTGCAGATCAAGGACCACCATACCAACAAAGCGCCCTTGGGAAGTTTCTCTCCTCAAATAATCAGTCAAATGAATTAGACATGTTTCAGTCGAATAATCATGTCGAAAACCAGATTGAAATTCATATATTATATCATTTTCTTTGAAGTATCTTTCAATTTGAACACAGACCGATTTTTCTAGAATCTTTGATGCTACGCTTAAAACACTAATAGGTCTATAGTTGCTAACATCAGTTTTATCTTTCTTTTTATAAAGTGGAGTCACTTTTGCTATTTTCATATCCTCTGGAAAAGTACTCGTCAAGATAGATAGGTTCATTAAGTAACTTAGAGGCTTAAATAAAACCTTCGCACCATCTTTTAGAAATTTAGCTGGAATCAAGTCTAACCCAGTACTTTTTGATACATTCAACTTACGTAACTCTTTGAAAACAAATTGTTCACTGATTGGTAATAACTCGAAGCTGTTTTCACGTACACCTTTTCTTTTGTAAAAGTCACGAATACAATCATTGTCTGCGCTGAAAAAGTCTTTGGAAGGGGGGAGTTTGTCTACTAATTTGGCAGCCACATTTGTGAAATGAGAATTGAATTCATCAGCGATGGCCATCTTATCATGACATAATTCCCCATCAATTTTAATGACAGATTCTTGTTCTTTTCGCTTATTTTTCAATCCTAAGTTTTTAGATTCTGCCAAAGTTTTTTCGAATCTTGTTTATTTTCTTCTATCTTGTTTTGTAAGTAATCTAGTTTAGCCTTTTCACCTCTCTTTGGACCATATTTCTTAATACTCTGTATCTTTTATAGAGCTTCTCATCTTTTGCTCTTTTCCTCCATTTTTTGTATACTATATTTCTCTCTTGAATTAGGGAAAGAATATCTTTATAGTCACCCAAGTTTCCGATCTTTGTTTTATTCTTATCCGTTTCAGTGGCGCTATCATATTCAAATTTGAGATAAAAACATGTTGAAATATTGACCATGCCTCATTTACATCTGTACAGTCAGTTATTCGTGACCAATCAACAACAGATAGTTGAAGATTGAAAGACTCTTCTGTATATTTTTTCATGGATCTGATATCGTTAGTCCTGTGATGACCTATAGCCAGTCTAACATTTTTCCGTGTACAGAAAGTAAAATAATGGTCGCTAATACCTAGATCAATGACACCACTTTGACTTATTTTATTTTCTTTGGTACAACCAACATGATCCAATAGAGAAGAACATGTAGGTATAACGCGTGTTGCCTCTTTAATGATTTGACTAAACCCATGAAGACTCAACAAGTCAATATATTGTTTAGCCAGTGGCGATTTGCGAAGAAGACAAATATTCATGTCTCCTAAAAGAATTATTTCGTCATCCTTCTTTAATGTATCAAGAATATTGGACAATTTCTCGATAAACAAATTGTTTTTCGGAGGTCGATACAGAACGCCAACAACAATTGGTTTTGATCTTGGTATAAGCAAATTTATCCACAGGGATTCCGTATCTCCAGTACTTATAGCATCCATAATATTAAATGCAATATCATTTCTGATATAGAAACATACACCACCTCCAGAGCCAGAGGATCGATCATGACGTATGATTTTATATCCGTCTATTTCAATTTCTTCATCATTTATGGAATTGTTTAACCATGTTTCCGTGAAAGCAATAATAGACTGCCTTTTTCTTTTAAAAAGAATTCTAAGTTCCGATATCTTGTTTAGAATAGACCTCACATTAAGGTGTAAAAAATGAAGGCCTTTAACTTTAAACTTTTCTTCAAATTCTTGATAAAGAGAAGTGTTTTCATCTCTGAGGTTTGGCTGAATTACTCTTGCTATCGCTTGCTTTTCAGGTGTAACGCACGTTACCTTAAAATAGTTTTCTTTTAGTCTGTCCTCGTTTTGGCTTTCTTTCTCTAAACAATCATCAGTAAATAATGAGTCACAAAAAGATGGCAGACAACATGTTAAACAATTCCACTTCTCATCAGGGCATTCATAATATAACCTGCGGTACTCTAAAAACTGATAGCTTGACAATTAGTGTGAAACCATTTTTTTACAATAAGAACACAGAAGGCCGTGTTGATTACATTTGACTGGCTTATCACAGTTCCCACAAGGGAACTTATATTTTCGACCGTCAACTATAATTTTCGGATCATCACTAGATTTTGTCAAACTTTCACTTAATTCGATACCCTTCTTACAAACTGAAGATATTTCGCCCAGTCTTTCATGTCCACCTTGGATGGTCTGATCGAAGGCTGGTTTCAGTCGTGACCTCTGATTGACTGCACTGAAATCCAAAGATGTCCCAGAAACAGATTCGGCGTAGGACTTTACGGGGCTGCTTTTTTCCTCATCAGAATGAAGACTCTGGTTTTCTCGGTAGATGGCTTGATGCCGCCTTGCTCCTAGCCTCTTGTCGATGCCCTCGCGCTGTTGGAGTCTCTAAATTCTGACGAGCGAAGCGAGTCAGAGAAGCCGAGGCGCGAGCGCCTCGGTTTCTCTGACTCGCTTCGCTCGTCAGAATTTAGAGACTCCAACAGCGCGAGGGCATCGACAAGAGGCTACCTTGCTCCAGGTTCACTGCCTGTAACTTGATCGGACGACCGTTGAGTCCAGCCATGGCCTCGTGTTGTCGGTTGGTCAGCACTGTTGATGAGGCGTTTCAGGTTGCTTGCCAAAATTCGTTGACCGGCTCTGTTGAGGTGAACGCCATCACGCCCGAGATGCTGCTCGCTGATATCATTGTTGATGATGAGGCCCCATCTGTTCTCGCTGGCTGCCAACTCCATCAGATAGTTGATCTCATCAACCCGCTTCTTGTCCGCTTCACTCTCCCATCTACGATGGATGATCGTAGAGACTGAGACGTTAAACCCCTCGGCAGCAACAGACTTGCCGAGGTCTGTGATTTGGTGGCAAACTTCACCAGCACCCTCAGAGATGTTGTTGGTGCCAGCGTGGATGATCAGTTCTCCCCCTGGCTTGAGAAACTCGCAAGGTGAAGAGGTGAAGATGTCTCTCACTTTTGCACCGGGAAAAGACACGCACTTCACGTTCTTGCTGCGGGAGAGATGTCTTCCGTCGATGTGTTTTATCATGGAATCACCGACCACAACTACATCTTGTTTGTTGCGGATCACACTATGTCGGTGGCGGTATCCCTCTAGCTGCTCATGGTATGGTGGTGAAGTAGAAGTAGTACTAGGTGTTGACAAAGATCGGCCTGAGCTGTCATCAGTTGCGTTGCTGTCAACAGTTGCGTCGCTGTCATCAGTTGCGTCATCAGAGAGAACTTCAGGATGGGTGATGTTGGTTTTGGAGAACAACTTCAGGTGCTTGGCCTTGTATTCATGAAGTTGATCTTTCATTGGCATTGGTACACTCTTGGCACTGTTGTCTGATTCCGTGTTCTCGGATAATATTTCAAACCGGTTATGCGTAGCAATTGTCGGGAAATATTTGGTGGTAGGCCTAGATACTTGTTGTTGTGCCCTCAGATTCCCTAGCTCCTTCTCCTTCTCCTTATCCGTCTCCTTCTCCTTCTCCCTCTCATTCCCCTTCTCCCTTGCACTACATCCTGACTTATGGATCCTGCTGAGTATCGTCGTAGAAGTAGAAGTAGAAGTATGCTGTTCGAATAGATTGTTGAACTTCTTCTCGATAGTATCTAGCCTACTATTCAAGCCTTTCATTTCACTCAGTACATGTATTAGGCGCTTAATACTATTGTCTCTAAGCGCACCATAGTCTGACTAAATTTTGTTTTACCAAAACTTATAATAAACACACAACTTATACATCTGTTCTTTATTCAATAAATCATGCGTATATAATAATAAAAATAAGAGTGAGATCAAACATACATTTTATCAAACCCCAGACGTTTATTTTGGGGACGTTAGGGATTTGTTGTGCTCTAAACCGGCAAACAAAAGGTTCTTTTCAACCTTTTGACTGTCTTTACATTTCCATCGTCAGACAATGGAATAGTAAAACCATTGTAAATGATAGAAGTCATATTGAAATGGTGGTGAAATTGGAGAACATGAAATTTTGACCCAAAATTGCAAATTAGGGTCAGGTCATCGATTTTGAATTTTACAAAAAAGTTCTCCGATTAGGATTAAATGTTTTCTGACGAGTGTCGGAGGCGAAATATGACGTCGATGTGCCCAAACGATGTCAGGATAATGGATATTTGTGCTCTAATCCGACAAACAAAAGTTTTTAAAAAGCTTTTGACAATTGAATTGTATAGGACAACTACAAAAGTTATAACGAAATTTGGGTGAAATCGGAAATCACGAAATTCTAGCCACAAATGGCAATTTTGACAAAACATAACAAGTTCTCCGCTCGGGTTAATATGTTAAAGGATTTGATGTCTTTTGAGGAGCCGAGGTGAAATATGACGTCGATGTGCCTAGACAATGTCGGATAATAGTTTTCGTGCTCTATTCCGACAAACTATAGTATCGGTGGCAATTATTATTTTTTACAAAAGGAAAGAGGGCATTTATCAGTGGGGAAAGGGGCACTTAATTGTTATCAATCAAAAGAGACTATCAACAGAGATGAAAATTTGCTTTTTTCACACCTGAAAATAGGTAATTACAAGAAGGGAAAAGGTACATTTATTACAAAGGAAATGGGAACTCGTCAGAATAAAGGGGCACCTATCAAATTAGAATAGGGGAATTTGTCAGAGGTGAATATTGGTACTCTCTTCATCAAGCATGCATCTCGTTGGAACTTGTTCCTCTTAGCATTATACACTCATATATTATATGTACATGTATATGGCCTTCTCCACTGGAATTGTGATATTAATAATAAACCATCCCCATTTCCCAGCCTCCTTGACATCAATGACAATAACTTTTATTTCTTAACGGCCCCTCGATCCGGGCATGATGAGCAGGAAAAAAAAACTAATTTTACAACAGTAAACAAAAACAAGAAAGTATCAATTATAACCTTTGGCGGCAAAAATAACAAACAAGTGAATATGCGAAATCAAGAATCAGATAAAAAACCAAGTCATATCAGCTGACTTACTCTATTTTACAATGGAGCATTAAAACAGTTTAGATCTCGTGCATTAAATATGAAGAAGGATTAAAGGGGATTATATTAACAAAATTAGGCATGATTCTACAGAATTCTGAAAGTTTCTTAGGCTGCCTGGTAGAATAAGCATTTGATATAATTAGTGATGGAAGTTTGTAACATTAGGTCTGCTGAAATAACATTTGTTGACAATACTGCTATGCGGACATCAATGAAAAAAGGAATCACCAGGCATGCTTGTAGGGCCTACCCGAACATATTTTTTTGCACAACGGGAATATTTTTAGAGGTCGATCGGATAAGCAGCATTCGGCGACTGGCAGTTAATATGATTCCCACATCGCAATTCACCTGCCTCTATTTTTATCAAATAATTTTCCAGGCAAGCTCTCTCTTGAAAGATTCTATTGTTGAAATATAAACAATCCCTTTTAACTTCATTATTCCAATTTTGATGACGGCTAGCATAGCTTAATCACAGATTCATAGATGACTAAAACCCAATTTAAATTTAGAGTAGTATAGGCCCACCTTCCATTCCACATATAGACTACTTTTAACTTTTAAGATCCATCTTGAATGAAAAATCACAATTTTCATGCAGTTTTCGTAACTATTAAGAGCTTAGGATTACCTTGAATAATACTGGTTTAGAAAGCAAATCTACCAACTTCGCCATTCATCATGATCATACATTTGGCAATACCCCGATTCACTTCAAGCAAAATGTTGAGAAATTTTCTATAAAATATTTCAATACAGTCCAACTTTTGACTAAAGCCCCACACTTCACAACCTTACAATAAAGTTGGAACATCTAGCTAATCAAAATATTTTTCCTTTTTTATTTGCTCTTGCATTAACACCATGAACATCAACGCAACTAGGTCGCTAGTTTGCCCCTGGATATCCGAATTTTGAGCGTGCATTTCCTCCTCTTTTTTGCGGCAAGCTTTGGTAAATTTGTATAAAGAAATGCCAAGTAAGAAGAAGAAGTACAATGCAAGGTTTCCACCTGTAAGTAACTAAGGACATTCATATACTTTAATTAATATATTTACAAACTAAGTTAAGATAATCACTGAGACAGTCACAGTGCAGCTGCAGTGACGTACGTGACTGCCACATTGGCACAGCTCAGAAAGTGAAATGATTATGAATATGAATATGAAATGTTGACAAAATTGCATGGCCACAATGCAATGCCAACCAGTACTGTAGAAGTTATTTATCTGGATATGCATGAACCTCTTATTCTTAAGTCTTATTATTTAATAATAAGTTTTTTGGGTAGGGTTGGCTCCTTTTCTTCAGAGAGAGATCAGAGAGAGAATAATAATAACTAGATTTGTAATACTTGTTAGGAACAAGTATAGGTGGGCTGGTCGAACTAAAATTTGAGACAAAATAAAGGGTACATTTGAGATAGCTTATTGTCTCAGCTACAACATACTTGAAGTTCAGCGTAAACAAAGCTAAACGACAGAGATATTGCTCGCGAAAGAATCCAGTTTTGAGAAAAACTCATGTCCCATAGAGAATACACGCAAAATGTGAAAAATTGACATGCCTTTTTTAATCGCGAAAATACGCCCTGATGCCTTTGTCAAAATGAAAATTTGGGCCAATTTTATTTGTAGAAAATTGTCTCAGCTAAAACATATCAAAATTTTGAAGACAATCGATCAATATTTACAGAGAAACAATCAATTTTCCGTAAATATGCTGACGTCATAATATGCAAATTGAAATTTTGAGTTTGGAGGCCATTATGATGACGTAATGAGTTCATTGAGGGTCAAATGAGACATGAAATCATATCTCCAATTCATACTGTATCAAAATATGACCCAAAAATTGGGGTCACCTTGCATCCTAAAGGGTAGACCGAAAGCTTCAGTCTCTATAATCGTCGGTTGTTCCACTGAGACTACGTCTGGCTCCACTAGACCTCGGTTATACAGACTGAACGACTGCCTATACCACCACACGTTGAAGATATCACGGCTAGATTTTAGCCGTTAGGCCCCTCCCACAAACATGACAAACTTGCCACGGCCGTATTGTTATGCCCCCAAAATCCCCCAAAATGTCATTTTACCTCGTGCATGTCCAATTTTAAATTAGGCCTAGGCTATAATACATCGGTTCCACTTACTAACTTGCTTGAAATAATCCGTTTAATGGTCCCTTTTAAGGAAATTATGGGTCAAAATCGACATCCATGTTGAAAATCTTGCAAGCCGTGTTAAACTCTCGCTGCCGTCAATCTCATCCCTTCTAGTCTACGCCGAAGGCAAAATGATTATGAAGGAAAAACTGTGCGCCATCTACACGTTCGTAATGGCGTTATCACAGTTTTTCCTTCATAATCATTTTGCCTTCGGCGTAGACTAGAAGGGATGAGATTGACGGCAGCGAGAGTTTAACACGGCTTGCAAGATTTTCAACATGGATGTCGATTTTGACCCATAATTTCCTTAAAAGGGACCATTAAACGGATTATTTCAAGCAAGTTAGTAAGTGGAACCGATGTATTATAGCCTAGGCCTAATTTAAAATTGGACATGCACGAGGTAAAATGACATTTTGGGGGATTTTGGGGGCATAACAATACGGCCGTGGCAAGTTTGTCATGTTTGTGGGAGGGGCCTAACGGCTAAAATCTAGCCGTGATATCTTCAACGTGTGGTGGTATAGGCAGTCGTTCAGTCTGTATAACCGAGGTCTAGTGGAGCCAGACGTAGTCTCAGTGGAACAACCGACGATTATAGAGACTGAAGCTTTCGGTCTACCTAAAGGGCTACAATGGATTTTGTATAGGCATGTTTTTGCCCATATATGCTATGTATTACAAAAGCTCGCGCGCACGGAAATTTATGTTAAACGGTCGATCATTCCATTATTAATAGTCATAAAGAGACAAGCATGGTATCAATTTGTTTGTAAAAATGTGTGAAATATTATGAAAGAAAAAAAATGGCGATTCTATGTTGTGTAATAGTTTTACGCGCGAAAACGCGCGCGCCGCACGCATGCGCGTGTGTGTGGGCGTTTTTTTATAAAATGCTTAGAATGGCCTAAAACGTATGCAAAATGATTTTGAGACGATTTTGAGCATTTTAAATTTTTGCGAGCGCATTGACGCGCGGACGTACGCGCACGTGCGCGTTTTTTTACCTGAAATTGACCGGACCGATATTGACCTTGATCGTGCAAACTATGAATAAGAAATTACTTTCCGTTATGAAGATATGATCATAAGTTAAAATTCACAAAATGGCGCCTAGATGACGTAATCAGTCAAGGTCAAGCTTGAAAACGTTATTTTGATTTATTTATATGCCTATACATATGTGTGCCAAATTTCAAGGCATTTGATTGAGCCATTTTCAAGTTATCTTGCTAACAAAAAAGTGGTTAGAAATAAGAAAAATATTTAATAATAATAATAAATAAATAAATAAATAATAAAGGCAATTCTAACGAAATTATAAGGTGGTCTGTTCGTTATACAGCCCACCTGATAATAATAGCCTAATAGTAATACTAATAGTCCACTCCAAATTTTATTAGGCTAGACCGAAACAGAAATTCTTTTTGCCCAATTGATCGTGAGCCCGGCAGCCACTGAGCAGCGCCAGATGGACGTTGCTCTATCCCTTATTGTTGAACGCCAAACAAGGTAGCAACAACTCCCATCTTTTAACGTCTTTTGGTATGACGCGGCCGGGGTTCGAACCCACGACCTCCCGGTTGTGAGGCGGACGCTCTACTGACTGAGCCATCACTCGGCGCTAGTTCAGAATCACATCCAGACTTTGAACGTAACTCCTGCGTGGAGATACCCTCCTAAAACATACCCAAAATTGACTAAATATTCATCAATTGTTCAAATAATAATGGTCACGATTTAAAAGTTGTTATGTTTCTTATCTGTTTCGTGTCAATTTTCTTATCTTTTTTTGGAGTATTTCCTAAAAGACTAATAATATACACTTTCTCAAAGGATTCAGGACAAACTGCTGCACAATACAATTGCATAACATATAGCAACGGTGCAGGGTGCGGACACGCACGCGTATGTGAAGTTAGCGATCATAATGATGAATTGCTTCAATCAAGAAAGAAAAATAAATACAAGATTAACTTAAAGGGACTTTGTAACATTGTTCAGATGAGAGATAGTGGTGCTAAGGTAGTGACTTCAATGCTAGATGTACAATTAAAGATAATCTGAAAATTTGAGCGAAAACGGACCATTATTCATTGTACAAATTGGGAAAAACTGATCCGATCGATTCCTTAATTCTCCCAACTATATTATTACAATTTAATAACATTTTAGGTGAATGGAAATCTCACAAAGCAATAAAATGGCTCTACATTCCATTCCAGACATTTAAGTGTTGACAGATTTGTATAGCCTATTTTTATGTCTTTTTTTTTCATGGAAAAACGGTTGGGAAAATTAAAAAATGGTTGGGAGAATTTAGATTCAGAAGCGCCGCCCATCGACGCCCTTTTAAAAACCCGTTGAACTTTGTTAAAAATCTTCATATTGCGTGAATTAATTTCGGATTTGGGGCATCGTAGTTGGATAATCCATACATACAAACATAATTTTATGTGTTTTGCATCCTGATTCAACAGATTGTGAAATCAACCATCACAATGTTACTAAGTACCTTTAATGAGCATCGTCTACACAATGGCAAATTTACTCACACTTATAAAATAATTATTTACAACATTGAAATTAAAATATAATAATCTAAATCAAATGAAGAAGTCAGTAAACTTGTATTTATCTTTCTTTCTTGTTCTATTAGATTGTTGTTCTGATTAATCACTAAATCAGTACATATGTTGAATGTAACAATCAAACATGGAAATTGAAAAGAAAGAACTTTTGTTTGTTTTTTCTTTATTTCAGGCTCGAATCAAGAAAATCATGCAGAAGGATGAAGATGTTGGAAAGGTGGCAGCTCCTGTTCCAGTGCTTATATGTATCCTTTCTACCTTTATAATGTTGCACTGTGTATTGTCTCTTTGTTTGCCATAAACTGTTAGTGTTTATACATGTAGGCATTGCAATTTTATTGTGTCTCACATTCAACTATAATTATAAAAGTTTGTATTTAGAGTGTACCTATCACCAAAACATATTTTGTTTTTGACGTAAAGGGTTCCATATTGCTATTTATTCACAATATGAGCTTCAAATATTACTTCTACAATGAGATATTGCACTTAAAAGATATACTCTCAGTAAATATAACAATGACTTGTTAAGTAGACAAGTCAAAATACATATATGTGCTAGGTTTTAAGTTATATTTTCTTTTCTTCATACTCTTTAACTGTTAAACTATACTGTAGATTGCCAGGTAGAGGAGTTTGAGATTGATTTTGTACATTCTAGCTGTATACAATTTTATTTAATGATGGAGTTCAAATATAATCAGATAAGCCTATACAATAGTACAGTTAACTTTTGGTTTTTATATTAAAAAATCCCTAAAATAGTTTACTTATAATTTATGCTGATATATAGGTGTAAAAAATATTAAGGTTTTGTCAATTTTAGTTCTGAGACTTTTCCCAAAGTGTAAAGCTGAGGATTGTTATTTTTTTCTGGTCCAGTTAGATGGTACCCTTTTTAAAATAGAATATTTTTCTCTGATTGTTTTGAAATCTTTAACAATATACTTGAACCATTAGCCAAGGCCCTTGAGATCTTTGTTGAAGGTCTCATAACCAAAGCATCGCAGGAAACCATGTCGAGGAACGCCAAGACTCTTACCACGTCTCACATGTGAGTCATTGATGATTGTTAGAGAAAACTTCTTCAAATTTGAGGTTTTCTGTTCTATGAGTATGACCCATGGACAAATGATTAATCACAACTTGTCTTCTTTCCTCTCTGACTCAATCTCTTTCATCCAACCCAAACACTTCATTAAAGTATTCATTCCTAGGATGAAAAGCAGATTGCTGTATCCATACAAGTTAAATTATTAGAAAAATATGAGGGAAAATGAATACAGAGGTGTGAAAATGGAATGCATTCAGAAAAAACATGACATCACTACAGAAGAAAAAAATTAAAGAGGGAATTGGAGTAATGGAATACATAAATTAGATGTGGAAAAAGGCACAAATATTGCAGCAATATTCTTTGTGATGAATGAGATGCTTGTAGAAGGGAGATTAGGAATTGCTGCATGTTGTAAAATGTTGGACATTTTATTTAAATGTTTTTACTGTATTATTGTGCTGGTAATTCTGACACAAGTTTCCTAATACTACTGTATTATAGTTCTAAAAATGCAATATCCTCTCTTTTCCCGTTTGTGTTCTCCAGAAAGCAGTGCATCGAGCAAGAGAACAAGTTTGATTTCTTGAAGGATCTAGTAGAGAATGTACCCACCATTTCATGCGAGGATGACGACTCAAACAGTGGATCAATCCAGTCTGATAAACCTCCAAATTCAAGGTATGATTATTAAATCATTTTATTCAATTTGACTCGTTTGTAAAAATTCTTATTCTCTATGCATATCATGTCGGCTGTTACACCATGCCTATTCAAAGTGTGTCAGAATTAATTTCAGACGCGATGTTCTCAGGATGCCATTATATCCTCAAAAGTAAAATTGTCATTAGAATTGTAAATCAATTAGTTTATGCAGATCATGATCAGGTAAACAGTGGCATAAGGTATGAGAAAAATCAATGTGTGAAGGGGGAGGTCCATGTAATGTATAAAAGACCCCGTTTACAGTGAGAAAAGGGCCAGGGCCGGGCCAGGCCTACTCGGCCCCGCAATTTTGTGCGTTTACAGTGGCAGGCTTGGCCGCGGCCTAAATTGTAATCTTTCAATATTTTGTCAGAGTGGCGCATTTGGCCCTGCGTGCGTTTACAGTGAGAAAAGGCCGTGGCCTGGCTGCGGCCACGACTACCTCCAGAGCAGGGCCAAATGCGCGGCCAGTTTGGCCTCGCACTTGGCCTTTTGCACGTTTACAGTGCTAGGCCAGGCCACGGCTCAGCCGCCGCCTGGCCCGGCTTTTTGCTCACTGTAAACGGGGTCTAAGAGATGCAGTCCCATTCTTCTTGTTTTGGTTTGTACCATGTTTCTCGTTTCTTGATTTGCAGGAGAAAGAAGGGTATAAGAAGAGATGCCTCGGCCCAAAGCAGTATGCAGTCCGTAGATGAACCCTCATCGGATGAGGTGAGTGAAATGATTTGACATTGATTCAGATGGGATGAGATTAAATTAGATAAGAGTGAATTGTCTGTAAATACTGGTAAAGTAAGATTTCTTTGTGAAATTATGTTTTCCTCAAATAAGATGAATGATATGATGTAGCTTCATGGGATTAAAGTGGATTCAAGCAGATTAAACTAATGTAGATTGCAAAAAGAGGATATCAAATGCCTTGTATCGGATTAGAATATAACAGATCAAATGACAGGTTAATGATTTTGTAGGATACAATGAGATCAATTTAATATGTGGTTCGATTGGAAAAGGGACAAATGTGTGCAAGTAACTTCATAATTTTTTGTTTTTCTTCAAACTAGTAAACTTATGCATTCCTGATATGTAATTACGGTATTAGGTTAGTATTAGTGGTACTTGTGGTGGTGGTGTTGGTGGTAGTGGTACCAGTAGTAGAAGAAGAAGTAGTAGTAGAAAAAGTAGAAATAGTAGTAGTAGTAGTAGAAGTTGTAGTAGGGAGATTAAGCCACAAATTTGCATTGGGAATATGTTTACCAAATTGTCTATACATTGTCTATTTCAAGCAGGATTCCTTTGAATCTGATGAGTCGGGTAGTAAAGACGACAGACAGAGACATCCAGCAGAGACCACCAATGCCTCAGCAGCTAATTCATCATCATCATCATCATCATCATCATCATCACATCCAGCATTTCACACAGTACCCCCAGTCAACCACAATAGGTAAGTGATAATGTTAGTGATATGGTCCATGAATCAAAAGGGATTATGCCCTGATAATTGTTTTGCTTGGTAGTTTAATGGAGGCGCGATGGCTCGGTGGTAGAGCAGTAATCTCGTAATTGGGAGGTCTCAGGTTCGAACTCAAGTCAATGCACTTGTAAGACATTAGTCCTCATTACCAAGTCCCTCGGAGAGGACTAAAGGTTGTTGGTACCCTAGTTTTTTGTCTCGCCTGCGTAGCAAAAAGCGAGACATAGGCGCCACTCTTCCAGTGGCGGCGGTGACGATGATGGCGTCAACATCAAAAACTTAACCTCGGGTTCAGTTTTCGAAATTTTTGTATAATTTTGAAAGTATAAGTTCTTATTCAATGAAACTTAGGCCAAAGGGTTATCAAGTATCCCCAATCATGTGAGTAGAATTTCAGGTCACAAAGTCAAGGTCAATAGACTTGGACTGCCGAGAGCGTTTCCCTTGTTACTATTTTTCACTGCTTACATATTAAAGGTAAAGACCAGTATTGGTAACGCCCCAATTTCAAAAAATGAAATGAAAGCTCTCATTACCAATCATGTGAAAGAATATGTTTTGACTAATACATGATGATAAAAAATTTGCTGGGAAACCGCCTACTAATTCATATATTTGGTAAATTTGTTTCTCTCATGGTCCTGTGAGAGATATAGGGTAGTCCCATATACATCTTTCTGTGTATAGTGCTTGTAACTTTACGAAGAATGGGCCAAATTTCTTATCATTTTGATGATTCCAGAACCTTGCAGATGCTAGATGCTAGATGATCAACCTTTTCTGATCGATTCCACAACGTTTCTTTCACAATTCAATCGCATGACCATAACTGGTCTTTACCTTTAAACCAAAGCTGACTTGGGAGATTTCCAAGTACCAATTGAATAATGATCCTCCTTTTTATCTTTCATCAGTTATCCATACCCAGGGCAGACCGCATCAGGCACCATGTACGCACCCACAATGCCTCCACCTCTACTACCTCCTCATCATAGCGCCCTCTCTGGCAACGCACCAGCCATGGGGGCATACCTTGCACCTCAACCCCACACCTCACAGAACAATGACAATGATGACGACAGTGATGAAGACTATGATGCATAGCAAATTATATATTGGCAACCTTTAGATATCTGAAGTAACTTTATGTGAAGCATTGCTTGTCTGAATGTGTATGGTATGGTTCTTGATACATCGGTGGAACAACAGATGGAGCATCAGTGTGTGTTACAGAGTGCAAGCAAGCCAAGATGTCATTCAGCAGAGCTGGAACTACTTTACACCGCTATTATCGACCGTGGAGGCAATGCATGAATGCTCTACGAGTAAAAACTGAATAACAAGTAGGAAACAACAGCAGTGACATATATGCTTTGAACTTGTTTTCTTTTTGTAACCCCCCCCCCCTCCATGACAATCCTAGGAAAACAACCTACCAACTACCCATAGACTGGGGTAGCCACCCCCCCCCCCCCCCCCCTCCTCCCCCACCTTCTTTCTTTCCAGCTTTTCGCTTATTATTGCTGTTTTTAAGGAGTTTACTCTTTTTTTGGGGGGGGGGGGGGTGTAGACATCCGGAAGGTATTTGGCCTGGAGTTGATGTTTTATTAATGTTTATGTAAATAAAAGGGAGTGAAAGATAAAATACTCAAGATCTGTAAAAGATGCGACTTCTTTACTGCAATGTTAAACGTACCAAAATTCATTTTTAAGAAAAGTTTAACATTTGTACCGTTAAGTGGTTTGTTACTCTAGAAATCTATTGTGATGAGTTGGTTTTTGGTAAAAGCAGGGAAATATAACTACACCCTGTCTGTATATGATCTGACCATGTCAAAGTAGGTAAGCAGGTCGACTGGTGAACAAAATTGTTGAACTACACAGAAATTCTCTAATATCAATTTAATTTCTGATCTGTTATAATGCAAGCTCTTCCACAATGTAGTAATAGGTGGATCGTGTAATGTGAGGCAGGCTTCACATGCCAAATTCTTCTTCACAGCAAATTTGACTTTGTAATCTGAATGTCTTCTTGTATTTGTAAAATGTGATTATTTCTGTGCGCTATATTGCCTATCCTTCAACTTATTTTTGCAAATATTCTTATACTTCAAAAGTAGCCATGTTTTATCAAATGAATTCTACAATTATCTTGTTGCACTTCAGGGTATTAACAGATTAAAGCGCAAGATTTTTTCTACCATTTTCTTGAGTATTTTAGTTGAAAATAAAACATTTTATAACAGAATTGAAATTTTCATTGAAAGACATTGGTATTTTTGATATGGAATGAACAGTAAAAGGAAATTTGATATTATGCAAGATTATTCACTAAAATCCACAGAATTTAAAGTAAGTTTGTAATATTTCTTCAAGAATATTACTTGGTGAGAGTATGTATGTATTGTTTTTTAAAGCAATGCAGGTAAAATATCTCACTCAGTCAATCAACCATATACAGTTTACCTTATAAAAAACAAACATCACACACTATCAAACATTATCTCAACTCACACATGAATAAATCAGAAATAAAGAGCAAGAAATCCTGTCTGTACCTGTTGTATATTCTCTTTCACTTGAAACAACTAGTGCAGACGCAACAATAAAACGTCCCATCTTGTTACTTCCAACAACTGCTCGTTCATTAAATTCCTCATCACATTATAATACTATTAACAAATGTAGTAAAACCTGACATACAATATACAGTACATTGCTTCTCCTGTCTTCCTGTTAATATACACAACGACATACATTATTATTTTAAATACATAGATAATCACAATCCGCTCATTTTTTTTTCTCTGCAAAGGAAACGAGCCGACGAGTAAGAAACCTCATATTTGATACATATAAATAATACAAGTAATCATAATTACATTAATAAGCTACTTCTCAAAAAAGTGTACAAGCATTAATTCATTATATAGTTAGTCGCCTATAGACACATCTATGTTATTAAACATTCATCTCAGTATTATCAATTAGTAACAAGGCAAATTATCTCTTCTCTTTCTTTAAAAAACAAATAAAGCATTAATAAAAATCAACATTGTTATCTACGAATACAGGAAATAATTCCAATACTAGTTTTGCATACAGGTAAATGTTTGTACTCTTTTGTCCCCTACATTTAAACCTTTAATATGGACAATTAATATGAGGTAAATAATCTTGATCTATAAGTAATTTACTGAAAAGAAACACCTGTATACCATCATGCTCCAATGACATAAATACATCTTCATAGACACAGTAGTGCACGCACAATACTCACAGCAAGCTCAATAGTCTCACTCAGAAAAAAAGAAGAAGAAAACTCCCTAATTAGTCTCTACGACGAAGAAAAGTGGCCATTACACAAGTTTTTTTTCTTCACACCACAATGGGGAGCAAGATGGAGAGAATACGGAGCAGGAGAGGTGCAGGCTTGGAAGACAGTCAAACTTTTGGCTAGCCTGCAGATTTCATTTACTAGAGTTCTATGACAGTGCCACTGTTTCATCTCGCATTGTGAACAGTATGCGGATATAAATGGATGTGAACATGATTCTAGCGATTTAAGTTAAGCCATGTACGTTTATTAAATACAGGTGTGAACATTCACCAAATGCTTGAGATACAGCACTCTTGAAAATCTGACATGAATTGTTAAAATGTTGAAACCCTGTTGAAATAATTCCTCAATTTCCTTCCAAATTACCATCTCCACAAGAGAGAATACAACAATAGATTCCATCAACTGTCTCTTTATGTTATCTGACAAAACAGTGGCACTGTTTATAATTCTACAAAAGCCTACTCCATTCAATACCAGTAGTCTAGTACACAAGACTCCTCCTTTCAACTTGGCTTACCCTAAAAAGCATGGTTAAAAAGCAATCACACAAATTGCAATATATTTCATATTTTCATCCTCTCTAAACCTAACCATCTCTTGATATACCACACACACATAGAACAGGTACATCAAGTTTTCATTTTATCATTTCGAGACAAGAAAAAACAATCCTGGCAAATTAAAGCTGACCATAAGGTATGCACAATGCATGATCAAGGTCAGACAGAATCTAAGAAATGAAGGGATCAATTAATGATGGTTGCACTAAATAATCATGACGAAAATGAATAAGATTTCTATCTAGTATGCACATCTTTCGTTGCTACAAGGCAAACATGATTGCTGGGCAATCCATGTATTATTAAGTAATCATCAGCAAAAGAAAAACTACAACTGCAATCATGCACTAAGGGAGAATATAAAAGAGGTAAAAATGAATGGACATATGGACTGACTACTGGTAAACGTATTGAAATGATAGTAAATGGTCTAAGTTAGAAATGATAGTAATGGATCTAAGTAAGAAATGAGTTGCAAAATTTGCATCTGATCACACAATTCCAAAACATCTTTCACACAATAATCTATATATCTGTACAGAGCCAAGTTGGACCTACACACGGTTAACAATGGAATATGAGCATTTTCACTGCAAGGTCCGTATGTTTCATTTTGATAGCATTCTTAAGTCAATTATTAAGATCGATTTCATTCAAGAAGTATAAGATTAGATCGCTCTCACTTTGAAATATTCATTCAACTGTGCTACAAGTTCCCTACTGTCATAATAACTAAATCACAAGTAGCGTTATACCTAAAGAAGAATATTTTGTTCCTACTAGTACTGTTGCTTTTATACACGTTTATCTCCATTTAAGAGAGCGAGATAACCATCTATTCTTACACATTTTTAACAGCTCTTATAGGAAACCAATCAAAATGTCAAATTACATATTCACTGATAGACTTTACATGATTAAAAACTATTCATTCACACTCCCAACTACATTCATTGTTTCAAGACAATTTAAAAATTATGTTCTAATGCTGCTTTGCCGTCGAGACCTTAAATTTTGTTTAATTTCAGCGTAAGTATTTAGATTATGTGGGAGTAACAGAAGAAGTGTGGGTGCTTTCATCAATATGCAAGTTTCATATCCTCATTATTCATCCTGTACAACAAGAGCTTTAACATTAAACAACCTGTCCTATCTGAAAATAGAATTGATTGAATGCATATAGGAGTTTTGCTTTCTATGGAAATGCTATTCTTGTAATAAAAAAAACATCCCCCCTCCCTAAAAAAAAAAAAAAAGGAGGTGAAATGAAGACGAGTGCTATAAAAGACAACATGGTACACATTTGTTGGTCCTATGCACTTTGATTCATGTGTGGTTCTACTTGGTAAAGGTTTGGGTAATGAACAGCAGCAGCAGCACCCATATCTCCTACATGTATTTGTAATTGAAAACCACAGCTTTGGTCGGCGGCAAGTCCTATACACTCATCTGCACATGACAGCACTCTTCCAATCTGATAACAAAAGATTATCCTGTATTATCAGTCCATTCTTTAAACTTGCATACAAAAATTTACTAGGCATCATAGCACATAGCATTGAGCACACCTGGGTCCATATGTTCACCAATCTTTGGACCCTACAAAGCTATCATTCAAGTACAGTCTGCTGACAGCCAGACAGGCATTATAAACTCCATGTATTAAAGAAGCTACTAGCAGTCACCTTCTAGCACTCTGGCAGACCGTATTATTGACCTAATATCTCTACCTACATCCCATCTAATTGTCACTGCAACCGATCCACAGTACAAATGCCTTGTGCCTAACATTTTCAAAGTACAGCTAGAATTACGATGCATCCCGTCTGTTGCTACATTTAAAATGTACCTACATATATAGAGATGTCATTCTAGGCACTTTATATCTTTAATAATAGGGAATATAAAACAGAGATAATTAATTTAAAACCAACCCAGAAATGGGATACATGTATATTACCAAGTTAGGGTCTCTAGCCATATCAAAGGTACATTTACAGTTAATACTCGAGAGGGTAACAAAAATGTGTGTTTTTATAGATACATGGTAAACAACAAAAATATTCACATTTGTACAGAATATGCAACACAAGATTGACAAAGATTATAAACAGGAAGCCAAAAATAATTAAGTACATCTTAGTTTTTTTTTTAAAGAGTTTTTTTTACTCTTTTACAAAGAATTTCTGTCGTCATAAGTTAGGATACTATGTACTACTGAAAGACACAAACAAGGCTATTCCAGGAAACAATAAATTTAAATGCTGTAGTGGAGAAGGTATTAACAAATAAAGATTCCGTATGACCGATGCCAACTTTAACTTTATTGTACAGACTTTATTCTCGATAAATATTTGGTTAATAAAGAACAACAACCATCAATGTTTGGGTTGATACTTTTATCAAATAAAAGCACTTTCTAATAATATTTTTTAAATGGCATCAACCTCTGTAAACGATTAAATAACACATTTCTACAGGACCTAAAAATAAGTTTATCATTTTGGTACTGACGAAACAACCAAAAAGGGAAATGGTATATAAATAGTTCTATAAAAAGAACTTAGGAACTTTATTATTGCTAGTGACCTTCGTTTAAACATATTTCCCAATCAAGTATTGCGCCTTCTAAAAGTACACCCATGGATTTTTTCCCAACATTAGATGGAAAAGCTGTTCATGTGGAACTCCTAGGAAAGTAAGTTTTATATAATACAATATTTTTTTGCCAGCATAGAAAGCTTAAATTGAGATTTGTAATTTTCTGAAGAGATGCACACAAATGAAGGTACATGTACTCCTTCTACATCTGTATAATCAAAGCTTAAAATAGGGAGCAGAAAGCAAATCATTAGGTGCTGAACCATTTTATCCTGTTCTAACTAATGTACCTTTAATATAAATCAAACTTGCTACAATAAACCAAAAATGAGAGTTTCTACATGACCCAAGGCTACGAAACAATGTTTTCTCTTTAACTTGCCCTACAGAACACCATGTAATCTTCCACTCAAGCTAATAAATATGTGTCATTTTGACAGTGCAACTACAATAATCTCACAATTCGGCAGAGCTGCGCCTTTTTTAGAGAGAAGTTTTCAGATGAACCTAGCCTTCATTTCTGATCATGTTCTTTTGGTAGCTTCCAGCACTACCATTTCTTATTTACCTATATGTACTTCCACAAATAAAACAATGCTGCTACATTGTATTTCTGCCTATGGCTCTACCAGGGTGAGAAGGGGCAATCATTGGTTCTAAAAAATTACTATTGTGACCTGCAAATACCTTTAAATGTTTTTTTTTTTTTTTTTTAATTGGGAAAGTTTCTTCCACAGTACAAAAGTCCTTCAAAGAGTGCAATCTGTATTTTTTTATAACTATAGGAAATGCAATCTCATCTTCTTATGCACCGCTAAATAATTGCATCTCCCAATATCATTAAACAAATGACTGGCATTACTATTTAAATTGATTTTATATTCTTAGGATACACAGGGGCTGGCTCAACACTGAATTTTGTAGTGCCAAGATTGATAAATATTTGAGATTTGCTTATAATATCTTTCAATTTAAATGATGGACTGGTTTTAATGATGCTTAAAGAGAGTAGCATAATGTGCCCTGAGCATATTGTAGAATTGAATTCATCACTTATCTTATCATGACATGTAGAAGTTCAATTTCAAATAGTCCAGGAAAAGAATCTGATACACAGAACAGAAATGCAGCACTTTCTTCAACATGCTTGAAAATTTGTAAAAAATAATCGTAGAATGATAATTCTTAGGTTTGCGCACAAGTAATCCTTGACTTGCCGGATTAATCACAGATTTGATAGCAAATGGGATTAAACCTTGTTCAAGCTTTATACCGACAATATCCAGTGCTGAGTAGTATGAAAAAATCAGAAGTTTCATTATATTTTCTTTCCACTAAATTTGCATCACATGGCAGTAAAGAACAATACACCATAAAGATATCCCCTCTTTCATATTCAGTTACTTTATTAGACTGCTATTATACCTCGACCGTTACTGTTGTTAATACCCAGCATGTTCTTATCTAACAGAAATATATATGTTGGCGATATTGAGTACAATGATATATTAGGGCAATGACAATGATATTGATACTAAATAAAGGTGATAACATGATTGATAAGGATGTGATGATGAAGATGATGATGACGATGATGATGATGATGTTTGATAAAGGTGATGATATTTGTGGTGGTGATGATGTTGGTGATGATAATGATTAGGACTAAAAAGGCGATTATCATGGATTCCCTCCACACAAGAACTTGCCCTTTTCTTCATAGCAATCCAAAAAAGGCAGATGCAATCCTAGCTATATTTCGTAGAGTTGCTTTTAAAGCTGCATCTTCCATCAAAGTTTATTTATTTCAAACAAATTTTAATGAAATTTCTTGATGCTTAACATGACATGACAGGTGCTTCTAAAAACAGTGTTATAGGCTGGTGTTTGGTTTCAGCTAAGCACACCAGCAACAGATCTAAAAACTGACACTACACTTGCATCAGAGGGATTTCATTGGGGGGGGGGGGGGTAGAGTAATGCTTTCAGTGTTCAGGTAGCTGTTGAGCACGGGTTGACTTAGAGATCAGCTAATGATTTCAAATCTAGTGTTCAGGTCTGGTGTCAAGTGTTAACTTAGGAGCAATGCCATAGATGATCCTCACAACCACGGTGCTAAACACTCGATACCTTCACTATTTCCTTAACACTAGTTGTATGACCGGTGTTCAATACTGCCTACAATGAATGACAATGCATTGGTCTTGACACTAACACCGAACTTGAAATCACTCAATGACACTCTAAGGGGAGGCTAAAGTCTTTGTGTTCTTCATCTGCAGCTGCCCTCATGATTGGTCTTGCTCTGCGTAGCTCATTCGATGAGGGGTAGGCGGCGTCCCAGAACTTGAGGCTGGAACAAAAGCAAAAAGGAAATTATTAAGTTCAATAGCTTGAAAAACTAATTATGTGGTAATCGTAAATAATAAAAAAGTATACCCCATTAGCCTATGGCAGACTTTGATCCCCATCTTTGACCATTGCTCTAGATTTGGAGTGAACACATAACAAGTAATTTATTTGGAAATGTGTTGCTTTACTATCCAAAATACCTTACAAAAAAGCTAGAAACTACAATTTGATTTAACAGAATTTACAACATATGTATATTTCAACAATCAAAGGTAATCTTGTGATCTTACGTAAGGTAATTTGAACTGATCATTCTGTCACAAATTAAGTTGATTGGCAAAAACTGATAACGAAAAGTTGATCCCCAAAACATTCCTGAAACCACCTACATAGATATGCATACACTGGACTACATATTCTGCTGGGAGTGTGATCTTCTTATCATAACTCAGCTATTATTTACTTCCTGTTCTATTCAATAGGCAGCTGTCATTCATTCAAGCAATATCTTTAAAATGTCAGTGTAAATTTTGTTGCGATTCCAAAGGAAAACTACACTTTGTTTTCAACATGACAGGATAAGATCACAGAAACATATCCTCTCCTACCTGTCAGACTGTCAACCAATTCAAAACTTGTCTTCAGACACATTTATTCAAAATTGCTTTTGATGATTAACTTACTCACATTGATGTACATTTTATATGTATTGTAATTTGTAGGTTAATTTGTAATTTTTAGTTTTGTTTAATATGTAATTGTTTATAATTGTATTTTTTTTGTTATAGCGCTTAGAGACTTCAGTGGTAAGCGCTTTATCATTACCTTCCTCTCCTAAGGAGTGCCTCTGGGAGTATCCTGAGAGATCCGGTGAACCCTGTGATCCCTGGGAACCATCCCGCGATGTGAGACTCAGCTCAAAGTTAGCTGCTCCTGACGGTGCCAAGCTCAGCTGACCATTCTGATCCGAGTCCCTGCTGAGGTTGATGACCGTGTTGGGTCTCTGCCTGGTCACGCTTCGCTGGACAGGCAATGGCTGACCGACCATGCTCTTGATACGAACTGGCTTGCTCTCAGCTCCCTGGATCAAAAGAAATATTTAGAATGAATGTACTCATCTCAGTGGTCTCATAGGAGGTTCAAGAGGTTATATATAGCAAGTTTTCATCCTCTTTTAGATGTCATTAAAGAGATCCGGTAACTTTGTCTCAGATTCTAAAACAAAATCCTGGATTTAGCTCATGCTGCAATGATAATTATAAACCTTTAGGTCAGTCAGGAACCCCATGACTTTTACAAGCCGATCGTCTGTCTGATTATCAAGATATTTATGATTGGAAATCGAAATCAAATTTTGCATTTTCCTAACATACTTCTTGAGTGTGGTAAAACCGGTCACTCAAAGATTTGTACTTTTTTGAGGCACTTGATGATCATTTTGAAGCGCAATTTTTTCAGGGCTTTATTGTTACACCATATCATAGACACTGATATTACGTAGGGACATGCATTTCAGATTTAACATTGTTAAACGATGCCTTTAACCCTTACTGTACTGGGGGGGGGGGGGGCCTGGGAGGCCCCCCCCCTCGACATTTTCAGAGATTGCGCCGTAACCGCTTGGAATTTTGAATTGTCGTTTCATGACTTTTTCCCCTCAAGTCTTACGCACATTTTGATACCATTTTCGTCAAAATCGGATATACCTGTAAGGTGTTACATAACAATTAGTATGCGCATGTCATAAAAAAAACCACAAAAAAAAAAAAATCCATCAAAATTTGAATAAATTATCATTATTAATTACATTAAAATAACTTTTTTGTGTTAGAAAAGAAGTTTCATATGAATAATGAGTTTCAACATTCAAAAAGTGGAGTTTGACACGTTTTCTGTAAAATGCATAAAATTAGCGCATTTTGCATAATTAATTAGGCTAACGACAAAAATGTGCATATTCAGAAAAAACTAATTATACCATCTTGTTCCTTACGTAAATATCTACAAACATGCAAATTTGTGTGTTCATCGGACAATCGACGGCCGAGATCATAGGGGGGGCCTCCCAGGCCCCCCCCCCCCCCCCCCCCCAGTCAGTGGGTGCTCAAAATAGCCCAGTACAGTAAGGGCTAAGTGATAACTACACACTCTCACTTATTTGTGTAGCATTTGAGAATTCATACTTACAGGAATATCCTGCAGCTTAGACAAGCTGTCTCCTGGTCCCATATGAGTGATATGACTGAAGTTACTAGGTGCTGAGATTATCACATTTCTGCAAAAGAAGGAACAAATCAAGCAAAAAATTTGTTAATAACAGGTTTAGATATTTCAAGCAAGCTTTGGGGACATGCAGTGTTGAAACCGTGAAAGATAACTGTGTGCATAGAGAATAGTCACATTAAAGAATCTAGATGAACTCAGTGAATAATGTAAAATTATTTATAATAAATGAGGATATTCTTTACCAGTGTTCAATCCTAGATAAACATTCCATACAATATTATATGTACAAACTATTCAGATTTTTAATTGAGAGTAACAGTTTGCAACCTCATTTAAACTCATTCTGAGAAATTTGCCACAACTAGTATTTTTTGCAAGGTATTAAACCATTTTTCATCAAACTGCATTGAACCGCATCACATTGTATCCAAACACAGAAGTCGACCTAGGTAATAGATAAATTTGCAGGAAACATGATATACATCTGTATGTATGTACAATCAAAATTTAAATGACACATGAGTTTCCTTTCTTGTATATATAATATCATCCAGTTTTAATCAAAGTCGATAGTTCCAACAATAAAAATAACAGCGATATTCAAAACTTCTCAACGATACATGTAAAATGTGTTGCTAGATTTAAAGTCAAATTGACATTCTCCAGAAACAGTGGTCCTTTTTCTGTTGGATAATTTTTTCTTCTACACATTTAACATTATTTTCAAACAGTATAGCTCAGTCACTAGACCAAACTCATTCCAAATAGAGCGATTCTTGGCTATTTGGCATAATGTAAATTCTTGTTTGGTGTGCTGTCAGTCCGATTTTTGTTTGGCCAGTGTGGCCGAGGTATCAAATAATAATAAATACTTGTCTAATCAGCTGTGTCGGTCTCATTCTCTAGGATTTCTATTTTTTGTGAGTAGAGCTTTTTAAAGAGAAAGTTGAGTTCTGGGAAGAGGTGAAAAATAATTTGTGAGCGTCATCATTCTTATTATGCAAGTGTGGAAGAACATCAGATGAGACATGTTCCCTGAAAAGCATGGCTCTTCAAATGCCTTCATATTCTAAATATGTCATGTACATCGTAAAACTCGGGGGGTAGGTTTTTTACGCCACGTGTTCGTGTAGTCCCATATACATCTTTCTGTGTACAGTGTTTGTAACTTTACCAAGACTTGGCCAATTTCTTATCATTTTGATGATTCCAGAACCTTGCAATACACACAAATTCTTATATGCTAGATGATCAACCTTTTCTGGTCGATTCCACACCGTTTCTTTCACAATGCAATCACATGACTCGAACTCAACTTCATCTTTAAAGCTTCTACTGTGTGCATTGTAGCTTTTCATTGATATAACAGCTGCCAAATTTTGCAAACTATAAAATCATAACAGAAAGCTTTTACCATGTGCTGTGCATTGTTGGCTTGAGTCTGTCTGTCTATAAATGATTGAGGGGGAGGGTAATAATAACAGCCATATGTATCATGTGATTTGTACCTCTATATACTTTCCTGTGTCTTTCCCTTTTTCTTTTCTTGTTATTACCATCATTGGTATATGATTCTTTATATTATAAATTCTCCTTTGGTCATCATCTAAACATTTTCAATCAAATGAGGGAATTCCCTAAAAATCCTGGTACGGCATCATAATAATTTAACTTTCAGGTTCATTATATACACAGGAAAAGCAATGCACCTTCTAGTCCTATAGCTGATTCATTACGGGTATAACAGATTTCAAAACTTAAAGAGAAACTAGAACATCTGTACTATCAATTTTATATCATGCTATGTTTGAGAGTTCCAATACATGCCAAATGCACTATCCTTCAGCTTGCATGCATCAGAAGTATATAGAGAATGTTCACTGTACAGAAGCATAACCAGTGCATAAACCGAATGCATCAATTAATGCATTAGGGAACTCAAGTGGTGGATATGTGCATGTGCTATGTATGGGAAACCATCTATTTAGAATTAACTACCGTAAATCTCCGTGTATAAGGCGCACTTTTTTGGCGCCGAAAAAATTTGAAAATCGGGGGTGCGTCTTATACACAGATACAGAAAAAAAAAGTTTTTTTTTTTTTTTTTTTTTTTTTTTTTTTCTTCCCTTCCCGATTTCGATTTATGGCGCTATGCCTGGCAATGTCTCCCAGCTCAGTAATCAGTGTGTTGACTCACCACTCGGAAACTACAACAACACTCAAATTTGTCTGTCATCTTGGTTTGAAAGTAATCTTTCTAATAGATCTCAAAATGTAGTTTTTAATAATTCCTCAATTTTTTTTTCTATAACAAATGGTGTACCACAAGGTTCTATCCTAAGTACTCTATTGTCAGAAATTTAGAGGATTCTATTCATATCATGCATGACTATTGATGTTTGGCATAGAACACAGTGCTTCTGCTAGCTGATGTGATGAGGCTGGTGTGGGACACTTGGTATCATGAAGCCTTAAGAGTCTGGACCTGTTTTTAATTTACATTAATGATCTTACACACATTCTTCTACAACGACATTGTTACTATTATTTGGTGGGTTTTCGGCAACAAAACAATAACAACAACAAAACAACAAAAAACGATTTTTTTTTTTTTTTTTTTTTTTTTTTTTTGCCCCCAAAATAGGGGTGCGCCTTATACACAGGTGCGCCTTATACACGGAGATTTACGGTAAGAACCGTTGCTTTTACTTAAAACCATTATATCAACTTTGATCTTTGGTTTTCTCAGTCTTTGCAGAGTGGTAGTTCATCATACTAAATACTTCCATGTTATAGTCTTGTGATGAATTACAGACAGTAGTTGACAGATTAAAGACAGTCACATTCTTTATGTCTAATATTTTTTGATTAATTCTTTTAAATGATTATAATTGGTTTTTGTATCTGGTCAGTTTTATTTAGTTGGTATTACAGATATACTGCACAATACAATATTTATATAATATTGGATGGCTTTGAGTGTGATACAAGAAAATAATGTCATAGCGAGAGCAATATATTCTCATTCTTGTATCACACGAAAACAAAGCCACACAATATTATTATTATTATCTATATCAGGCTGACTAGCGAAATAACAAAATTTGATAATCAAGCAATATTGTATCGACAGTTGAAGTTCCCGGATGACAGAGCAATACAAAAATAATATTGATCTGTCATCCGGGTATTATATGGATGATAATCAAAGTGATTAATAACCAAATATTGCCACACAACCAAATTCCATAATTTGTAAGGTTAAATTGTTAAAAATTTCCCAATATTGAAAATGATTAGTAGGCAAATAACTACCGTTGGTGAAGGTGATGGGACAAACTATCACTTCCGAGGCGATCTGGATGTAGCTATCTTTCCGAAGCGAAGCTGAGGAAAGATAGCGTATACATTCTGATCGACGAGGAAGTGATAGTTTGCCATCGCTTGAAACCAAAAGGTGATTATTTGCTTTATATTCCACATCTAAAACAATTTAACTACAAAAAGAAAAGGACGTGTATGCATCTACATAAAAGACACCAGGCCCAAATTCACACCAAAAAAAGTTTAAAGTTTAACCCAACCCCTTGAGGGTACGGTGCGCGCATGTGTTTGCTTTAATTGCGCTCATATTGGTAATGCGCGCTTAATTGCGCCTGTTTTAGTGCGCTTTTGGATAATCTTCAGTGAAAGTGCGTTGCCCTTTGTAGATAGTACCTCTATCTTCAGTGAAAGTGCGTTGCACTGTGTAGATAGTAGTACTATCTACACAGTGTAACAAACTTTTTGCTTCTCCCATCAATAATGGGCGAACTATCTTTCATCACGTGATTTACTTTTGACCAATCGTAGAGCAAGATTCTTAGTATATGGAATATAATTAATAATAACTGTGAAATTACTACATGTATCATTTTTTGTTCATTTATTTATCTACTTATTTATCTATTTATCTATCTATTTATTCATATATCCGTATTTCCGTTATTTATTTAATCTTTTATAAGTTAATTTTAGTATCATATATATATTTTATTATCATCCCAGATTTTAATTTTGCTATTATTAGCATATCCTTCATTACAAAGTATAAATTCTATCAGGTGCCAAGCTACTGCACATGGGTCAAAAGAGGCAACAATAGACAAAATTCATTACCAATGTACCCTGAATGAATTTTAAACTTAAAATCACTATGTTGTAGGTGACGTTGTATTGACAACTACATAAGTCTCTTTTATATATTGTATAGGCAACTGCATAAAACTGCTTTGGGTATTCTAAGTGCACACTGTTAAAACAATGGTATGGGAGAAGAGATTCATGCATCAACTTGAAAAATCAATTCAATGTTCTAAGATTCATTGAATTCTATACGAGTATGATCCAACTTTCTATGAATTTGAATACAGAGAGATTTAATGATAAAACAATATAATGTGCATTCATGTAAATGGTGCTACATGTATATCGTCAATATTGAGAGATTTATACAGAAATGACAACACACATAGAGGGTTGATTTGAATAAATTAAAACCATTTGCAACACTAAATAGGACTAAGAAGACCAAAACATGATACAGGCAACTAAGAAAAGAAAACATGTAAAGGTTTTAATACACATGAGCTATTAAAAGCAGCTGCTAATGCAGTTCACACTGAAAAGGCCTATGTACATGTATGGATAAAGATGGTAAAACTAATCATCTACCCTGTTCATATAAATTAAAATATATAGATATATATTGAAAACTATTGATTGACATGGTGTTGGATTTAGTGCCTGAAGGTGCTTTCTGAACAAACTTCTTTGTATTCAGGATGTATCCATGTGCATTCAGTGCTTGAACTTGATCTTTGATATCACACTTAAAAATACATTTGACTGTTGTTTAATAGCCTCAGGCACAGAATGCACAGAGAGTAAGAGGTTAATGTAAGTATTCTTACGTCACTACTCAAATTTTGCCTGACACGAAAGGAAATTTTACTTTAGTTTATTCATATCACAACTATATGAAAACTAAGAACTACCTACAACATTTGATTGAAGTCGATAAATGCAAGTTCTTATCCTATAAGAGCAAAATTTAAACTCCACTCTTATGGTCTACAGACACACTAGCAGAATACTATCAAATTTAAAGCATTTCAAGAAGGCTCTTGAAGTGATATTGTGCAATACTATCACATCTTAGGCATGTTTTTAGAATGAAAAGAGGAAGAGACAAAACAAAATGCTGCAACTATCATTGAAATAAATTATAAGAAAGAACAAAATAATCAGTAACTTAGAGCAACAAAACCATCAGTAATGCTTGTTCTACAAAAATGACCTTTACAAAACAAAAAGTTATAACAACTGTACACTTTACAGAAAATATCAAAAATGAAAACAGGTATTAATACCACAATGACATGGAGACCATTTTAATCTTAATGCCACAACAATTGCATGCTTATTTATTAGTTTTCTCTACTTAGAGGAATGAACAGCGAGCAGCCACTCAACTGATGTAGTTAACGATGTAGTATTTATTAGTAAATATCAACAATTAATTAAATAGAATGATGGTAATATTTTTTGTTCAGTAAAGATAGTGTTTTGAAAATGCTTTTAAAAGAAAGGGAACAAAAATGATCAAATGATATAAACTAAATGTCTGAACAAATGAAATGAATAAACAAAAAGTAATGAATCCGCACAACTAAAGTTGATCAGAAAAGACATAGATTATGGGTTATAAGAGCAAATCAGGCTAATAAATAAATATGCAGGATCCAACTGAATTAGAGTCTGTGGATGAGACTACATACCTGGGCTGAAACTTTGTTGATCTGCTCACCATACAAGTTTTGTTTTTATCAAAAGAATAATGTAAAATAAACATACATGGTTCAAATATATTCTTTTCTATACTTCTACTTTTAAAAAATGATTAAATTACATTGCAAAAACAGGCATATGAGTCAATATGAATGATTAAAATGCAAGTTATCAAAGCAGACAGTATATAAATAACATCTTGCATGGACACTATTAGAAGCAAAGGTGGGGGTAATAGGCACAGCACGCTCATAAAATGTGCCATCTAGTGGGTTAATTCATCCCTAAATGGTTGAATTTGTTCTGATTAAACACTTCATAATCAACAACAAGGGATTGGTAGGGATTCAAAAACAGCAAACAATTTATCCAATGTGTAATAATTCACATTCCAGCAATGCAATAAGATCTGGTAAAATAAGTCTGGTTATAAAAAAAACATCACTACAGGGTGGGTCAAAAATAACATGGCATCTAACATTGATCTTCTGTGGACCAACTTCCAATCACATAACCAGGACTTATGGGAGTGCAGGGGGAAAATGGCACAAACAAAACTTACTTTCTGATTTCATCTTTGGATTTGAAGGAGAACTTTCTCTTGTTAGCTTGTTGCTTGCTGGACTTGACGACTGTCTGGATATTCAACTTCTCATGATCTGTACAAAGTAAGGAAAATGATATAGAGAACAATTTGTAGTTAGAACCCATCAATTTGATACCAATTACCTGATTTTAAGAGATTGTAGGAAATTGCAGAGGAAAAGGGAGTCTTCAAAAGTAATAGTCATGACCATGATTCACGATTTATTAAAACATCTCTACGCAGCCGAATATTTGAATTGTGACAATGTCTTACAGATAATATTTGTTTTAATAATCTGTACACATCAAACAATAATCAACATTACGACAAAAATTACACTCATAAATTACACTCTACCACATAGACCCTATGAAAAATTCTGGTTGAAGAATTCTTTTAGATAGATAGTCACTGCTATACACCGATTCGGTTTGGGGGTTTTATGTACCTGCCCGCCGGTGGCGGCGCTATAACTGGGGGGCTTCTCTGATCCAGCTGCAATGCAATGTAAGCTAGCTAGCTGCAGTCAGACGTCCCCCAGTTATGGCGTCACCTTATGAGGGCGCACTTCCACCAGAAGTCGCCCGAATCGGTGTATAATAGCGCCTCACCGTATTGGAAACATCGTGTTTTAAACAAAATGAATAAAACAGTTAAAACAATGTTGTGCAGTACTCCATATTTGGTAGTACTCTATACTTGACTCATCTTACAGATCTTGCTATCAAATGAGAGAGAGAGAGAGCCATTGGTGTAATGGTTCTGGGCACTCTCAAAAGTTTAAGAAGCATGTTGCATTAGCTGCTTACCTGATACAGCAAGCCGGTTGTGGAAGTACACAAGGCGTGGTGCATGAAGATCAGTGACAAAGCTCAGGTTCAAGCTGCCATCCCATGAGAGTTGCCTCGTCTGTGGAAAAAGTGAAGTAATGCAATTACCATTCTACATAAATATCATTATAAATATCATTATCATGGGAGTACATGGGTAACTGTTATAATACACAATTGCCTTGGTTCTATTGATAAAGATAATGGCCCAAATTCACAAAGACAAACCTTGGTTTGAAACGCGTTGAATCGCATCATATGACGCACATAAACCTAGGTTTATCAACAAACCTCCTTTGTGAATTCGGGCCAATAAGTCTGAATGAGTAAATCTCACTGTGTTAATTTTCCTACATGGATAATTTGCTCTAGGGGGACTAAACATTTGGAGATTATTGTCCAATGGATAGTAGTCCTGAGGTAGTTGTGACTACTCTAGAATCTAGTGATTTCTTCCTTGAATGTCTAGTAAAGACCTATGCACTTCTGTTAAAAGTTTTTAGCCAGAATGCAAACTTCCAAAATGGCAATTTTGGAGCAAATGATTAAAGCCAACACAATGAAACCTTCACGAAAGAGAGTGACTAAATTTAAATTCATGATTCCAGGGCCCCGTCTTATAAAGAAATGAGAATGATTTCCAAATTAATCGCAAGTCCTCTAACAATCGCAAGTTTTCAATCTCCTATCTCTTATGTACATAGTTCACCGATAAGTTGCAATTAATCACAACTGTTTATAAGAAAGCGCTAATACTCTTCCAGTAATCCAGAGCTGCCAACCTTGTGTGACCCAAAAAAGGAACCATGATGGCAAAAGAAAGGAATTCATTAAAACAAAACTTACAACCATGTGCAACACACTTCCAATGCAAAAAAATGTCCATTCCTCATGCTGTTTTTTCCACAGTAGGACCTATAGTTTATTTACAAGTAGGTATTTTTTTGTTCTTATTTTGGTATTATCAGCATTTCATTCTTTTTGAGAATATCTTTTCTCTTCAAGTATGTTTTCAAGTATGTTTTAAACTTAGTTTTCAATTGAATTTGTGATCAAATAAACATTTTAGGGCAGTTTTTTGATGTGCATTATGGAAAAGAAAAACAAATTAAAAAAACATAATTGTTGGCAGCTCTGGTAATCTCATGCTACCCTATTCCTGGATACTTACTCCTTTGATGGGTATCGTCTGAACCCACTCCATGATCCCAATGTCATAGATATCTACAGAGATGTCACTATATACAATCAGGTATGGACTGTTGAAGGCTGAAAAGGAGGAAACACAAATATACAAATCAATTAGCGGACAAAAAAGTGAACTAATTGTATAACATAATCCAAGGGCTCTATACCTAATCGCTGGAAAAAAGAAGGAAAACCAGGCATCACACGGTGCCTCTTATTATGACATCATAATGGTATCACAAATCTAAGGCTATGCAACAATATCCTCACATTCACTTAATTTTGTTTATACAAAATGAATATGTCAAAACAAACCCTTCCTTTTGTAAATCACATACAGATCGACAATTTCTAATACTGGGAAAACAACAGATATATTTCCTTTAAGAGCTTCTTAGAAAATAAGGCGCTTATTGAATAGAATTTTGAAGACATTGCTACATCTTGCCGAGATTCAAAGAGTTTTAAACTTACCAATTTCAGTTGGATGGGAAGGCCACATAAGCTCCTGCTCCCTTGTCCGCCTACCCTGGAAGTCCACATACACACCAAGAGCTATGATAGGGGGAAAAGACAATGACAAAAATAAGCGCTGGTATTGACAAAGGAAAACTACACTTCAAGACTACAATACAAATTCATGAATATATGACCTTTTCAAACGAAATCAAATGGATAATTTTTACTAATGTAATGATCCACACCTAACGACAATAGCATAAAATCCATTATCCATTACTTTAATATGTTTTGCATCAATCAATCATTTCCTTATCAAGGTATTGGATCTAATTGTGCTGGGTCATAAATCCTAATCTATGATCATTGTCTTTGATGACACTTGTGATAAAATTTGTCATGATCATCATTATAATAATGTATTCTTCATCAAAATAATAAATGTAATCCTTACAGGTGTTTACAGGAGTGATACCATCGTCAATATATATAAAGACTGCTACATGGAAGCAGTGCTGAAATACTCACTTGAGAAGCAGAGTAGATACTCTCTGTTGCTGATCTCTACAGCTGCTAGTGCTTCAGTAGGGATCTCAATTAAGAACCTCAGGGATGGATCATCAATGTTCAGCAGAGCTGAGGACAAAATACAAGATTACATAATAACTTCATCTTCGACGAAAAGCTTGGAATGGGTACAGGACGTATGACTACTTACGTTTTACGTTTTACTCTGAAGGGATGTCATTTTCCTACATCATTCTACATTATTTCCTATGTCATACATCTTTCTTCCTAACTCCTGCTCCCACTTGCTTTCAAACTTCTTTCTGCTAGGAATAATATGCAAGGCTAGCAATACTAAATAAATCTACATCATCTCAATGCCCAAATTACCTTCCTTGCTCAGACCACCATGATAGGTCTGCAAATACCTCCATACAACCTTCTTTTCAGGGCAATTTTCAGAAATCCCTGACATACATGTAGGTGCAGATTTTCTACTACTGAAAGGTTGCATAGGTATAATGTCCATACAAAATTACATATATTTCCTATAACAATTCTCAACTGTAAAATAAAATAAAAGAAAAACATTTTCCACTTGATTAATAAAAACAACTCACAAGATACACATAGCATAAAAACAGATTAAATTCTACTCACGTTCTACATGCTGGCCCTGCATCTGTATGCTGAACAGTCCGAAACCTGACGTGTAGCCTGCACAGAGCCTTCCTCCAAACACCTCCATGCACTGAGCTGGAGCCGGTAGAGTCACCTCCTTGATGCGCTTATGCCTTCCCTTGTTACGGTTGAATTCATAGATGAGGACGGTGCGCTTCATGGCTACGCACATGCACGTGGTGGAGCCTTGGCGGATGATACCGGTAGTGAACATGGTGCATCCTCTGGGTTCCTCTACCTTGATGACGGTGGCCTCACCATCCAGACAGGCGATGGGGAACAGACGTAAATGACGTCCTCTGCCTGTGGGTTCAAACAATAAAAGTGCATGGAATAAGGTAGTACATTGTAAGACTGTACTTTCTTGAAGTAATCGGCATCACAAGTTAACGTTCCCCTCTCATTTTGACAGATAACGCTCATTTTTTAATTTTTTTATGAAATGCCAAGTTATGTTTCACATAAATGTACCTTGACCATAGTCAGGAAGGTAATATTTCTGTGCTGATAAATCCATGCATAAAGTGAGACAGAGAAATCCCTGATAAAAAAATGTAGAAAGCATGTGAATGATTTGCCCAATTGTGATTACTATAATCAATGATTTTGATTTCAAAACATGAACTTTGGAATTGGGAGATGAAAGAACGTACCTGATATGACAATGACTAGTTGTTCATCTTTGAGTACCCGTACTTGATGGATTTGCTTGCGGTCTACCCGCACAATGAAACCAGACGAGATCTCCACTGTGTACAGACCATCCTCAGTTCCTATCACAAACCTACTCGCATCTGTAACAAAGATGAGAAATAATGAACGGTGGATGAATTGATGACTCATAACAGTGATGCTACAGGTTCCATTTGGGGGAGGGGGATTCAAAATGCCTCAACAGTAAACTATCTTTCCTTGAGATACTGACATGAAAAGAGGAATTGTCCTGTTCGACTAATGATGATCATTTTTTCTCTAAACAAGACTGGCTTTACAAATGTACAAGGCAACTTGGACTTCCAAGGCTCCCGAAGCTCCATTATCTATTTATCTGAGATACCCGAAGGCAATGCTGACCAAGTCACTTTGCAAATTGCTTCAGCAAGTTTTGATATTTTCTAAGAAAGCCAAGAAATGTATCGATGTCAACACTACTCATGAGCAAAGAGTAAAACTTAAATTTGCAAGCATTACAAGTTATCCATTCACAGGACTAAATTACTATGAAGGTATGAAATAATCAAATATACTGGATACTTGCAAATCAGAAATGTTGCTTCTAATAGATTCACAAAGGAGGTTTAAATCTTCATTTACATAACCCATGGTCTAAAATTAAAGCAAAATAAGCGTGACACAGTCAGAGGTCCAATATTAGACGCAAGGTACTATTATTTTGCACTAAACCATGGGTTATGTAAATGAGGGTTTAAACCATGGGTTAAGTTAAAGGTGAAATTCAAAGAAGATCACAAATATGTCAACTTATGTATCACTAGAAACTGGTAAGCTAACAGATGACCATCGGACAAGTTTTAGGTCAACTACATATCGGGTGATTTATACAAATACAAATACAACCACCTCCATAGCAGCTGGGATATACGAGAGATTCGCCGGAAAAATAACGATGTTTTAATGACGTCACTATATGGACCAACACTGCCCAAGCAGACGACATCCCATAGAGAATGAACATAATTGCAAAGCTATTATTTCTCAAATTATAATGAGTTTAGTGTATATAAATGTAATGGCATGTCAAACCATTCAAAAGGGGATATGACCCGATTCTGATAACTAAAATCTTTTGCTTGTAAATACACAGGATAGGGGTTAATTAACAATCAAAGAAACCAGACTTTCAAATTGAAAAACCCCCGGAATGATTTTAAGGACGGCATTTCTTCCCTCTTGAAACGCCGAACATACCCCGGTGTGTGCAGCTGAATATACAATGGCGTCTTATTTTGTTTACAAGCGACAGATTCCTTTATTTTTGTATCGCTGCATTTGTCATCAAAATAAAACCATGCGCGGGGTTTAGAGTGAGGCAATAGATTATACATTTAGCCTGACGGCACAGGTGAAGATGAAAACACAGGCACTGAAAATGTTAGAGATGTCATGGGACATTGTCTGCTTGTGCAAGTCATGTCCATACTGTGATCTCATACATCTCAGCAGCGTTCGGAGAGCTCTTCAGGTGCTATGCCGGGGCTGTATTTAAGCGTTTTGTAATTTATAATAATCATTACTTTAAATGTTTCCAAGCATTGCATTTTGATAACCTTGTGGAATCAAAGTTTCAACTTTGCAATAATGAAAATAAAGTTAGGTTTTAAAATTAATGAATATCTCCTTTAAACCTCCTTTGTGAATTCAGGCCATAGGGTATATGTTGATTGGACTTACCAACAATATCTGCACAGTGTGTGACCTTGACCAGAGGCATACTGCTATCAAAGACCTCCTGAGCTCTGAACACTGTCCTGTCTGGCAGCTGATTGTGTTTGAGATGACGTTGGAGGTTGTTGAGGGCATCCACCCATTTCCTCTTCTCCGCCTCGCTGTCGGCTAGGAGCAGGAGCTGAGCACACAGACCTGGGGGATTCAGCTGGGATACCGATACCTGAGTGGGGGTGGGGTGGGGTGGGGTAGGAGGAGGGGGTACAGGAGACAGGTGAGAAGATAAAGTTAGGAATGCTCCCCAGGGAGTGGAAAATGTGCATACATTGCGTTGCGGGTAAGCCTGAATCCGATGACCAGGGTAATAATATGTGCTGAGCCTAGAAACAAGGTATTAGGCGCATTATAAATGTGAGTTATTATTATTATTATTGATTCACACGTCACATTAGGAAGATCTTTATAGAGATCTTTCAGAGTTTGGGACTTTGTGCTATGAACTGAACCCAGAGCTGCCAACCTGTCACTTTCAAAAAACATATTATTCAGCTTGAAAAACCATATTTTTAGGTGAAAAAACATATTTTGCCTGTTTTACGTTTTTTCCCTATAAAATGCTACTGCAATCATGTTTTTTTGAATAAAAACGCTTTCTATCATTGAGAGCTGCCGACCTGTCGCTTGAAGAAAAAAAAAAAAAAAAAGAAGAAAAAAAAAATTAATAAAAAAAAAAAAAAAAAAAAAATGATTTGTTAAATATATTTACCTACTTTATCAGAAAAATCCATTATTTAAAACTATAAGAATTTAAGTCAATGAGAATGAGGGCCGCTGAATTGCGGCGCAACACACGATGATGTTCTATGCCGAAGTTGGGGCACCCATTGGTGCTTCATTGCGGTCGAATCAAGGCAAGTCTAGAATTGCAATCAACTTTGTACATAAAGTCAATGCATCAGCAGGTCCGGTGTTCGTTTTTCATTTGGCTTTTTGAAGATACCATGATTACCATCACACTCGAAGGGCTTGCAAAAGGCGAAAAAACTGGTAACAAAATCGCTGATTTCTTGATTTTTAGCACTTTTTGGGTGAAGCTGTTTCTTAAAACTGGGCTAAACCCCCGTGAGCTTTGGAAATATGGCCCTGATTCCGCATTTTTGACAGCAAAATTTGGCTTTTGGAATGGATTTTTGGAAGTAAGATCGGGACTTTCTTGTACTGACACTGTGTGTGTAGTGCAGTGCACTGATATGTCATTAGCGTGTGTATGCATGGCCTGGGGAAATGCGCTCGTCTTTTAGTGGTGTACATCCCCTGTATTGTGTGCAATGTACATGCGTGCGCGCTGCAGGAATCGCCAACACAAAGCAATAGCAAAACTATGCATACGCTGGTTCTCACAGCCAGCCGCTAGCCACGTTCGCAGAGCCATACTCGAAACTTTCAAAGAACGTATTTTGGCACAGCAAAACGTACAGACGTATTTTCCCCAAAAAAAACGTATTAATACGTTAAAAACGTACTTCTTGGCAGCTCTGTGTACTTTATCGGAGCAGCCAATCTTTGTGAACAAAAAAGTATCTTGACTTCACAAATTTTCTAACAAGAAATTCATACAATACAAAGTCCCTCTGGGCAATGACAAGCCAAAAGGAAGGGATAGTAATGAGTTGAATGTCTGTATTTATCATTGAAACACAATATATTACCCCTCAATAATTTATGATGAGCATTCTTTGCAATAGCAACTTTTTCAGAAATGCAAATAGATTCTATTACCTTGAATATACATGGTACATCCTTGGAAGGAGCATGGATGACATCTGAAGCCAAGACAGAACTGACAGAAAACTCTTCATCCCTGAAAGAAACAAAGAGGTAATATCTTTAATAGGAGCTAGGAACCACTTTTTTGTAAACTGCGAGCAAATAAATAACTATAGTTGATTGCAGAGAAAATCTACATGTGAGATCCATACCAACATTGCAATTTGTGGTTATACAATGGTGGGTAGCATGCACATACCATGTAATTCCAGCTTTGATGATTATCATGGTGTACAATATCTGTCAGAAATAATGAGCAAACCCCTAAAAAGGTTCTTAAAAGCCTACAATTGCAAGAAAAATGGCATTGATGATCTTCCTTCATTGATATCTATTCAATACTTTCAATTTTCACATGCACTGTTATAATAGCAGCCAATAGAACTTTGTACAATCTTTAGCAGAAATAGATGATGCCATAGACTTCCTACACGGCTTACCTCATGTCTAAGATATGTGAGATATCATTGGTAGGCTCTGACGCCCTCCCGTCTAAGACATCGAAGAGGAAGAGCTTAAAGTCGCAAACCACTACAAACTGCTTCATCCAGCCTTTCCTCACACCACCGGGCTTGGGGATCCTTAGTACACCTTCATATGCAGTACCGATGCCTCGTGTCGGGTCTATACCTTGTGGTTTGGCCACTACAAAAGGAAGTACAACATTGGTCAAAGGTCACAGTGAATCAAAAGTGTATGATATAAACTGTCCTTGTTGTCACTTAACACCCATTACAAAAATATTTTGTATATCCTATTTTGTCACATCAATTTATACATGTACTTTATATCTATGAAGCCTTCATGAGGAGTTCAACATATGCCCAGTCTCACAACTGACCGTTGTAATGAAAAACATAATATAACAATCAGAGATGCCTGTTTTATCTGTATCAACTCATTCATGCAATTCACAATCACCACAATACAGATGTTTTTAATAGTTGATATAAGCTCAAGAAATATATGCAAGCTGAGCACCATTCAGACAATAGTGCTTACCCTATAATTCATTACCACATCAAGATAAAGAACTTACTTTGTTGCTGTGAGATTGGACACATACTAGGAGCCTTCTCTGCACATGCCACATGACAAGCGAAGTGACAAACTGTTGATTGAGAGAAAAAAATATTAAACTAGATGGAATTCGACTGCGCGCAGTCGAAAATGATGCCTCCGTCATAAACAGAAGAAATTTTTCAAATTCAAGTTCATTTGTAATCCATTAACAGGTTCTCAAAATATCGTGATTACAAGCTATTTTTGCATACATAATGAGCCATGACCTTTGACCTCATGACCCAAGAATCTACTCGGTTCATTGGCTCTGCAAGATACATACATGATCTAAGTTTGGCAGGAATCCATCAATCTGTTCTAATGATAATGCAATCACAAGCCATTTTTGCATACATAATGAGCCACGTGACCTTTGACCTCATGACCCCAAAATCTAATCAGTTCATCGGCTCTGCAAGTAACATACATGACCAAAGTTTGGCAGGAATCCATCAATCTGTTCTTCAGATAACGCGATCACGAGCCGTTTATGCTTACATAATGAGCCCTGTGACCTTTGACCTTTGACCTCGTGACCCCAAACTCTAATCAGTTCATTGGCTCTGCAAGATAAATACATGACCAAAGTTTGGCAGGAATCCATCAATCTGTTCTTCAGATAACGCGATCACGAGCCGTTTATGCTTACATAATGAGCCCTGTGACCTTTGACCTTTGACCTCGTGACCCCAAAATCTAATCAGTTCATCGGCTCTGCAAAATAAATACATGACTAAAGTTTGGCAGGGATCCATCGATCAGTTCTTCAGATAACGCGATCACGAGCTGTTTTTGCATACATAATGAGCCCTGTGACCTTTGACCTTTGACCTCGTGACCCCAAAATCTAATCAGTTCATCGGCTCTGCAAGATACATACATGACCAAAGTTTGGCAGGAATCCAGCAATCGGTTCTTCAGATAACGCGATCACAAGAACGGGACGTACGGACGTACGGACGGACGTACGGACGTACGGACGGACGGACAACCCGAAAACATAATGCCTCCGGCTACTTCGTAACGGAGGCATAAAAACATAGAAATAATAATGACAAGCGAAGTGACAAACTGTTGATTGAAAGAAAAAAATATTAAAAAACATAGAATAATAACCAATGGAGTATCTTATCTGTTACCTATGCAACAAATACAAAACTTACCAAAAAATAAGAAAGAAAGGTGAAATATCTTATATAAGTAATATTGTTGAACTCTAGTGGACTACTTACCCAAAATACAATCACGCACATGTAACAATAATTCTTTTATCATTGTTTTTTTTAAATTTGTATGAAGTGTCTACTTTCTCTATTTCAATTCGAGCAACACACCACATCAAAACCACCTTGCTATAAGACAAAAATATAAAAAACTAATCAGATGTTATCGTCTATAACTGCTTAAACGACATTGAAAAAGAATTGAACTTTGATTTTAATAGGAATGTTCACAGATAAATAGATAAAATACATACCTTCACACATCATGCCTTGCCTACTCTGACCTAGCATCAGTGATGTACAGTGAGCACACTTGGCTGGTACTTGGAAGTTGGTAATCATAAATTTGTGCGTCTTGTGCTTGGGTGTGGGAGGTGGGGTCTCCCCCGATGATGTACCCGATGAATGGACACTCTGAAATAGACAATAAGAGCAATGTTAGATGCTGATTATAAGTATTGGCTTGCATGGTGATGTAGATATACAGTAGGCTTACATCAGGAGTGACGACGGAAAGTCAACCTGTTCGAAGCGTTGTGCCACTCCTACTACCCATCCTCTCCAACCGTTCTCTTTAGAACTATAAGCTCAAGAAAGATTACCAACAGTCCTTTTCAGGACTAAACACACACTCAAGAAAGAAAGATTACTGACAGTCCTTTCCAGGACTCCCCAATACTCCCCCTTTCCCACATGGTGCAACCGTAAGCCTACTCTATAAGAGCAATGTTGTAAATCAATGAGACAGATGTATGAACTACACTGCTTCAGGGTGACCTGATGTTTGTTCCAGGCTTGATTTTGTCAATGATGTAGAACTCTAAAGGTCGCAATAGGCATTTACATTAGGTTTAGGGCTAGGGTAAGATTTAGCCAAGGGGAGGGGTAGGTATTGTTTTTGATCGCAGACTCCAGTTTAATTCGGAAGGTTGCTGGACTAAGAGAAATTGTTGCCGGAGCCTGTGCCGTAGTACCTGCTTTATCAATCTCAGATGTAGTGGTCATAGATTTTAAAAGGGAAATTTATTTTTTGTAAAGGAAGAAAACGATGTCTAGTTTTCAAGCACTAGGAGCATAATTGCACATCCTACCAGCAATGATAGACTGATGAATATATTGGGAGAGACTATAATCACTTGCATTCTTATAGATCTTAATGAAAAGGTGGTCTTTTCATTAAGATCTTCTTGTTCACAGCAGAAAATATTTCCATTTGCAATAGCAATGAATTGAAGATTTCTAGCACCCATTCTAACAAAAACACAACAAAATAACATCATCAATCAATCCAGACACAAAATTCGACATAATAAAGTATGGTCTCCTTGGCATATTATTTTTTTTCTTCAGCAAAAATGTTTCACAAGTGACATTCACAGCAAAACAATAACTGATTGCATGGATACACACAAGAACAGAAGTACTGAGCAAGCATGGACAATTTCGTTGAAACAATTGATATGACAATACAGGGGAAGCATAAACATACAAAAATGTATGCAGACAAAGACAACTGGCCTAAAAAATTTACGCTCATAGTTTCCTTCCAAAAGTCCAGCAACTTTAAGAAGCTGTGCTTTGTAACCACCAATCAAAGGATGCCTAAAATGTTTTTTTCTCATACTGTTTTTTTCTCCAATGAAAAAGCAAAACCTTACTGGGAAACTTTGCTCAAATGGAATTGAAAGAATGGAAGATGATAACACATACAGCCATGTATTAAAGCAATTAAAAAAAAATCCTAATCCTTCTACCTACCCCTCGCCCTCAAAACAGTTAAAATTCATTGTTTGTATATTTGTGCATTGATACACCATACAAGCTTGGTATGCAATGGAAAGGAAATATCAAGTTAAAATATAAAAAATACCAGCAATTGATAGGTCCCAAACATCAATTATTTATCAACTATTTATTTCTTCAGTATAAATACAATTACTTTGTTGTATTTTGATAGCAACACACAAATGGAAAGGAAAAACACACAATACAGAGATGGAGAAGAAAATGAATGTATCGCATGGACAAGCTATTGGGAAGAGTGACAAACTCAAATCAATGAAAACTATGGAACCTACCTTATCATCAGTAGCCACAGGTTCAACTGGAGCACCTGTGTCTCTTTCTGGTGGATCCATGTCAGACTGTGTGAGGAGCAATGAATGGACATAGAGATGATGACATGGGGGTTTGCAATGGATTGGAAAGCAATGAGCTAACAACAACAATTCAACACAACTCACATTCTAAGTCTAGAAAAGCCTTGGAGGGAGAAAAGAAGAAGTAAAATCAAGTAAATTTAAGATGGGAAGTGATGATGGTAGGGCCAGAAGCATTGTAATGGTTGGATCTTAAACCCAAATTACCCAACAGGAAAAGGTTGACACTGACAGTATCTCTCAGGTTCCAAAATTCCAATGTTGGAATATTGAACGGTAGCTTAGTGGTAGATTGATGGGATTGAAATTTTGTATTTCAATTTTACGACAGGCTCGATAGTTTCAATAAAATACATAAAGTAAACATCATGAAATCAATGGGATAAAACATTGAACCCAATGAAAGTAGCAAATATCAACAGATAAAATAGGAGTACTTCTTTGTTTAGGATGGATGTTAATATAGAGAGACAGAGAGGTTATATATTCCTATCCACATATTTTCTCTTCGTTGAAATAGAGATTCATTGAAATAGAAATTGTGAAATTGAACAGAAATGGAAACAAAATCTATAGTATATATAATGAGTAAGAAATATCAATTATCAGACTACCTGAACAATTGAGGTGAGCTAATGATATTTGAATAAATTTTATCTGTTTTTGCAGAAAAAGAGATGAAAAAACCTTTAATATATTACTATTACTATAGTAAGTTAGGGTAGGCTGTAACAAAACATGTATGAACACAGGTACAGGTATCTACAATCCATCTTTAGGAGTGGTAGTGCAGGTTACAAGGTTTCAATGTGTATAGACAATTATTTTCTCCACATGTACGATTTCGCTGTACAAAGATGTACACACTGCATGACAAATTGTGTACTGGGTACTGAAATCCAAGTGGCAGACATATGTTTAAAGGGAGTGTAGCATGACGAGACTATGTCTCTTTCCCGTGGCCTGACTAGGGGGCAATCGGATATAATACGACTATGGACGACGCGACCGCAGTATTCATGTGAGTGCAACATATGCGAAACTTCAGTCTGTTTCGCAAACGCTAGCGCGTGCTGACCATTAGTCAAGTCCATTTCGTTTAAGTGCAGTTGTCCAAAAGAAGTCGTAGATGGCGTAAACCAGTATTTGCCATGCTACACTCCCTTTAAAAATTCTCAAGAACACACGTATCTGTGAAAGAACATTGGTTTAACAATGAGCCTTTTACACAGTAACCCATTGAGTACCATGCCAGAGGTAGCTCAAGCCGGAGTCTATGAAAATGTGCGTTATAAACCAAAATCACATCATGTTTTTTAAATATATGATTGATATATTTGTCCTCACTTTTTGAAATGGCTACAGAGGTCATGAATATATAACTAGTGTATAAACAGGAGACTGAAGAAACCTCCACATTTTTACTTCACAATGTATGAAACAGTGTATACAGTTAAATGTGCATTGAATTGCCTCTAAAAGCTATCTAGGATATTGATCTGAAGGAGCAGAAACGTCATCAAAAACACACATTTTATTCACAATCTATGACTCGTATCATCTAAACTTATCACAACAAATTACAAGGGGTGTATACTTCAGCTACAGTAGGGGTACAATGCCAACTCAATCTAGTAATCTGTCTCTCCTAATGCAATCTAACATAAATAAAATCAATTGGATCTAGCTCCCTCCGTCTCTCTCTCTCTCCCCTAAGTCGGCAACTATCAAACTGACAGTCATAGTGCGAGGAACAGGGTCTTAGCTAGCCAGCCACGTAGGCTGTGTTTCACGCGGCCACATTCGAAATAACGTGGCCTATTTTCAATTACCACGGCGGCTGTGTACTTTTCCTATAGATCTACATCTGATTTAATTAACCCTAATTCATAAACTCGCTCTAAAACGTAACCCTATGGAGCGCTGTACCTTTACTATTGCAGCCTCCATATCGATAGTCGTTATAAAATTACGACTAAAAAAAACCTTACTTCGGGATAAAGTTTCAGTACCTTACCTAGCTCTGATTGAACTAGGAAAAAAAAGTATTCGATCAAGGAACTCCTGATCTACATGTTTAAAGTTTCAACGTAGAAGGCAATATGTAAGTAACCTAAGTGACTGGAGAAAAAACAAACATTTCCCACTGCTTTTCAAGCGCTCGCTGACCGGTGACCTTCCACTGATTTTCGTAGTGACTAGGCGTAAATATCGTCCTCAAATCCCACCACGCATAGTGGTTCAAGTTTGTTGTGAAATGGCCAACCCTCAACGAGCAAGAGTGGCCTAGAAAGTACTGGTAGCTGAAAAGGTACATTTATGTCTATAACTTATTCTCATTAAAATTTATGACTTTATATTTTGTATGTTTGGAAATAAAATCCTACTTCAAAATATGAAATGTAATTTTCACATAAAAACTGTTTTGCACTTAGTGCTACTGATAGATTTCTGCTTTCCGATGATGACTGTGTCTGTTGATTGTATTCATTGCATAAATGCTGTATTTTAGGCTAAAGCTGATATCAATTTATTATTCCTAGGAGGTAGAAAATGCAATCTGCGCTGATCACACCGGACATGTTGGAAGAGGATGGCATCTTCTTGAACCATTTTTGCAAGGTATGTCTTTTCATGAGTTTTTAGTAAATATCTGAAATTTGTGCACTTTTACTTCATGTTGTTAGCTAAGTCCCAACACCAAAATGTGGCATAAGTTAGAATTAATATAACTTGTAGTTCTACCACAGTAGAAGCTTGCAGACAGCTGTACAAGCTCAAATAACAACAACAAGGTTGTTTTTGTTTTTGTGTAAGCTTTAGGAAAATCAACAATGCCTTTATTATTTTCTGTATATACATGTTGTATGTTATGTACACCAATTGCATTGCAATGTAGATAAAGAAAATTAAGATTTTTAGTTTACCCAAGTGATTATATTTCAGACACCTTTATGACTGATATCCTCATCCATTCAGCATCGCACTGGTATTATATTATTGTTTATACAACACCTACGTGAATCCCTGTCATTTGATTGGAGGATTGTTGGTCACATGATATTCAATAGATGGTATATTGCACGGTCGTGCATTTTTTGTTATATGCGCCGTGCATTTTTGGTTATATGCAGACTGCGTACCTCTCTGCCGTACGCGCGCGTATCCCTGCGTATATCTGACGCGAAGGCAATCTGAATGTAATCGAGAAGGCTTGAATCCAACTTGAATTTATCTTTAATATAAGGAGTAAAGCATAATTTGTTGATTAACGTTCTATTAGATCTTCTTCGATGTTGTATAAAACAAATAATGAATGTTTTTCATTCGTTCAATGGTGCGAATATTTTCATTCGTTGAAAGATTAACTTTAATTCTATTCAACTCGGCTGACGCCTCGTTGAATAGAATGTTAATCTTTCAACTCATGAAAATATTTGCACTATTGAACTCATAACCATTCATTATTTGTATAATATTTTGCTACGCTGTACTTTGTACCTGAAGTTTATGTGATACACTTTGCGTAAAATACATACAAGCTTGCTCAAATTGTTTCTTGCATGTTCATTAATATACCATGAACATATATATTTTTATATTGCATGATATAATTGTAATATACAATCATTGACATGTACAGCATCTGTTTGTTAATGATGAAAACAAAGGACTATTACTTCAATGATACATGTACACGGTTTAAATTATGAAAGCTATTTTTTGTTTTTTTTGTTGTCAAATTCACTAATAAATCAATTAACCTTGATATCTATTACTCTCTGTCTATATATTGTTACAACTATTGGAGATTATGATGATTGTATTCATATTTTAACAATTGATTTAAGATAATAATTTATGACATGTACATTCATTGTATAATTCAGAAGTACATGCAGTTGTCATTGAAAATTCTTTCACATTATAATCTTTGTAAATAGAGACATAAATGATTTTGTCATGATATTTTAAGCTTTAAATTTATATTATATTATCAAATGCACTTTGTAAGTAAAAGAAAGAGAAAACCATAGACTGAGTTCCAGAATGCTGCTTTTATTTTAGTACTGATGGAAGAGAGACATTGCGATGGTGCTGCATTTACGTGTTGTGACTCCGTAATAGTCCTGAGACATGCCTAAATACTTTAATTTGAGAAAAATACAAAGCAATTTATGCCAAATATTCAAAAGATAATGCAGAAGCAGAAAATATAAACTTTTAGGCCATATTTCCATGAATTTCCTGAAAAAAAATTACAAAAGAAAGATCTAATGTATTTTATTGTACATCTCATGTACATTAATGAGCCTGATGATGTTGATTGACCTAATTTGCATAAGGCTTGTTTATTGACCTTCATGATGATATATCAGACATTTAACAAAAAATAGGTCGAAATTGGCCTCAGATGGCACCAGAGTGCATCTAAAAAAACAATTTTTCCAGGGCCATTAAGTGGGCCTTAGACCATGGCCACAAAGACTTAGTGATATGCGTTTGTGTTCGCAGTTAATTAAAAGGTTACACACCCAACTTTTTTTTCTTCACACACACAATTCGAAAAATCCTGCTCAAGTCCTTGTCAAGGAATGTACCATGATTTCAACTGTACTGGACATGCAGCAACAGAGAGAGAGGGAGAGAAACACACATTTACTGAAAAAGACGTTTACATTATGATCGCAGCATGAAACTTTGTGTTTTGATGTGCAAATGTCTGAGCATGAATGAACTGACTACAAAGTGAATAAAGACATTTCTTCTTTGGTATATAGAGCTACATGTATATGAGTATATGATGAATGAGCTACTCAAACTAAAAAACATAAAATTTGAGACCTCTTGTAATCTTAGTGAAAGCCTTTTCAGCTCATTCTTCTGGGAAATGAAATAAGGAAAGAAAGAAAAAAAAACATAACCAAAAGTGCAAATAATATTAACCTGATTTTTGTTCCTGCAACTTATCACACAACATATGAATCAAACAATTCTCTATACAGATGACTGTTTCTTCCTCATACTACTTCACAAGATATGTTTTCATATGTTTGAATGAAGAAAAACCTGTCCTTACAACCAATTTCTTCTCTTTTGTACCCAAAAAATAGTGAAGTGAAGATTTTCTTTCAACTCTTGGAACTTAGTAAAGTATACACAGAAATAAACTGAACCAATCCAACAACAAAATGACGACTGAAACAATAAAGTATAAACAAAAAGTAAAACATAAAAAGAAAGTAATAGTGCAATTGAATTTTCATCAAATATTTTGTTCCTTTTAACACAAGATATCCAATGTTCATTTGAACCTTCAATTATACAACTGCAAAATTCTGCTGTCAGTTGATAAGCAATTTCTATTGAGAATATATATTTTTTGTTGTTGACGGTTTGAGCAAATCTTTACCTTTATCCCTTTGTTGTGTCTGCAAATAATTAACACTACCTTTCGAACTAGGATTTTTTTTGGCTACAGCTTTGAAAACGTCATGACAGGCAATAAACCAATGGGATGTGAGAATACTTACGAAGTCAAAGTTCAGCTTTGTGTCTACATCCAAGTACCGATCTAAGTTATCTAAGAAAGCGAAGCTTAGATTTGATCCAGCCTTGTCCGCAGCATCTGAACGCAAAATTGTGATAAAACAGAAACAATAGTTTACTTACTAATGCTATATGAATGAAAGAGCCTGAAGGAAAGACTCTCATATAGAAAATACAAAAAAAAATGTCTGGAATCTCCGCAAAATGTGAAAAATTGAACAGTGTAGATTTGTTTTCCCTTCTCTTTTCTGTTTCCATTAATTTTTGTTAATGCAACTTGAATTCTGCATTAATATTCATAAATGAATGATACACGCTTATAAAAACAACAACAACAACAAACCAAGTGGAGACATTAGAGATAGAAGGGATGTTCAAGATGTTGTTTTAAGATGTTGACAGAGATCAAGGCAATACTTTTATCAAGTACCCGATTAGAAGGGTGTGCATATTAGCAGGTAGAGGAAATTTGTAATCTGAATAGATATCACAAGACCTGATAAACGAATGTCAAACTCACTTTGCTTCAACTCTTGCAGCTGTTGCTCCAACTCAGTAACACTGCTGGTGAGTTTGGCAACTTCATCCGTCAGCTCAGTATTCCTGGCTTCAGAACTCCTCAATTTGCTGCAGAGATAATATGAAAATGGAAACATAATTATAGTTCTATTAGACTTCTAATCTCAATGAAGTGATTTTACAGCCATTCCCTCTTCCAAGACGATAACTTGCCACTACCACTACAGCTACAATTACACACCCATCAATGCCACATGTAGCTTTGAGTCCTGCAACGATCTGTTTCTTATAATAATAATAATAAAAACGTTACTTATAAAGCGCTTACCACCGAAGTCTCTAAGCGCTATGGGCATGGGCCTCACAGCAAAGATTGAATAATGTGTTCGGCAATACAATCTATCGCTTTTGCCACTGATGCTACCATTACAGCAGACGCTACCAGTACCACTACCACTACCGCTACCACAATCGCTACAATTACTGCCACAATCAATACCCCTACCACTACCACTACCCACCTCTCATCTGCAGAATATGCAGCCTTGACCTTTTTGAGTTCCTCGGTGATCTGTTCCTTAGCTACCAGTATCAGTACCACTACCACTATCGCTACCACAATCGATACCACTACCTCTACCCACCTCTCATCTGCAGAATGTGCAGCCTTGACCTTTATGAGTTCCTCAGTGATCTGTTCCTTAGCTACCAGTATCAGTACCACTGCTAATATCACTACCACTACCACAATCGATACCATTACTACTACCACTGCCTCTACCACTACCCACCTCTCATCTGCAGAATGTGCAGCCTTGACCTTTTTGAGTTCCTCCGTGATCTGTTCCTTAGCTTGGATCTCACTTCGGAGGTTGGACTGGAGGTTGAGTAGCTCCATCCTGTCCATCCGCTGTGACCTTCTCGACTGCCAACTCTTCTCCTACAATAGCAATTATATAATAGTACAAAAAATAATGATAATCATAGGGAAATAAAATGTATTTCTTTCTTATTTCAAATTGTTTTCATCATCATTAGATTGTAAGTTTCTCATTACAAATAAAGATAACAAAGGCTAGCCATTATGGTTGGCATTAGTACCAGTAACAAATGTCTGTTATCATTGAAAATGTGTCAAAGTGTGCTTGTCCATCGCTTGGCTTGTGAGTGCATCAACATGATGATGTTATGAAATTCAGCATGCCTTAGAAATTTAGTCAAAATCCATTTGAATGATCCATGACACGTTGATCAATGTCTATAATTTTGAGCATTCCCTATGAAGTCTTGTAGGTATCTCAATGTCTTTTACTCACCCTTGCAGCACCCACAATGCCAGATACTTTGATACTCTCCAGCTCATCTGTCATCTTTGAAGCCAGAGCTTGCAGGTATCCCCTAGCATCTTTCTCGTCGCTGACCCTGCATTGACAGAGAAAAAGACAAATGATTAAACATTTTGAGCGAAGCAAACCATAAGTAAATCATAGTATATCTCAAAGTCAACATCACTAAAATGACACAGATTTCTTCAACAGCACATAAGCCATCATATTTCTTGCAATAGGGCAGATGGATATACTCCTTTCAATCATTTTGTATGTTTACTTCTTTGATGCATGTTAACAAACAAAGAAAATCTAAAATCAGATTACTGGCAAGATCTTCAATAATGCTCAGGACATATCTGATTACTCTACTGCTAAAACAATAATTATTGCACTTTTCATATTTTCCTGTCAAAGGACAACTTCTCCCTTGTTTAAAATACTCTGAATGAAGCAGTTTGTGTCAGGGTCTGGATATGGAACAGAATTGAAGAAAAGAGCATATTGGTCTTACCATTGGATAATCTCTGCTATCTGTGCCTCCCAGTGTGCCACTGAATCCTTGTTTCTGGACATCTCCTCAAGCTTCTCTTCTGAAAGTCTCAGCTCTCGTTGTAATCTTTCCTTTTCCAGAAGGGTCTGCCATGAGGAAGAAGCAAGATAAAAAGTGAAGTCATATCTACGGGGTGGGGTGAGAACTACAACAGCAGCTTGGAAATGTTACCCTGGCTGGATATGTGCATAATAGAGGACATACTCTTTCTAGAGTTTGATAGAGGAAGGATGTCACTGAGTAGAGGGGCATTGATAAAAGTTTCTATCTCATTACTTTCTTTTCCTCTCTTTATTTGAGGTTCGTTAAAAAGAAATTTCATAGCCAAGGGCACTCTTGTAAGGCAGTATAAAAAATTGTGTACAAGAGTCCTAAGCGGAACAAAGAAAACAGCTTATGGGGGACCTTCACTGTTTCAGTGATTTAGTTTGCCTGCCCCGTTCCTGGCAGCTTGTAAATGCTCATGGGAATCACAATATTTTTTCATAAAAATGCCTTTACTTTGTATGATTTGTTCTTCTACATGTATGTAATTCTTTTATATACACTTTGTTTTGCTGAATGAATAATAATAATAATAATAATGATAATAATAATGCATTCAATACGTATGTCATCACTACAGTGAGCACGGACCTTATCCAGATCTTGGCTAAGCTTGGTCTTGTCATCATTAATGAGAGCCTTCGTCCTCTCATAGTTCCTCTTCATATCATCCATCTTCATCTTAGCATGCTGGTCCTCGGTACTGGTAGTCTGGAGTCGTCCCAGCTTGTCCTGGAGGGAGGTGATCTCCCGTCGCATCGACACGATCTTGTCTTCGTTCTCGTTGACCTGCTCTTTCAAGATCTGATGGAAGAAGATTTGATTTGATTTATTGATTTTTATATCATATTTCAAACATACATATTTTAAACATACATAATGTCCATCAGTGTGATATAATTTACGTTTCAAAGTCCAATACATGATACAAGATGAGAGAGGAGGATCAAAATATGTGTTCTCAGGAAATGGGTGAAATGGGTGAAAAGAAGAAAACAAGCAAAACAAGATGTGTAGATCTCTTTGATATCCCAGTTTGTAACTTTATCATGTTTTCAGTTGATCTGCTACCCCAAGATCGCATAGAAGAGATGATTAGAGTAGAAGTAATACTATCACATTGTAAAGAAAACAAGATAATGAAGAGATTTCAAGATTTACCTGTTCATAACCAATGCCATGTTGTTCACCATTACTGGAGGAAAAGTCATGATAAACTTTGCCAACTATTAAAAGGTAATGCAGACCAAAAGAAGTTCTCATACATCAACTTTTGGTCGACACAATGAAGGTCTATACAATGAATGCCAGCTGTACAATCTTATCCAATGACATACAATCAAATAATAATCCAATGGTCGTACCTTTTCTTCAATGGTATGCCTTGACTTCTCCTTAGCCACACCCTCTGCATACTGGACTTCTTTCCTCTCCATCTCCTGCTTGACTCGAGCTACCTCCTTCTCATACTTGTCTGTATCAGGCTTGGCTCGGCCTACTGAGTTCACCTACAAAGACAATGGCCAAAGGGAGGGAATGGGCAGTGGTAAACAAGCTGTTTATAACTACATGTATTGGGGGGGGGGGGGGGGATAATAGGGGTGCATAGGGCTACAAATGCCAATGAGGATCATATATGAATGCTGAAAGCTCTGAGGGTCAAAGATGCAACATAACATTGATTATTGTATTCATATAATTTTACAAGTCAGAACTAAAATAATATTTGTCATCTCAAACAAAACCATTTTCCAGAGTAGATACAATCTATAAATGATAACCAGTATTGCACTTTTGTAAAGTTATAATCTACAGCATTGTATCATGAAGGATAGAATTATAATGTGTGGTCCTCACTCCCTACATATAAACAAATTGATACCCCATTCTACAAAAAATGTCAAAATTGTGGTGAGGATTTTTCAAGGATATAGGGTACCACCTTATATGACACACCAGTTTAAAATGAAAGTAAAAAGTGTGCTAAAGCCTTTTGTACTGTATGTATAAATGTCAAGTACAATAGATGACAACATGATCTTAAAGCAATTCTACTCCTTAAAAATGTCAAACTTATCTATCAAATTCTACAGACTCTACATCTGGAAACTAATATAATGCACAAGACCAGGGGGGTGTTTCACAAAGATCATAAGTCGAAGTTAACTCTAAGTTGGACTTAAACATTATGGAGAGCCATTTGTAGCCTTAAAATAAAATATTTTCAAAAGCAAAAATTCAAGTATTTTAGACTTTTCATAAATTCCACATCAAGAACATGAAATCTCCTTGATAATAGAAAATATTAATGATTTTGAATCAACATTTTATGCCTTTTAAAATAACTTTTACAAAATATTTTTCATAGATGCTAACGGCTTTTCATAATTGTTAAGCCAAATTTAGAGATAAGTTCAACTTATGATCTTTGTGAAACACCCCCCTGGAGACTAATATAACATGCGAGACCAAAAGGCATATGATGTTACCTTGAGGCCTTCCAGCTCATCCTGGAGTTGCTTGATATTCTGATCGCTCTGCTGTCTTAGTTTCTTTTCCCTTGCTATCTCTACCTGGAAATCTTCTTGTAGAGCTTCCAGCTGGAAAAGAAAATGATGAGTATTGATAAATGAAATAAAGTCAAGATAGAAATGCACATTGTGAACAATTGTGACATTATATATTCAGAGGAAGAGAATTGTACGAAATTTGAGTATCCGATGAACTGCTACAGATTTGGTAATTAAAATCGAGATTCCCAACCTCTCCGTTACCTTACCACAAGAAAAAATATCGAAGTGAGAAAATGGCATGACTAATACATAAGAAAGGGGATCATGACAAATGCTTCTTATTTCAAAAGGCTAATGAAAGAGGTATCATAGGCTAGTCATGTTTTGAATATTGCTGTCACAACACTTTTTTTTCTCACCATTGTCTCTAAGGAAATATCTGATTACATGAATCAATTTGAGAATCTCTTCTTCCCTAAAATCATTTGATCAACAACACTAGATTGTGTAGTCGCCCAGACACACTTACAGATCATCGCTATATATACCTGCTAAGAACTAAGTAATATCTATATCACGTGTTACATACCTGCCAACATTTGAAAATGAGAATTTTTAGCACGGTATGTCTTCCAAAATAAGAAATCTATACCCTTAAAGGTACTATGTCCCATTTGCAGGCAGTGTAACTGGCAATACGCGGTAAATCTGTGCAAACAAGCGAATACAAATTCGCTGCTCAATCATGCAGCCCTTCAACGCACGCAATACGTGAACTCTCACATCGCGGCGTATGATAAAACAAGCTTAATTTGGCTTTAGCAACACACAAAAAATTTAAAAAATTTAAAAAATTGAAATTTTGAAAATCTGGGATATCCCGCATTTTGGGGTCCTAAAAACCCAGAAAAACGGGATATTCCGGATTATTCGGGAGGGTTGGCAGGTATGCGTGTTATACAAACTGATAGTCATGTATATTTACTTCTTTATTGGCCTGTTCATGTTTCCTAATATCTGCTCTCTGTGAGTCTACTTTCTGTGAGACGACCTCAATCTCCTCCTCCTTGTCTCGTAGATCTCGGGAGAGCTTCTGTTTCTGGGACATGATGTCTGCATACCTACAAGGGAGAAGATGTTGAATGTAAATCCATGGATTACAGGGAAAACAGGATAAAATTGCAAAACTGACTGATAACTTGTCTTCACCCGGGACATGAGAATATTTGTTTAAATATCTACTGTGCATAAAACATTTGTTTTTAATGTCACATATTCATTATCATACTTGGTGAGTTGCCAATGTTAGGAGGGGGAAAAGGTTCACTTCATTAGCAGCAAATTAATATATATTATGCTGAAAAATTGTGATACTTAAATCAATGTTGAATCTGCCCAATTGACCAGCTACTTATGAAGACACTTTCTTGCTTCCCATTAGAGAAGAAGGCTACATGTTTAAACAGTTTACCCTCTGTTTACTGTTCGCAGTTTTTGTCAAACCGTTGTATTGACCAAATAGAGACTACCCTTTCAAGACCTCCTCTATGTAGTTTCTCTTTGAGAATTCAAATCTTGACAGCAACAGTCTGTCAATAAAGACCAAGGTTTAGTTCTTTATTGGTCTTTCTATACAGGTTCAACTGTGATTACGATGGACAGGCTACTCCTCAGATGTTAAAGCCTATCTGCACTAGTTTGGCCAGGAGGGATTAGACGTCTCTGTATGGTCACTGACAGGAGAATATCTCATCAAATGAGCTCTCAATTAACATAAGAAAAAGGGGAATCATGGGGTACCGCTTAGGCATCGTTTGCTATATAGAGGGCGCAAGTAGTTACAAGTAGTGCAGTCCCGCTTTAAGAGTGATGATTGTTTACCTTTCATTAATTTCTGTGAATTCCTGCATGGCAAGCTTCCCTTGTGATTTGGCTTCTTTCATTTCTTTATTTAATTGCCGATTTCTCTCATGAATTTCTTCCACTTCTCTTTCTAGATTCTCCTTTTCCTGCTTTATTAATCTGTGAAAGAAATAAAGCATATTTATCCATAATTTATCAACATTGATAAAAATGAGATATGCCAATGAACTGTTAATGAACGGGACATATTCTGGTTCTGATACACTGCTTCAAAATCTGACAATAACACAAGGTTTAAAGCATCAAAAATATATCATGCTATTACAAGCCTGCATGTGAATAGCATTAATTATTTACATTTAAATTCAATATGCAATGAATGCAAATGTAAATAATTATAAAATAGATAAAGGGTGTCCACAAGTAAGATAAGATGGATAGCAAGTTCATACAATAGATATTTGGTCTTCTGAGTGGACTGTTTTAATTGTTATAACACCTGTAATATACATCAGGAGATGATAAACATACAAATCATGTTTTCCTCTCTTACTTGGAAGTTCTTTCTAATGTCTTGATCTTGCTAGACTTCTCATCTTCCGCACTCTGCATCTCTTTGGCCATGGCTTGGTAGCTATCTCTCGTATTCTTACTCTCTGCTTCAGAGGCTTTGACACATAAACAAATTGTGAGGAAAAAAAGTTAAATGATGCTCTTGTGATCACCATGTACAATAATGGTCATGCATTTTAAATACAAAGAAGAAAGGATAAGAATGAGACAAAGAAAGAAGAGGGATAAGATAAGATAGGAAGAAAAGAATGCAAAAAAAGTAAAATATAGATGAACATAACCTGGAAGAATATAAAAGAAGTAAAATAGAAGACATAGAATAGCAAACATTCACACAATCTTGATAAGATATATATTCTACATTCATGACCACAAAAAGGTGAGCACATTGTGTTCCTTCTGGGAGGTAAATAATTGAAAGGCACCATTATGTTTGACAAATATAGTTCATTTGTCAATTTCAGCTAAATTTGTTGCATTGCCTTGAATATTGGCTGGTGCCCCCCAAATAATAGTATGCCACTGAATATATGGGATATATTTCATGATACTCTGTGTCTAACACATTACAGATATAACGTTGAAGATTACTTGTGATCCACATACCTGCTATTCTAGATTTGAACGACTTGATTTCTTCTTGTAATCTCCTCACTTCATCATTCTCTCCACTGCCGCTGCTTTTTAATTCTGTGAACAGAAATGAATAGTAAATCTTCATCAATCTTCATCAAACAAAAGAAAAGATTTGAGTGAAACTTATTAAGACATTAGAAATCAAATAATACAGATTTGTCACAGGTATAAGCTCGTCCTTGACAGGAAAATTCTCCTACATAAACAAAAATAATCTACATAATAAGAATTTAATATTGAAGAATCAATGTCTCTCAGCATTTCAAAGGTCTTTTGGATATCACTTTCAAGGCTTAGCTTGCAGCAACCATGAACAGAGCACAGTGCCTTTCAAAGAGACAATTCAATCTGAAATCTATACAAATACACCTGGCTTGGAAAACACAACTATTTAGACAGAGTACCCAATCCAAAGACAAATGGACTGGACATGGATTTAAACCCTGGACCTCTCTATTGTAATCCAGGTGAATGAACCAGTGTTCCTCTTACTATGGCATTTTAAGTCCCACTGTACTACTTTTAGCTACTTGCTCCCTCTATATAGAAAACAATGCAGAAGCGGTGCCAGTTGGTCCCCCATGATCCTCCTTTTCTTATGTTAATTGAGAGCTGAGTTGATGAGATAGCCACCTGTCAGTGACCACGCTGGGTGGTCTAATCCCTCCTGGCCAACTAGTACAGACATGCTTTAAGAGTCCTTACCTGATACCCTGTTAGTGAGCTCAGTCTTCTCAGTCTCTAGTTTGTTAATCCGTCGTTCCAGGCTCTCTACCTGGGCACTGTCGACGACGCCCTCCTTGATACCGCTCGATATCACCTCTTTCACATCCGCTAGTTTACCCAGATCAGAGAGATTGCTGGTGAGAGATGATAGCAACAACAACAAAATGAAGCAAAAATGCAATTAGTGGCATAGGTACATAGGATTAATTTGAAACATCTAGCATCAAGGAATGAAAAAGGGTTGTGCAGTCAAACCTGTCTATAGCGACCGCACAAGGGAAACACAAAAAGTAGTCTTTGTAGACAGGTTCCTTTAGTACATGTTTCAATGAGAAACCATTTTCAAGGGAAACCAAAATGTGGTCTTTGTAGACAGGTGGTCCTTGTAGACAGGTGGTCCTTGCAGACAGGTGGTCGCTAAAGCAGGTTTGACTGTAATAGGTTTTGATGTGAGTGAAAGCTGGCCTCCATGTTCCATACTTGGATCTGAAGCTAGCAATGGCTCAAAATGGGTTGGCACTAAGTCCATTCCACTGCCTGTCAGGGTAACTGACAGTCAAACTACATGAATTGATTTTGCTCTATAATAATTTATCATTTTTCAAAGAATATGTAAATGCAATGATAATATATAATCCAACAGCAGACCATTTGAAATATTCCATTATTAAAAGAAAAACAAGACTCGTTCTACTTCTGAAGGCAGAATATGAGCTTGGATGTTACACCTCAGATGGGACAACATCATGCATTTGCTTGTAAAAAGAAGTACCCTAAGGACATCTACCCAAGGGACCACAACTGGATGAGGGTGAATGCCTCACCATATGCACCTCCTACAAGCACTACACTATCCACTTCACTCAGAGCTCCATGGTATCTGATGACTCACCCATTTCATGTCAAGGTATCACCAATGAAAGCTGCATACAACAATTGCATGTGAAGGCAGCATGTGAGCTGGGAGGTAGACACCAGAACAACATGCATTTGCTAGTAAACCATAAGACCTATTTGACATCATATCCATGGTACTGGGACTGGAGAGTCGAGGATAAATGCCTCATCAAATGTACAGTCAAACCTGCTTTAGTGACCACCTGTCTACAAAGGCCACAGTTTTGTTTCCCTTGAAAATGGGTTCTCCTTGAAACACGTACTAAAGGAACCTGTACATAAAGACCACCTGCCTATACAGACCACTTTTCTTTTCTCACTCGGGTGGTCTTTATAGACAGGTTTCAATGTACTAACCTTGACAAAGAGCTTGACATCATCTCATGACTCACCTATTTCTTGTGAAGGTATAACCCAGGAAGGGTAGATGATTGCCTGTGAAGGCAGCATGGGAGCTGGGAGGTAACACTTCAGAGTTCCTCAGGTCTGCCTCATCAACGTCAAAGTTGGAGGTGTCCGTTGCACTCTTGACATCAGGGACGTAGGGAGGTGTCACTGTGGAAGAGGTGACACATTGATTCGATAAAAGAGAACATATTTCACAATGATATATAATTCTAAGACAAGTTGACAAAGTAGTTGTGAACGTTAAGGCAATTGCAATAATTTGCAACATTTATCTTGGGTCTTCTTCCATCATTCTTGAACCTTGAATAGAACCTTGAATTCAAGTAAAGAACCTATTCTCTAACAAAAATAAATTTGATCAAAGCTCACCATAAATATGATCATTTATTTCCTACTCCACTTATCAACCATCATATAATTACAGAACATATTACAACAATGAAATTTCACACTTACTCCTCATCTGTTTGCAATACACTTTTAATACGAATCAATATGACAAACAAAAAAGGGTGAATTTCTATTAATGTTGCCTACAAAGTACCAGCAGATTTCAATGTATAAAGCAGCTGTAATATATGTATGTATCATACACTGGTATCAACACACTGGTAGTTCTCCTCTTTGTTCTTTGGAAATGGAGACCTCATTATCATTATTATTTTTTTCTTTTATATTTTTGTAGACTGCTAAATAGGGAGCAAAATGCGGAACAATGTCTCACTCTGAAAGCATTTATATGATTACCAATTGATGTCCATGTGATGTCTGTGTAAGGATAAGACAAAATGTAAACTCACTATTCCTGATATTTTGCCAGTCAATGCCATTGAAGAAGGGGTGGTCTTTGAAGTCCTGTAGCCCGTTGCGCCCTAGTCGTGCTTCTGCTGAACAGATGAGGCTTAATATTAAATCCTTGGCATCCTCTGAAATAGCAACTTCATCTTCCGCTTCAGGGGGGAAATCAAATTGATTCTGAAAGAGGAGAATGGGTGATAAAAGGAATTAATCAAGAAGATGCCAATCTTCAATTTCTATTGTCATTTCTTATTATAATATCAAATTCAGCATCCTTAAGAACTTTAAGAAAGAGAAACTTCATAAAAAATATTTAAATGAAAAATGACGCTTGTGATGTATCGTTGGGTTTTAAGATAATTTTGTATACTTGCCCAACTGTAAACATACAGGTAATTCAAACTATTGGGTGAAGAGATGTGCACAGTGCCCCTAGTCATCAAAAGTATATTGCAAGATGTTGATTAATATCAAACAAATAATGTTTAAATTTCACTGTTTGCATAGCACTTAATTGATAATATATCAAATCCTCTGTTTGAACAGCACAAGAATGACTACACTTTAATATTCAATTTGTGTATGATCAACTCTGGTACCATTGCTTTTCCATATCGAGCATCCATACTGGAGAAAGTATTTCACAAAATAAAACAAATCAAAAGGGATCAATTTACCACAGATAAAATACCACAGTTCTGCGGCACATGCCTAACTTACCTTATGGTTCATGATCTTGCCATACGTCTCTACCAGTGATTCTGCATAAAAGGGTGTCTCACCAAACAGCATCTCATACATACATACTCCTAATGACCACCAGTCACATTCTGGACCGTATCTTCCTTTACCATCCTCCATCGCCTGCACAGACGAAGATACAAAACAGAGAGAGACAAGAGGGGTTAACTTTCAAATTCTGCTAGAAGAATGTTTGAAAGGATTATGGATTGATGATTGAATGATAGGATGAAATGTACAACTCTTCTGGGCCCCGTAACATAAAGAGTTTCTCCACAATTAATCGTAGCTCATTCAAACAAGAGCTTCTATAAACAATAGTAACTTCATATCAATTTTATGTAACAGAAATGAACCATAATTCCATATACAATTGACTGAGGCAGGAGTGGAGATATAATATCTTTTTGTGTGTGTGTACAATTGCTGAAAATTGATTTTCATGTTACAGGGCCCTGGAAGAGGTATGGAACAAAACCTTTATTGTGATACTTATAAGCATCATGTAATGTCTCTGCCAGCCAACCCATCCACATTTGACAGAGATGTGCACAGCTGTGTTTAATACAGGCTCATCAAAGGTTACATTATCATTTTCTTCTATCAGACAGAAGAAGCAAAACCTACAGCACCAATGCATGAAAAGGTGCCTGTTCTGTAGCATTTATATAGCCAAAGACTGGAGAGAAAAGACAATAATTTTGTTCTATTTCTTGTTACCAGAATGATACAAAATTAAATAAAATTTAAAAGAAGCTGTATACACAATACATGTAGGCTATGCTATAGGACCATTTAACGTAAAGCAGTAAAATTAATAGAATTCAATGACAAAAAATCTTCTGCAAACTCATGTGTATAATCTTGATATTTCATAACACCCCCCCCCCTCATAAACTACTCAAATAAATAAGAAATAAAGGTGTACTATAAAGGAAATAGAAAAACTAAATAAGTAAAAGAAAATTGTTACTGTAACACATTTTATTGAAAATCATTAAAAGACCATCAGTGAGTGAGTAAGAGAGCAAGATAGAGAAACAGACAGACAGACAGACAGAGAGCTCAGTCTGAACGTACAAGTAGAATAATACCATTGAGATCCGAATTGTACATTGTTCATCTTTACTGTTAATACCACAGCGAAGATTTATACCCAACGGTGTGCTTATCTATTTATAGATCCCTTCTACAAACCTTATTTATAGCGTAGCCTACTATAGATAAAACAAACTAATTTCACTGAAACCTCTCATCATAAATCAGGAGTACCATTCCGAAACAGTTCTGCAATTTCAATTAAAAAAAGTAACATGCAACCTTTACATGTAGATATAATGCTGTCTACATCCCAATACATGTAATTACACATAAGGGACTACAGACCTGCCATCCCTGAATGACGGAGATAAATTAGCAAATTTTTGGCATGCTGTTCTCCCCTTCTTTGCATAAATTAGATTACTCTGAAATTCATGTCTCCATATCAACATGTTTTCTATCCTGCAGTCTGTCTACAGTATCACGTGCTGTCAATTCATTACCGCGCTAATACATTACCATGTTGTTTGCATGTATCAGAATGTTCATTTACGATGCGCACAGCATTATACTTCAAAATAAAGACCTCAAAAGAGCTTAAGGGTTAATGCATTTCAAATTAGATTTCAAAATTGAATTAGTAACTCAAGGCTAGCTTCACTTTGTATCTGCTTGTTGACTCGTAGTTTCTAAATTTGCTCAACAAAAATGGCAAAGCAAACTCATTAATCTAGTCATTCACCCATTCATTCATTCATTCTTTTCTGAACTCATTGCCGATGCAATCCCGTTTTCTGCAGAATTAGGGTAATCAATAAATAGTGAAGATTCAGCCTTGGAGCCGGGGTATCAGAGTTTTGTTTGGGATGGGTCAATAAAACATTCTGTCTATGGGTGAGTCATGCACTCAACTCAATCTCGGATTGATGAGAGAGACAGATACCAATTGAAGAAGATGAGCAACAGTCTAGCTACCAGACTGTTCATCATCTTTCTTATCTACCATCTGATATCATCATCCTCCCTCCCCCCCCTTGCTTCATTTCTCTACTTTATGATACTGTATAATATTTTACTTCAGATCAGATGCGGTATGGTTGTTTTAATCAAAATATCTTTGGTGTTCAAATGCAAATATTAGTCTTATAGCACATTTATAATCGTCTTCTTTTTTTTTTTTTTTTTTTTACTAATGGGGGTGGGGCGGGCATTTTGAGTTTCTAGAGTATGAAATAATGTAAGAGGAGAAGGGGAGGGTACATCAAATCTCCTTTTCACAGACCTCTTTTTAAAACTACATATTGCCTCTCTAACCTTTCCACAGCTACATGTACGTACTTTACTCTATCTACAGTCCCATGTGTTGTTTTTGCAAGGGTGAGGTAGTACAAATACCACCAAGTCTGAACAAGAAGCTAGATGTAAATGAAGAATGGGATGGTAAGGTAAAACGATACCAGGGCTGAGGAGACAGCTGGACAGACACAAGGATGAGAATGATGATGATGATGATGATGAAGACATTGGAGATGGGACTGGAAGATAACAAGAAGATGAGCTGCACATGCACCGGCTCCTAATGGTAGCACTCACATTCCTGCATCAAATTTTGGCAGGCTTTGGTTTCTTAAAGATGAAGTTGAGTTCTGGTCATGCGATTGCATTGTGAAAGAAACGGTGTGGAATCGACCAGAAAAGGTTGATCATCTAGCATATAAGAATTTGTGTGTATTGCAAGGTTCTGGAATCATCAAAATGATAAGAAATTTGGCCAAGTCTTGGTAAAGTTACAAACACTGTAGACAGAAAGATGTATATGGGACTACACGAACACGCTGCGTAAAAATCCTACCCCCAAGTTTTATGATGTTACATGACATATTTAGAATATGAAGGCATTTGAAGAGCCATGCTTTTCAGGGAACATGTATTATCTGATGTTCTTCCACACTTGCATAATATGAATGATAACGCTCACAAATTATTTTTTCACCTCTTCCCAGAACTCAACTTTCTCTTTAAAGGCCTTCGTGAGGCTTTGATGGAGAAGACGTACAAGGAGGAGTTTTGTGTTGAGGCTAGATCAGATTGTCATAATGGAATTCATTTATATAATGAAAATCTACAACCATACAAGGTGACAACACTGATAGAAATGTGAAGAAAGATTATTCATCCAGAAGTATCAAATCTATTGAAATATCTACAAAACAAGATTTACAAAGCTGTACAAGAATATTTTCAAACAAGGGAAACGCTCTCGGCGGTCTCGCCTGCATAACGCAATTCAATATGATAAACCAGAACGTCAATGACGTACATTGTAGTGCTCATCCGCATCTCGCAACAACAAATATCGTGGTACACTTTTGAACTGGTCAAAAAATTAAAATGTGATGCCCTGGAAGGGACATAATTTCATTTCATTTGCATAAAGTACCATAAATAATCAATGGAGCAAAATCTCAAAATTCTGTGTAGAAGTTTAGTGTTCCAAATTTAGCTCTACCAGATAAGGCAAACCAAATCAAAATCGGTCAAGAAATGAGGGAGAAGAAGCAATTTTTGTTATTTTTGGAATAAATTTGCATAAATTACCATAATTAATTAATGGAGAACAATTTCAAAATTCTGTGTAGACCTTTAGTGTACCAAAGTTAGCTCTACGATATAAAGCAAACCAAATCAAAATCGGTCGAGAAATGAAGGAGAAGAAGCATTTTTTGTGATTTCAAATAAATTTGCATAAATTAGCATAGATAATGAATTTCGCGATTCTGTGTACAAGTTTTAAATCCCCTTCCTAGCCCTATCATATGAAACAATCAGAATCAAAATCGGTTGAAAAATAACGAAGCATTTTGAAAATCTTGATGATGATGCCACAACATAGTCCAAGTCTGTTGACCTGAAATGACCTTTGACCTTGACTTTGTGATCTGAAATTCTACTCACATGATTGGGGATACTTGATTACCCTATAGTCCAAGTTTCATTGACTCAGAACTTATACTTTAAAAATTATATCAAAAATTCAAAAACTTAACCTTAGGTTAAGTTTTCGATGATGATGCTACAACATAGTCCAAGTCTGTTGACCTGAAATGACCTTTGACCTTGACTTTGTGATCTGAAATTCTACTCACATGATTGGGGATACTTGATTACCCTATAATCCAAGTTTCATTGACTAAGAACCTATACTTTAAAAATTATATCAAAAATTCAAAAACTTAACCTTAGGTTAAGTTTTTGATGTTGACGCCGTCGCCGTCGCCGTCGCCGCCGCCGTCACCGGAAAAGCGGCGCCTATGTCTCGCTTTTTGCTACGCAGGCGAGACAAAAACTGCATCTTTAAATGGAATTAAGAATTTCCATATTCCCCTCTTTCCTATCCCCCCCCCCCAAAAAAAAAAAAAAAAAAAAAATATAGCCACCAGTACATAATATCTCCGTCTAAAAATGGAACAAATAAGTGGAAACAAAATAGTAAGTGCAATTAATTGGACATTAAAAAAATATACATTATTGCATCAATTGCATTCTAAATTGAACAAAATATGATCATTTATAGACCCATTGCTGCAGATAGACAAACACATTTACCAATTCAAACAGAGATGGTACTTCTAGATTAAAACATCTTTTATCCCCAGAGAGCATGACATGGGCAGTACAATTTGCACAGCATGCAGCCTATAAAAACAGGATGGTCAGAAACGGAGTACCAATTATGGCAATTTACAGGATTCCCCTGCACCCCTATGTAGACAGGCTACAGGCCGTGATTACTGCTACCGCTATTGCTTCCACCGGGAGATACAGTAGCTCATCCTTTTTACATTAGCTATGTTCACATGGTGCAATTGCAGTTTAAACTTTGTGAAACCTTGAGGTTATTAACAATGATCCACTAACAACGACAAGGGTTCACATGGGAACTACAAGCCAGGGAAAGCATTCATTTTTAGTAACTACAAGCGGCACATAAATTTGATTGAGGATCCCCTCCCCCCCCCCCCCCCCCTCATTGTAGTAATCGCGCTAACATGAAGATCTGTCATGGTTTGTAACTGCGAGTTACATGAAGTTTCATAACCACAAGTGCGTCTGCACAGTCCCTGCGTACAAGATAACTTTGATGTTTAGAACCACGACCTAAACAGTAAACTTGAAGTTAACAGACTGTTGTGAACCTAGCTATCATTAGTTACCAGTAACACATTGCTTCTAGCTACTGGGCATTTGTTTGGAGGTTAGAGGAAATGACCCGGTCATACATACAGGTAGTCCTCGGCAATACTAGACAGAACCTTGAGAATAGTTTGCTAAAGCTCCACGTTGAAGAATAGTGTGTACAATATTACAAGGATATAGAGGTAAATACAAAGGAAACATGATACACGTAACTTTTAAACATGTATACAGTGTTTGTTGTTATTGAATATTGATGTTGTTGTTGATGGCCAAACCACTGAGAAAAAGTCTGTTTTACTTCTGGAAAGCTTAAAAAGAGCACTGCAATGGAAAACTCACAGAGGACTTTGGTTTGAAAGAAATTAAAAAATTGAGGGGGGGGGGAAATCTCACTCTTACAATAAAAAAGTATTTATATGAGTTATGTAGTTATGGAAGCCTTCATACTTTGGTTGAACTTTCTGTAATCAATCCAAATGTAAAAAGTGCTTGCATTACATATCGGTCTCATAATGTCATCATCATAATTATCCTACGACTCTGCCATCACCACTGCCACTCAAACCATGAGGACGCCTCCTGACATACGATAGCCTGATTAATCAGTAAACAGAATACTGTCATAAATAGAAATGCTCCCAACATGACTGCATGTTTACAAACAGATCCCTTTCCTCATCTACTTCATCTTTATCAGAAGTACCCCATCAAATGCCCCCACCTCCCCCCGACCCATCTGCCATGTAACCTAAGATTCTGGTCATCAATGTGCTGCCTGAAATTTAAAAAAAGACACACTCATATTCCCTTCCCCTCCGTCTCCCCTCCACAAAAAAAGCACACACACCCATCGTTAAACCAATGCACATAATCAAAGCGTATTTTCACACATAACTGTCATCACATACTCCTATCTTCCCATCTGCCCTTCCTTCTTCTCCTTCTACCCCACCGCACCATCTCTTTTCTGCCCCATCCCTGCATGCGCATCATCAATCAGTGCACAGCATACTGTCACAGATGCAACTGCAAGACACGACTGTCCTCATATATTCCCACCCCTCCTCCTTACCCTTCCTCTCACTCCATCTCCCCTCACCTCTCCCCTCCCATCATCTCCTCTCTGCCCCATCCTTATACCAATGCACAGTATCATCAATCAGTGTACAGCGTACTGTCACAGAAACAGCTCGGTGTACGTTTGTTTGCCATGCGGCTCCCCATTGTCTACTGGTATCCTTTGACAGTGTAAAGGAAATGAAGATGACCCTCGCCCAGATCTCTCCACTGATATCATTAACACAATCGTAATGGTGGTAATTTGAAAACAATATGAGTTGCCATAGCGACTACTTACCAACTTCCTTTGTCTCATGAATTCATAGTATTTGTTTCAATCTATTCATAGATGTCAGCATTTCATTCAGGTTTTTGTTGGTTTTGTTATTGTAAGCACAATTTTATCTATTGTAGGTACAGGTTGTACCTGTAAATCCATATAGGCTTATACATGTATGTATTCAACTCTGTTTATATTCTCCAAATACATTTCTTTACAATGAAATGTTTCCCATCACTTTGTAATCATTGATTCATACACCTTCCTCTTCCTCTTTCATATCAAACATGTACATGCAGAACTCTAGTTTAAACTCTCGTAAATTGCATGCTTACCACGCTACATGACCCATTGCCCTTTCTTGTCCTGCTTGAAAATATGCCATGATATAAAATACATGTACATGTATTGCCCCATATGACCAACTTATCCCTTTTCTTTAATATAAAGAAACAGGGAGCATAATTAGTTTCCCCCATTTACAGAAACCAGTTTGATGAGTCAACTGACCCCTTTTCAATCAGATTTATGTCAAAGATTAAGAGCCTTCTCAGAGCCATTGGTTGTCTAATTAGAAGTGAGTAGGGCATTCACACAAGTTAAAATCTACACAAATTTGTTTATTACAGAAATGTTCTTGAAGGAAATAGCCGTTAGAGAAAGGGTGGTACACTTGAGATAAGAATACATTGCGCAGAAGAACACTGGATAATAACTATAAATAAACTGGTTTGGGCATATAGTCAGCTTACATCTTCTATATTTTAATGCTTTACTTGGGTGTAGATATTAAAACTGGCTAGGCACATCAGTGCATGCCCATCATACACCCTCCCCATTATTATAATCTTGTTCAATGTGATGCTCACATGGGCAACAGACCATGATCATTTTTAAAATATTTTTTGTTCACAAGTCACAATGATGCTCAAACTTCAATTCCACTACACAAATTTCAGACAAGAAGAAAAACAGTACGATCATCAATATAGCTATCAAGTTTTCATAATAACAGGGTGTATATGGTGATGTTTGCTTGTCTGAAGGAGGGTGAAGATTTGTGTGAAATATCAAGGGACTACTCAGAGCTGTTGGTTGTCTGAAGAGAAATCTCTCATGGCAGAATTAAAGCAGATTACACACGTGGACAGCATCTGTCTACAAGAGAGCTCATTGTCAGGTCTTCCGATTACACTGGCAGTCAACAAGGTAGGGATAAAGAGGCAATGATAATCATACTGCATACCAAAGACAGACATCAGACTTGAACAACGCGATATGCAGACCTACATAGACTCATCTATGATCACTACATGTACACTGGTCTAAATCTTAAGTGCAAAAATTACTCTTACTTATTGGGATTTTTCATATCACACTGAAAACAAACAAAAAATTCCAGACAGCAATATGTACATATTTAATTGATTTTACACTGTGCCAGGGCTCTCTTTTAAAATTATCTCAGAGATACTTGGGACCTTCCAAAAGCTACTTACTCTCCACTCTTATGTATTAATAATGGACTTTTAATTTTTCTCGGTGGGGGTAGGGGGGGGGGAGGAGGGAGGGGGCGAATGACAGTTGAAAGACCAATATTGATATATTTTCTAATCAATATCTACAAGTTTCAAGGTTTTAAAGCCTAGAAATTCCCACTGGCCTGACTATGCACCTGACTTCTAAAAAGAACTTGCCCCAATCTTTCTGGACCGTCACCATTCTTACTCTAATATTCATTTACATATTTGCCCTTATTCGAATACAGGATAATGTATAGGTCACATTTGTAATGGGATGTGGCACCGTTATGTAAAAGCAGGAATTGTCAGGACAGACAAGAAAGTTTGCTACACAATATAAAATGCAAGTTCAAACAACATGTACATGCATGCTAATATTTTAACCACACATGCAAGTTCCCTTCTCTACTCTGCACGTACATCATGTATGGTAAGCTACTCCTGTTAGTCATCAATTTATCCCGCAAATATGGTCTACATCAGAAAATCACATCAATGAAGAAGTATTAGAAAAAGGAAGGGAGCAAAACTTAAGAGGCAGAAGTGTGTGAAAAAGAGACTGATGCAGGAGAAAAAGCATCCAGCTTTCAATGACACACTGATTTATCAAAACACAAAGGTGACTTTTTTCATGACATTGACAAATATAAATAAACACAGCTTTCGTTACAGGCTACCTCCTAGAAGTACAGCCAAACCCAACCCGACAGCAATATTCAGAAACCTTGATCATCACCATGAAAGTACATGTATACAGTTGATACAATGTTTTTTTACTTCATGATATGTTTCACTATATATCCCTTTATTAAAGGGATAGTCCATCATATTATATTCCATCTGTCCATATCTTGTCAGGACAAGATATTAGCGAAATAGATCTGAATGGATTAATACAACCAAATACATCAACAATCTGCACAAATGTATTTCAAAAATAAAAGTCACTACAATCTATCAAAAAATTGGCAGCATAATAAAGCACCTGGGAGATTCAGAACAGAAAAAAACACAAATGAAAGTTCCTCCCAAAATAGATTTAGAATGACTTCATCTTTTACATGGAAAAAAATAATAAGGTTTAAAACAAATCATGGCATAACTGCTTTTATATGAAGAATGCTAACTTAATGCAAAATCTACAAAGACAAATGAAAGACAATCCTTTTCAAATGAAGTACATATCAGTAGATGCTTGTATCTGACATCACAGATTTCAGCAGGAGCAAATATCTTGATATTAAATTTTGATTTACCTATATTCCAAATTGATTCAAGGCTTCCAAATTGATTCAAGGCTTCTAAATCTTCTTTTGTATTCTAGAAATCATAGCTTAATGATAGAACAATTGACTATCCGGGGGTGGACTACCCTTTAAATAAAGACTGAGCTCTTTACTGAAAATGGAATGAGAGGCTTATTTACTCATTTACCTACCTTCAAAATTGATTCAAAGTTTCTAAATCTGCTATTGTATTCTAGAAATCATAGCTCAATGATGGAACAATTGACTATTTGGGAGTGGACTACCCTTTAAATCAAGACTGTTTTCTTTATTGGAAAACGGAATGAGCCCCTGTGAGATAGTCAAGATGCCTTTCTTTGTCTGCGCTGACATGTCCCTGTGCATGATAGGACAGAAATAGCACTGAACCTGCTCGTGACTGGATCACGTATGTGAGAAAGGTTTTGTGAAAGATATACATGTTCTCTTTCTTACTTTATATTCTGTGATTGTTGCCTCCTCGGTAACTTCACATAATATGCTTTTATTAAAAAAATTATAGTCAATCAATTTATAGATTGTCGTTTCCCAAACCCTATACGAAAATAAACCTCACCTGAATTGAATTGAATGAAATTCAAGAGAGGAAGATATCTGAAATTACATACTGTACAGTATTATTCATTCTCAACAATTTTGGGGTTTGTTTTGGTTTTGTTTTGTTTTTGTTTGTTTTGGGACATTGAGTAGATATCAAAGAGCTCAATAACAAAATACAATTTACTTATCAAAATAATCTTTTATGTATATAACAATGACAATTAAATAAACAGCTTTAATAAATGTGGAATTTGTTTGTTTATTTGTTAGATTTTCCATCTGTATTGCCATACAAAAAGTACAAGATCACTGAAACCAATTTTGCAGTTGACTGTTCTGCACAATGTGTGCCTACATATGAAGAGCCTAGGCAACATTCTATCAATATCATTTTGACATGTTCATGATCCTCCATGACACATTTGTGTCAATGCCCCACATTCCTAAGCCTGGCTGGCCTGAATTACATAATATACAGGATACCGAGATTAGGAAAGGGGTCAGATGTTCTATGTCAGGTTCGCTTTCTTTCCTATCCAATACTCTGATTGTACATCCTGGCTTAACACAGACATGTTACATAAGTTTCAGCACTCACTTCTATCACTTATTTTGATTTTTGGGAAAGAGGATTTAATCACATTTTTTCTCCAGCAGAAAAAAAAGAGGCAAGGGAGGTCGTCATTCAGTACAACAAAAAACAAAACTTCAGGTACCCCCTGTCCCAGAAAAACCTCTCTTGATTTCAACAAATGAGGGGAGGGGTCTGCCCTTTTCAAATTCATCATATGATTCCTCCCCTCTTATGATGAATTCTATATTCAAATGAACATTTACTTCATTCAGTGCTACAGGTCATTTTATTCTTTGTGTACAATGTTGGTGTCTTATCTAGAATTACATCAATGCAGTGTTTTCCTTCAAAGAAATATTTTTAAAAACTCCTAAATTTTCCATCATACTTCCTAAAACCATACTAGTAAATTGGGCTTATTACATAATACCATATCAAGAAGAATACAAATTTAATCACTATAACTTGTACTGAACAATAAAAGGTACTAGCCATACAGCTTCTCTTCATCATACTATCATAAAACCAATCATAGTCCAGACAATCCAGAGAAGGTAAACACAATATCCACTATATTACATTGTGCCCTGGCGAGTCTGATCAACACAAACCCATTGTAATACAAATTTACAAACAAAAACTCCCCTCTCTGCCACCCTCCCTCCTTAACCCAAGGCCGGCCAGAACAGAGTGACCAACAATAGACCAGAGTTTGCCTATCACTGGTACAGAGGCCTATTCATCCAATCTACAGTATATAACATGATGTAGGTATAATACTCTCCACTTCATAAATGAACACCAGAGATGGAGACGAGAAAGACAAGGAGCCATTGTCTGGACCAGCCTACTCTATGAACCAGGTTGAAAGATGAAGTTGAGAATTTTCTAATCATGCATTGTGAATTATTTAAACTGTGTGGAAATGATTAGGAAAAAGGTGATCATGTAGCATGTGTATCATCAAATTGATAAGAAATTGGCCCAATCTTAATACTATTTTTTGTTAAAGTCAAATGCAACGTACATAGAAATGTGTATATGGGACAAACATGTGGAATGATAGTATGGTCCACAACCTTCAGTTGTCATACTTTGAATATGAGGGCATATCAAGAGCCATTCTTTTCAGGAGACCTTTTTTTTCTCTATGATGCTCTTCCACACTAACATTTTAAAAAATGCAAAAAGCTCACAATTTATTGAGCTCTCCCAAAACTCTACTTTCTCCTTCAACACTTTCTTACTTCAACCTTCCTATTGTGCTACATATCTTGTGTTGAAGTCCTTTCTCACTACCTTTCTTTGTATTTACATCAAAGGTGGCATCGGTTACATGTACATTGTATTTGAAATCCAATCCAAAAGTGGGTAGGAAAAGAGAAAGATCTTGCTAATTACAGCCCAACGTGAATGAGTACAATTATAGTTTGAAGCCCGACTATATATGTATAGATTGTCTGATTTGGTTTTCAATAATTTATATGAAAAGTTACATTGGATCAGTTTTTTTTTAATGGGAATCTAAAAGTTCTCTTTGATATTTCATACATGTATGTGCATGAAGCTTAAAAGTAATTGGAAGACATTTACAAATAAATCTGTAACTTGAACCCCCACCCCCCCCCCCCCCCCTCACTTCAAAAAGAAAGAGATCTATCATTGTTACTGTAACTACAATTTCCCCATAAAACATAACTACAATAGATTCCTAGAAGGCTACATCAATGTACGAGCAACAATAAATGATTTGCTGTTGTTGAAAATGTATGTCCGTATAACTAGGGTTGCGTTTATCGACCAAATTTTTGGCCAGAATCAGGTTTCTCAAACGTCTTTCAGGCAAATTTAGAAGGTGATAAACGCAAAGCCTTTTTTAAAGGGCTTTAGATATGGGCATATCTAAAGACGCAAAAAGTGTGTTTTGAATGTGACATAAAGCCAGAATCACGTTTCTGAGAGATCGATAAACGCAAAGCTGTTTTGAACCTCACATACCCAGGCTAGTTCCCAGGCTAGTTTCCGGTTCGGAGAAATAGCGCTGAGCAGCTGCGAAGAGACAAGGCCTTTATAGTGAATCGTGAAGAGTCGATAAACGCGACATCCCGCAAATCACGATCGTATAGTGGGGTTCGATAGTGGGGTATGATAGTGGGGTACGATATGTACATATCTAGTGGCAAGCCCCGATAAACGCGCCCTAGATTACACTATAAAAACATCAAAAATACAAATACCTATTTTGTGTCAAAAGAAATAAATAAAATTGCTATGAAATAAAATCAGTTTTTTTGCTTCTGCTTCCTAAAATATCCTTCCTGGAAACCGAATATTTCTGTAGTTTATGACAAATTCAAAATATACCAAAAGGGAGAGAGATTCAACAAGTTTTGAGATACAAGATATCCTTGCTCTTGAGTTTACAACCATATACACACCAGTAACATGATGCATATTTGTATTATAACTGGTACTGATCAAGTTTACATTAACCATACGCAACTCACTAATTTGACTGTACAGAAAGGACTGTTTATTTATAGGGTAATCGCACCGGGCGTCAACTTATTGTTTATACAATAATAGATCCTCCCGGAGATACTTCAAAGTTCGACTTCATAGTTCAACTTCAGTGTATGGATGATCAGTTAATTTTTGACATGCAGTGCTGAATAATGTCCAAATGGAAAGGAACATGTCAAAAAGGAACAATCTTCAAATTAATCCCAATTCCTTTCTGTCAATTCAATCATTTCAATGTCCCCAATGAAAATTCAAATATGGATATCTACTTCATGAGCATATACTTAACAATAGAATGCTAAAGATCATGAATAATTAAGTACACTTCCTTTCACAAGATTTTGGTCTTATGTCATCAGTAAGAAAGGAGAGTGCCCATAATCATTATACATGTACTTTCTTCAAAGAAATCTTTTTAGTAATCCAATCATCTATCAACGAGTCAAACAAATTGCTTAATATAGTTTAATCCGGACTGCTCAAAAATCATTTCTGGCAAAAACTCTTGCCAACCTGCTGTATGAGGCCTTATACAGGAAATAATATTGATTTCCACAGGTGTATACGATAACATCAAATTTCAGAGAGCTATTCTTGTATTTTATACATGCTCTAGGAATGTCTGCTTTAAATAAATCAGAGGTATTTCCTGTTTAACATATAAAGGTAAAGATAATGGAATTCACAGGTGTTGCAAGTGTTCCAAAAAGCCTTAAAATTCCATGCATGAATCACAGAGTTATCCCCAAACAATGAGCAAATCTCAACATTTTCAGCTTTCTACATCTCTGGAAGTAGCTTGCATACATTCAACTGTCTTTTTTCCCCTTCAGATTATAATTGATTTACCACAAAAAGCATATATTCAAAAAATAAACCATTTCCTTGAGCTTTTATCTTTTTGTCATATTCATAACATTGACCTTCTATAACCTTTGCTATTAGCCTTGGTGTAGCCATAAAAAATTGTCTACATATTCAGAATAATTAGAAAAATATCAGGACTGTTCCATGCACAAAAGAAAGTCATCTCATTGAAATAATTACATTAAAAAGAGTATTGAACATCACAAGCACATACTTTGTACACCACAGGAATACCATGATGATCTCATTACCATCTATCTGTTTAGAGCAAAGGACATAATTCTCTTAAAGGGAAATCCAACCATGATAGAAAACTACTCTAGAGGAATGCAGGAAAATCAGAGAAGTAGACTGGCCAAAGTGTGAATGAAATCAGACAAAAATTGAGAAAGTTGTGAATTTTTAAAAGTTGTAATTACTATAGGTAATGTCTCTTGAAATTGGCTGATTCAGTAACGTCTCTGTGATGTAGCGGCGGAAAACTTTTCCATTTATTTCAACACACAAAATGACTTAATTTTGTTCTGTTTTCTCAGGAGGGTATTTTCTCTTTAGAGGACCCTATGATAATATGCCATCCATAATTGTATTCTGAGTAGTGCCTCAAGGGAGTAGGCACTTACATGTAGGAGATAAACATATATTATTTGTATTTTAGTACACAACAAACAGGAGAGTTATCCACAACTACATCACAACCCACTGACCAAACTGCCAATTTGAGATTTAGTGATTTCATATTTAAAACATTCCAAACTTTTTTACTACTTGTCCGATGTGTTTCAAACTTTTGCCATGGTATTTCTCTGATTTTGTTTGCCTTCATAACAATGACTAATTACAAGGGTTGGATTGCCCTTTAACATACATAACCTTCAAGCAGTACCTTGAACAAGCTACTATAACAAAGATACAGGAAAAGCAGCACTTACCCGAAGGATTTCTGGTGATATATAGTCTGGTGTTCCCACTGCCACGTTTGACATAACCTGAATAGGACAGAAATAAGAGGGAGAACAATTTGCTTTAGATCTTAAAGTCATCAAAATATGATCCCATTTTCAATATGTTTACAAAAGCAAGTGTGACCATACCAAACAATGCGAAGTTATATAATGAATGTTATATACTGGTCATGTCATTGATAGTAATAATAATGATCAGGCAAAAATTTATTTGGGTTCTAATACTTACATTCTCCACTTTCCCTAACTTAAATGACCAAACACCATATTAACACTAATCCTAACCCTACACCGTATCAATAATTTAAATCTTAACCCTAACCCTATTTCCCCCCCAAAAAGAAATAAATGTTATCAGAGCAAACATTGAATCACCATTCAGAAAATACTTATAATCTGCATGATCTTAAGAAATTCATGGGAAATGTCTAGGACAAGATCCCATTCAACAGCTTGTAATCTTAAAACCTTGCATCCCTTCCATGCAACAACACTACCCGGTCTGTCAAAGGCTTCAAACACATCCACAGGGCCTGAATCTGAATATGTATTGTAATTTGTAGCTTTATTTGTAATTTCTTGTTTTGTTTAATATGCAATACACCAGTTTACAGTTGTATCAGTGCGCATGCGCAAACATGGGCGCCATTTTAAATGGCGAGTAAACAAAGCCAATGACCTAGAGGTCATTGGTATTTATGCGTAAATTAAGATTGCGCCCATGCAAATGATGATGTGCGCGCACAACGCAGCGCGCAGGCAGTGATGTCATCATAATTTGCATGGGCGCAATCTTTAATTTACGCATAAATACCACTGACCTCTAGTCATTGTGTTTACTCGCCAATTAAAATGGCGCACACAACTGTAAACTGGTGTATTGTTAATCATTGTATTTTGTTTGTTATAGCGCTTAGAGACTTCGGTGGTAAGCGCTTTATAAGCACAGTTTTTATTATTATTATTATTAGAGCTTACAAAAAAATAGCCCTGTCCCAACTTACCGTATTATCTGGAAGCATCCTGAGGCAGGAGCCAAAGTCTGCCAGTCGTATGTGACCATGCTTGTCCAGAAGCACGTTGTCCGGTTTGATGTCCCGGTGGACATACCGAAGCTTGTGCACCGAGTCGATGGCGAGCACCATCTCGGCCACGTAGAAGCGGGCCATGTCCTCGGGTAACCGGTCATCGAACTTGCTGATGAGGGTCAGAAGGTCACCACCGCTGTAGTAATCCATGACCAAGTACTGAAAGGAAATGAGAGAGTAGATATCATATGAGGATCTAGTCAAAGTCTTCTTTTCTCTCTCTCTCTCTGTGTCTTTGAGTTGAGGATATTATGGATGATGCTATATCAGCATTCAGTATGATTTAATTTTCACCACGGTGCTAGGGAAGTATGGAAAAGCCTTAAACTAAGCTCTAATAGACCTTGGGCTTTATACCTTATCCAATGCTAATAACTTGTCGATATCGGATAATTGCCTAACTAAAGGGCAAAAGCATACTGACGTGGGCTCAAACCCACGTTAACTAATTTCTAAAAATATCCCTCCACTAAGTCATACCATCCCCATCCTCTTCCCTAGATGTAATTTCAACATCTAAAGGATTGCTACATTTATAATGAACATGATTTATATGAAGAATAATCATAGACTTATTATCATATTCATTTATTTCTGAAGATTAAGACAATATTTAGAATGATCTTTGACAACATTCTTACCAAGAAATCGTCATCTTGGAAGGCATAGTGAAGATTGGTGATCCACCTGCTGTCTCCGTGTACAAGTACATCTCTCTCCTCAACAAAGCATGCCGTCTGTTTCAGAAAACAATAAATAAAAAATAGTTATCAATAACATGTATATACCAAAAGAATATTCATAATTTTACTAGTTTATTGGTTACCCCAAATAGTCATCAATACATGTAAAAGGTAGTTTATTATTTACCCAAATATCAACGAATTTAAACTAGTTTAGAAGTTACCCAAAACACTCATTGATCAAACATAATTTACGAGGTCCTATGATGTATCTCTATTGACTGTGCTTCTGTCGGCCTCTGCCAATATCATATCCAATCTATTCATCTACTCAGGATCATATCTGTTTGCTTTACTAAATAAAAATACCTGGCAAAAACAAGGAAGCCATTTTGATCAACAAAAAAAAAAAAAAAAAAAACTATAAATCTAACTAATTTTGGCTTGCATGTTAATTGCAACAGTTTTGCAAGATTGTGTATATAATAATATCATAATACCATCATGGCCAAATATCTCATTAACTGGATATCCACTAGGTCATGCACACACTTCACTTTTAAATAAAATAGACTTTTTTTTTAAACAATCTTCATTCAATATTCAATAATTAAATGGGTAAACCACAAAGGCAAATATCTAACACTTCCTGAATTACATTTCACCTTTAAAAGCTTGAGCTCTAAAGAGGAGCAATCTATTTGAGGCTTTCAGAATGAGATCACTTTTGCAGACAGCCTTGGGACTTGATCAAGAAATGTCACGCATCATTCTAAGATGTCTTTCCCGGTTCCTTCATCACACCTACATCCTACATTAACTGATGAAACCGTGCATGCAGCCATCCTCATCAAAACTATCAAAAAGTTTATCGCCAGGGACCTCCAAACAAACAATTCCCTAGTCAGGATGCTTTCTTGCTGTATTTTTGTTGTGTTTGTTGTTGCTGTGAGGTCTCACATATTGTTTGGTCTCTATTCTAGTGACCTTTAAAGCTTACTTTACTATAATTTAGTATTATTTATGTGTTTTTTTTTCACCCCCCCCCCACACACACACACACACACAAATCATCTTACTAGGATCCATGGCAGATTAAAAAAAAAATACGTGCAGTTCTTTAAGAAGTTTGACTCCATACTGAATATTTGAAGCAATTTATTTCTATGACTAAAATGTTTGTTCAACACACTCATACAATAAATTCAAATGTCAGTAAATTTATCAATCTTCCTTTTAATTTAGTACTCTACACTCCCAATATTCAAAATACATTTCCTACATCTACAATGTATTAGACAAACATAACCAACTGGGCTTGCATATTCCTTTTAAACCACACATAACGTTGCATCATCGTCATCATCATGTCTTGTTTAATTCATGGTCTCAACAGTTCTGCACCTGATTCAAGCAGAAGGCTACATTGAATAATTCATGTTCTGGGCAAGCAATTAGGCTTCATGTTACCTTCAGGGCTCTATACAATACATGTACGTAATAAACCCACACCCTTTCATTTCCCCTTCCCTTTTCTTTTTGTGTCTGTCCGTCTGTGTGTGTAACATTAATGTGTGTGTAACATTAATCTGTATGTATGTCTCTATCTACATTTGAACATCTAATCTCCCCCCCCCCCCATCTCTCTCTCCCTCTCTCTTACTCTCTCTGTCTGTCTCTTGTTCCCTCTCTCTTTCTTCCCCTCTTCCTCTCTGCCTCCCCCTGCCCCCACCCTCTCTCTCTCTTTATTTACCCCCACCTTTTGCCGTTCCTTCCATGTCCCCATAGTCTTACCTGTCTCACTCTAGATTTTACACATTCACACATTTCACATGCAAAGTCTTTCCATTTCTCAGCCTCTCTCTTTCCACAATCTAATTAGATATAGCCCAACCTGTCTTAATAGCCACCTCTTTATAAGGGGTCACCTGCCTATGGTGGTCATGTACTTCATCTCCCTTGAGAAAGAAATACGTGTTGTAGAACCTATCTAGAGTGGTGACCTGTGTATAGTGGCCACTTTCTCTGTTACCCCTTGTGTGGCCTTTAACTACGGATTTGACTGTCATCCTTTAACCCCTATTCACGCAGATCCAATCTCTTGCCCCTCCCCTCCTTCCTCTTTTCCCTTTCCTCTGAGCTATCCGACTCTTACTTACATGCATCTTGTGATAATGACACTTGCTAGCTTGTCCACACGGTATCCAATCTACTGGATATGCCTATGAATAATGTAACCCTATTACCTTTGGCTATATGATCACCATACATGATCTGGGCGCTAGGGGTAATCCGTCCTTACCTCAGCTCTCTTGAGCATCTCCCACTTGTTGAGGAGCTTCATGGCAAACACGTCATCACTGTTCTTCAACTTTACTACAGCAACCTGGTAGATGGAAATAAACGCATTAGTTTTGTTTTGCCTTTTCAAAAGTTACTTACAAAATTGTAAACAAAACAAATCATATCTGGGGAAGAGTTTGGTTTTCAACAACATAAAACATTTTCTCCAAATCGAAAATAACCAATTATTTACAGGTCATAATAAAGAACAGAAATGTTTCAAACCATCTCGTTTTTACCCTCTCTTCTCTTGTTTCCATATAGGGAGATGTTTTAAACTTTAGGCCAATGACATGGTTAATATTCTATCAGACACATATATTAAGGAAAATATTCAAATATTCTCACCTCTCCAAAGGCTCCCCTTCCAATAATCTTTAACGTCTCAAAGTCTTCTTTGTGCAGCCTTAGGTCCTTTACTTTCTTCACTGGAAGCTTAGCTACAAAAACAATTTAAAAAGAAAATGACAATATTAAAAGTTGAAAACAAAGATATTATAGAAAACACAAAACAAAAAGAACAAGCATAAAGACAAATATGTGAATTATCTTTCATGGATTTAATAGTATTTGGAAGGCAAATTATATTTTTACAAACACGACAAGTAGTCTACATAGAATACATGTAAAGTAGCAATTGATTGATCCAATTTACCAAACTCACTGAAATGGCCTAATTCATATAACTCGACTGAAAATTCTGACTGGTATAATAAAGTCAACCATTTTTTTTTACATTTCTGATAATGCAGGATTACTTTCTACCGGTAACCAATTTTCTAAGGGTACAAAAAGAAACGTCAGAGTTCTTGTGTACTTTTTAAAAGCCCCTACAGTTTATATACATTTTGGAGGTCAGTGCAATTTCACATATTTGTTTGCTCCAGAGCATTCATTACCACCTGTATTAAATGTTTTAACATTCCTTGATTGTGTTTTTCACTATGCACTTTACTCTATAATTAACATCACAACAGTGACACACTTAACATTGGCAATGTTACAAACTCTGGGTCCCACTAAAGCTCTGTGTTCCTGTTGTTTGCGATGCTCTTAAGCATAGCATCCATTCTATCACAATTAACTCAGCACTTAATGGATATTCCCGTATTTAATTAGTGAACGAGGCACATCATACATCATACAGCATAGTATAATAGGTTATCATGTGATTAACCCAATTTCATACCTCAGGGGTGCCTTATGAATACCAAGTATAATTATAGTTATATAACCTTCTTTTTTCTTTTCATTTCTTTCTGACACTGCTCTAATTTTCATCCCAAATTTCTTTCAGGAATTAGATCTCAAGTTCCAATTCCATAAATCCCATCTCACCCTATTTCCTACAATGTAACCCTTTCCGATAAACAACAGTTCATGAATTGCAGATGAAAGTACAACTTGGCAAAAAACTGAAATCATTGATCAGTGCGCATTCATCAGACTTGATCAGGCAATGGAATAGATGCGTAGTCATAGTGAATTTATAGTGAAACAGAACATGACTCATGATCCTGTCTCTTGCATATATTGAGGCTAATAAAATTCATTATAAACATCCATAGTGGGAGGTAGAAGCCTGCGAGTGTACTATGAATCAGATGCCACCTTGCCGACTAGAAGTGGAAGCAATATATTGTGATCTAATGGTCAAACATTCATAGAGACAGCCGACATTCAAGAACACAAACAATCTCCGCTTACATAGATGTGTGCTCATGCTCTCACTAGTATCTTTCACTCTCTCTGTCTCTATCTCACCCTTCATCTCCCTGCCTTATTTCTCTGCATATAGTATCACTGTTTTTAGGTCCCTCCCACCTCCCTCCTCATACATAAACATGTATACAATGTACATGCACCTGAGAGTTGGCATCAATAGTGCAAGCAATAGGCCCTAGGTCTATAGAAAGAAAATAATAATGTTGTACATACACCCTGCTGTATTATATAATTGTTTAAAATGTCCATGTCCTTGAGACAAATCTGTACAGCAGATACTGTTCTATTTCCCATGCAAATGTACACATAGCAACAAACCCAACACACAAATATGTCTTACATGTATACTAGTCAAAAGTATTAGTTTTCTGTTCACTGGAGCTCTTTTAGATTTTCTTGCATTAAATTGAGGCTTAGAATGCCATTTTTCTGTGTTTTACAAAGGCCCGCTTCTGAGGCTCTCCAGAGCTAATGCCCTCTCTGCTGGAATGTCTTTTTTTTTCACTGAGTCATACTTTCACCATGAGAGGCACTCTCATGGCCTATTTGGCACATCTGAAGTACATTCATATGTTACACTCATTTAGTATTGCTTTTTGCCCCATGTTGAATCACATACATTCAAGCAGCTTAGATACGTGTATGCAACAACCGAACTGGTATGTGATTAACCCAGTTTTACATGTACGTCTATCTGCCATTATACAAAGTGCATAAAATTTATCAACAATAGTCACTTCAGTGTACGAGATGGGACTAACTTTTTTTTTCTGGTTCTTTGCTTACTTTTGAAATTCTTTTCTGACTTGTATACAGTACAGTTTCTGTGGGTGGATTGTTTGTAATAAGTCTGGCATGGAATGCGAGGTTTCACAGGTAAAGGTCATAAAGCCAATTCTCTGGTACTAGTTCTACATTTCTATGAAAGAAACGCCATGATTCATTAGGATGCTGGTATGTTGAAGGAATTGTTGTATTGAATTGTTATAATTGTTATCTAACCTACATGTACAATAATTTGTGGGGGGTTCTTGGGGTGGGGGTAAATATTTTTTAAATCTCAGTGCATTACATTCTCAAATGCTTACAAGACTAATTTTGTTTTTTGGGGAGGCACAAATCTAAATTAAATCTCAATTTTTAAAGGGAAGCACATATTCAAATTGCATATATGTACATCACAGTATGCATCAAGCGTGGTGCTTAATTTATTGACTTATCAATACCAAAGTATAACAATCGAGTCAAGGTCACATATAATTAACTCCTGTATTTATTTCATGAAATCAATCAAATCAACTTAGTTTGCTATATTTTCAGTTCAATTATTTATATTTTGCTTTAATCTTGTACTTGTGTGTTTATCTGCACATATCGGCATCAACAAATAAACACATTATTTCTTCATAATAAAATCAAAATATTGTAATCTCAATGGTGGATGTACTTTCCATTACCTCTTTCCAATGTTTACATGACTAAAAGGGGGACGTGGTCAGTGAAGAAGAAGTACACACACCAAACATAAATAGAGGCAGTTTGGCAGGCAAGCAGGGAGGGATGGGACAGGTTGAAATGCCAATGTTCATGCTCAGTGAGTTCCCTTCAGCCCAGGGCATCTCAATATAAAGCACAGGATCAAGACCTCCCTACCTTGTAGGCTTTAATCAAAATCTCACAATTCATTTTCTATTAAATACTTCCATCCCCGCCAGTTGTCACATTCCTGCCGCTATACCGACTACGACCGACCAGCCAGCCCACGGAAATGTCACAGCCGGTCTGGGGTCCTTGCTGTATTTTCGGTACAACAACACATGGGACTATGAGAGGACAGGGAGTTAATTGTCAAATCTCATCGATGAGACAGTCAGTGGAATGAGAAGGGAAAGGGGAGGTGGAAATAGAATAAGCAGAGTGTATATAAAAGAAAAATCACAGTTGTTCTGGTGATCATTCAAAGGGACCTTGCAACGATGTGTTAAAAGTTAGACTCCCTTCCAGACTGTAATCTTCCAGACAGTAAAGACAACCCTCTGAATATTTCTATCAATCTCTGGTAGTCTCTACACATGTGAACAAGTTGCAAATTGTATTCAAAATTGTAATTTAGTCTTATGATATAAGTTTTGTATTTGATGTAGAAATAACTGCTATGACGACAGGCTAATGTAAGAAGCTGCTTCATCACGATATGACAATCATTTGTATATCTTGACTACTCGAAGTTCAACTACTGGAGAGAGGGGGGAAATACGAGCAAACATTTTTATGATCTATGTCAAATTGAAATAGGTCTACTTGCAAATGTAAAGACCAAGGGAATGATAACATTTAGCAAGTCTGAAAAAACAGATTAAGAGACAGATATCACCAAGTATAGAATATCAAATAAAGAGTTTGTATTCCTAAGACTAACATGGTAGCTGCCCTCTCCTTTGCCAGTGCACTTGTGTTTGACAGCCTGTATACATTGGCAATGAGTCAGTCCCATTACTTGAAGAGCAAGTCCAAAGGTGCTTCGTACACAATTACATGTATTTGTATTGAGTGTGCATAGACCAACCGTGCAGTGCTGCTGTATGCATGACAGTGCGTGGCAGAACCTTGACTTGATATGCACAATGTAATTTTGACAAGTAAACAAGGGGTTGAAAACTTCCTTTTTGTGTGTATTTTGCCGAGTGTCAGAGCAAAACATTTTGCAGGAAATTTACTGTGCTTGTAAACGTATATTCCACTCTGACTCAGGTTAAGAAGTTGTACAGAAGTTGTAATAATACTAAATGAGTCTGGAAAATGTAATTCACATAATTCTTCTTCCTTCTCTCGTTACAAATATATGAAAACTATAGTTCAATTGTTCAGGATATGGAAGAATTTTTTAAAAACTGATCTACTTCCCTCTTCAGTTTTGATTGACTTGCCAATTTGAACTAAGTAAAGGAATGTCTCGAATGAGCTTGATCTCTGATGAATAATGAAATTCATTTCATGAAAAAAAGTCCCAAAAGGTGCAGTCTGATCATGGAATGGGTAGCTTTAAAAATGATGTCACACTGCTGATGTTAAAGATAAACTTTAGTACTGGTAATGCGATTGCATTATGAAAGAAAAGGTGTGGAAAGGATCAGAAACAGTTGATCATGTAGCATGTAAGTATTGGTGTGCACTGCAAGGTTCTGGAGTCATCAAAATCATAATAAATTTGACCGAGTCTTGGTAAAGTAACAAGCACTCACATAGAAAGCTATATATGGGACAACACACATGGTGTCGGGGCTAGTACTACCTTGATTTCCTTGTCTTTCTATGCTCATTACTCAGCCAGTATACATTTTCTTCCAAAATTGTTTGACACATGTCATTTATTTGTAATCTTGAACATTCAGTGTAAGTTTCGTTTGATTCTGTGAGAATTTTTTTTTTTTTTTTTACCAGTACTGGAGTTTATCTTTAACATGATGATTTTTGGTTATGTTGAAAGGTCCTTTTAAAAGGGGCATTTTTAGTGTGGATTAACCGTCATTTACCTGTGTGTCTACTGTCTATTAAATCTATCAAGATTGTAAGGGCCCCACACAATAATTGATAAAAAAAGTTATATTTAGCATACAAATGCATGACATTTGGATCCGTACAAGGTGAAATATTATGTGGGTCAATCCAAAAGGATTCCTGTCCCGCTAAGTTCTGGACTACCGGTAATTTCAATATTTTACCCAGCAGGGTTGACCCATAACTTTGCTCGATCAAATTTCAAAATCACATATTCATGAATTAATTTCAAAATCATAATTTCCCATTCAATAACTTATCTTCAGATTCTTTTTAATATTTCAATATATTCAAAGAGTTGCACACAAGTGCAATCTGACTTGGAATTATTAGCTTTGATAACTTGTGCTGAACTAGTATTTTCCAATCTTCAAGGGGTGATAATAATTGCGGAACAATTACCATCGCACTCCATTATATCACGGGGTTACCAGAAGAAGATTATGTGGGTCAATCCAATAGGATCCCATCTCATCAGCAGAGTTCTGGACTAATTTTGATATCTTGCCCAGCAGGGATGACCCATGATCTTGCTGGGTCCAATTTACTTCAGACCAAGTGATGCATTCCCTCGCCATGGAGATGCTATTGGTATGTCAATACAGGCCTACTGCTTGGATTATTGAGCAGAAAGGAGCTTAATGTGCGGAGGAGTGTATTTAACTGTGGAGGAGTATGAATATGATTAAGTGACCACAAGATGATGAAACCATACATGTATCATTATGCGAGTAGAAAGATGATCTGTTCATCTTTCCATGAAATAGAAAAAGAAAGGTGTATGGTTTGACCTTTGTGGATATTTCCCAATGCCATGTACACTGGAGCGTAACAGGTACATACATACTGTACATATATGTTTAATTGGCAATGAGAATCACATCACATGCTATTTGAGTCATTAGATATAATTAATTTGCAGATAAAATCAAAACTGAAACTGTTGAAAAACAAATACCTGACAAGCTGAAGATTCATGCTATCTGCATGACAGTTTTATTGGTGTGCATGTAGACCTATTACACTGTTCCTAATGCCCCTTTTGTCAATACATGTAGTGATACTGGTTGCAGTAGCTTTACACATGTTGACATTCATAATATTAATTTTTCACTTCTTACAAATATTCTTAAAGGCGCTGATACAGCCAGGGCTGCTGTACCTGTATAGAGAAATGGAGTACTGTGTGTTTTGGTGAAAAAAGCTGAAAAAGGGATTGAATATTATATAGCCCCTGTGTATCAAGTCAAAATTTTAATTGCAATTAAAAGCAATTTAGCAAAAACAACAAAAATGTGATGGAACAATTATTAGAACTAACATGATCACATGTTTGTTTGTTTTTAAATGCCTTCAACAGTTTTTTACTCATTTTTTTAATGATAATGAATGTCTTTAAAGGAGCTTTCTGGATGCTTTCCTGAACCCTACATATTCATGTACATTATTGTAGATATAGACTTTCGGTAAATGACTTGGAGTTACCCATGGTTTCCAGTCAGGCAGTCAGCAAAAGTTCACATGAAACAATTGGCACATGTGATGGTAGATCTGACAGGGATAGATTTGAGCAAGCAATGTTCCTTTCCTTTTCAATTTCCTCTGACGTACAGGCAGAGGAATTCAGTGCAGGCTGGCATGTGAACCTACATACAGTTTGGTGGAGGCTGTCTGTACATGTATCTAGCCTCGCAGAAGTACATCCAATGCACAAACTGGGATAGGGTAAATGTACATGTTCATGTACGTAAAAGTAAAAGCAGGAGACTGTGTAAGCCATCTACATCACATGTATAGCTCTAGGACCTATACTGTACGTAGGCTACACAATATACATGTAATCATGATTGCTTTATATTATAGTGGCAACCAAAATATACATGTACTGATGGATGAATAGCTTTTCAACATACTTGCCTAGTTGAGCATACAAATTCATTTGACTTTTATTGTCAAAACAACTGTGGAGGGAAGGCAATATCCCCAATACACTGTAGTTGAGGCAAGGATGACACAGATTTAACGTTTAAGGAAAGCAGTAGCTTTTACAGCACAAATATGTATAGATTTTTTAATAAATATTACCTGAATTCCTATGTACAAATCACTTTCAATGCCTCTTTGTAACAATGTTGGGGAATTTCTTGCAAAGAGTATGAATTCCAAGTTCTACACTTATTTGACTACCGTAAATAAATACTTATGTACTAATGTAGCATATACATGTAGATACTACATCATTAAATAAATAAGTTGAAGATGTATTTGTGTAATTTATGCTTCTTGTCTTCAGAAAAGCAATTTTTTCCAGAGATCTGCCATGTTGCAATCAGAGAGAAAAGGACTCGGCGCCCAACCTTCTTTCCAATCAAGATGTGATCAATAAAGCAGTCTAGAATAAGAAAAGAACTCTCGACTATGGGAAGCGTGAGTATGATAGGGGAAAAAAATTAACCAATTTTGTGAGATAATATTGGTCTTTGGATTTACAATCCAAAGGGACAAATAGCCATAAGCAAATACATGTAACTGTAATCAATCAAGATATATTGTATGTAAGAATACAGCTCCAAAGGAGCTTTTACATGTTTGCATTATGATTAAGAAAGAAATCTCATTAAATAGGCAAACCCTGCAAAAGAATTATATAGGCTGGTCATGAGTCATTTAATATCAAAATCATACCAGACATTATGGACCCTCAATGAAAAGACCAAAGAAAATATCAATAATATGTTTCCTTTGTGAGATTCTTCACACAGACAGTGAAAAATCCTCTAAATCTCTACTAACATGGGTGTGTTCTGTATAGGGATCAAGACCAGGGCAGGGCAACATTCATAGGAATTCCCTTACACACTGATCAGCAGACGTCGTCCTCGTAAGCTACATGTAATGTACCGATATGTACATCTTGCACTGCATTCTAAATGCGTTTGATAGACTACATATGGAGCAAAACAGACCAAGTATCTATTCATGATATGATGTACCTCAAGAAAACGTACATCTAATGAGAGTTTCACCCCTAATAGATCACTGCGCAGGATTTATCTAAGTCTATGTTAAGACTACCCATCTGAAAGGATTAAGCCCTGTTTACATGTGTAGAATAAATAGGATTTCAAAGCAGCTCCACAAGACGATATAAATCAAGGTCTGTATATAAAGACTAGGCAGGCATACATCTCACATTCTTGAGTGACTACAGCCCCTGATTACACAGTCCAGTGAAGATGCAAGGTATTATGCAGACTGTGTGGACCGGAGAAAAAAAAGGGGTATTTCAATCACCGGTACCGACAATATCTTGCTCGAAGTAACTCCGCTCATGAGGTACGCATGTTATAACATCCTCAATGCAGCCTGAAATAGTCCCAATGATTCCACATACCATTACTGACAGTCACCAAAGGACAGTCTTACATGTACATCAAATACCATTTCTTATCTTTATGACTATGAGGTTGTCCCCAAACAGAAAAGCCGGGATAAATAAGCAGCTAGCAGATTTGTTATGAATTATTTTTATTTTATCAGTGATATCATCTACAGACAGGAAAACCACAAAATACTTTTGGTACACCTTAATAGCCACACACAGGAAATGCATTGCAATTCAATGAGCGTTACAGATTACGTTGTACACTAATGTATACATGAACAATGTATCACTTGTATGTGTATTATATTTATAGGTGTGCATGTACACAAACTTGTACACTTCAAATAGACATACATGTACATATATATATACACCTAGGCTTATATGTTGGTAAATATTTTGTTTATCTCCAATCTTATCTGAAGCAAATAAGCAATATTATCCGCAACATGCCCATCAACTCATAATGATGCACTAATAGTACTACTAATAGTACCACTTTTGTTTCATTCATGACATTCAGTTATGATAGAGCTATGAATCTAGTCAATTGGTTTGAAATTATAGTTGCACTTTGAATATATACAATGTAAACTGCACTGTTCTTTATTCTTGCTCATGCTAACAGTTTTTCTTTTTTCCAATTAACTTATAAGCTCGTCAAAAATTTTCAGAAAAAAAAATCAAGATCAAGTACCGGCAATGAGGTATATGATTACATATCAAATTTCAAGCACAAACACCAAAGTTCAAAATAAAAGTTCATGATATGATAACCCTCAGTTGCAATGCACAGCAGAAGCAAAAAGTCTACAAATAGGCCTCTAATTATCCAACATGTAGCTTTGTATGCAAAAGAACAGAAACAGACTTGCACAGCAGTTCGGTCCAGGCCAGGTCAAATCTTGGTTGAATTTAATGAACTTGGCATGAACCATAACGAGTAACATCACATCGGAATCGTGGCCGGGCCAGGCTGCCTTGGGGTAAATGGGGTCATCATTTTATTGGTCATTTCAAATCATCAGTTCATTTTATCTACCATCCAACTGCCAAAAAGTCTAGCTAAGCTGACTGACTGGCTCGTTGCCTGGCTAGGGGTGATAGCGGGCAGGTTAAAGTAATGGATTTACCGGCAATGAAAGCGACGTGTATGACTAGATTCTGAAACCTGATTTGGTCAGCATGGGAAATATTATTGAAGCAGTGAAAGTAGGCATCCGTATACATGTACGTGTACTAGGTCCTTTAGGTGAATGTACGTGCAGTAAAGAAAGTAATATCATCCTCACTGAGATAGCATTTCCTATCCTCAAGGAGATTATCCTTCCATTTATTTAAACTACAATATAGTGCATAGTTGTGTTGGTGAAATATTAATGGAAATAAAGAGCAGCATAACAATACATTTTTTACATGGCTTTGAAGTTTTAGCAGTGCACAGAGGAATATGCAGAATTACGTGCAGGCCTGCATAGAAACTCATGCTAATATCATGAGCTTGAAAATAAAAACTAAAGGCTATTGCAGGGAAAAGTATATGATAAGTTAATTTTATCAATCTCTGTTTAAACTGCGCATCAGTAAAGGCTACACATACATTATTTTAGCCCAGTGACCTCACAAGATTGATCTATTATGCATGCATTTTACGCTGAGTGTGTTTGTGTGGGGGTGACTGAACCAAGGTTTCCCTAATGCAATGAATGCAACCATTGTACAATGTATGTTCAAGTTACACTGTGCCAAATGTAGGATAACCACAGGCACAAAACAGTCATTATAAATACTAAAAGAAGTCTAGTTTGTGGGAGGGCTACAGGAAAAAAAAGGAAAAAAAAGGAAAAAAAGGAAAAAAAAGAGTATGCTTAAGCTGTAGGCCTACGTATACAGAGAAAGACCTACCCCACAAATGTATAAGGGGGGGGGGGGGTGTAGTTTATCTTGGCGACCCTATTTAATGTACACCATTACAAGCTTTGTTCATTTGGGGGGCCTTTAAGTGAGGAGGGGGGGGGGGGGGGCTTCACTTCCAACTTTATAGTCATTGTAGGTATGCCACCATCTACAATACAAGTATGAATTGATGTACATTTATCTGTATGGGTAGGTCCAAAGCAAGTACTGTACATGGCAGTACATGTAGACCTACAGTATCAGGAGGCTATATTTGTGTCATGTCAGTCAGGTATGATCTTGGACCATTTGATGGACAAGTGGATTTGAGTGGCCTGTGACACAGGAAGCCCAGCAGCAATCAATTAGCACAAGAAGTATGGCAAAGCTGAAGGGAAGTGCTGCTGTCTCCTCGTACTCAATGAGATCCTCGCTACCCCCAAAAAAGCGTTAAAAGTACATGGACAACCTATTGGTTGATACATGTCCACCAGTTTGCATGCAACCCAAGATAAGGCCAGGTGTATAGAGGATAGAAAGTTTGAGGAAATTAGGATTTCATTACATTTCAGCCACTGCCCCTCCCTCCCTCCCCCCCCCCCCCCCCCCCCCCCCCCCCTCCGTACCTCTTGAAACTTTGGCCCCACATGACTACGCAGACATTTCATGTAATACTGTATGGATCTACTGTACATGTTTGCATTGGTGTGGTGTTTATTTCACCTTGGATGAAATAGTTTGGTTTCTGTACAGGAATTAACTCATCAGCAATATTAAACAGTATGTGTACAGTAGCATTGGGGATAATTTTGTGAGTTTTGTGGCACATCTACCCCCACCCCCCCCCCCCCCCCCTCCCTCCCAATCAAAATGGTCTCACAACACACTGCAAGCATAAAATGCCACTAAAAAGCAACTCAGACAGACAAACACTTATTTTCAATCAGCCACCGTCTATACACCCTAAAACATACAATGTATACACTGCATGTCTTGCTTCTTATAATTGATCTACTAATTTCATGCAGTTAATAAATACTAACCACATCTTGTAGCATCTTTCTCATTCACAGTATGTCACATTGCTGTTATTGGCTTTGTGCCATTTATATTCAAAGCCACTCGCGTACAATTCACTTCCTGGAGTTCCTGGATATATTTCATAAATCAAGGACCTTGTCCCTGATACTATAACCAGTATCTGATTATGATTATTCATCATGCCTAACAGTTAGTGTTGTCTGTGTGTACTTCCACATACCTAGGGGCAGAATGGAAGCCTAAAGTACAGATTTTACATTGCATTTGAAATTATGATAAACTTTAAAACAGAAGATAGACCTACACAGATTGAGTTTAAAGCAAAGTTGATGGCATTCATATCGATAAAATATTGTCAGGAAAATGTTATTAGAATAAGAATTAATCTTTTCCATAGATCTGCGTATCTGTTGTGTAAGTTAAAGTTATATATGTACACATAAAAAATATAAAAATACTTATTGCGCATGTAGGCCTACATACAGGTACATGTGATTAACACTAAAATATTATAGCATTTTTTGTACGCCTCATAATTTTTTGTAAAGAAATATACATGTATATTAAATAGATAAAAGAACCTGTGATTAGGAAGAGTTTTTAAAAATTTGCAGAAAAAGAATATTGCTTCAGAATTTGTTCTGTTCATACATATGCTGAGAAGATCCTCAATAAACCTTTACATCTAATTTAATTCTAATACCACTCTGTTGTATATTGTATCATTACTTATGACTTTAAGATCACAATATTCCCCTTAATCTTTGCCATGTACCCACAGGGCAAACAGAACCTCTCAAGGAATGCAAATACATGCAAGAACTTTCTGGACAGCAATCCACAAACCCTACACAAATCTATGCAAATGTCAACAGCGTACAGACAGCAAAGTTATGCAACCTTTTGAGAGTTCTGTTTGCATTTTTTCTCACCATGTTAAAGCCTTTGGTGGCCTGAATCTGACAAGTACACATACTCTCTCTCTCTCCTTCTCCTAGGTACGTGATAGTCTGACTACCAGGTCAAATTTAGTTGGTTTTCCCCTACTCATCCATCTTCTTGGTAGGGTTTGAAACTAAAAACTTGTGGGTGCCCTTTTCATCGGGCAAGAACATTTCATGGATTGTTCTGTTCACTCATATCATATACTGTACATGTACAGTTAACAACTAAATTATTCATACCCCTTGTAAATTTGATTTTTTTTTTTCTTCTCATAACTCAACTTTTTTTTTAAAGGTGGATTAAATAAATTCGGACATTCGTTGAATACGTTTATATGTAAGCTTTAATATGTCACTTCCTCAAGAAACATAATTAAAAACGGGACAAATAAATAATAATGTTAACTGTACATACACTAGAAAGCATGAATTGATAAGTACTTGTAAGTAGTACTTAGTATGGAACACCATGTATAAGATAAATCATTTTGTCTGTTTCTCTCATGTATACTTCTAAATTTCTTTCTCTTTGAACGAAAGCCAATACTTATAGAATACACAAGACCTAATCAGAATAACTTGAAAGAAAACACACATGCTGTCTGAAAGCAAAACTACATTATTAGAGAAGTTGCAAGACATACCACCAGAACAAGACCCTTCGAGAAGGATGAATACTGGAATACAAATATTTGATCCTTGACCAACAATGGATCATTTCATTGGTTTTCATTGGTTTCATGTAAATGAAATTATTAATCTCTACTTTGTTCTGATCAAAATGCAAAACTAGAGAAAATAGAGCACACAAGTGCATATGTATTCCTATATTTTGTGATTCCCTCTATAAATGTGAGTTGCAAGTCTTCTGTTACACATAAGTTGACCTACACCGGTACATGTACAGAACAATAACAAGTACATGTACCATTGCACATTTTATGTTTGTATTCTTTATAAACTTTAATCCCTTGGTTTTGATTATATTTGCACATAAAGGTACCAGTCAACATTTCATATGAAGTAGATTAGAAAAGGTTACCATTTTCCACATTTTCTCAAAGAAATTACTCACAACTAATAAGAATTTTCCCCTCTTCATTATTTGATGTTATATTTGACCAGTATTCTATGTGTACATGTTGTTTAAATATTTTACGGAATGTACAAAGCAAAAAAATGAACAAATTGCGTTATTGAAGTAATCCATGAAAGCGTTTAGGGCTTCATATTATATCACATTCAGTTATTCTACTAGTCAAGTAGTGGTAATACTGTACTAGAAAAGTAGAAGTAAAAACATTTACAGGGCACTGTGTGGTACAAGGAGCCATGAATATCATTTAGAAGGCTTTACTGTACATACAACATACATGACTGAATGGAAGCATAATACTGTAACATACACGTAAACCTAAATGCCTACACTTATTAATTCCCATACTGTTCTATCCTCCTTATTATGCAGCTACATGAAGACATGAAGACATGGAGTAAATGCTTTTCCATCCCTACATGTACCAAGACATTGACAAATTGCTACTTTATGGAGCCGGCTCATGACTCATCTTAGATGAACGTGGCCATTTACAATGTGGTAGGCCTGCAAGCCCTGCATCATTTTACATTCAGGGATGCCATGTCACTGTAGTATGGATAAACAGATAATTGACTTAAATGTTTTAGATTTTTTTGGCTGAAATATTTTGTGTTCATAAAAACTTCCTATACATGGTGGAAACCAGCAATTCCATACTGATAAAGACTGCCTTTTCACATCTTGACATAATTAATAAGAAATATCATAAGTTAACGAATCGCCTTCTTTATTCATGGATCAATTGCATACTGTAGATGCACAGGAACTGTGAGACAAAAGAGAGGAAGAACGAGTGCAATGTCATAAATAGATGGCTGTCTATTCCCATGATTTGATAGGGATCCAATAGCCATGAGGAAAAAATGGCAAGGTATAAAAATTACTGTTGGACTAATTTTTACAAATAAGTGTAAATTACCATTTTTAAAACTGCTAATCTATTTAGGCTTATCGTGCAAGAATCTGTACAAAATGGCATCAGTTCAACTTGTGCAGTACTCCAACAGTCCTGAGTGTGATGCATTCTTAACATTCTAATTTCATCTAGAGGAGTGGCATTTAGAGGCCAGCAGGAGAGCAATTTACTGGTGCTAACTTCTTTCACTTCCATACAGTACTGTACATGGATAGGCAAGCAGCTGCTAACTGCAGTTTAATGTAGCTGTCTGGATGTAATTTTCCTTGAGAAAAGTAGTCTAAGGCCACCAATAATATAATTAGTAAACATGTACATGGTTCCTGCCTTTAAAGGGGACCGTCATTTCAAAAAGACAATTTGTGTTCAATAAGGCTGTGCATAACAGTGTAATAAGGTACCCGAGTACACTCCCAGGCTCACAGGCGAATACTTGAGTATTCGGACGCCATGTTTTTTTATAATTTTTTGAATTTTTTGATTTTTTTTTTTTTTTTTTGCCACCACCATACCTGGAGCAGTTACTGACTAATCGCCAATAACTCAAAACACAACACAACAGTATCCCAGTTATGTCGCCGAAAACGCATGCAATTTTACTTCGAGTTGCAGTTGAAGGCGCCGATTTAATAATAATAATAACAGTAAACAATGCTGTTTTAAAAACCAAAGATGGCAGAATAATCCATTTCCCTCCAAGTCCAAACAGAAATCCAGACATTTGGTCCCAGTTTCTGAGTGTTGAGTTTGACAGTGCTTGATTTTGGAAACATTTTTACCGACGGCACCATGCCAGCAGTCGTCGCTCACCCAGGCACGGCTAAGCGTCGGCCTGGACAGATTTTTTTTTTTTTTGCGGCCGAATATTCGGGTACTAGAAATCGTACACGAGTAGTGGTCAACCGTGCGGGTACTCGAGCATTCGACTACACGTCGCAGCCCTAGTGTTCAGCTAGTACAGGTATTACACAAGTATGTAGTATGTACGAGATCAACCCTCAAATGTTTTAACTTGCATTAAGAATGACATATATAGCTTTGATCACTTAACCTATTACCTACTGCAACCGATGACTCCTGTATTAAACCTATAGGGAATATGAAATTTCAGTAGTCAATGGGGAATCATTTGAAGTTCAAAGATTTAAAGCATACAAATGTAGGGTGATGTGTCATCTCTCCATCGAATCATACATGTATTATTTTAAAGAATTTTTTTTACATGATCTAGTCTTTCATAGCATATTAATTGTCATCATCAAACCAGCTTAAAGTTCTATTTTATTATAATAAACATGACACTGGTTTGGCTCAAACGATTGCCATTATAGGCAGGTAGAAAATGACATGCTGTTCCCCCATAAGCCATTGTAATCTCATAAGCAAGTAAGGTCAGCGAAGCCAGCATAAAAAGGGAAGTGAAGCTACTAAAATATTATAGGTCATAACTTAGGAGGAAATCAGGTTGATAATTAAAACAAATCAAGGCAGTCCTAAAAATAGATTACATCACCAGCTGCTCTCCTTAATCATGTTTCAACATAAAGCCCTCGAACATGTTATGTAGGCCTAAGTCAACAGTTAATTGGCTACTGTTTAGGCCTAGAGCTTCAGGGGTAGAAAAGACAGTGATACTTGAATCAGAATGGATTTTAACCATTTTACTATCAAAATATGCCTTGTTTACTATTTCATCATGATAATACCTGTACAAGAATCCATTTGAGGATCCTAGAATCAGATTTCTCTGTGTATATCAGGCATAGGACAACCTATTGAACTACATGGAAGGGCAGGGATTTCCCCTTCCTGTGCACAATGAACTGAACAGACCTGCTCTCTTTATTTCAGTTCTCACATTTTAATGTCACTCATCCTCAGGTTTTTATCTTGACATTTTCTCTACAAAGCATTTAATAGCATAGCAAATGCAAAGGTAATTCTCTCTAATTACATGGAATTTGGTCACTTTGAATGCCACATTTATCATGAAATTAATGTACATGTAGGCCTCCCTATAAATGCACAAAATTGAAAGCGTAACATTTAAGAAACTTTAATTGAAAAGCATGTCACTCTGTTCATTGAAAGCATTTATATCATATTTGCAATAGGATAAAGGAGAAAATTAATTTTTGGTCTAACTATCTGTTCTTCAAGATTATTAACATCAAACAAATTTGAATGAAAACCTTTTCTAATCAGATTCGAACAATTTTGTTCAACCTTAACATTTTCTGACATACATGAACCTTTATGTCAGCTCATCCTACATGTACACACGTACAGCTTCACAAAAACTTTACATCAAAACGTGCATCTTGTGTATGATAAAATTGTGGACAGCTGGTGTCGTCGACTGGCTAACCTCTCCCTAACTGGCTGTCATACATGTAGCCAGCATGTAATATGTATGAAGCACTTGAGAGAGGAGAGTAGGCAAGCTCGCCGGCCTCTTGAGATCCAGTGACTGGCCCAGCCATGATCAATGAGTAATCGCATGACACATGTATAATTACTACTCTAATACCCTCATCTCACACAAAAAGAAACTTTTGGGGGAGCACTGTATTGTTGGCATGCAGATGCACTAGCCATTGGTTATTTAATGAGTCTTTAGATATCCTTGCAAAATAGGTTTTAAATTATCCAAATTGTAAGTCGGTGTATCAGTTACACCATAAACAGAGCCTCGAATTAGTTTGCATAGTAGTCTATGGCGAATGCAATGAAGTGATTTTAGTTTGCTCCTGATATGATGCTTCAGTTGTAACATTTTCTTGTCTCATAGTCTCAGTGAAACACTACCTGAATAAGTAAATCTAGATACATTTCGTTTGCCCAACACCCCCTCCCCCCCCCCCAAAAAAAAAAAAAAAAATAATGATAATGATAATAACAAACAGAGACCATTCCAATCTTAAAAGTTGATTTGTAGTTTAACTCACTGTGGGGAAGCCGGCAAAACAAACCTAATCTAACTGCTAATGAGATACAGGAGAGCATTAAGATATCAAGGATACATTAACTGTACACAGGGTTGTGGTCAAGGCAACCTGAACCTTCATCACCACACTGATTAGCAATCCATAATTAACCTCTTCAAAAAACGTAAAGAAAATAACCAACTGACTGTTATTGACAATGGATTTATGAAGCATTGCAGCAATTAAAAATTCAATGTTCAGTACTATGCATCATACAAGATGCCCCTTCCCCCTTCCCCCCCCCCTTACATAATATTAGGTATTTCTAGTACCCGGTACTATAGAATATAAAAAGGAAATCATACTGGTAAAAAGGGCTTATCAGTATACCACAAATAACCTAGTCTGGCTTAATAGATAAAGTTATGAAAATAGGAAGTTGTTTTGACCTTATTCAAATATTTAATGTTTTTTTGATTACTTCCTGAATAGCACATATTTCAACTCATTCAAAGAGTCTATTGATAAAGTCAATATCATGTTCTTTTCTTTTTTCTGGTTACCTTATATTTACACAACAGCATTCCTTATTTCTATATTGAATCCTCCATTTTGTATTATAATACTACAGCAAAACCGAGGGTGTTGAATTGTTAGATCAAATAAAGGACAAGAATGTCAGAATTCAGTCAAAATACATTTGAAAGTGGGTCAGTCTCTTGGTCACTGATACAAAAATTCTAGCATATAAACTGTACAATACTGACATTCTGTACAGAACTCGCTCAACTTTTCTTGTTTTTTACTTTTACAACAATTTTAATGATGTATACCGGTATGTAGAAAAATCAGAGACATAGATGTTTCAATTATTGGACAAAAATTAAGAAAGTAATAATGCCGAGACGGCCGAAACTATAGATTTGAAATTGAAATGTAATAAAATAAATGTACTCTACATCAAGATGAATTTGTTTTCTGTCCTACATGTATACAGAAACTTTCACTCAGGGATATCCTCTTGTTAAAAATACTTTTTAAGGGGAGGGACTGACATTTTGTCAGAAGAGTAACTGTGACAGCTCTCTAATAATACATCACAGTGACATTATCAGTTTGCTGATTTGTTTTTAAGTTTACATTTAGGTGCAGCAACTTTGACTTTAGAAAATTATTTTTTCCTTGATTCTCAAATTTCATTCAACCTCGCACAGATATGTTTTTGTGATTTTCCTCCTTTTCTTCAGAGCAACTTGTTATCCAGTTTGGATTATCTCTCCAACCCATCGCCTACTAAAACCAGATGGTTCCTGTATTGAGCCTGGGGGAACGAGAGAATTCAGTAGTCAATGGGTTAATTTAAATAACAAAAATATACAAGTTCTGTACATGACTGCTTACCCCATTCTAAGAAGTTTGTGACACTCTTCTCTCTGCGTAGGGTGGAGGCATGGCATTCGTCATGCAGCAGGACAAGTGCATCCAGTAAACTTTCCAAGCTCAGGGTACTCCCACTGCTCTGTGGCACTCCGTTCAGATACAGCTTCTCCAGATGCTTCAATCTGGCCTCTGCGTGATTAGACATGGTGACAGCACGATACCCACTCCTCCTCCAGCCACCAAGCAAAGTTCAGTCAGACTGGGAGTAGATGCGTGCACCGATCAGGGCTGGACACTTGTTACTTTCCTATCCAGAACAATAATTTGAGACAAGAAAAAAAAGGATAAGTTTTTACTAAAAACTTTAAATTGTATGCAAGAAATGATGCCAATTACAGTGAAAACTTGGGTTGTGTACAAATTAAAGGAAACCGAACCCCAAGTAATAACTTTACTTATTCTGAGAGATTTATTATATTATTGCCCATAAATCTACAAGATTCCCCACCAAAGTTTATGAGAGAGAAATAAAGCAAAAATAAAGTACAGTTTCTCAACACAACATGGGCATCGCATTTTCTTGATAATGTGACGTACTATGCGAAGTCGTTTATCAAGTAATGTATTCAAATTTATGGATGCTTCTTTCCCAGACGTGTGTGGTGATGAAGCATTTCATTCACCTGCTATTATCCTTTGTACTATAATTGCCAGAACGCAAATTGCATAAATAAGTTAGTGCTCTTCTGGGGTGAAGGTTTCTCATAAATGAAATAGATTTGTCAACTGCTATAGTGTAGTATTTATAAATGAATTTTGTTACAATTGTGCCCCTATTATTTATTTTTCACCTAATATAATATCTATCATCTCAGTTATTTTTTTTTTTCTTGAAAAGTAAAGGTTTCGTTATTGATTTAAAAATTCTTTCCAACTACAGCTTGGTGCATGATACAAATGTACATGTACAACTTCAACAGGTACGTCACATTTTCAAGAAAATGGCTGCGCCCATAATCATGCTGAAAGGCATCACATCATGCCAGGAATATCTTCATTTATTTATATCTTGTACATTTTCGTAAGGAATATTGTACATCAAAGGGCAGGAATACATCTCATTTTTCAGAATACCTACACTTACTCTTTGGGTTTAGGTTTCCTTTAAGTACATATATGTACCTGTCAAACTGTTGTTTGTTTAAGTGTTGAAAAGACACAGGCTAAATTGGCCATGGCCCCAAATTTTCAGAGTTACAGACCCTATTGATAATTGATATTCCTACCCTATTTGAAGAAAAAAAGAATTAAACCTATAGTTTTATTTTCATCCCAGTAATTAAACATTGTCAAGACAACCCACCTCCATGGTGCTACATGTACATAAGGTAGTTTGTTCCATTAATAACCTTCTTCTTGGTGATTTCATGTCTACCGCAACTCCTTAAGTCACATTCACATCAAACATGTACATGTACAGTATATTCAGGCAGGTAAGAAAAAGACACATGTATCCAATTCAGCATAGAATATCCAAACAATGCATACAAAGGATTACAATTATCAATGACACGTTTGCCTACACTTACATGTTTGCAAAAGGGATTTCTGCAGATCAGTTGAATGATAAGGTCTTCTGTACATGAAATGCATAACCTTTTTTCACTTGGTTTATTTGATATCAGACAAAGGTCACACAGTTCAAAGAACATTATTTTCTTCAAATCCATGTTTTTAGTAAAATAACAACTGGTCTTCTTCGTGAATATTTTTTAAATGATCACCAAAGACTTACATTGTAGACAGAAAGCCATTTACATCAAGTGCCAGCATCATATGCCTAGGGCTAACATGTATCCTCACATGTAACAATATGAATGCACTGAAGTTTGAAATAGCATTAAGAATACTTTACATCAAACTAGTTTTCAATCACTTTCATAATTTTGGAGTGTTGCTGAATTCAGCAAACTACATGTACCTGCACGCCTATTTACACTAAACTAATTGCTACTGTCATAAATTTGCAACGCAAAATAAGTCTTTTTTTGTAGATTACACACATTGCAAGCTGAGATCAATATTGCAAACTCTCAGCAACGTTTATGTCATGTAAATCTTCTGTCAGGTCATTATCATAAGGAATATGCGTACGATATACTGTAAGCTTCTCATTCCAGTAGGAATTTTTTTATTTTTTAGGTTAAAGTCTTGACCAATTTCAAAGTGTGTGCATGAGTAAACATGAAAAAGAAGACTACTCCATCTCAAGTAGATAACTCCAGGGAGCTCAGACGCCAACGCCAAAGGCGTCGGAGCTCCAGATGCGAGGTTGTACAACACTGCTTTGTTGTTTAGAGTTGTGCATATTCAGCATTTTCGAGCGAACGGCGCTCTATAGCATGAATATTCATATTTGCTGTGCCGCTACCGCACATGCATACTGTCTCTTCGCCATGTTAAATCGACGATCCAACCGATCGGTTTAGGACGAGGAATCGCCCCTTTTCCCATCGCAGACTTCTTCAAAATATAATTTCAAGTGTAGTGCGACATGCCCAGAGGAGTCGGAAACACTGTAGTCTGTAGATTCTAAGTCAGAATTTGTAATTACTGCAGTTACACAATTCAGGAAAAATATCGCCACAACCGCTGTTTGATTTTTGTTTCAGATTTTGCATTTGGAGCTCCCTGGAGTTAGAGGGAATCAGTGAATAGCAGATCTAGAATTTAAACCTCATCAAGACATCATTTATTCAAAATTTGATGACGCCGGATCACTACATCAAGATCAAATCCCCAAAAACTTGCCAATAATCACATTCACAACTTTCCCACTTTCAAATTCAAGAATCAACTCTGTTCTTGTACTTCACCCAAACTGCACGGACACATCCTCAATTTAGGTCTAGAGTAAAGTACCCGGTAATCGGTCAGCTCCGGTTTTCGGCCAATTGGTTGGATACATGGTAAAATCACTTTAAAATACATCGCATAATAGCATAACACATATCCCACACATACCATACCATGCCAGTGTCACTGAAGAACCACATTTGCAATGAAAAATATATCCTAAAATATCACATTTTAGCGATGTAATCGGCGGTCCCGCTACCCAAATCTGAAAAATCGAGTTTCTTACGCGTGTATGTAAGAAATATGGGTACCATAAAATGAGCTTTATTTCAAGTATTTTTCAGATATAGAGCCCGATTTTGTGCTGGTCGCAAGCTCAAAAGTATCTCATCGCATGTATTAAATCAATGCAGCCGCACACCGCGACGCACACACGATATGTCCGTCTAATTCAGATTCCAACTTCCGATCACCGCTGTGCCTGTATTCGGCCAGGCGAGCACCCGGGAGCTCCGGCGTGGGATACCTGCTCCGCCCGCTTGTGCTATACATCAGCGCAGAAACGCACGCGCGCGCGAGCGCTTCCTATTGACTTTGTACATGCGGCCGTAAACTGAAACGCTCGGCCGATAACCGGCTCCAAAACAGTGAAAATTGAAATGAATATTGTCATGGCAATTCGTGATTTTTTTTTGGGATTCTTTTTTTGTTTAAATAATAATAATATTTGCTTCATGATTTGAACAAGAAATGATAATAAATAGGAAGTAAAGAGTCCAATAAATAGGATTTTGTCTTAAGTGGCCGAAAACCGGGTACTTTACTCTACCAATAATTACTAAATTAGCAAGATTACAAGACAACATAAAACTTTAAAAGTACAGGGACAGATCTGCAAATCAAATCTAAAAGTTAGATGAATGGCAAATTCAGTTACAGCATATTACCGCAATAAACAAGCCATCAACAATAACAGCACATTATACCGGCACATCTGACATTCATATTCACAGCTCGGTACGAGTCATAGCTCGAGCGCATCTAAAGTATATGACTGACTGAAGCCATACACGTCTGTATGGCTGCACGGGCGCCGAGGGCGAGGGTTGCCCTGCCCATAAACATAGACCTAAATCTGGCTTTAAAGTCCACATAACATAAGAAACAAAAATGAACATACTTCCAAAGTAACCGAACGGTAATTAACATAGTCCAACCAGTTCTGCCAAAATCTATCCGGCCTCATCGGACATTTCGAAGAGCTGTAAGACGAATTTATAAATGGCCAATTATTCGCCTCTTCTCTGTACGGAAAAGCAGGAAGACAGAAGATGTAGAAAGTTACAGCAAAATGGCCGAGATAGGCGCATTGCATGCTGGGAGAATAGTCTCTGGCATGCGAGCTCGATCTTTTGGTCATCGGGTCCCAAGTTATTGGACGGGGTTTCCCCTTTATCTCCTATGCCCCGATCCTCACTCCCTTTTATTTTCCGACCAAATGTTAAGAATCGATGGGATATTTTACACTCAAATTCAAATTCTTGAAAAATGAGTGCATCTGTTTCGTTTTGGAACATAACAGATTAAGAGTTTTGCAATAGTTTGGATTACCGTGATCTCCAAAATATATTTTGTTAACGGTATTTTAATGCGGTAGTCCAACAATTTGACTGATTACAGATATAATTATCTTTGTTACCAACTGGTATTATATGCCAGCTAAGTGGTTTCAGGGCAGCCCGGCACATTTTTGCATCAGGGGGGAATATTAAATGTACCATGATAACATCTCTCATGATAAGCCATTGCTTCTTCAGTGACCTCCCGGACCCCCCCGGCCTCCCCCTCCCCCCCCCCCCCCCCCCCCGGCCAGACCCTCTTCCTGGCCTTGGTAATTCGGTGCCAAACACACAAGCTGGGGGTGGAATCCTCTGGGAAGCATGACCGGTATTTTAGCGTGTGCAATACACTCTATTCTTAACAAATAATATACTTCATTTTATTTCATTAAAAAAAAAATCAAATGTTATTCCTAAATAGATAGATAAATCATTATATAGCGATATCTTCATCATTTTATTTCAAATTGACCGACCAGAGCCAAGTCTTTCCCTTTCTAAGAAGCCCTGCCAATGACCCCTCTCCCACCCCCGGCTCTCCTACCCCCCCCCCCCCATTCGATAATGAATGTTCCCCTAGACTAAGATATTTGCCTATAGGTTCATATATATTAAGGCATGTGGCTTGCAAAACCTCTTATACTTTATATTATTTTCATTAATTTATTATAATAAGTTTCGATTTGTTTTGTTTTGCTTTGTGTTTATTTCTGTTGTTTTCATTAATTTAATAAGTTTCGATTTGTTTTGTTTTGCTTTGTGTTTATTTCTGCTGTTTTGTTGTTCTTTTTATTTTATTTTATTTTATTTACATCGTTTCTTTGATTTTCTATTTTCTTTTCTTTTCCTTTCTCTTCTTTTCTTTTCTTTTCTTTTCCTGAGGCCGAAATCTCGTTTCGTCATGTGCAGTGGAGGCGGATATGCTCGTCATGCTCCGTCGGGGGGGGGGGGGGGGCATTCATGGATCGAACGCCCCTAGGCCCCTGTGTCCCGCAGTGTTCATTCCATTTTAATGCATTTAGGCTTCTTCGTATGGTTATTCATGCATTGTGCTTGAGTTTCCTCTGGTGTATTTATGCACTGATCTGAGGTCTATCCGTTCTATTGAGGCGTCATGATTTTGCCGACATCGGAGTGCGTCGACGACTCTGATGCGCCATGAGAGTGAAATCGTACCCCTAACAAATAATGCCAAATGAACGCCTCAAACATTGTATTTACTTACTGGCATATGGGCCAGTTTCATTTTAAAGTCTTATAATAGGAGAATTAATAACGCAAGCGAAATAACATATACATGATGATCAGTTGATATCCCTATGCCCACGAAGTACTTTTGCTTTCCATGAAACTTTTTCAACAAAAGATGGCGCTAGACCAAATGAACAGAATTATTTCAGAAGAGCTGCCCAAGCAACACACGTCCGAATATGAGAAAAATACCTCTATAAAGATTATTCAAGGCTCTGAATTTTGAAGGGGTCCAGATTGCACTCTTTTTTTGGGGGGGGGGTGGGGGTGGGGGCAGGGGCGGGGTTGGGGGGTCCGAACTTAAATTTCTGGCGCCTTTTAATGTCGAGCCATAGATTACTTGGGGGGAAAAGAACACGATCGTCAGGCTTAAATTGGAATTGAATGAAATCAAATCGTTTCGATTTTTAAAGAATAAATAAATAGAAACATATGTTTTAGGCCTAGCTGTTATAATTGTTGTTTCAACGGCATCTATTTTTTCTTCCTATGTTCGTTGTTGGTCGTTTTGCTCGTTTGATTTTCACGAATATACACACCTAACGCAAGATTATTTTAACATCCAAATGTCAATCTTTTAATTTGTATTTCTCTTTCCCATCCGTCCTCCGTATCCCCACCCTTCCATATAATCTCTCTCTCTCTCTCTCTCTCTCACACACACACACACACACACACACGCACATCCTTTCTTTACTCCTTCTCTCCCATGTGTCTGTCATTCATAGAAATACTTCTTCGTATACATGATTATGCCTTGTTTACATTTAACTATTTGAATTATTGATTCGTGAGTGTGAGTGTATCGTTGATGCTATGTGAAGCAACATTAACATCATGTTCCTTTTCTTCTAATCAATCACCATTATGGATTAGCAACACACAAATAGGAATAGTGGATTTCATAAAACACAAACAATTGGAAAATGTACATTTTATTCAATGGCAACGTATGTACAAACTTTTCATAACAAATACTGATTTATACAAATAAAGTACTTTCTATTATCCTTATTTTCAATAGGCATGTCATCGATTGTGCCAAAGTAGCAAAGGCAATTTTTTAGAGTAAAATTTACAGATTGCCTTTCTATACCGGCATGTATTTAGGGTTGTTATATAGATCTTTAAATTTATATGCCTGTTCGTGTCGTTTGAGGCAATATACACGTAAAATATTTTATTTGATTTATTCAATTATCTAGCATATTGATATAAGTAATTTACTGAAATTTTCTTTTTCAAATTAAGTTTAGATCCAGGAACTAAAAGTCGGGACTAAAGTCGCAAACAACATACATACGGTTGATTGGCCTTTCTTTTATTTGCAAAAGGTTTGTGATTCACATTACCAATTAAACAGTTTTACATTTCTAAATAGGCTCCATTCAAAGTCTAGTGTCGGCTCCATTACCTCCATTTATTTGCAATGATGATTTCGATTTTTTTTTTTGTTGCGATTAGATGTAGGAGCACTAAAATAATAATATAAATGATATCAGTGAAAGTCTAGATTAAACAATTCAAGTTGAAAAACAGACCTTTCTAAAAAAAGAACTTTGTTTCGTCTCTCAAGATATTTTTGTTTATATAATCAAAATCACTTTTCGATGACGAGGACGCATGTTTAGAAATTATTCTGATGTGAAAGCGTGCTGCTACGAGGGATTGAATAAATAAATGCGGTACGAATTATGGATACAAGTCAATATTTTACAAATAGAGGTTACAAATTTAAAGGTCATGGTAACTCCGAGAGATTTGATCATGTTTATAATTATAGTGCAACCAAATTTTTAGCTCATTCATACTGATATTACTGAAGGCTTCGATGTCATGCTGTCATAAATTCGTTTTGGAGTAAGGACAAATGGCGCTTTTGATTATTAAAAGGGGTAATTTTTTAATTAGCAGAAGTAAACTGTATACATGCGATCTATTCTTATTGAAGTGATATCACCAATTACATTATGCAATAAATTATGAATCTGAGTATATATATAATAGATGAACGTCATCAGCCTTCAATAAACTGTTGGAAGTTGTTGAAAGACTTGATGGTTTTGATCTCAATGGACGCCTCTTCCTTGTGATATATGGCGGTGTAGTGACCGCTTCTTCTTCGCGTCCCGTATCTCTGCATGTAAAAGTTGTATTTCTTGACAAGTCCATCTTTAAAATGTCCTTGATTCAAGTTGGCTCCTTCTCCGATCTAGATCTAGGCCTTCTTGCTACTCTTCTTTTCGATCCCTTATTTGAATGATTCAACCGTTCAAAATCAGGCACCAAATAGCCGGTTGCCGTAGGCTGATTCCTTCTAGCGTCGTTCTCGTAATGATGGACGTCATCCCTCAACGAACTGGACGCCCTCGATGTCGATGATTTATCTGACGTCTTGTTTTCGTCGATGATGTAATCATTGAGGGCTTGGTGCATGGTGGTGGTGGTGGTAGTCGCTGATTCAGCGATGCCCTGATCGCTCCCCGTAAGGACGTGAAGCGGTAAGGACGGCGGAGGGAGCGGTGGCGGCGAGTCGAGACAGCCGTGACGTCGACGACCGCATGCGATTACAGTGCAGCCGAAGACTGAGATCGCTACTAAAACGACCATGTACGCAAGGATAAGAAATCCTTTATCACATGCAAAACAAGGAAATAAAAAAATTAAGACGTTATCTATAATGGAAGCCATTAAATCTTGAATGAAACAATGAATACTTCTCATTTCATTAATAGGAAAATTTATTAACAATTTAATCTTTTTGTCGGTGAAATATGCTACTTTTAAACACTTAAATAATTGATAATGGAAAATGTGTATTTAACTTTGTCAATTTTTATGGGAGGCGTGGCTGGATTAAAATTTGCCGTACAAAAATTGCAGATAAAAAGCGGATATTCAATTCTTCCCTTCCCCTTCAGCAGTTTCTTTTGGAAAGGTACCTCATGTTTATCTCGTGTTGTATTATTTGATTTCTTTGATTTTCATAAGAAGCTCCGAAACATTTTTTTTAAAATCTTTAGTTGCCTGATGGGGGTCCCAATAATGAATAAAAGTATACTTACTGGCATTAAATCTGGCGCTAACTACTAAAGAAGGTGACATTTGTTGAATGCTGGTGATTGCGTTAAGAACCACGGGACTGTTTCCTGATCGAGCCTGGAGACCTGAAATCAAAGCCTGGCTGACCTTACTTGCCGTGATTGCATTGGCACTCCCGTCTGTCGACTGAAAAATAAAACAAATAATGAGTGGATAAAAACATGTGGACGTTTTAAACAAATAAAAGCAATTAGACGAAACCAAAATGACGAGCATTTCCTTATTCATAACAATGATGATGGTGATGATGATGACGATTTTTTTTAAATACTAATTATAACACACACAAAAACTCAATGCAGGTGCATATGAATTCTTTGTAGATGCGGAGATGCTAAAAATGAGCCCAGTACCAAACAACGAGGTCCAGGCACTTGATTTAATCTGATAGGTCAAGTGGGTTGTCCGACCCCCACCCCCTCTCACCCGCCCCCTCTTCCTCGTTCCCCTCTTTCACAGTTTCTTCTTAACAGTAAGCAGAAAACTTACCACCGTCAAATCGATAGTATCGGTTTCTTGGGGAGCCTTTCGGCAGATGATGAATATGGCGGCATCCTGTGCAGCATCGTGTATATGTGGTAGCTGTCTGATATCATTGCAAACAGCCTCGACAGTCATCCCCTGGTGGATATGGGAAGATATATCAAGAAATTGCTCAATTTTGAAACTGTATTCGTAGCTTCTTGCTTTTATAGGCAAAAGTCAGTTTGCTGTTACAAAAGATGCAAGTGCAGAGTAAACTTTGAAATGAAACATAGTGAAATAAATGAAAAGAAAATTATAATATAGTCATAAGATCATGGATAAACGTTTTATAGTAATAATTAATTTTGTAACTCGTGTTTTCACTTTGTAGCGTTTAGTTGACATGCCATAGATTACATATAAAGGAAATAATTAAAACAAGAAAAAGATAAACAACTGTACCACAGGCATTATCCACAAGTCGAATGTCAGTAAGAGACGGATACAAGTTCCAGATAGATCAGTGTTCCCGCCAGATTCACAACCAATCATGCCAGTGCCGTCTACCGACAAAGATAAGTCTCTTTCATCTTTTAGATGATCATCCCGTCCCGTTAAGTATCCATGTTCTTGTCTGTAACCATCCGAACTTGCTTCGGATGCTGTCTTTTCGCAGACTCCCCATGGATGACAAGGAGGCGTAAAACACTCATGTTCTTGTATAGGCCGACAAAGGTAACCTTGAGAGCAGCTAAAAACAGATTGGTCGTCGGGCTCGTACATGCTGAAGGTTTCGTCTGCGACAGCTAGACACGACGACGGACCACACCATACCTGACAAGACATAAGGCAAAAAAGATTGATATGGCCATTTTTAGAACTAATGATTTGCTATATATTTTTCAATTCAGTCGTTGCTGGAGAGGAAGTCGTACATACATGCAATTTGAATATGTTTACAGTTACAGCAAGAACGCAGCTGTCATCGAGGAGACGTCACCTAGTCGCCTGTTATGCACTAGAGCAATTGCTGGTTTTTAACTTCAACTGCGAAAAGATATTTTTGACCAAACAGAGCAAAATTCAAGAGGCTATCGGTCTACAAGGGAAGGATAATCTTTTCCTTTCATTGGCTTTGCTGGGTTTCGAATATTTGTGTCTCTTAACTTAAGCTACTCATGATTTGAAGTTGAAATCCTTGGCTTGACGGCTAGGAATTATTGTCAATCAAACGTCGACTACTTGTTTAACAAGCATGCAGGCAGACAAACAAACCTTCGAGCAGACGATGTGCCCATCATCACAGCGACATCGGTTACAGTCCTGCTGCCAGGTCTCGCCATGAACACGAAGATGGCGACCAGACTGACACGATCTCGGCATGGGATCGTAACCAATTACTAAAGAAATTACAGTGGAAATATAATATATCAATAAAATCTAGGAGTTGTGAAAGAACAATAGGGAAGATATGAATGTGATCGCATCGACTGCGAACATTTAATTGACAAACATCATCTCCCGACAACCCAGTTTCACATCTTATCATGTGATTTAAGTTCCTGATAAACATTAATTTTGAGGAGGCGTGATTGCTCATTAGTAGAGCAAGAAACTCTTCTTGTTCATAACTGGAACACTAACATGGCTAACATGACTATCGTATTAAATTTGAATAAATTAAGAAAAAAGATGATAACAAATAAATAAGGACAATAAGTTTTGTAAATCTGCTTCATCTGTTTACCGACCTTGTGAGCAGGTTGTTCCGTTTCTTCCTAGTGGACAGTGACATGTGTATGATGCCATACCGTCCACACACGTACTACCGTAGGCACATGGGCTTGATAGACATTCATTGATATCTGGAAAAAATATTAAAATATAGAGAGCATTACACAACTATTACAAAATTACATTATGTTTGTCATTATGTCTTGAATAAACAGAAATGGCTCAGTTATAGCGTTTACAAAGTACTTTGTTTACAAACAAGAAACGTATATATTATTTTTGAAAGATAATGATCATCCCTCAATATATGCAAACCGATGTCTTACTTATTCTGCAACCTGGTCCTGCGAATCCATCTGCACACTGACAGAGAAACCAGTTGATACCATCCACACACTTTCCTCCATTATGACAGGGGTTAAGGCGACAGTCATCCACATCTATCGTGATGACAATGTTAAAGAAAAACAAGATAATTACAAGAAACTAATAGATGCCATTCGCACAAGTCTCTCCATTCAGGCAGGCATTAGAAAGCAACCATCTGAATATGAACAGAAGTGACTAACACTCCATATAACATAGATGAGTAGCAAGGATGGCATAGTTTTCTTTAGAAATAATGTTTCTTTGCAAGAAACGATCGTGCATTTATATATATTTGCAAGAGGCATTTACTTGTTAAAACCTCGTCAACATGTTAAGCACAACTGATATCTTTAGATGATACGATGGAAAATGATTATTATGGCATTATTCTTGGTGCTAAATATCATGACAATTATTTCAGGGGAGAACCAAAAATGAGCGAAAAGGGAAATGGCCGAAAGAAAGTTTTTACGTGACTTACTTTTCTCACAATTCCCTCCTTCAAAACCATCTTTGCAGATACACGTATACGACTCTCCACTCGGAATACATGTCGCCCCGTTTTCACATGGTCTACCAGTACATCTGTCCTGGACAGCTGAAAAGTTTATGAAAAGGAAAGTTAATATGGCTTTTTACCAGCCAACCTACGAGATTTTGTAATTCGAGTCTGTCTCTATTTCAACTTTACAAACAATTCAAGTACTGGAGTAAAATCTACACAGAAGCGATGGATAAAAAAATGATAAAAAGAGTAGCGACTACCAATAACTTGAGATAGTGGTGGTGGTGGCTCTTTACATAGTCACACAACTTCGCAAGGTTAATTGACCGCCAAAAGTCATAACGAAAAACGATTATCTTGAGTTTTGACATCCCGTTATCCGGCTATTATAGTCTGAAATGAAGACGATATTCAATGTAGAGAGTAACGAAATATAAACTTGATTAGTACAATTTGGCATATGCAATAGCATGACATCTTGTACAAATTATTGCAAAGAACAACCCCTTTAAAAGGTAGAATTATTTCAATTATTTTGATAGGAGTCTATTTTTCGTCTTTGCTACATCATTAATTCTAATACATCTAATAAGCCCAGGGCCCCGTTACATAAAACTTACCATTGATGGTAACTTTGCCATCAATGGCAACTACCATGGTAACAGGGCTCAACAGCCAATCAAAATCAAGGTTTCTATGGTACTTACCATTGATGGCAAAGTTACCATCAATGGTAAGTTTTGTACAACGGGGCCCAGGTAAACGCTGGTTATATACACTTAGTTCATACGCTATTTATGTACAATTAGTTCATAGAGCTTCAATTGGAAAAGATTCCCCTACCTATCCGACACGATATTCCTTCCCATTCTGGTGGGCACAGACACATGAATGATTGACCTGCGTCCTCACATACTCCATTGTTACGACATGTACTCGAGTCACAATGGCTTTCAACTGTGGAAACGAAGGAATATAGTGCATGAGCAATATTAGGGACTTTTAGATTTGCGTGGACTGATACGTGTGACGTCCACGCAAGGCAGTGCATTAAAAGGACGTCGATCGTAGCAATCCACGTTGTCGTTGTGCAAATCTAAAATTCCCTAATACAACAACAACATCATCAACAGTTAAACAAAAATTCAAAAAGTAATTCAACAGGCAATTTCCATTCCTTGCTGTTATGTTTAGTGCTTCTTGTGGAGAAAGAAATATTGATATTTTGATGATAAAGTGATTACATTTTGCAGCGTTCAATTATACAAGTTTCTATTCAGATGTCGGGGACGGGAGAATTACTTACGTGAATTACAAGTTTTCCCCATCCATCGTTTAGGGCACACGCATGTAAAATCTGCATGAAGATCCACACAGGTTCCGTTGTTTCTACACGGGGTCGCAGAGCATTCATCAGTACCTACACAGAGGAGATGCGTAGAATAACCGTAATGTTCAGCTCAGGAAAGTTTATTAGATCATTTCTGTGGTGAAAACTTTCGCGGTCCCTTTTATTAACTATGATAGAGAGCTATAGTGCCAAAGCTTTTGCAAAGTATAAATGGCATGCATGAATCAGAATGATATCACGACAGAATCAATTATGTTGACCAATTCCGTGTGAAAAATAAACTCTTGGTTAAGGTGTAATCCGTGCAGAATCTTTGCTTCCACACTCTAAAAGCAATAAAAATCTAACCATTCTAACTTCTGTTTTAACAATCACACACTCATGATGAAGGGGCATTTCTTTTCTTTATGGACCTGCTGTAATTACGTAGTCTCCTGGTCCATACTTACCAATGTGACAGAAGAGACCCTCCCATCCTGGGGTACAGACACATTGTATTGACAAGACAGTGTTGATACAAGTACCTCCATTCTGACAAGGATCACTTTCGCAATAGTCAATTCCTGCAACAACAACAACAAAAAAGAGATGAAAATAGTTTTCACTGATGAAATATATTCGTTTCACTTCAGGGTTTATTGGTTAAAATACACCACTTTTCTTTTAGAGAAAATGCTTCCCTGGGCCTATTACTTACATATTTGTTGAGTATACATGTATTTGATTGGGGCCCACGTATAAAGAAATGCATTAGACTAAAACAAAACTTCAATATATTGGTTTGGGTTGGGTTAGATGTATATTTGTCATTTAATTTGTCGACCTAGTTGAATGATAAATGATTATCATTAATACTGAAGGTGAGAAAATGAGTATAGAGAAGAGATAAAAGGCTGACGGATAGGAATGCAGAGGGGTTAGAGTTCCTGCCACTCACACTCTACCACCGCATTGGAAGTTTACGTATACATAATATCCATACATGCCTAACCCATGACCGATGAACACAACATCATTTAAATATTTGTCAGTAGAATATACACATCATCGCTCAAGGATGACTGCAATTCAGTCTTACGTTCATGGCAATACAGGCCGGTGTATCCTGTGTCACAGATGCAGGAGAATCCTCCATTATTATCCAGACTGATGCAGGCGCCATGAGGACCACAAACGTTTGATGGTTGCTGGGTTGGTCCACCGGTACTGGTAGCCCCTGCTGTCACGGTGCAACTATCTATCACTGCAATTGTATGAGAAATGTTACGAGTTAGGACAATTTTCAAAGGAAAAAGAAATCGTCACTCCTTTTCCCAGTTTACATGTTTAAACTATATAAATGATACCTTTTAAAATCCTGTTTAATCTGAATGATAAATAATTATGTTACTGGAAATTAGAATGTGATCTGATGACGATGCTTTAGAGATGATCTTGGTTTCTAGCTTATTCTTTCTGAACAAGGGAAGTATTTGATTTGTTCTAAGCATTTTTTATGATTTTGCACTACGCATTAAACCTAATTATATATGTTGTTTGTACTAATCTCATAACACAGTAATTATTTTTACTCATTTCAAAGAGTTTTACCCTGACAGAGTGAACCTTGACACAAAGTCTTCGCATCGGAGCAGTTCTTTCCTTGTTGGCTTTCTGGGCATGCGCAGAAGTAGTCTCCAAAGAGATTAAAGCAGTTTGCTCCATGCCCACAAGGGTTTGGGTTGCAAAGGTCCACGTCATACTGAAAATAAGGAAATATAATGCAAGACATTAATGGGACTCTGTGTTTCATCTGGGTGGGCCAGCGGAGTATAAAACGTCATTACTATACAATACATTTGGGTAGCACTAGAAAATAATGTACATCCCGTGTTTCAATAATTATGTTGACACATCTCTCTAAATTCGAAGCATTCAGAAATAACATTGATCTTAAACGGTCTATCAAAAAATTATCCAAAGCCAAAGAGAACAACACGTTTTTCTAGATGATGGCATCTATTACCATTGTTTAAACTTATATTAGGGACTTTTAGATTTACACGACGAGAACGTGGACCGCCACGTGTGACATCCTTTTAAGGCAATGTGACGTCCTTTTAAGGCACTGGCAGTTGCCCGGCAGTGCCTTAAAATGATGTCACACGTGGCAGTCCACGTTCTCGTCGTGTAAATCTAAAAGTCCCTATTGTTCAATCTGTTCGTAATCTCAAACTTCAAAAAAATTACCTGGCAACGTGTTCCTGAGAACCCTGGCTTGCACTCACACTGGTATCCGTTAATGAGATCCGTACACTTCCCTCCATGCAAGCAGGGATCACTGCTGCATTCATCCACGTTCGTCTCGCATTCAGTGCCAGTGAATCCGGGTTGGCACACGCAGATGAACGAGTTGATCAGGTCCTATTTAACAATATGCAAGTTAGTGGGAAAAAACTTTTAAAATGTCTCGCTCAGAGCAAGAAGGGCTTTAATACTAAGATCAATGCCAATCTGACTCCATCCTTTTATTTTCTATTTTGTTTGGCCGTTGTTTTTTTTTGTTGCATGTTTGTGTGTGCGCGTTTATAGAATTCTTGTGTTACCATTACCTCATGATATAGTAAAGTAAGAATATGGAGAATTATCCAAACATCGGTGACTCCCCTGCTTGTAAAGTACACTTAAAAAAAGCCTTTATAAGGGGGGAGATGGAGTCAAGAGGGGAAAACTCAAATTTAATTGGAATCAGTGTGAATAAACAACTTACCATGCACGTTGCACCATTCACACAATGTCCTACACAGTCGTTAGCATCTGCAAGAAGATAACAGAATATTGTTATGCACATCACACTACACTATCAATACATCTTTGGAGGTAAACAATGTTCTGTCAACATCTTCTTTTTGTTTTGTTTTGCTCTCAGCAACAACAAAACTAAAAATTATTATAATATACATGTAATTTGAAAAATGAACATAATTCCTCATGGAGAGGTCTGAGAATTTGCCGTGACACGCATGGAGATTGCGAAATTGTATTGCATGGGATCATTCCTTCCACCATTCAAAACGTCTATCGACAAATTATGTTCCTCTTTATCCCTAGAGAACAATTATTATTATTATTTATTTATTTTTTATTTTTATTTTTTTTTTTTTTTTTGGGGGGGGGGGAGTCGCTTGATGGAAACATTTTCTAAATCCATCACGGCAAACTGAAAATGGAAAAATAAGAATCTGTTTCATCCCTATATATAAGACAAATATTACACTCTTATGCATTTGTACTCACTGACATCGCAGTTTCTACCTGTCCAACCGGGCTGACAGTCACACAAGTAATCACCGAACCGGTTTCTACATCGGAAGGCGTGTAAACAGGGCTGTCCTGTGCATTCATTCGAATCTGTTCGGTGGTGAGACAAAAATAAGAATGTCAACTGAATAAATATTTAAGTTCATGACAAATATTTTCGAATACATCCAATCAAAAGAAGAAAACAGACTACACTTAATATGAAGTTTGATAGTGATATGGTGTCGTTGCATTCAATTTATGTTCACTTTACGTGTAATGAGAGCAAAAGCTGTAATATATGAGATATTGAAAATTTTGAAAAGATATTAGGTAGTATTACAGGATAAAAGAGAAACATACCTACATGTAGTGTACAAATTATGACAGTATCAGCTTAAGCACACTTACCATATTGACACACAGGGCCTTGCCATTGCGATGTACAATGACATTCATACCCATCTACCAGATCTGAACATGAGCCACCATTCAAACACGGAGAATGAAGGCAATCGTCAATATCTACAAAATGTAAATGATTATTGAAAGATTAAACAATTTAACAGAAGTTTGATTAGTGATCGGTAATTAATAAGGATATTGGTTTTAAAAATGTCGTGTTAGAAAGAGAGAATGAAGAGAGAATCTCTTACAGAGGTTTATACATTAAACTTCTACAATAAGATTTTGCTCCAACATGAACATGTTGACTACATTATCAAAACCTCATAACGATATTGGTACATTGGTACCGGTTCATCTGTGCATTTATGCAAAAGTGAAGCAATTATTTATTATCGACTCGAAAGTGTGAAATACAATGGTATTTATTTGTGCGAAAATGATATTCAAGGGATGTACTACGCGCCTCCAACTTTGTAAATGGCAGAGATAAATGCACAGCCCATGAATTCCTTAAAATGCTGTGAGCGTCGAAATCGGCAGCCTAGCATAGCCGGGTAATGTTGGAGCGCCTTGAGGACCTTGCAAGGTTGATACGTGCGCTATATAAGAATCCAATATTATTATTATTTATTATGAAGAATACCGCCATCAGAGAATATAGGCTTTAAAAATAATGATATCTCATGATGTATTCTTACTAGAATTACATGATATCCCTGTCCATCCTGGAGAACAGTAGCAGATGAATCCGTGGTCGACTTCCTTGCACTGTCCGTCATTCATGCACGGATTCGAGTGGCACGCTCCCTGTGCTATATTATAACCAAACATAAAAAATGTCTGTTGAGAACCAGATGGCACCAGCTCTGTGCTAAAACAATGGACATAGCGCCCTTCTGGCTCTTGAAAGAAAATACAAATGATTTATTTTTAATTTAGATTATGCCGTTGGGAATACTGACTGTATATAATTGACATGAATTTGAAAATCGCCTATATTTTTAGGTTTTTACCGTAAAGTAATAATATTCATATCAGAAAGCATGTATAATGCAACGGTGAGATGACTTACAACAATAAATGGTACCCTTTTCTTAGCAGTCACCCGTTGCATGAAAGGTACCGAAGAGTATCAATAAAAACGCAATTCATGTTATTCTATCTTAGGAAAGTAAAAGGCTAGGGTTTAAACAATTTGTCTATTGGTTTTGGGAAAACAACAAGTAAATATGACGATCTCAAAGCATCCAAACTTCGATACAGAAAATTTACCACTTCAATCATATAGGAATTTCTTTGAAAAGAAACATGAGAGCCTTACTATCATACATAGTGTAATGTCTATAATCGCAAACAAAATTCTAAAGGAAATGCGAACTGCTTAATGACATGTTTGTGAAACTCTAGGTATAGAAAGTTGATAACAGAAACACCGCGATATTAATCGGTTCTTACCTAACTCACAGTCTTGTCCTTCAAAACCATCTATGCATCTACATGCATATTCATTGGGTCTGATATTGATGCATATGGCATCGTGTTGACAAGGGGTATGGCTACCACAAAAGTCCAAATCTATATCATAATATCAAAATGAGAAGAAAAAAAGTCACAAGACATGAATACAAATTACGCCTCAAGCTTCATTTTACATCAACCCAAATATTTCATCAGTTTTGCCTTATTACACAAGTCCAAGGTATTTTGTCCAATTCCTAACCGGCCACATCAAAGTAAGTATACCCGATGAAGTTGATAGCACTATCATAGCTATGATGAGACCAATTTGAAGGGAAATGTGTATATTCAATGTATATTATGTTCCTACTTTCATGACAATTTGCAATGTATATGAGCCACAAAACTGTACTCTGGACATGCCCAATTATATTCACGTTTCAATGCGTTGATAACATTTTCTTAAGGTTAGGTATTACGGAAAAAGTAAAAGTGATTTGAAGCTTTTTTTCTCGACTCAATATTATGTTCTTCAAAATCTATCTTCAAAATGATGGAAACACAACGATTAGCGAACTAATACAATGCCATTTGAATATCAAACATGACATGAAAATACTTAACAAGCCGAGTAAACCAGTCAAAATAATGACTAAACTAAATTAGACAGCCAATATTTATTTTTATTTAAACCTCTAAATGGTTGGGGAAAAATAAACAAACACATACATGAAGATAAACCTCACTTTGCATGCATGTATAATGTATATAACCCCACGCTTGAACCGAGGAAGCGTGCGTCTAATTATCAACACGTGTGGGCACGAGTGTATAATAATCTATCGATTAACACTAGTCTAGTTAATCATTCATTGCTTCTCCCTATCGAGAAATCGCTTTCAAATTAAAATTGATTAGTTTGACGGGCAAGAGTTGACGCGAACGAGTCTACTGCCAAACACATAATAATAGTGGAATATGAAATGGTGCTTTGGCGACTATCCAGTCCTTTGTAATCCATGTTTTCCCGTTTTTACTATTTTTCCCTCATTCTTTACCTCTCACTTTTCATTTCCTTATCATTATTACCCCTTTTACTCTCAAGTTGGTACAATGTAATTAAAAGCTCAGCGGGTGGCTTATAACGAAACAGTTACAAAGTATTTTAACCCAAAATGACTTAATCAGTTGTTGTGGTTGGCTAAATTTGCATTTTTATGGTATCTTAAGCTTGTGAGTGTGAGTACAGACTCAACTTTAATATTTATTCATCTAGTCCAGTTGTACTTTAAATAAAAATCATACTAAAACTAATTTTACTAAGAATTTCGCTTGAGTGTCTTACTTGTCGGTATAATTAATCGTGTTGTAAACGTTTACTTGAGGACGTGAGATTGTTTCCTTATTCATGATATTTACTATTGTCCTTGAGGCTTAAACATACATAGTTGACAACTATAATTATTTAACTTCATTGAAAATATCTCCCTTCTTTTCAAATTCGACTTATATCAAGGAAATGAAATAATTGTTTTTCACTTTTTAAACTGTTCTTATATTCTGCGCTATATACACTGCGCACTTGCTCGAACCTCAGTTTATATGAATGACGCTCTCGATCACTATGAAAAGCGGCTGACATTTTCACATAAAGTCATCTATATCATTGTGATAGATATATTAAATACTTCTCCCTCACATAGACGGAACATAATTGATGTATCTAAATAACAAGGAAGTGAAAATATGAGTTATGCTTACTTGCTTAGTAATCTCAATGGTAATACATGTATAAAATACTGTTTTATGTATCAAGTCTAATTGCGACGAAAAACCATGGATGGCACTTAGTCACATTTCCCATTATTTGAACAATCCCTTTAAATGAGCCCATATCGTGTCAGCTGTATTTTCTCAATCAATATGAAGCGAGTTAATTACTAAGAAATGGTGTTGGTATGGTGGTCTCCGGCCCGCGAACATTGTTGATTTTAACTTGACTTCCTCGGCGCGTCTAACTTCTAAATCAAACAGTCAACCTCTTCTTGGAAGAAAGAAATTCTTGAAATTATATAATGTTATCTATTCAGGAATAATAACAGCAAGCTATATTGATCTCGATAAACACACAGGCCAAGGTATTTTTCATTCACACAATTATACATGTATATATCGTTCATCTTCATACTCAATTAATCTTTTATGTGTACAAAACCATAATATTATTTGTCATGATCCCTTCTGATTATATTGATATGGCAAATAACCGAGGTCCTTCTCTAATTCAACCTCGACTAATTTGGAGACAACATGTCCCTTTTTAACCCCCATTGTTTTCTTATCGTTAAGATGGAATACGTGGAGTAGGCTTAGGTGAGAAACATTTCATTATTTCGACGAATGATCAAAAATTGTTCCATCGTCTTATTGATTTATTGCCTTTCAACTATACAGGTCAAAAGTTCACATGCAGGAGTCATAACTGTGCATGTTATGCATTCAACTCACCTTGATCACACAGCAGTCCGCCCCACTTGTACTCGCAGTTACACTGCCAAGGCGATACACAACCACCATGTTTGCATCCAGGGTATGGCATGCATTGATCGCAAAGCTCACCTTGCCAACCATGACGGCACCTGTATCACGTGATCAATACGGATTAGCCAATCACGTAACATAGTAGAGGACATTATTGATGGCGTACACACGACGTGCACTTCGAATCGTTAAATCCAATATATCAGACAATTGAAACTCTATCCATTTTGCATCATTAGTTGTAAATTGATTTCAATGTAAACATTATAATATAATGTTGATATCAACATATACATATAATTATGAGAAATTGTTTTAATATTCCGTACAAAGTATGAAATGTGATGAAAAATGGTACGATGATAAACAGATTATTGAAGTGGATCCAGGATTGGAGGATTTAAAGGAGGGGCGAATTTTCCTCAAGTTGATCAGCGTATGAAGAAATGATTATCAATTAGGTGACCTACTTACAGAAAAAACATAAATTTTACTGCAGCTTTAATGACTAACGATAAACACAATTATATAAACAGTAAAAGGACATGCAAACTTACAGCCAATTTCTCTGAAGATCTAATATTAATATTTTCCAAATTAAGTTATCAGATGATAATTCAAATAACGTTAATCATGGTAGTACTAGTAGGACAGTAGCCTCAGCTAGCACAATCCCCCAATCGAACAAGCCTAAAGGGTATTCTCGTTTACTGAACTGAGATCGATTTTCGCGTTGTATTTGCAATAAATAATTTACATTTCCTCTAGATTTTCGTCACTTCAGTTTATTAAATATCGAGAAACCATTGTGTCTACAGTGTCGTTGTACTTCAATTCTAGAAAATGAATCAATATTCATTGTGTCGACTTCTTGCCCCATTTTAATTCGTTACAAGAGATTTCTATCAACAAAGTGAATGCTTGAGAAAATGAAGCATTTCTGTCTTAAGTCGACAGGTGGTTTCGTGAATAAATTAAAACGAAACAAATATTTATGATCCCCTATTTATTTGAAAAGACAAAAAAGATATGTATAGAATTGGGCAACTATAACAACCACAAGTGCCAATCTTCATGTTTTTTTTTTATTGTTTAAGTAATTCCAACATTAGGTATTGTTAACTCCCCAGATGAAAAACAAAACAAATACAAATTGCTTACCTGCATTCATCTGGAGAACCACAGAAGCCGTATGTCGCGTGACATCCTTTCTTGCATATTGCTGTTTGTCAAAGAATACCACAAAATAGTGTGAGGCGTCCATTCAAAGTCAACTAATCTTTAAAATCTACTTGTTTAGGTACTCTAGGTTACGTGTAACGTGTTACCTTACTTTCTAGCAATTTTTGTATTATAGTACAGGTGAAACAGGACTATAGAAACAATAAAATAGATAAGGTTTCAGTGAAAGTAGAAAGCGTGAATGTCTTATTATATAATTTACCATAATCAAAACATACCAAAAGTAAAACGTAGGTAAAGTTTTTTTCTAATTTTGGGAACAAAGTAATTTGACATCACTTTGAGTCTATTTTACGTTTGTAACTCATGAATTTCATCTGAAGATATTATTATGATTCATATTTTACGATTCTGTGAACTTTAAGAATTTTGTTTCCATTATAACTTTGCGGATGATCAAGATTTTTTTTAAATTGGGATAATTACAAAGTGATTGAATATGTAATAAAGTAACTATATTGACTTATATTAGGCTGATATCGTGTTAAACTCACCTATCATACAATGACTCCCGGTCCAACCGTGGTCGCACACCCTACCGCCATCATCATCACACGTGTAATGGCCGAACTGGTCATCGCGAGGTGTGCAGTAATTCAAACACGTCGTCCCGTAGAAGTCGTCGTCGCACTGAAGTCGGACGCGGTAGAGCACGGTGGCCGTGGCGCCGTCGTGACGAAGAGCGACCCAGGACGAGGAAGGGACCAGGATGCCGGAGTGGTAGACGCGTTCGATCAACTTGAAGGTCACATTTCGAGACCCCCATGTGGTCGTGGTTGTTTCAAATGCATTTGACGACGATGTGGTTTCTGTTGTTGCTGGTATGGGCATCGGTGTAATAAAGGGCGTTGTTGGTGTATGGGATTGTGGCGATGACGGTGACGATGATGACGACGATGGTGATGACAATTTGGTAGATGGTGGTTTCTGTGCTACATTAGCAAAAATAAATTATGAATAGTAATTGCTTTTATGGATAAAATGACAAATAATATATATTTGAAAAGGCGTCTCAGCAAACAAATAACAAACATCGCGACTAAAGCAATGCCTTAAAATAGTAAATCTTAGACACCTCATACACATTTACACAGAAACACCCGACATGGCAGCAGTCTCATATGCTATTTTATCCATGCACAGAGTCATCTCCCACTATCGTAATACTCTTTTATACTTACACTTTTCAACACCGTTTCCATCCACATCAAGTACCTCCAGGATCAGGGAGAATGTTGTCTGCAAATAAGGTGAAATAACATCATCTTTCGTCATTGCTTACTGTTGTTCATTAAATTAGAAACGCTTGATATTATATTGATTTAAAAGCAAAGTATGTGAGCTCGGGCAAAACATTCGTTTGGTGTGTCTGCGATCAAGTATGAATTGTTTTGCTGAAAATGACATTTAGATTATTTGATACTAAACTATACTTCTTTCAATATCTTTATCTTCTTCTATCAAAGTTATGGCGACGGTTAAATCAATAAAATAGAATAAGACTGGAGAATTTTTTTTAATCTTGATTCTTCTCTTTGACCTCTAACCTTGATTTTCACTAATAAATTTGAGCTCTGTGAAATAATCAATGCATCAAAAGTCGGCAGAATGTCATCAAAGGAAGAAGACGTACCGGCCACGCAAAATCAAACGGGAACTTGATAGTTGTGTCTTTCGCAGCAGGTGGGGTAGCATTCACCGATGCAGATCTCGTGTCGATGTCGCCATCGACAGTAGACAACAATGTGTTTCCACCGACAACATCGGTGCTACCTTCACCAAATACACATCGTCCATCATACGTCGTGCGCGGCTGGAAGTTGGTAAGACAAGCACGGAAGGCGACATCGCACTCGTTCACACACTCTTGAATGCCATCGGCCGATGATGATGACGATGATGACGAGGGCGGGTCGCAACATGAGCCGTCCGCTAGCTCGCCCCGTGGATCGACGTATGAAATCACATCCAGTTCAAAGTGACCATCTCCGGTCGTTGACTTCAAATGAAAATGATGGAGCAATGCAACAGAAATGTAATGATCTCTTTTTTAGGGAGGAGGATTACATCATCAGAATAGACACCCATGATTATATGACTTTGTGTATTACTGGAGCTTTTGTTTTAAATTGACATCATCACACATTTGGGATTTTCCATCTGTCTTTATCTTGCAATATCATATTGTATTGCAGTTCTTTCTCATTGTTCTGGTGCGCTCCCGGTTTTTTTCTTCTTCAAATAATTGTATAGCTGTGTGACAGAAAAGGGAGCACCCAAATGTCTTTTCAATCAAAAAAGGAACTATGTAAATTTATGATAACATAGGTTTAATGCATACTGTTATTTTCATTTTGTTTAAATAAATATGATTTATTCATCTTCTGATAATTTTTTGTACGAAAATTCTAAATTTGTTAAAACTAAATAAAATAGGATGGATAATAGGCATGAAGGGAGAAGATATTTAGTTGAAGAAAAGAAAAAAAACGAGTCTAAAGAAATGAAGAATAAAGAAAGTGTTGGAGGACAAGATTAGAGGCCGGGGATCATGAATTTGATTTGCAGTACAACAATTTAGACATTTCACTAATACATTGTCACTTATGCATAATTAACAGAGAACACCATGTTGATATGCATGATGATAGAAGCATCTAAACAAACTGGGTCAATGATAAAATTCATGACGTTCAAGCGAGCGATTTCTTATATGTCAATCAATAAACTGCGTCAGAATGTTATGATCACATGATATCAGTTGTATATCAACATAAGGAACGTGATGGCTCAGTGGTGGTGCAGTGGTCTCATAATTATAAGACAGGTCCCAGTTTCCAAACCAAGTTAATGTGTCGAACTATCGCTCTCAAACTACCTTATAAGACCCATGCTCCATGCAAGGAGTCCCATGCTACCTTAAATTAATGACTGGACCTATTCAAAATTATTCAAACACAAAAAGTTAGAATATCGACAATGTTCAACAATTTCAAATGGAATATGACAGAGATGAATACATATTACAAGATATTTATGAATGGTAGTAATATCAGAATACTTTACCTGAAAATATACTGTGAGAAGAGATCCGACAAAAGTCAGCATTCTAAATCTGCAATGCAAGCCCATCATGGCTAGCGCGTTATTTCCACTTTTCATGTGTTTATTGTTGGCATTCACGGATACCAACTTTGTAAAATTCCAAAAGTCGATTCCTCCTGTTTATAATGTTGACGGCAATATATCCTGCATGCATTTAGTGTTCACTTTCCAAATGAGTTTGTTTGGTGTCCAGAAAGACGAATGAATTCACTTCGTTCAAAATAATAAATTTCTGTCGATATAAAATATTAAGAAACGAAGCCCTGTGAATCTTTTTACTTGGTTCTTATCAGAATATATTGTGCATGCGTAAATCAGCTGGGTGTATCAAGGCTATACTCCTGGACTCCTCGGGTATTCCTAAGAGGGATAGCATCAAAATAATACACCGATGGTTGGTTGTTTGTACAGAGGGTCAATAAAAAACGCCATGCGGTATGCAAATGAGTGTGGGAATGCATACAGGTTTTTATATTATGATTATTGAACCCTCGCCCAATGCGCGAGTCGACACGCGCGCAAATAAGGAGAGAAAAAATTATCTTACACTGTCTTTATGATCACCTTTTCTTTAAAAGAATAATTATTCTGTGAATTAAAAACATATATTTTGTAATCAATATTATCTATTCATTTTCATATAATTATTATCATAATTTGTATTATTTTGTATATCTGTTCTTGTACTTCCTCAAATGTTGGATATAACATTGGCATGATCGTGAGTTTTATAAAAAATGAAAAATTGAATATTTTGCGTGACGGTAAAACATTACTGATTGTGTTTGTTCAGGTTTGTTAAATCTTTGCTGTATGTTTACCCACAAAGTATTACAGCAATTGCATAACATGTAATGCTAGGAACAGTTCCAGGCATCCACAACTTATTAAATGCATCTGTTCACTTATTTCATTTACCATTCTTCCATTTAAAGCGTACTGTATATCCCGCAGGGCTTCACAATTACACCACATCCCCTCCACTCCCCCTACAAACCAACATTATCAATTAAAGATATAAACCGGTAGTGGTAAAATTGCGGTTCAAGGGTTTTGGGTGCAAAATATCCATTCAATATTGTTTAAATATTGCCTTCAGTAGTTTAGATGGCAATATTTCAACCTAAATTCGCAAAAAAGCAATAATATATGCCCATTGTTCAATGTTGAAGTGCATTTGCGATATCTTTCCAGGCCGGATAGAATGATATAATAATTTACCACATATATCAATTAATAGGCGGTTTCCCGGCAAAATTTGTATCATCACGTATTAGTCAAAACATATTCTTTCACAATATGATTTCGAGAGGGGGGGGGGGGTTCTAAAACTGGTCTATACCTTTAAGCATTAACTGACTTACACAATTTGAACCCATTCGAAATCTAATTGATAAATGGTAAGTGAATAACAAATAATTAATCAATTCATCTAACCCCACACCAAACATGGCTTCTGAACGTCTTCTCGCCTACCCCCAACCCCACCCCCCCACCTCAAAGGGGGGGGGGGGGGGGTCTCTTTCTACTGCTCTCTCTCTCTCTCTCTTTCTTTCCATTTCTGTTTCATACATTGTCCATGTAACACAATCATGGTCCATGAACAAAACGATTGAAGAAGAATGGCAAGCAAAGGATTTAGGTCCATGCGTTTATTATACTAGAACATTAATTGACATTAAGCATTTTGTCTCAGGCTGCCAAAAATGATGATTACTCTGAGATGCCCGAAGCATCACCTTTCGACTTAATCTTACGTGAACGCCAAACTATCAAGGCGAGAGGGGTATTATTCAATATATTTGTATTCGGGGACCTGTTTCAATTAAAGCGTAGCATTAATCGATACAACAGCGGCGTTGTACAGAAGCTGAGCCTCTTGATCGGGATGTATATAGGAAAGAAGCATTGGTTCCACGCAATGGCATTGTTATAAAGGTCTTAATATAACCTTCGGTCAAAAGCATAATTCAAAATGTCAAGAATAATAATAATGTGTCAACACTCTGTTCGTGAAGAAAGATGCAGACACTGCGTGCAGAAACAGGAGGCGTATTCGGTACAGGGTCTAATTAGCATCCTCCTCTCCCTTCCCCGTTTTCAGGATCAGAGAATAGACCAAAATAAAGACAAACAAAACAAAAACAGCTGCAAAAAGAAAATCAAACGAGTAAAAATAAAAAAATACAGACACACACAACAACAAAACAAAACAACACAAAAACAACTGTACCACCTCCCCTCACGGGGGGGGGGGGGGGGGGGTGCGCTGTAGTAATAGTAGTGGCGATACAGTGGCATTTAAAATATATATATAATAGAAACATAACATTATATCGAAAATTATTTATAAGAACCCATCTTTTTCTTCAATATACCAGTCCTCTACCCCGCCCGTCAGAGAATCATGGATCTACCTCTGTGTTATCAGACAGGTTGCAGTATGGACTAAATATAAGACATAATTATAGAGAAACTACTAAAAACATCAACATTATCGCCCCCCCCCATCCCAATCGAGATCGTGTAAAGCTGCTGTTCTTCTGGTATAGTGAAGAGACATGTAGCCTTAGATGTTGATGGAAACAATTAGAAAATGGAAAAGACAATTAGATTACCATGGTTTATTGTCGATTTTTTTTTTGACGGACTTTTTGTTTGGAAAGCATGACTCAGAAATGTTTAAAAGTTATGCAAAAAAAAAACAAAAAAAAAATCATTATAGGCTTCATTAGCATTATGATTTTCAACAGACCAACAGACGTAGAGCATAAATAACGTACCCATAGACAGGCTTGCTCAGGGCGGTTTCAGGAATCCAGGATTGATAGAAAATTGGAGGTCGAAATTGAAGGTCGAAATTTCCAAACATTAACCCCCCCCCCCCTCACATGAATAGATAAAAGCAGCAAGCAGTAGACGCATAGCCTATTCTGCCCCATTCTGCCATACATGTTAGCAACAGAGATGAAATAAAATATTTACAAGTTTGTGCATTGAGAGTGAGAACGATTCTGTCAAAAAAGACGACTTGACATTATAATTTTCGGTTCTCTCTGGAAATGCTAGGAAGGGGTGAACCACCTCCCCAACAAAATAGGTGTAGGCAGAGGGTTCTTTGGCTCAAATTAAGAGAGGAACAATATATCAACTAATACACATTTTTTTTTTTCAGGGATCAAAATAATGTATAAAAACAAAAAGATGAAGGGACATTAAATTTTTAGCTGATACTGCTCCGCATTTGAAAAAATTATATTCATTTTTCTTTAACTATAGCGCTCTGACCACTGAAATTTGTATGTGCACTACACCATTATTTGAAAATCTTTGTTTTCCTAGAGGAGGGGGGGGGGGGGGGGGCTCCACATCAGTGATGTACAGTGTATGAAAATAATATGATAAATGAAAACATAGATAAGTAAATAAATAAATAGATAAATACATAAATAAATAGATAAATTAATATATGATATTATGAATAAAAGAATATAAACATAAAAGAATATAAACATAAAAGAATATAAACATAAAAGAATATAAACATAAATGAATAAATAAATACATAAATAATTTGATAATTTGATAAACAGATGAATAAATAACTGAATACAAAAATGAATGAACAAACAAATAAATAAATAACTATAGACCTATAAATGAACTGTTGTTGTTTATGTAGGTAATAGTCATAGAGATATATACTACTAACACTATCTCTATGGTAATAGTTTAATGGCGTTCATTCAGTATACGCCATATCTTTAATTTTATAAGAAAATCGGTTATAAATAAGAAACCTGAGGACAAAGATTTGTAATGATATAATTAATTAATCAGTAACGCAATTTATTAGGAGTCTCTGGATGGTTTGCAACTTCGTGTTTCTGCTTTTTTTAAAGTTTAATCTGGTCAGCCCGGTTTCGATGGCATGGAAAACTAGCTTTGCCCGATTTGAAACAGGGGCGGGTTCCTAGAAACAGTCATAAGTCTAACTTCTTGACTATATCCCATTGAAACCCGTGTTAATTCTATAACACACGTTATGCAACAAATGCAACACTTGAGGGCGTTGTGTGAATCGCTCTCTCTAGAAAAAGTACGTTTTTGCGGATGGACGTCTATTTCCTTCTGGAGAAAATGATCATCACAGACTCTGGAAATGGACAAAATCCAATCCTATGCAAGCTCAGATAGCGAAAGTGGTGATGAAGCATTTCAGGACAGGTATTTTCCCTCAAAATTGTTTTCCTGTAATGCGATCATAAGCATTAAAGCAGTATTAAGATCCAAGCTATAATGAGCCATGTCCGACTCGTAAGGTTTCGCGTTGGACATTTTTTACTTCTAAACCGCGTATCGCCTATCGGAGTGAAATGGGTAGGTGATTGGGGGGGGGGGGGGGGGGGGGGGTGGACACATGAACTATATAAACTTTTGCCTTGAAAAGTGAAAGATAGTAGATTTTTTTTTTGTACAGATGAAACAAGAGTTACCTTTGAAGTTTGAAGCTTGAAGTTGTGATGCTTATAATATAATTAATATAGATTATAATGATCGATCAATGTGTGATTGAGATGATTGTCAGTGTTTATTACTCTTGCCAGAAATGTTGATATGATGTTTGTGATGAAGAGCATGGCACACTAGTTCACAGCTCTGCACAAAAATAATATACTCTACCAAGAGGATGGTATTATCGTAGAATGCACTCGAGTGTATACGTGCAGCGTGCAGATGAAATAGTGGTTTAAAAAAACATGATATAGCCTACTGGCTACTGTAATTGCACTGGAAGCAGAAGATGATGATGCAGATGTCTAGATTAGTCTCAGTTTGTTTAGCATAGTCAATCATCTTGACTTTAGAAGTGTGTGAGGTCAAACAAAATTCCTGGCAAGAAGGCCACCTGTGAAGGGGGTAATTTTTAGTAAGATTATTGTGTATTAATTAAGTTTGTTTGTACCATGCTTGTAGAGATGAAAGTATATCTTTGTACAATATTTTTCTTTCTATCCCAGACCCCGGAACAGGAACAGGCATCCCAGAGTGAAAATTGCACTTCAAGAATCTGTCAACAACAAACAGTCACCCACTCCAGAATCAGCTACGAGAGGATATGATACCTTCCTGCATGTCCACAAACCAGAAAGCGATAACCTACCCAATAGAAGCATTTATGGGACAACGAGGAAAGAAAAATCATCTGTTTCTCGTCAACATCATCTTTTACCCAATCATCGGACTGATGGCTTGCAATGTCGAGAGGTCAGAGACTTCCGGCAACAACCCCCTCCTTTGAATCACCAGTATGACGGTAGAGTCCATAATGAGATAATATTTGACAAGCGAGACCAAAGACCACAAGGATATCAACAAAGTCCAGAAAGTACGCAACATCAGGTTCCTGTGAATCAGCAGGATCCACAGCTCAATCAACAATGTCAGAGACAAGAACAAAATCTCAAAAGACAAGGTCAGGGATCTGGACTGATGCCCTATGTCCCCAAAAGGTTAAGAAAGTCCAATGACAATAGCTCAGATGATCATCAAGGACATGGCCATTGGACAAAAAAGGAAAACCCTGACTTTTATACAGCTGACCCTGTCATTGAATCCAACATTGAACAACCCAAGACCGGTTCAAAACCACCTAAACGCCTCTTTTGCAACTTTGTTCTCCACGAGGGACCTGTTACCCATGTCGAATGGAACATTCCACAGTTCAGTCATCTGTTGCTGTCTAGCTCTATGGATAAGACTGTAAGGGTATGGGATTATTCTACTCAGAGGAAGTGTGTACAGACCCTGAGATGTCATGAGGGGGCTGTAAAAGATGCACAGTGGAATGCAGATGGTCAGCTCATTCTTAGTTGTGGGTTTGACAAGACTGCTCGACTCTCTGATGCTCGGAGTGGTTAGTCTTTCAATCTTTAAGTTTTTTACTTTTTCTTTAGAGAGTCATGTGAACTTTCCTAAAATTACAGCAAATATATATATGTTATTAGTGTCAATTTGATATTTGTGGAAAATTTGATAAATATGATATCCCTTTTTAATCTTTTACAGCCTTCTATCATTTTCCTGATTGTATTTCATATTATTTTTCTATTCTTATTATGTCCAAGTCATAGCTGTTTATATTTAAACCCTTGATACATTTTGTAGAATAATATTAGTGAAAATATTAAATCTGCATTTTTGGTATTATGATAGCTACAGAAATACAAAGACTATACACTTTTCCAACAAAAAATCCTGTTTGAGATTAGATGCTGCTTGTAAGTATCAGCTTGCATGGTGATGTAGATATACTGTACAGTAGGCTTGCAGGAGCACCATGTGAGAGAGAGAGAGGGAGGATTGAGGAGTCCTGAAAAGGACTCAGACTCGTTAATCTTTCTTGAGGGTGTGTAGTCCTGAAAAGGTCTGTTGGTGTAGTCTTGAAAAAGACTTGGTTATCTTTCTTAGCTTATAGTTCTAAGGAGAACTATAGCGCTTGGAGAGGATGAGTGGCGAATGACGACGGATAGTCAACCTGTTCGTTTTTCAGGACTCCTCAATCCTCCCTCTCTCTCTCTCTCACATGGTGCACCCGCAAACCTACTGTATATCTGTTTGAGATTGTTCTCACATTTTGAAAAGTGATTCCGTCTCATAACAGTTATGTGAATTTCCCTTTCCTTATTGCTTTGTATCTTTATCCTTCAAATGTAGGAACAAACTTCCAGGTCTTTGACCATTCATCATACGTGACATGCATCAAATGGCATCCTACCGACCCTCAGATGTTCATTAGTGGATCGTATGGTTCCACTATGTACTGCTGGGATACAAGAACAGGCTCTGTAAGTGAAACCAATGTAAAGAGAGTAATATTCTTTTTTTTTAACTTGGTTTTGTAAGTCATCAAGAAAATGCTTTTGCTGTTAGATTTTATTGTGTAGTAATCAATTAAATATTCTGTCCCTGAGAAGAACTAATGATTTAATAAAGTGATAGGTTCATCGATCCTGATATTACATATATTCATTTCTCCAATATGGTATTTATAATTGTAATTGTTTGTCAAGAATGCAAAAGAATCTCCACAAAGTTCTACTGTCAATATGATCATGTTTGCAGAGGATTGAAGAGATTATCCTTGAAGTCAAACCTGATGACATATTGAAATAAAGGAAATAATATTCAATGGGAACTTGTCCAAACGATATAAGCCACTGTCAGTTTAAAGGCCCACTGCACTACTTGTAGCTACTTGCGCCCTCTCTATATTAAACAATGCCTAATCGGTGACCATTGGTCCCCCATGATCCTCTTTTTCTTATGTTAACTGAGAGCTGAGTTGATGAGATAACCACCTGTATAGTGACCTTGCATGGCGGTCTAATCCCTCCTGTAAACTAGTAATGATAAGCTTTAAATAAGTAAAGAAATTATTGCTGAAAGGAAATGATTTTGATTCCATTTATCCACCGTGACATTACTCTTTTAGGTTGCTCATCAATATGCAGGCAAACTTGGTCAGATCCTCGCAGTGGAGTTCATCAACAATGGTACTGAGTTTGTAGCTACATGTGACACTGTCAGTCGAGACTCTACTGATAGAACCATCATGGTGTGGGATTCAAAGACTGCTGCTCTACTCTCAAATCAACTCTACCATGTAAGTTTGATATTCCATTGAATCTAAGAACTGAAGTGTTTTGTATCCATGTATTGACTGTATTGAATCCCTCTTTTGATTTACATAGTAAAGCAAAAGTAAATTCTTCCATAGTAATGAAAAGTTTATAGCTAACATATGTTCAGAAGCAAAAAACAGTTTTTTCCCTTTCCATAAGTTTCAGGGGCTACCTGCTTTATTGGTAATATGTTCTCAATCCAATGCCTCTGGTAATATTTGATATATATGATAGATATGATTTATTTAGATTTAAAGCTCATGCTTTGGTGATGATTTCTCTTCCTCTTACTTCAGGAGAAGTACACCTGCTGCAGCTTGAGGTCTCATCCTAAAGACAGTGTCTTCATGGCTCAGTCCAATGCCAACTACATTGCTCTATTCTCAACGAAGAGGCCCTACCGACTCAACAAATACCAGCGCTTTGAAGGTCACCAGGTGGGTGTTTTCTATTGTTTCATTGGCCAGCCTTCTTGAAAGTGAGCCAACTCAGGCCAAGTCTAGACCATATTTAAGGCTTGTTCACATATGCTGCTGTAAACCGTTTACTGTAGCAAATGTAAACAAGCCATTAAGTGGATTGAGACAGTGCTCATTTATGAATGGGTGCTACATTCCAACCTCTTTAGCTTGTGCAAATTACCATTTGTTAACAATTACCCATTTTAAGCTGTCCATGTAAATGAAAAACAGTGAAGTTAAAATTACAATGAAGAATATGTTTACCTTGGAGAGGTGTCGTGGTGGAGTGGATATGTCACCGGACTGCCGATCACAAGGTCCGTGGTTCAAGTCCAGCCGTGGCACTAAAAGTCCTTTGGCAAGACATTGATCTACATTTGCCACACTTAACATCACCAACTCAACATCACCTGTGATGTAAATGGGTACCTGGCAGGAATTAATTCCTTGAAATGCTAGAGCGCCGTAATGGCAGCTGTGCTAAAGCCAGGGTAATAATGGGGAGCGCCAGGAGTGTCATGTCTGACAGCCATGAGTGCTATACAAAAACCCACTATTATTATTATTATTGATGATGCAGGTTTCTTTATAGCAACCCATCTCTCTTCTGCCCTGCAGGTTGAAGGATACAGAATTGGTTGTGACTTCTCTCCTGATGGTAGTCTGGTGGCCAGTGGCAGCTCTGATGGCAAGATGCACATCTATAGCTACGGAAGCACCAAGCTGATCAAGTCCCTTGGAGGGGGCCCGGGGCAGCAGGATGGGGCGTGTACTGATGTGGCCTGGCACCCTGTTCTACCTGGTGTCCTAGCCAGCTGCAGCTGGGATGGCAAAGTCAATGTCTGGACCTGAAAGGTATTATTTTGTTCCCTTTCAAAGTTTATATCTAATGTTAATTTCCCCTTCAAAATGTTTAGGATTATTTAAAAAACTTTGGACACTATTTACAGGCCTATAGTAATTACAAGCTCTTGTATTCTTTTTCCTTTAAAAAAAAAGTGCAAAAAGAAATATTACTTTTTTTTTGTTTTTCAAAGAGAAAGAGCTTCAGTAAAAGTTTTGTTTACCGGTGTGCATAAAGGTGCAAAATATTTTGTTCAAAGTGTATGCTGCATAGTGCTTTCCTCACTTAACTGTTTAACTCCACTATAAATTTAGTATTTTAAGTCTCTTGAATTGCTTTCTTATCCCTTACAGCGCTGACGTTGCTACTTTCATGATCCAAGTTCTAGTTCTCAGCACGTTCTCCTTGCAACGCTGGGCAGATGAAGATGATGACCTGCAGCATCTCCTTTGCAGAGGCCATCACAGAAAACAAAAGGGTGCCCATGTCATAGGAAAGGGTCATCACTTGAGCCTGGAGGAGCATCTCACATGGCGACTCCCCACGATGTGGTGTTCACAGGTGTAGATTCCCAAGACCACCAGGGTTATTCCTACATATAGGTGGAGGCTGTTTGAAGACCAATAAATGCGGGTAGAGGAGTTCTAGGCCTTGTGTAGTATTAAGAACTAAAAGATGAATTTATATCATGCAGTTACAGTTGGATACAGCTTGGTTCCTCTGTGAAGATAAGTGCGTGACAGGACGTCCAAAACAAGCTGGGCATCATCAGTTGTTTGTGTTCTCAAAAAACTTCATCTTGATTTCCTCTCACCTCACCCTCGCTACACCCCTTCCTTAAAGATATACTTAGGAGTACAATGACAAACTATGTACAACATTCGTGTACTAGTTCTAAACACTATGTACAAAAACTTTTCATCTCCTTTTTATAATAACACAGTCATAATATTGCAAGTAACTAAAGATTTTTTCTCTCTCCTATTTTCTTGCTTTGGTTGTGATTTGACCTCATCTTTTACATTTGAGGTGTTTTATTATGCTGTGTCTTCTGTTCCTACTGTAGCTTATAACTACATGTACATTACAGAATCACAACAACCAATATCGGAGGCTTTCAATCTTGAGTTACTTTAAGTTCAGCTATTTAATCTGGATCCATCTTGGGCACTACACTGTGCCTCGCCACAGATGGCGCTATTCCATAACATCCTCCTTTGTTTATAAAACAAGAGAATTTTAGATGCATTGACAAGATTAAACATCTTCATTTTAACTGAGTCCATTCTGTATTAACTGAGTCTGTTTGCCACTTGTCATTCAGTCCATTTTCTACTTTCATAAATTAATCAATGTGTTGGGTGTCCATGGTGATACCAAATACGAAGCCTTGGCGATACGAATCGCGACAGCTGGTCTCTGTTGAATATGAGTTCTGTTGAAATTAACTGCTGTATCCGCTTTCCTTGATATAATAAGTTTGGAAACAATGATACTACTACTTCTGGTAAATCCGGTCACTCACTGCAACATAACATGTGCGCTGTCTATGGGTTGAAAACTGTCTGGTATTTCCGGTCGACCGTTCTTCAGCACCCAGTTCTCCGCCGATTCTGTCGGAAATCTCTACTTTTTGTCTCCTACAGAGTTCATAGCATCATCATCATCATATCTCAGCACCATTCAGGACGTCTCAAAGTCAATAACGGCACCAATTATCAGCAATAAGCTCAACTTACAACTCTGCATGTCGGTCAACTTTCGCTGTATCTTATCGGGTATCGGAAGTGTACAGCGACAAATCATCCGGGTCGATCTGCGATGACATGTCAATCCATTTGCCGCCTTCTTCATTGACGATAGCGTGAAATAAATTGTTGAATTCACTCTTCCGTCTCCCGACTTCGTCGTCGTCTAGCTCTTGAAAACGGTCCAAAATATACCGACAAATCGAGTAACTTCAAACTTCTGACACCATGTTTTGTTATGCTGTGTCTTCTGTTCCTACTGTAACTTATAACTACATTACAGAATCACAACACCAATATCGGAGGCTTACAATCTTGAGTTACTTTGGGTTCAGCCATTTAATCTGGATCCATCTTGTGCACTACACTGTGCCTCGCCACAGATGGCGCTATTCCATAACATGAGGAACTTGTTTTCTTCTCCCTTTTCCATTTTCCTCTTTTCCTAGTTTCTGTGTTTCTTCGCGTTGGTTATGAGGGTCGGTAAGATTCTCGTAGCTCTTAGCAATCGATATTTAGATCTTGGTAGGATTGTGCCTTTGTGCCACTGTGTGTCAACATATACACAGTCATAATATCGCCAGGAACTAAACATTTTTTCTTTTTCCTCTTTTCGTGCTTTGGTTGTGATTTGATCTCATCTTTTACATTTGAGGAACTAGTTTTCTTATCCTTGTTCCATTTTCCACTTTTCTTAGTTTGAGTTTTTCTTTGTTGTTAGGTATGAGGGTCGGTAAGATTCTTGTAGCTCTTAGCTTAGGTATTAAGATCTTGGTAGGTCTGTGCCTCTGTGTGTCAACACATAGCCATCAGTAATTCTTGCTCCTACATTGAGACTTTCAAGTCTTTGTTCTTCAAGATATATTTGAACATCCATACACATGCTTAGTTTCAGTGTTTCTTCGTTGTTAGGTATGAGGGTCGGTAAGATTCTTGTAGCTCTTACCATCGGTATTAAGATCTTGGTAGGTGTAGCATTGTTGGATAGTCTTAGGATCCTAATAATGCCTCAGGTTCGTTATCAGCTAAAGCTATGGTGGATAAATCATCATATTAAGGACACTGGTTCTGACTCGTAACTCTTACGTTTATTGACTCTGTAACAACCGACGAGAGGTGGCGTTACACCTCTTACATCTTCCCTTTTTTTATAAAGATCATGGTGAACATAATGTATCTTCAAACATTTCACATGAATCTCCTAATAAATTTCTTTACCCCTTTAACCTAACAAAGCCTTATCTTTCTTATATTATGCTCAACTCCAATATAAAATCCAAACCCACTACAACTTCCAATTAAACAACTTCAATTATGTAAAATTAACATGCAACCTAAGTACTTAAATTAACATGTGTTACTTTTCAAATTTAACACCTTACTTAGTAAAACTATCATCTAAAATCACTTCCAAAATGCTAACTTTAACAAACAAATGTATGCCCTATCAACTTAGGGACATGCCCAACTCATGTTCTTCGGTTGTCTGGAAATCTACCTCATGAATTTTTGATTCAATGTTCGTTCTACACACTATTTTGAATTGATTTAACTTTCCTCATCGTGTGCACGTCTTCCCAAACGCAGGGCAGTCCTCCTTTCGCATTACATGCTGTTGCCCACAGTATCGGCACGACTTGTAACTCTGAGATGTCCTATTTCTGAAGTCTGTTCCTTTCTTCTGCACTGTGAATGGTTTTTTCTGCTGCACTGCATGCACTGCTGTGTCTTCTGTCTGTTCTAAGACCACTGCATCTTGCTTCGATAGCTCCGACGCTCTGCAGGCATGCACACATTTATCAAGAGTCAGTGCTGGTTCACAAAGTAATCGCTCCCTCATGGAATTTGCTTTGATCCCACAAACGATTCTGTCTCTAATCAAGGAGTTACAAAGATCCCCAAAGTTGCATTGTTCTGCTAACAATTTTAGTTCTGTTACAAAAGAATCATATGACTTCCCAGATTCTTGTTTTCTCATGAAAAATCTGTAGCGGTTCACCATTTCGTTTTTTGGTGGGTCACAGTGGTTGGCCAGTGCATCTAAAGCAGTTTTCAATGTCTCCACTTCCGGTCGGACTGTTTGGTAGACTTCACGTCCCCTGTAACCTATCAGGTATTTCAGCATCTGAACTTTGACTTCATCAGTTTTCCCTTCCATTGCAAGTGACACATACAAAGAGAATTCCTCTCTCCACATCTTCCATTCCCTGGGCAGGTTGGTTGCCTCAAAATCCATCTGTTTGGTTTTTTTTATCTGCTCCATGATGAAAGTGTCTATGTGACAGTATGTAACTGGTATTTCCGGTCAGATGAGTGTGCTGTATGTATGACTCAATTTATGGCTGCTATTTCCGGTCACTCAACCTTCTGCATGACGTTTTGGAAAGTTCAAGACAAGATTTCATCTTCAATCTTTTTATTTCATAAGTCACTTTCTCATCTCTCATAGTTCATAGTTCAGTACGACAATCGGTATGACTTTATACTTATAGCAGCTGCAGACTCACCGCCGTTTACAATCACAGTCCCACACATAGGAATCGGCGCAGTACTCAGTAGCGCATCACACCAAGCTGTAGATATCGGCACAATTTCCGATCAAAATTCACATTTCACTCACTTCTGACACCATGTAGCATTGTTGGATAGTCTTAAGATCCTAATAATGCCTCAGGTTCGTTATCAGCTAAAGCTATGGTGGATAAATCATCATATTAAGGACACTGGTTCTGACTCGTAACTCTTACGTTTATTGACTCTGTAACAACTGACGAGAGGTGGCGCTACACCTCTTACAGTAGGTTTGTGCCTTTGTGCCTCTTTGTGTCAACACATAGCCATCAGTAATTCTTGCTCCTACATTGAGACTTTCAAGTCTTTGTTCTTCAAGATATATTTGAACATCCATACACATGCTTAGTTTCAGTGTTTCTTCGTTGTTAGGTATGAGGGTCAGTAAGATTCTCGTAGCTCTTAGCTTAGGTATTAAGATCTTGGTAGGTTTGTGCCTCTGTGTGTCAACACATAGCCATCAGTAATTCTTGCTCCTACATGGAGACTTTCAAGTCTCTGTTCTTCAAGATATATTTGGACATCCATACACATGCTCAGGTTGAATTCTTTGAGAAGATGTATTTCTCTTAGATCTTCGGAAGTCTGGAGAGACTTACTCCATCGGTCAAACAGCTGTTGTTTTAGTACAGCAGACTCCAAATGAGTCTGTGAGTCTTCATTACGCTCTTTGTGAAATTGTTGTCTGTACGCTTCCAGTACTAACTCATACGATTTAAGAATACCAGTCTTGACCTGGTCATAATCTGTAACATCCGACATGGTTAGGTATGCATCTCTAGCTTTTCCCCTTATTTTACTCTGGATGAAGTGTACCCACATCTCCTTAGGCCATTGCATACTCTCAGCCAACTTTTGGAAGTTGGGAAATTACGTATCCACCCCTCTCTCTTCAAAAGAAAGAACCATTATGATGTATTTTGCGACATCAAAACATAAATCAGCAGGTTTGCAACCACTTCTGTTAATGAAAACTAGTCTCTCTCACTCCAATTCCACCTCAGCCCTCTCTAACACAAGCTCTCTTATTCTCACTTCGTCTGAAATGGACCTAGCATGAGAATCAAATACCAGGGACTGAGACCTAGGAGGAATCACACCAATATTTTCTGACACATTCAGCACAAAATAACACAATGCCAACATCTACAGCAGGGTATAAGGTACATGCATGCACGTTGCAGTGCCATGCACTACGCAACTCGCAATCATACTCAAAGCTCCATGAAAGGTTAGGGAAAAGAAGAAAATCTTCCCTGAATTCTTACTTTTTCCTTGCATTTGTCCATAAAGCTAAAAAATACTTCATATGCATAGCAATCACCAACTCTAATGTTGAGCGTAGCTTTGGTCTAAATATGTAAGCCCTCGTTTAGAAAATGCACACTTTTAATCATACACATTTATCACATGTCCACTTGTTTCTCTTGGAACGTCACTTTCTGTAAGACCAACACATACTATATGATAAGAAACCTGGCAAACTACACATTTCAGACCATTGTCAAAATCTGTGAGAGGATTCTTTAGGACGTTTAGGCCACAAACTCCACATTGCAATACTTTTCAAAGGTTAATCTGCATCTTTGCTATTCCTCTTCATCGTCTTCGTATGGTGCTCTTTTTGTAGATGATGTGATGTTGAACTGCCTCTTCGCTACTCCGCTTCATTCTCTTTGTATGGTGCTCTTTGAGAGGTTCTGTGTACAGCACCTCATCCGCCACTAACAGTCCATATGAGAATTGGAACTGTTGAACATGGCTTATCATAGCATATGAATGGTCAGTGATGTCTTGATTCTGCAAAAACCCTTGTAGCAACACAGGACATAGATGTCTACGCCAAAAATATTCAGCATCTGTATCCATTTCTGAAAACAGCACTGAATCAAATAAAACTTTTTCCAAATGAGAACCAAAGGAAGTTTGAACAAAAAAAAATCTGCACCCACAGTGCCCTTTTGGGACTGCACCTGAAAATAGTATGTGGATTTTGGCAACAATTTTGTATATCCATTAATATTATGGTGTCAATGATGGGGCAAATTTTTGTGTGATTGTTTTTGAATTTTTTTTTAGCTGCTCTATCCACTTGATACCGTGTGGATGTCTCTTTTGCATCAGCTATTTTCAATTAGTGACTTTTGCTTGCCGCACATCGCTTTTGGTACTCGAGTATTTCATGAGCTCATAAGTTCTCAGTAGCCTTCTTCCAATTGGTGTAGGGCCCCGTCACTAAATTCTGGAGTCGTTGGCCTCAGTTTCCTCGTTCTGTAACTGCCTTGGGTGTTTCTTCCATGGATATGGGAACATCCACTGATTTCCTACTTTCTTGCAAGAATTTCTGATGACATCATTTATACCCTTCCCTCTCTAGCTTCCTTATCTTGCGGGGCTCACATTGAAAGCCAGTTGCTTCTACTCCTATTGTCAACATTTGTGAAATGTAACTTTGCACACCTTTTAATCGGCCGCTCATTGCTGCTACTCCGTCATAACCCTGATCACGAAGATGTTGGAGGTTAACCCTTTACCCCTATAATCAAGTTATTACAATTAAACACCTCAAGTTCTTACATATAAATTTATGTTACAATGTCTTTGTCGAAACAATATTGGCTGGAAATTTGAAGGTCAAGATTCATTATCAGTCTTCTTGTGGTTGATCAAGGGACGGACAGGTCTTATACTTGTAGAGAACATGTAATATTCCTATGCTGAAACGTGGATTGCTTATGAAGAAAGAACCAATTACTTAGAGAGGTATGGAAATGCATTAATCAGTGTAAAGTCAATTGAAATCTGCATTTTAGTGGTAACTATATCATACACACTTGCCAATCAATATTCATCCACACGACTTCAAACCTCCATAATTGCTCTATTCAGCTATTTATTTTCTTCAAAATTTTAACTAACGAAAAGGATCTCAAACACATAATTATACATGTATGACACTGAAAAATTATTTTTGTAGCAAGTTTCTTTACATAACATAAGTACATATATCTGTGGACTTCCCCTTAAAGAAACACTGCAGATTCAATATCCATGTACCGGTAAGTGGATTACATGTACATATATAGTATGTGCTCAAATTGAAGATACTTTTACTCCAGACAGAGAAACAAGGACAAATTCACTTGTACCATCAAATTCATTGGATCAGTGAACGTGTCAGCAGTCAATTAGGTGCAAATTGATGTTGACATGAGAATGTCTTCATTGATCTATAGATCCATTGATGGAGTTCTGGTGCCGACAGTTTATTTAGAACACTAACAGGGAAGTCTGGAAATTTCAAGTGGCTCCTGCCAGGTTGATCTTCAAACATTCTCTCTTAATGCAGCTCCTTAGCCAAAGAGGACATGTCTCTCTCTTAAATGCAGCTCCTTAGCCAAAGAGGACACGTCTCTCTTTTAATGCAGCTCCTTAGCCAACTTCCAGTTGTCGGTCTACATTGTCAAGAGCTTCATGTACCGCCTGTTCAGACCGGCTAATTCTGTCCACACTCTTTTGTCTCACGTTGCCATGGAGTCCACGAGAATGCTCCTTGAATATCTTGTTGCTGTGTTCCAATGATCTGTCAAGCTCTGCATTACTGTCTGCTTGGCCTCTTGTGTTCAAGGTGCGGTTCCAGAGAAGTTCGTATGCTAATATAGGCGTTAGAAAGCACTTAACTTTTGCTAGAAGTCACAAGATCTGGTAGCTGTATTTTGGTTTGTTTCCAGCTTTACAATGAAGCAACATCAATCTGTAGAGTTGAATGATACGGCCTCCATCACCTACTTGCCTGGCATCATTGAAATCAAGAGCAATCATCCCCATTCCAAGTGCACACTTGAGATAGTTCAGAACTCTATCCTGTGCGTCTGAGGCCGCAGCATTCGAATCCCTACCGACAGCAGGAATCCCATGATGAATACTCCTCTCATGACGGAGAAGGCCTTTTCTTGACATGTACTTCTTGTCGCACTTACTACAGTGGAACACCTTGTCCTCTAGCTTCATGTCATGACTTGCGGGGAGCATGTATGTGTCAATGAACTTGGCCATGACAGCTTCTGCATATTGCTTGTGATCCCCATGTTCCTCAAGATTGAATGTGTGCTTGGTCGGTTCATCAGTCAAGTCTGCAAGTCCAAAGAACTGCATTGCAGCAGCAAGTACGAGGGCAGTTGTGTATTTCTTGTTGAGGTCTGCAGCAGCATTGACATTGGTCATCGGGTTCCTGTTGGTGGTGACATTTCTTGCCTCCAGGAAGTTTCGAGCAGCATACAAGGTTCCCTTACCACCTCTAGAAGCAGCATCATATACCGTATTTACTGGTAGATGTTTCTAAATCATCTGAAGGAGTAACAAAAAAGAAAAAAATGAATCGGTTTAGAAGTTCAAGATGACCTTCTTTTTAGCTGCTCTATCCACTTGATACCGTATGAATGTCTCTTTCGCATTAGATATTTTCAAAAGACGACTTGCCGGCTTGCTGCACATCGTTTATGGTACTGTAGTTTTTCATGATCTCTGAAGTTCTCAGTAGTTATTGGCCTCCAATATTGACTGGTGCAAACAAGACACAATGTTTGCAAAATGCACCATATTTTGACGCGCATTATGCAAGCCAAGGCTAACAATATGCTCATCAGTTTGCGCACCTCTTCTTCTATCATCAACTTTTGTGAAAGTGAACTCTGTACACCTTTTAATCGGGCGCTCATTGCTGCTGCCCTGTCATAACCCTGACCATGAAGATATTGGAAGTCGACCCCATACCCCTTCAGACTTTCAATCGGTACGTTGGTTAGACTCTTTCCTGTCAAGTCATATATCAGAACAAATTGCAAAAATTCTTCATGAATGCACATCTTTTTCGTCAAAGTATCTAGCTTTCAGGGAGAAAAAATTTCCATGTTCGACACATCGTTGGTTTCGTCTGCCAATATGGAAAAGCACTTTGCAGCATGTATCCGCTTTACAATTCTGTGTCTGACGTAGGTGTTGCAACAGTTGACTATCACGTATTGGATCCTTGGACTTAGGTACGAAGAATTTCTACTGCAATTTTCAAGGTTGGGTTTCCGGGGAAGGTGCACGTGTAATACGGTCATCAATGTCCATCGGGATGGTGTCCTTAATTGGAGAGATCAAAGATGGGATAGGGGTCAAGGAAGGAAGTGGGCGGGCTCGGTGAAATCCAGGAAGGATAGGGAGAGTGGGGCGTCGAGTGATGAAATCCGGGGTAGTGAGGCGTCTTTGATACGGGCTAAAGGCTGATTTGATTTGATTTGGTTAAAGGAGGTTCGGAGAGGGGAACGGCTTCGATCTCTAGGATTACTGTCGCCTTGTCTGTCTCTCTTGGGATTTCTCACAACCTCCTCGTCACTGTTATTATATCTGCGGGGAGCATGTATGTGTCAACGAACTTGGCCATGACAGCTTCTGCATATTGCTTGTGATTCCCATGTCCCTCAAGATTGAATGTGTGCTTGGTCCGTTCATCAGTCAAGTCTGCAAGTCCAAAGAACTGCATTGCAGCAGCAAGTACGAGGGCAGTTGTGTATTTCTTGTTGAGGTCTGCAGCAGCATTGATATTGGTCATCGGGTTCCTGTTGGTGGTGACATTTCTTGCCTCCAGGAAGTTTCGAGCAGCATACCAGTCTCCCTTATCACCTCCAGAAGCAGCATCATATAGATCTTTCCAAATCACCTGAAGGAGTAACAAAAAAGAAAAAATGAATCAGTTTAGAAGTTCAAGATGACCTTCTTTTTAGCTGCTCTATCCACATGATACTGTCTTCATGAACGCACTTCTTTTCGTCGACGTATCTAGCACTCAGGGAAACTTGTTCCACGTTTGACATATCGGTGGTTTCGTCTGCCAATATGGAAAAGCACTTGGCAGCATTTATCCACCTTACAATTTTGTGTCTGACGTAGGTGTTGCAGCAGTTGACTATCTCATTTTGGATACTTGGATTTAGGTATGAAGAGTTTCTACTGCAATTTTCCAGGTGCTTCTTCAAATCTTTGTCACCAGCCTGTAACCAATAACGGAGGAGAGCTCTGAAATTCCCTTCATTCGCCAACGGTTCTTCGTCTGTATTTAGCAGGCCAGAATCTCAGTGCCCTCCGAGTTCTATAGCCCTTGCCTTCTACATTATACTATGGTGTCAAGGATGGGCCAATTTTTTTTTGCAATTGTCTTCGACCTTTTCTTTAGCTGCTCTTTCCACTTGATACCGTATTGATGTCTCTTGCGCATTAGCTATTTTCAATAAGCATCTTGCGCTTGCCGCACATCGTTTACGGTATCCAAGTTTTTTATGAGCTCTGAAGTTCTCAGTAGTCTTCTTCCAATTGGTGTAGGGCCCGTCAGGAAATCCTGGAGTCGTTGGCCTCCAATATTGACTGGCCCGAACAAGACACATTGTACTGCCTGTGCAGACCGGCTAATTCTGTCCACACTCTTTTGTGTCACGTTGCCATGGAGTCCTCGAGAATGCTGATCTGTCAATCTCTGCATTACTGTCTGCTTGGCCTTTTGTGTTCAAGGTGCGGTTCCAGATAAGTTCATATGCTAATCGTGGTGTTAGAAAGCACTTAACTTTTGCTAGAAGTCGCAAGATCTGGTAGCTGTATTGTGATTTGTTTCCAGCTTTACAATGAAGCAACAGCAATGTGTAGAGTTGAATGATACGGCCTCCGTCACCTACTTGCCTGGCATCATTGAAATCAAGGGCAATCATCCCCATTCCCAGTGCACACTTGGAATAGTTCAGAATTCCATCCTGTGCGTCTGAGGCCGCAGCATTTGAATCCCTACCGACCGCAGGAATCCCGTGATGTATACTCCTCTCATGACGAAGAAGGCCTTTTCTTGTTGCACTTACTACAGTGGAACACCTTGTCCTCTAGCTTCATGTCTTCACTTGTGGGGAGCATGTATGAGTCAACAAACTTGGCCATGACAGCTTCTACGTATTGCTTGTGGTCCCCATGTTCCTCCAGATTGAATGCGTGCTTCGTGGGTTCATCGGTCATGTCTGCAAGTCCAAAGAACTGCATTACAGCAGCTAGTACGAGGGCAGTTGTGTATTTCTCGATGAGGTCTGCAGCAGCATTGATATTGGTCATCGGATTCCGTTCAGTGGTGACATTTCTTGCCTCCATGAAGTTTCGAGCAGCATACAAGGTTCCCTTATCACCTTCATTAGAAGCAGCATCATATACTGGTAGATCTTTCCAAATCACCTGAAGGAGTAACAAGAAAGAAAAAAAATGAATTGGTTTAGAAGTTCAAGATGACCTTCTTTTTAGCTGCTCTATCCACTTGATACCGATGAATGTCTCTTTTGCATCAGCTATTTTCAATAAGGGACTTGCGCTTGCCGCACATCGCTTTTAGTACTCAAGTTTTTCATGAGCTCTGAAGTTCCCAGTAGCCTTGTTCTAATTGGTGTAGGGCCCCGTCACAAAATTCTGGAGTCGTTGGCCTCAGTTTCCTCATTATGTAACAAATTCATCTCATTGTACCAGTAAGAACTTGAGCCAAATTACATATTGCTGTGTTTGACGGATGCTAAAAAGATGATTGTCATGGGCTTTGACACATTCTAATCGTCGCCTAACCCTCCTTTTTTATACACAGTCATAATATTGCCAGGAACTAAACATTTTTTCTGTGTCCTATTTTCTTGCTTTGGTTGTGATTTGACCTCATGTTTTACATTTGAGGAACTAGTTTTCTTATCCTTGTTCCATTTTCCACTTTTCTTAGTTTGAGTTTTTCTTTGTTGTTAGGTATGAGGGTCAGTAAGATTCTCGTAGCTCTTAGCTTAGGTATTAAGATCTTGGTAGGTTTGTGCCTCTTTGTGTCAACACATAGCCATCGGTAATTCTTGCTCCTACATGGAGACTTTCAAGTTTTTGTTCTTCAAGATATATTTGGACATCCATACACATGCTTAGGTTGAATTCTTCTTCCTATTTATGAAGGTTTTCAATAGGTGACTTGCGTTTGCCGCTCATCGCTTTTGGTACTGAAGTTTTTCATGATCTCTGAAGTTCTCAGTAGCCTTCTTCCAATTAGTGTAGGGCCCCGTCACTAAATTCTGGAGTTATTGGGCTCCAATATTGACTGGTGCAAACAAGACACAATGTTTGCAAAATGCACCATATTTTGACGCGCTTTATGCAAGCCAAGGCTAACAATATGCTGATCAGTTTGCTTATCTTGCTGGGCTCACATTGACAGCCAGTTGCTTCTTCTCCAATTGTCAACTTTTGTGAAAGTGAACTCTGTACATCTTTTAATCTGCCGCTCATTGCTGCTGCTCCGTGGTAACCCTGACCATGAAGATATTGGAGGTCGACCCCATACCCCTTTAGACTCTCAATCAGAACGTTGGCCAAACTCTTTTTTTGTCAGGTCATATATCGTAGCATATTGCAAAAATTCTTCATGAAAGCCCATCTTTTCGTCGAAGTATCTAGCACTCGGGGAAAATTGTTCCACGTTTGACACATCAGTTGTTTCGTCTGCCAATATGGAAAAGCACTTGGCAGCATTTATCCGCTTTACAATTTCGTGTCTGATGTAGGTGTTGCAGCAGTTGACTATCTCTTTTTGGATCCTTGGACTTAGGTATGAAGAATTTTCCTGGTGCTGCTAAATCTTTGTCACCATGCAGCCTGCAACCGATAATGGAGGAGAGCTCTAAAATTCCCTTCAATCGCTAACGGTTCTTCATCTGTATTTAGCAGGCCAGAATCTCAGTGCCCTCCGAGTTCTATTACTCAAGTGCTTCATGAGCTCAGAAGTTCTCGGTAGCCTTCTTCCAATTGGTATAGGGCCCCAACTCGAAATCCTGGAGTCGTTGGCCTCCAATATTGACTGGCTTCAGGCTTCCTTCAGACCCGATGACTCCTATCAATATCTGCGGGGGAGATGGCAACGCTGATCTTCTTGGCAAGGTCGCAAACAATATCACTCGTTATCTCATTCCTGCTCTCCTGGACACCAAAGACACGAACAGAGTTACGCCTAGAATACTGCTCTAGGTGGTCCATCCCTGTCTGAAGCTTAGAGATGACCTGATTCTTGTTGGTCAAATCCTGTTGAAGAGCCTCAATCGACTTCATCTTGCCATCCTTTTCAAACCCCAGGCTCATGATGGTAGACTCCATCTGATCACACCTCGACGACAAACTATTGATGTCGTTAATTTGAGATTGAAGATCATGGCATAGGAGATCGGTCTGCTGAAGGGATTTCTCATCTCTATGAGATAACTCTCCTAGTCTTGGCCAGGAATCCATTCACTCATATGGGAGCCATCTGAAGTGTATTGATTAGCCTCCAAATATTCAATCACTTGAACCCTCAATTGCTCATGATTCAATTGAACATTCCTGGTCCGCTAGAGCATGGAACATACAGTTCCCATCCCCCGGTGTTCTAGGTTCTCGATACCTTAGCCCCGCACTGGCTATGTTCGAATCCAGATTCTTTTGATTGTCTGATTTTGACATTTTAATGGATAAACGGAGATCTTTTACAAAATCTAAACATACCCTTCGTATTTCACCTGGGGAGGACAAATTGTATTTTTGACTTGGTTGCTTCTCGGTACTAGTAGTTTGGACCACATTGTGAAGGTGCCAGGTAAAAATGTCAGAGGAAAAAATGTCAGACGTAAAAATGTCAGAGGTAAAAATGTCAGAGGAAAAAATGTCAGAAGTAAAAATGTCAGAGGTAAAAATGTCAGAGGTAAAAATGTCAGAGGTAAGAGTGTCAGAGGTAAAAATGTCAGAGGTAAAAATGTCAGAGGTAAAAATGTCAGAGGTAAAAATGTCAGAGCAAAAAATGTCAGAGGTAAAAATGTCAGAGGTAAAAATGTCAGAGGAAAAAATGTCAGAGGTAAAAATGTCAGAGGTACAAACAAAATAAATGAGTGCCGTCATAATATCTCAGCACTTTTATCACACAGAATGTCGAGACGTACAGTTACTGCATGGGCTAGTCTATTATATTCCTTTCTTCCATAATGCATTTAAGGATAAAGTTGAGTCTTGTTTTGCGATTGCATTGTGAAGGAAACGGTGTGGAAGCAATCAGAAAAGGTTGATCATCTAGCATAAACTTGTAAGTATTGGTGTGTAATGCAAGGTTTTGTAGTCATCAAAATGATAAAAACTTTGGCCCAGTCTTGGTAAAGTAACAAGCACTGTACACATAAAGATATTGATATGGGACTAAACAAACATATGGCATACAAATCGGGCCTCATTTTAAAGCTGTTACTTGTCATATCTGGGATATGAAGTCATTTGAAATAGATTTTGAGGGAATAACTTGTTTCTTTGATGTTCTTCCATACTTGCATAATGTGAATGATAACAAACGCTTATACACATTATTGTTCACCTTTCCCCAGAACTCAACCTTCTCTTTAATTGATGTAACATGGGCGGCTTTCTGCTTTGTATCGGAGTAACAAAGCTGCTTATTGATTTTCTCCCAGACTATTTTATACCGCAATAGTAATCGACAATATTTTATTGCAACGCGCGCACTTCGGGAATGTGATGGTGCGGTTAGCATTGAAAACATGGCTTTCTTGCTTTGTTTCAGAGTATTTAAATACCAAGCCCACAAGAAAGTGGAATTGTCGGAAATATGCATTTATTGGGAATTACATATAATAATAGTCATTGCCACGCAGTTGAAATGTCCAACAATCCTTCAAAAGTGAAGGAGAAGTGTACCAGTACCATTTGCTTATACAAAAGCATAATATACCGGTATATAAATATTGAATAAGGCAGACTAATGGGACATGCATGGTTGCATCTTCGAGTTTTACGCCTTGCAAGAAATCATCAGACAACTGATAGCATTCTTCAAAGTACATGATTCCTACAACCTTGGTACAAATATGCTCAAAATAATACAATACAATAAGACTAATACAATACCTGAATACAATACAATAAGAATTACTCATAAGTAATTATAATTGTATTTTATTAGTTAAGTCTTATTGTAGGGGTATTTGTACCAAGGTTGTAGGATAATCATGTACTTTTAAGAATGCTATCAGTTGCCTGATGATTGCTTGCAAGGCGCGAAACTCGGAGTAGAAACCATGTCCCATTATAGTCTGCCTGCTCTGCCTAGGCATTGACCACTGTTCGGAAGGATAACAAGCAAAGCATATATATAAGAGGAAGGGGGATAGCAGCCGGGTCACAGTGCCCCAGAAGAAGAATACCCTCCCCCCCCCCCCCCCCCTCCCCTCCCGTCTTCCTTCGGCAATATTCGGGCAAAAAAAGTCACAATTTGGGGCCGAAAGGTAAATAAATTTAAACTGGGAAAGTGGAAAATAAAGCAGCGGTGAAATAACGACTGCAGAATATCCCTCGCTGTTTTTTTTCGATAACCCGGGTATAACCATAACAAACTTGTCACATGCTTTTGTTTTTATTTTATACCTCTGACATTTTTACCTCTGACATTTTTACCTCTGACATTTTTACCTCTGACATTTTTTCCTCTGACATTTTTACCTCTGACATTTTTTCCTCTGACATTTTTACCTCTGACATTTTTTCCTCTGACATTTTTTCCTCTGACATTTTTACCTCTGACATTTTTTCCTCTGACATTTTTTCCTCTGACATTTTTACACCGAGCCATTGTGAAAGTGGCACCTCCGCCCCTGCTTTTGACAACAAAAAGAATTCAAATTATACTTGCACCCATCTGCTGGATACCTCCGGCAATTTTTATCCGGACACATGCATGTCGATTTGCTATTAATGTGTTCTTTTGCCGTTTCTTGCCTCTTCTTCTCCTCTGCCCTGGTCAGGGATGTAATGTGATTTACTGATACACATTCGTTTACTGTTTTTTTAGCATGGTTGACGTATCTTACTGTATACTTAAAGTTCTGCCGATTAACGTCAACTACCTCTGCGACATACACAAGCGGTCTCCCCAAAGGTTTCCCTCCTCTCTTCACGCTACCTTTCTGTCTCACACGAAGAAAGACCCTTTCACCTATTCCATAGGAGGATGGAGGATTGAGGCGAACATTCCTGGCAACCATCTGGGTAGAAGCCAATTTCGATTTGTTTCTTGCTTTATTTCTCTTCTCTGCAACATTGTCCATGAACTCATGTATGCTGCCTTCTACTGCAGCTGTGAATAACGAGTCATCCTAATGCAAACGGATAAAAAAGAAGAAAGGATAATAATTATAATACTTGAGGCTTAGTTTATATGGTTAGACAACCCAAACAAATAACTCATATTACAGAACTGCCTCCTGTGACCTGAGGTATCCCCAACGACCCACTTTCATCCATTTATCTAATGTATGAAAAAAAAAGGAAAAAAACCAACTAGAATTTAAATTTTGTTGCTTTTAAAAAAATAATTATAATGTATAATGAACATATAGTTTCATGAAAACACACACGCTTCCAACTTCACCATGATTTCCTCTAACTTATTTTCAACTGCTTTGCCAATTGCTTCTATAAAATCAGGGCTTTCAAAAAGCTCTTTCAAGATGGTGGCTACCAACTTCCTTTTATCTTGCTGGGCTCACATTGACAGCCAGTTGCTTCTACTTCTATTGTCAACTTTTGTGAAATGTAACTTTGTACACCTTTTAATCAGCCGCTCATTGCTGCTGCTCCATCATAACCCTGACCACAAAGATATTGGAAGTCGACCCCATACCCCTTCAAACTTTCAATCTGTACGTTGGCCAGTCTCTTTCCTGTCCGGTCATATATCGGAACAAATTGCAAAAATTCTTCATGAACGCACATCTTTTGTTGAAGTAAATTGTTCCACGTTTGACACATCTGTGGTTTCGTCTGCCAATATGGAAAAGCACTTGGCAGCATTTATCCGCTTTACAACTTTGTTTCTGACGTAGGTGTTGCAGCAGTTGACTTTCTCATTTTGGATCCTTGGACTTAGGTATGAAGAGTTTCTACTCCAATTTTCCAGGTGCTTCTTCAAATCTTTGTCACCAGCCTGCAACCGATAACGGAGGAGAGCTCTGAAATTCCCTTCATTCGCCAATGGTTCTTCATCTGTATTTAGCAGGCCAGAATCTCAGCGCCCTCTGAGTTCCAGCCTTTGCCTTCCACATCTAACCCACAATGCTGCACGGGCAACCAAATCAAAGGCTTTCTTATAATCAATGAATGAAAAATAAAGGCGTTTAAAAAAAAAAAAAACACATCAATAATAGACTTTAAAACATACACATTCAGAGAGTAAGCTGAAATTGTGTAGAACACTCAAAAATGAAAAATACACGTACCATGATAACCACCAAACTTCTGCTTATTTGAGCTAAAATATTTATATTCGGATAAGAAAGTATTAAAAAAATTGGGTGTTTCCGTTGTTTCATTGAAACATATAATATACAACTGTTTAAGAGTATATATCCAAAAGTCCAGTGTCAAGTTTACTTTAAACCATTAACATTATTGGTTGAGCATTGAAAGATTTGAGAGAGGGCCGTATACTCCCTAGCTGGAGACTTCAGTAAACAGGCCAGACTGTTTCAATTTATCTTCTGAACAGCATAGTCGACGGAAAAGGTCATCCGGCCCGTGAATGATATGCTTCCTGGGGTCACCTTTTAGCACACAGTGCACCTTGCCGTCAATTGTCCACACCCCCTCCACCTGGTTGTCATGCTTGACCGCATACAGCAACTTGCCACCAAAATTCTGCTTATTTTTGCTCTTTTGAATGCCATGATATTTATATTTGAATAAGAAAGTATTTAAAAGATGGGGTGTATCTGTTTTTGTTTCATTGAGACATATTATATCAAACTTTTTAGAGTATATATCCAAAAGTCCAGTGTCAAGTTTACTCTTTAAGGCAGAGCATTGAAAGATTTGAAAAATTTGAGAGAGGGCCATACTATTCTCCCTACCTGGAGACTTCAGTAAACAGGCCAGACTGTTTCAATTTATCTTCTGACCAGCATAGTCGACGGAAAGGTCATCCGGCCCATGAAGGATATGCTTCCTGGGGTCACCTTTCAGCACACAGTGCACCTTGCCATCGATTGTCCACACCCTCTCCACCTGGTTGTCCTGCTTGACGGCGTGTAGTAACTTGGCACGGCCAGGTGCCAAGTGCTCGGACACCATAATGTCTTTGTGTTTAGAGTCCCTCAACTTCCTCTTGTTGCGGAGGATGTCAGTCCGCAGATCCCGGCGGACGAAAGTGGCGACGAATAGCCTTGCCCTTGACTTGTTTGGCTGGGGGTGCCTATCCTATGGCTGGTGCTGATGTCGGCCGTCACCACCTTTATGCCGGTAGACGCCGTCACCTCGATGACGACATCATTGGTCTTATCCCCTTCCTTCTCAGGCACCCCTCGCAGCACGATATTGTCCCTCCTGGAGTACTGCTCCACCTCATCGAGATAAGGCGAGAGGTCATCGGGCAAAATCTTGCAAAAGAGATGTCCATGGTCATATTTTTTTCGGGCTTAAGTCACATGTTATTCAACTCGGCCCATTGGTGAAGTTTATCGAGAGCTTATTGACGTTGACATGGAGTAGAGGATATGCGACTTCCAATCAAAGTCAAGTCATCGACATACTTGTAACATCCCTTGGGGCTATAAATTTGTTTTTGTGCGTGCGTGTCATCATCAAGCCTAACGTATCCTAAGGCTTCTTCTGTCAAGGCATGTGTTAACTGGGTAAAGCTCTTGTCCTGTTCAGGACCCCAAACAAACAGTTCATTCTTCCTACGCAACGGCTCCACGATCGTTGCTAGGTCAGCAAAGACAGCAATGTACCGGTTCACGAGTCCCAGTAAACTTCAAACCTCAGCTGATGTCTTTGGCTTCCCAGCATTCTTGAGGGACACAACCCTATCATTCCTCACTTGCTTTCACATCTTACTCCCAGGTGCTTGGCCTGTACCAAAACAATGCTTCCTTCTAGCATATAACCGCAGGAGATTGTCCCAGTAAGAATCTGGTCTCCCCGTCTTCATCATTGCTAATGAAAAAAACAGGACAATAATGATAATGACTGCAGTTTTAATAATTAGGATTGAGATATGAAAAGTAGTCAGTTTCATTTCATTTATTGACCATTAGAAAACAACAAAATATACAAAAACATCCATACAATAGAAGAATAATATCAAAGAACAACAACATAAAAAGTAATAATGGCCAGGGCCCCTAAGAAGCAAGACTGCTTGTAATCGTAGATACAAGTACATTATAATAGAAATATAAATTTAAATGCACACAAACATATACAAGCACAAACACACACTCATACACGCATGACAGAATGGAGCAAAGATATGAGGAAGGAAAAAATACAAGATAAAGAGTTGCTAAGATTGAGAGATCAAGATTATTTTAAAGATTTGAATAATTGTAACTTGCACAATGCTTTGGATCTGGACAGATTCCATCCTTGCATGTACCCCTATGAATATGATTGAGTTACGAACAAAATTAAATCTAGAGAAGGATTTATGTACCGGTAAAACTTTTGGCTATTAAAATTCAGTCAACTTCCTTTGCAAATACTGTTAACATTTCAGGTTAAAGGGATATGATCAGGTCTAGAAGGCACTTCAAAAATCAGTATTAAGCAAGGTAGAGAAAATTTGAATTGCTGAACTTTTTGATGAGATAAGCACCGAATGAATAGGGTCAGCAATGGTAAATGGGCCCAGCTGCTTGTGAGCATAAGGTCTTTCTAATAAATGGCTTTATCCATGTTGTCATGTATCAAGTTATGGATAATCATAAAATTTGTATAAGTTTGTATAAAATGAAGACACAAATAAATGTATTATGACAGGTTATTTTTGAAGGAATTTTTTAAAATTTTATGATAGGCATTTTGCCCGTTTCCACGAGGCCCTTGTATGGATTAAGAAATGGGTAATCCTCTTTTTTTTGTATTTTTAAAATTTTGTTTAAACCTGTTATCAATATGACACATGTAATTCTTTTATAGATTATCTGAATCATAGTAATGAAAATGTTGCTATTGTCTAATAAACTACATGATCAAATTGATGTCTACCAATCTGCTTTATTTTTTGATTAACCTTCTTTTTTCTTTAATATGAGCCATCAGTTTGACTGATTTGTCTTTCGTTCCTTATTTTTTCATCTTTCTAGATCCATTTTTGTTTACCAAATTTTCCATTCCTCTTGTATCTACATTATTATTGGCCTATTTTTCATTCTTTCTGTTCTTTTCATCAATCATGCTTTTCCAGAACTCTTAATCACCCATCTCTCTGTATCCCCCATTCACCATTGTATCCCCATCAATCTTATTTCTTGCATCATCCGCAGAACACTTCCTTTTCCTACAAAACTCCCACAGCTTCCGTCCACCCACAACTCTTCATCCACATTATCATTTCTGTTTCAGTTATCCTCCTCCTGGTTCTGAAAATGACTTGCTCTCTCGTTTTATATTTTCCATTCAACAGTCCCTTTCTTTTTGTATCGTATTGTACTTCGGCAAAGGCCAAGTCATGTTTTAATTTATGTCCCCTATTAATATTATGGATGGTTAGGGTGGATGAAAATTTGAAAACTTGATGTTACGTGTACGTCGTCAGATGCAAACGTGAATGAGGCTAAAACTATAATCATATGATCAGAGCTGCCAACCTCCAGAACAGAAAATCAGTAATCACAAGGCTCAAAATCAGTAATTTTGGGTATAAATCAGTAATTTCCTATGCGGCGCTATGACTCTAATAAAAACGGCACGCCAACATTGCACAAACACATGATTATCTGAAATTTTTGGTGATTTTACTCACACAAAGTTGTTAAATAATGAGTTTCATATCATCACAACAGAGTCTTCCAGAAAAAAAAAAAAAAAAAAAATATATAAAAAAAAAAAAAAAAAAAAAAATATAAAAAAAAAAAAAAAAAAAAAAAAAAAAAAAAATTAAAATCCGTAATTTTAAACAACATTCCGTAATGGTCGTTAATTTCCGTACCAATTACGGGAAATCCGTACTAGTTGGCAGCTCTGTATGATACACTGAAATATTTTCTGTGGTCAGCATGTATGCGACAAAATACCCTGAATAAAAATTGTTGGTATTTTGTTATATTTTTAATTTCCCCGACCCACAGTGCTTAAAAGCTGTGACCTACTTCTTACACAGTATTTTAATAAGCAAATAAGAGATCAAAATAGGGGGGCCCATATTCATGTTTGACGCGTTTGTAGTTTTTGCCAACTACCTGACCAAGAGCTTAGCATGGTTTTGTGAATATGGGCACTGGTCACCATCCACATATGTATTTACCTCTCGTTTTCCTCTGTATTTGTATCCCCTGTCACAACAGCTCTTGAGCAAGTGAGTCAGAGTCAGCGTCCACAAGACAAAAAAAATCATCCTGATTTTCCTCACAACTGTCCTCATATCTATTCGTACATGTACTTCTTCCTCACGGAAAAGAGACAGAAAGAGGACATTGTAACACTCTATTCACCTGGTTCATTGTTTCAATTCACAAATGCATGATGTCTACAATATGTTTGCAATTGCAAAGCAATGCTGTGACAAGCTATGTGAGCTAGCTAGCAACCATTGCTGTAATATCTCAGTCACACCGCCAGACTGACTCCACACCGACCAGTTCTTTGGTCGGTCTGGTGTCAGTCTTGTCGGAAGTGACCAAGGCATACATGAAATTTGAATTCATTTGTGAACTGATCTATGATATATTGGATACTCAACTCCATTCATGTCCTCAGCATTCATCCGCAACCTTTTTTACTCATTAAAATACAAGAATTCAGAAATAAGCTAAACACAGTTCTTTCATCCATGGTTTATCTATACATTATTCATGTTTTTTATTGTGCAGAAATGTCATACATACAGTTTTTCATACTAACATTTTGCTGATCAATCAGATTCTCAAATGTGAATTTTACACACCTTATGCAATCACATAGATTAGAAAGGAACGATACAAGATGGTAATATCTACGGTTGTGTTGGTAGTCGTATTTTACAGCGGTTGTGGGAAGAATATACGTTCTACTCGTAATGGCATCATATCTTATTAAACATCTATTATATCACCAGTTATGAGAGCAAATGCTTGCAATTCTTTCTTGAATATGAAAAAACTAACTTGTTACATTGCATGAAAAAATATGTAACATTAATCTAATTTCTACTCTAGGTACTTGAATACTATTGATTAATGTTCCCCAAGCCACTACTGTATCCCAGTTACAAGTTCAATAACAGTAGAAAATTGTAATATCATGGTATTAGTTTTATATAACCCAAATTAAGAAATTAGCCGCTATTATATTCTACTTACTATTTTGACTATTTGACAATGAAATTACTATTATCCCTTCATACATTTACACACAAAATAGAAATCAAATCAACGATTCAAAACAGATATTTATACATAAACATTTTGAGATATGAGACAGTTTTGTTACCATTTGACCATTTATTTCAGTCCTAGAGAGTGCATTGGAAGGACTGGTATACATATTTCAATATTTTGTTATTCATCTTTAAAAAAAATGTTCTCTGATATGTCATCAAATTATATACAAAACATAATGTCCACATTGAAATAAAAAATATGAATACAATTTTGCAAATATGACCCAATATTCTTTTTTTTCCTTCAATATATATACTTGACATGAGGGCAGGCAAAAACTGAATACACTATACACAGATTAAACATAGTAAATAATAAATCTCACACACAAATATGATTAAGTACTAGTGTAAAAATAGGAAACTGTTAATTTGGTAGTTATGATGAAAGGGTTTGTTTTTCGTTTAGTAAATAAATAGTTGTTAGGCATTACTATCTATATCTATTCGAGTTTCAAACAATTAAGAAATCATGAAAGGAATAAATCTATCAAAGCTCATTTTAATTTTGGTTAAATTGGCTACATTTTAATACCCCCATCATATAACGATGTAATTTTTAATGAATAATCCGTACAAACTTCTATACAAATTAAGTAAATTCTCTAACAACTGAATGCCGAGACATCAACTTCCTAGAAGGGTACTGAAATATCTGACAGGGGTTTTATAACAATGACATTTGTCATAGTAGTCCAAATATATGCATCTTGCTGGTAATACTGATATTCATACAAAATTGTAAACTAATATGTACAGAAGATGAAACAAAATACATATGTATAGAGATGAGAGCACAATAGCAAAAGATATACAAACATAACTATATTTAAAAGAAATTATATCTCTATTCAACAGAAAAAAATATTTTGAATTGGAGATTTAGCCAAACACCATTCTGGAATAAGGTGAATATATATTCTAAAAGATTGACAATGTAAGTATTTAAATACAGAGACAAATTGGAATTTGGATTTGCATGAAAATTTATTTCTTAAGTTTTATTTTCTATTTGTTTGTTTTATGAATCCCAGCAACCCCCTTCCCCCTAAAAAAAGAATGCAAATGAGGATGGTAAACATCCAGGAATCTGCGATCCTTCATTCTAAATTTTCTGATAGAAGGATTACAAAGAAAAACAGGATGTGTACTGGCTTGTTATTAGGGACTTTTAGATTTGCGTGGACTGATACGTGTGACGTCCATTCAAGGCAGTGCATTAAAAGGACGTCGATCGTAGCAATCCACGTTGTCTTCGTGCAAATCTAAAAATCCCTAATGTCATAGGCCAGTGAAACTGCCCCCAATTGGTCCTTAATGGATGGAGATGATCATGTTTATGAGCATAGTTATCAGTGGCATGATGTCTCCTGCGGTAGATTGAGACATATCAACAGTATCTACCTGCTAACCAATGAGTCATATAAGATGGATTGCATTGCTGGGAGTGAAAGTGGATCCTAAAAAGTGAGCCAGTCCCATTCCCTTCATCTAGTATACATAATGACACTCAAACCTTGGATGATGGGCTCAGAATTTGAACACATACATGGACAACAAAATGTAACAGATAACACTAAATGAAAAGAAAATTGTCCACCCCAATATTCAACTTGCCAAAACTATTTAACTTGTACAAATTGGTATATTTGTCAAAATAAGAAATATATATACATATAATGCCCCAAAATTTTGTCTTACTCCATGTTAAAAACTTAAACTTTCAACTGATAATGTAGGCTAAAACTCAACTCCAATATACAGTCGATGCTGATCTAGTGTTAAGGGGCAAATGTGCGCCACTCTTTTCAAATGAACTGTGCAGAAATTCCTTGCATAAAAACCTTGGACTAATGAAAGACTACCAAGTATAAATAATCAGTTTACAATCAATCATATTTACAGAAATTTACAACGTAATTGTCAAAATACCAAAAATATTAAAATTCTTGTCTCTTCTTCATTTGGCCAACTCAACACAACTTTCCATCTTCAAACATACAATGTTTATTGGCATTATAATCACTTTTTGCATAGCTAATATGAACTCATCCAGATCCTCCATTGTAGAACATGCCATTAAAATAAGAAATGTAATACACCTTTACAATGTCTCCTTTTTTTCTTGTTTCTATGAACGATACATGATTTTTAAACACATGACATCTTATTTCATTACTTTCTAGCATAGCTTTTAGTTGTACTCCGTAAACTTACATGATGAATCAATCTTTTACACAGAATAGGTTCCTACCACTATTGATGGGTACAAATCTAAGACTTTAGGAGCGAGGGAAAAAGTGGACACACAATATGTTAAGTTGTTAAGATGAAGGGAAGTGAGAGAAAGAGAGCAAGAAAAAGGGAAAGAGAGAGAGGGAGGAAAAGAGAGTTGGAAAGAGATTACAATTAATCCAGAGAACGGAGCAAGTGAGATACATAGAAAAATGGAGACATGTCTCTTTGTACATAATCATAAGAATGAGATGTGATCTTCAATTAGGACTTGGAATATTTCAGCTACAATTCAAGACAACATTTAGGTTTTAGAGAAAATCGATACATCATTCTTGAAAATGCTGCTCTGGGATATAAATGGATAGGGATATATTATTTATCTCACTTGCACCAACCATATCAATCAGCTTTCACCTCCCACAAACAAGTCACGTCCGCATTGATGCAACAAGTTAATCTCTTGAACACTACCCATTGCAGGCAGGTACCTGGAAACTCCATTCTGCATTCAGATGTAAATACATTTCTGTACGTCTCTAGACATTAATTTCACCTCCTACACACATTCCTCGAAAATAAACCGCTACATGGCTGTAGTTGGCACTACAGGACGCAATGCGCTCTGCGTTGGGCTACATCCAAACTTTTCTAGGTATCCTCTATGCATTCTCTATGGAGCGTTGGCTGCATGGCTCTCCATGTGGATCAGCAGTGCAATTCATCAAAACGGCACGCAGAATGCTTTTCGACACTTCCATTAAGTTGATTGCCTGCAGCCCACGGCAAGAATACTCTTTCAAAGGTGCTGACTTGTCTCTCGTTTCGATGACGATGCATCAACAGTCATGGACGTCGTAATTTATCATGAAGCAGACTTGGATAGAGGCAGGGGTACAGGGAGATAAAGAGGATAGAGAGAGAGAGAGAGAGAAAGAGAGAGAGAGAGAGAGAAACATATTACATGTATATATAGATATATTATATGAAGAGAGAGAGAGAAAGTGGAAGAGAGACAGAAGAGATAAAAGGGAGAGAGAGAAAGAAGAGATTAAGGGGGTGGGGGAGAGAGGACATGCCTTTGACCAAAAAAAATTGCAAATACATGGGATTTGCTCCGTACTTTCATCTTCGAGTACATTGCATTATCTTGCATTGTTGACATGAAGACGAAAATAAACTTCCAAAAACAAAAAAACAACATCTGCCGATAGATCTTGATCTAAGTTCGTGCCAATATGCATTGCAAAAGTAAAAGAAGAGTCCGTATATGGAGCTTTTGCGAAGCATTCATCACACGCGAAGCCGGTTTCAATCCATCTAATGTATATATTGTACAAAACTGCCACGCATGTTAACAACGCGCGATGGCCGAGAGGTCTGAGGCGCTGACTTAGATACATCACCTTTTGTACGCAAGAGTTCGAATCTCATCTTCGACAAAAAAAAAAAGTATTTTTAATTTTTTATTTTTTAGTCTATTTTTTTTCGGCATATAAAAGTATTAATGACTGCTTTAATATTCGAGAAATAGTTGTTTTTATACGCTCTCGGGAAGGTTACAATTGGGCTATTCCCCTCGGCACGCCTCGGGTAATAGCACAATTCTAACCTTCCCTTGAGCGTATAAAAACAACTATTTCTCTCAAAGCAGTCATTAATACTATAATGACTAGCTTGATGAGAAGCAAGAACCTGCCACAGTGCATTTCACCGTCATTGCATTCATAATTAATAGGAGAACTACTCTTGCTATAAGTGTCTTTGACACTTCATTCATTGGGGATATTTTTGTCGTTATTTAACAGTTAAACCTGCATATAAACACAGAACAAATATCTGGAGCTGCATCACAATTGTCCATGTGACTATGCAGAGTATAGCCTGGGAGGATTAACAAAACTGTTTTACAAAATTGATTAACCAAGAAGCTTGTAACACAGTATAAAATCTTGAAGTGAAAGAAATCTCTATCAGTGATCTGAAAATGGTTGTCACTATATCTCCCTCCAAAAGCATTTAAAACTTGTATCATTACTCTATTTCAAATCTAGTATTATGCCATAACACTAATTAAAGTTAATGAGTAGATGAATACCCTAGTAAAAAATTTATTTCATATAGTAATGAAACTTTCACAGATTTTTCAATGTGCAGTTGAGTCAATTCACATAGTAACTGCACAATATAAATCTCGATATCACTATTATCACATTATGAAATCCCATACATGACATCTATAAGAGCATATCTTGCTTTTACACACAACTTTCTGCTGCATTATGCAATGTCTTTATAAGTCTTAATTACATTTGAAAGCATCTAAGCAAACTTCACATGTTACTTTCTACCTACAAGTTTCAAGGGCTAGATCTGCATTGATGACAATAGATATTAAAACAAATGACAATGATACAGAATGATTTCCACATAAATACTTGGGGATTACACTCTGCATCAATTTGGAATGGAAATGAGACATATAGAAGTACATGGTTAAAAGAGTCCTGATATTGTTTGGATGTCTAAGTACATATCAAAGTGGCATCAAATAGACATGAAATCCTTGAACTACGCAGTATAAAAACAAGCATCGAGTATCAGAGTTGTCTTTAATGAAGTTGCTAAATTTGCAATCATGATTTCAATTCAATATATGCATGTTAACCATTACTACTCTACACAGACCCTAGCGTAGCGTCACACACTCGTCTGCATGTACGAAGCCTTTGATCTACCAATAGGTGCAGCTTGGTTGGCGGAGGCACTACCGATGGGTCGCGGCTTATCTTTCATTGGCCCGTCTTTGTTGGCTAATTTACCTGGCCTTCCACCAGCATTTATTTGTCCATTGATTCTGGGTTTGACGATGGCCGTTGATGTACTGGTCGTCTGAGGTGTCATTGATGTAGGAGGTGGAGGAGGTGAGGTCTTTGGATGCCTTGGTGGTGCTTTATCCACAGGGGTTCGGACTGGACTTGGTGGAGGGCTTGAAGGATCGTCGTGTTGGCCATCAGCTGACTTAGAGTCGGAATCGCTATTGTAGTGCGATGCTAATGGACTGGATGCCCCACCGCCGTTGACTTTGTGCTGTGGGCTGCCGTCGCCTTCAGAACCCAACCGTCTAGAGGGCGTGCTTCGTCTAGACACGTTCATTGCAGCATCCGCCTCGGGTTCAAGAGAAGCGATGTCACTGGAAGCAGCTGAATCAGAGGTATGGGTGGTTGCGCTAGAGGTTGCCAAGACATCGTCAAAAATGCCTGAATCAGCAGGGGTTGCAGCATCCTGCGGGGAGGTGGCATTGCTCAATGGGCTATCAACAGAGGGATGACCCATCTCCTCTGGGACACCTATAACCAGGTCAGACAAATCAACAAGTGTCTGCTCCTGGGCTGCCTTCTCTGCTTCAGGTGCATCATCCGTTGGTCCATCAAGCAAGTCAAGCAAGAGACTAGTGTTTGACGGACCTTTGGGATAAGGTACCCTGGGAGGTGGAGTGTCTGTAAGATCAAGTAGATTGACAGGAGGTGGCTCCATATCCTCTTCAATGCTCACATCCACTAACAAATGCTTTTCCTGCTCTGGTTTCTTTTCCACCACTTCCTCCTTTTCTTTCTGCTTCTCAACAGCTGGCTCCGCAGAGGGTTCCTCTTCATCCTTCATGGTCATGCCGCACTTCACACACAACAGCGAGTATTTCTTATTCATCGTCGGCCTGGTGATGGTCTGCGTTCCCTTGTCATGCAGCAGAACGACACCGTCCTTCCCAACCTTTCGTTTCCTCGTGGTCGGTACTAGCTTCTCCATCTCCTTCTTCTCCTCCTCTTCCCTGCGCTGCATGGCCCGTGCCACCACGTGGGCAGGGACAGAGTTGTAGGTCCTGGCAGCAATCAAGCCATTAGAGATGGAAGTTGTTGAGCTTCCTAGTAGAGGATGGTTACTGGATTCTGTAGGAGAAGTTGCTGAGGGCTGGTACACACCCTTATTGATCTCACCCATGATCTGGTGGACAAAGTATTGCAGGTCTTGTGGAAGCTGTAAAGACACAAAAAGTTCACAATTATTGCATTATACAAATATACACTATTGATTATCTCAAATTTACAAATATTCAGGACTACGAATCTGTTCTTCAATTTTTTGTGTACAATCTATGTCATCAGAGCATGGGTATTGAAATGAGAAAAAAATGGCATGTATACAAAATATCACATGAAAAATACAACAATTTTTTTTCTTCTATATACTATCCCATTTTTACCTGCATGGTACACCGTCAAATTTTATAAGAAATAACTAAGTTGGTACCTAAAACGAGATAACAGATGCAAAAGTTACAAAAAATACAAATTAAAGGAAATAACATTCCACCCTGAATACTTTCAAGGACAAAGGTTAAGTTAATTATGGTAGTAAAGCTTCCAGATAAATGACATCAATCCCTGCATGATGAGATCTAGTAGAGATTAGCAATTGAAAATTGGTGACATTGGAATAGCTGAACTGTGACAGCCTCGGGCTGAGACTATAAGACCTGTGACTGACGAGGGTGCTCTACAGAGAATCTGGGTAATTAGATTGGCAATCTCAAGTAGCTAATCTAATTGCTATTAATCCAATCCTACTGAGGCAACTCAATCTGTTAAGGAAGTGTTTGAGACCATTCAATTTAGATCCAATCAAGCATCTGCACTGCAAGCGATTTTGGGGTGCGTTTTGTCTTTTTCTTTGTCTCTCATGACCCAGATTGAGCAGAACTTGGTTGCATTAACATCTCTACATTTTTCTAACCTTTGCTTTTTTTTAAATAATGGATTAGAATCATACCATATCATTTGAAGGTCCAATAAGCTAGAGTGTATTTAAAAGAGCAAGGTGCCTAAAATACAAAACTTGGGAAAAGGGCACAGACTTTAGTTGCAAATGCATGTTTAACTACCATGACTCTCATCTATACTTCATAGTTTGACAAATTTTTGTTGTTTTTCCTCATATCAATACAGATTTCATTAACAGTTCACAGTGGTCCATTTAAAATAGATAAACCTAAGGTGCGAGGTAATGAGAATAGGGATTCAATGAATTAAACCTCAATTCAGAATCACAACAAATGCAAGCAGTGCAAAAAACAAAAAACAATGTTGTACCTTTAATGCTTAAATTGCTATATGTACAGTGTCAGCTACAAACTGCACAGTTTCATGGGCAGAGCTCAACATTAACAGAGTTCCAGTGCACATAGGGCCCTCTAATTTTAATCTGGAACCCCCCCCCCCCCCTCCATTGTGAACAAGTTATTGTGAATCCCTGGTATAGGGCCTTAGGAGAATGTCCAATATTGCCTCACATGACTCTTGTCTTATGTCATATGGTTTCATAATTAAAGTTTGGACAAAAACTTTCACAAACTTCCACAAAAGAGATCAGCAGAGCAATATCAACCCTCTGTACACCCATCAGCCAAATTCTGACAAGAAAACAGACTCCACATTCTCCTGCGGGTAATGAAACAAAGAGCACCGAATTGCTCAGCAGCAAGAATACATCGTCAAGTGCTCGGAAAACTGTAGTGTCTAGGACTCGTATCATGACCATCATCCCAGCACATCGGAAGCTCTTGTAATGGCTACTAAGGAATGATTACGAGTGACATTTGCATTTGCTCAAGTTACAGGATTTATCCATATCGTGTCACTTCCATGCACCAACTTCCTTTCATAATTACCCAAGTATGGTTATAGAAGGCATTAAGGGTGTTAAAGGTAGTATCGGGCATTGAACTAGCATCGGGTAGAATTGGTGTGAAATGGGTAACAAGTACATAAAATCTTGAAAATTAACTCTATAGATAATTTGGTACATATAACTGCTTTTGACAAAGAAATTATCCAAAATGCTTTAAAAGAAATATATCCTTTTATCACTATCTGGGGAAGTGCTTTTCGTATGAAACTCATGTTGTGGACAATTATTCATGGATGGGGAAGAGAAGGAGAGGTCACTGTTACACTGGCTCTTGAAATACAGTACTATATACCTTCTGTCAGAGATCTACATTTTATATGTTAGTATATGGATGAACTGATAACATGAGCTGCAGGGGAAATAAGGGAAGGAATGGAGGAAGGGAGGAGAAAGAGAGGCCATCCACTGAAAAGAGGGGTGAATAGTTTGTCTGTTTGGAGCCACAAGGGCTATGGCCTCTCTGAGTTATTCTCCATCCAGCTGTAAATAGAGTATGATGGAGAATAATATTGTGAAGCCCTAAACACTTTCCTCCAAGAATGGGACCCCAGTGAATATTAAAAGATGATGATGATGATGATGATGATGATGGCGGTGATTATGATGATGATGATGATGATGATGATGGCGGTGATTATGATGATGATGATGACGATGGTGATGATGATGATGGTAATGAAGATGATGATAATGATGACTTACCTGGCTAACTTTATGTTGCATGTATGCCCCTGACGGTGTACACTGTAGCAGCTGTACAGCTAGATCACAGTCTTTCTTGTATCGATTCTGTGTAAATAAAAAATGAGCATAAATGAGTTTGAATGATTGCTATCACTTAGCATACATGTACAAATTTCATATGGTTATTTTATTCTCAGGTATACTGCTTATATTAAAATAGCTTATGAACTTTTAACATATTTAAGCAGTAAACATGTTACATCATATAGTAATTCTCACAAAGCTCGTCTTTTTTTTCTTTTTTGGGTGATGTTTAAAACATGTAGAGCTAAGCATTAGTTCACCTGAACCCAATCATGTAATTATGGGGAAAAAATAATTTTTCTTCTTCCACAAATGTTGTTCATAAGGTAAGAAATAATACCTGTGCCTGTGAATTACATTTGATGCTTCTCTCTCTCTCTCTCTCTCTCTCTCTCTCTCTCTCTCTCTCTCTCTCACATTACATACAAACAAAATGGATGATAACTCTTTATTCCCAATCGACTGATTCCATAGACTGCCATATTGTTTTTTTGTATACTTTGTGCATGTGACAAAAGTCCACTGTGGCAGAACTATAAGCAGATAAAAAGTTCATGCAGCAAAAAGTACATACCACTTTCTTCCCACAATTGATTGGCATACAACTTAGGTATCTTTATCGTTATACAAATCAACAGCCAAGTCTCTTTCAATTCATACCTTCATGGCTGTCACTAAAAGTCATGTTTTAAAAGAAAATAAACCGCAGAAGTTTTCTTTACAATAGTGTACATACCCAGCATGTAAACCACCATCACCACTGAATTTTTTCACTCAAATAAAGATCAAATCGTGAAAAAAAAAATATCTCCTGAAGTTTGATGAGAGAGTGTTTTCATATCTACACCTGATAGTGGTGGTTGAGAGCACTAAGGGCATATCTGTGCCTTAAATGTGAGTTAATGCCCTTCTGACTCTGAGCAAACATATAAAGACAATGGCACAAACTAAACTGCCTTCCATTTACAAAAAATTGTCTTATGGACTATATCAAACAGTATCTCCACACTAATGCTGCACGTTATGAAAGAGCACTCCCAGTAAAAAGTTGTTCATGGTCTATTAGCACTTTCTGTAGAAAGGTGAAACCACCTTTTTATTTTCTGTTTTTATCCAAAGACCTTTATTCAGCTTTATAAAGGTAAAGCGCTCTTCACCAGAATGTTTATTTTTAAATGATGCTAATTACCAGCTTTCACAATCAAAATGAAACAAAGTAAGAAACAAAATTGCTCTTTTTATGCTTTCGTTTACAAACTGTATACATGTACATATACATGTATCTGCAACATAAGAGCTAATAGCACAATAGCTAAAACTTTCATTTCAAATCTGACTTTAACTAGAATCTTCTTTTTTTCAAAGAAAGACGGCCTCCAACCATATATATCTGATTTCCATCTTAATGAGTGTCCTGTAATAACCCTCTGTAGGCCGGTGTCTCTTAGATACATGTCTCATCCACATAGTATTTAATTTACTCATAGCAATCATCACTAACGACAGTCACATTGAAGGTATCAGTCAGTATTAAAATAGTGATTGTATTCCCTACCTTCTAAAACACACATTGAACAATTGTCCTTTTAATCATACAATAATTTACATTTATGATGAATTTCAAAAAGGCAGTCTACTTTTATTTATGATTTTCAATATCAGAAATCCGATGTTTCAATATCTTACTTGCCTAAAACATATATAGTATGTAAGCATGTATCATCTATTATAGAGCACATCGTTTCCAATGTTCACTGCAATGCTCTTTCATCAATTGTTAAAAAGCCGATGACAACAAAATTGAAATCCGGTTCCAGCTCTCTACAAAGCTTGCAAGGTCGAATAATCCGACCTCAAACAATGGCTGCACAAGATGGACGATTGCGGATCATATAGATGTATGTGATAATGCAGGTGTACGCAAGATGGAAAGACTATGATTTATCCTCGTGCTTTTGATTTCTTTTTCAACCGATTACCCGTGGCTCCTTCCGCACCACTGACTCATCAAATCGTATCTTGGTTCCCGCCACCCGATGTGTCGGGTTCAGCTCTAAAGAAAACACCTCTCTACTCCCACGCCCCCGCCGCATGAGGGGTTGCGTTGCTAAATCAGAGTGACTGGATATGGCAGAATGCATGGCTTGGGTGTGATCTGGAGATGGGAGATGTATCCCTTTCTTGCTCTTTTTTTCACACGCAACATGAATTTTGAATCTATCCGAATCTTTGGCGGAGGTACAGTTCACGCCAAGAATCACGTGATAGAATCGTGCTTGGGGTTGGAAAATTCTGCATGGCAATTGTTTCATCTTTGATGAGCCCAAATTACGCTAATAAAACATAACAGATTAAAGACACTAAAGCCATAATTTAGCTTGAACTAAAACTAAGCTTAAACTTTACTAATTTTATAAATAAGAAAACTAAAGCTATGATTCAGCCTCAAATGAAACTGATCTTTAATTTCACCTTGCTTCCCTTATTGAGAACAACTTATCTTGGAATATACTGAAACATATTAAATAAAGTTAACTTTAACTCTAACTATCCAGGAGTGGTGCTTTGGAAGTAGTCGACTCCTCCTAAACTATGGAATTGCTTACCTCCCTATATCCAGAATTCTCTATCCCTGCACACTTTCTAAATCATATCAAAAACCTACTTAAATTCAAATCTCTTGAAGCAACTAACTTTTCTACATCTATGCTTTAATTTTAAAGATCATTTTATATTAGTATTCTATATAATGTATTATCAAGATTAGGTAACATTGTAATTTTGTTCCTGTTGTCCTAGCTCTCTGGGTATTAGTACTACGCTTTACCTGAAGGTTGCTAGGACCAGAAACATAGTATTAGATGCATTAGTCATCTTCATTACTACATTATCAGCCTGTGGAAGTAAAAATGAACAGTCGGCATGTGATAAGTGCATCCAGACAAATCACCCTTATAACTCTCATCAACAGCAGACAATGAAATTGAAAACAAACGAGGTCACGATTGGAATGACAGCCTCTTATCATCATTCTCTTGGGAAATAGAAATACAACACTCATAACGTAATTGCTCCATATTCAATTACTTCATCTATATTCATGGGGTTTTTCTTCAGAAATAAAGGAAATGGGAGACAAATTTGAATGATTTCCAGCACATATCCAGCTTGTTGTTAAAAAAAATTGTCTGGCTCACCTCTTACTTTCCAGAAAAAGTTTCTTCTGTTTATTCTGTCACTTTCTTATCAATATCAATGTCAGTTCCTATGTATACATCAATTTCATTTCCTGAACATGTACATACCTATTTTTCCACCCACCTCTACTTTTTCTTTCTTTCTCTTCCTCTCTCTCTCTCTCTCTCTTATTATCTTTGTCTATCTCTATCTTTTATCTCTTTTTTACTCACTGTCTTTTCCTCTCCTAACTTTCCCTTCCCCTCACTTCCCCTCCATCCCCTCTATCTCTCCCCTCTCTTCCCCCCTCTCTCTCTCTCTCTTTTTCTCACCCACTCTCTTCCTCACATTCTTCATCATATGACTTTGCTTCAGGCTAAGATTGACACCTAAATCTTCCTTATTCACAAATTTTTCCCACAGAAGGAAATCCCTTTAAGAATCCCTTCATTTTGTTGACTTCATAACTTGATTTGATGAACACCATCAGGTACATCCCACCAAGCGGATGTCAGAGATGTCATTGGGGTTGCCAAGGGAGATCTCGGAACGATGTAAACATCTCCGGTTTCTCCATTATTTTTACCCTGTTCATACCTCACTAATTATGATTGACGAAACCAGGGCATATTGTCACTATCCAACTTTTTGACACTTTTATTCTATTTCAGAGAAAAGATATTTTCCTATATACATCTAAATTTATAATTTGTTCTTACTATTTTGCTGTATCCTTATCATCAGTATTTTTTTTAAGCATCACATAAAGTTGTAAACACTAGGGGTTTTTTTTTTAGTGTTACAAATATTTTTTGTTTTAATAATGATTCTTTAAATGTCATCATTCTCTCTATGCCCTTGCAATTACATAACATACAATCCTGTTCTTTACTGTCCAATCAAACTGGAATGATTGACCCCTTTCATAAACTTTGTTATTCTTTTATCAGGCCTATCTTCTCAAATATAGAAATAATCATTAAGGACAGTTGAAAATTGATTTAAATCAATAAAAAAAATGCAAAAGCACTTAAAACAATGGAAATTTAAGTTTACTCAAGATTATTCTTCCTAAAGTTCCAGACACAGAAAGCTTCTAAATGTATAAGAGGCTTTCTACCACGGCTTTCCCTTTACGTACATGAGCTAGATTCCATGACAGACTCCCACTGTGCCTACAGCACAGATGCCATTTCATTTCCATTGGAGATTTAAAAATTATTTATAAGCTATTAAAGCTCCATCCTAAAATTCTTGACATCCTTTTAATCACAGTACTGTTTTCATTCATTCAGTAATGATTTTTACATTTTTCTGGAGACTATGCAAAAAGTATTATCTTTGAAATTCTTATTGGATTCATTCACTAACGTCATACTTCAATTACATATGAATAATGGTTAACATTAATCCGGTAGCTTCACCCATGGCATTATTTTATACACTACTGACAGTTCCTTCAACGTCTATGAATACATGCTTTTTGATTCTACATATGTGACCAATTTGCAACTAAACATTCAAGAATTTCAAAGCTACTTTCTGAAGTATCCTCGAAAATGGGATGACAGATTGGATTACACTTTAGGGATTCATCTCTAATAATGCATTCTAATAAATTCATGCATTTTAATACATCTTCCAAGAACACGGCTTACAGGGCTATTGCTAGAGAATAACAAATAAGTTTGCATATCCGAATCTCTAGACTTAATTTAATCCAGACGTGATATCAATTTCCCAACGAGAAAAATACTTGGAAGCATTACAATGGCCCAGACGACAATGGCAAGTGCAAAAGATGGATGGATAAGACGGTAGATCAATCGTGGACGGTTGTCAAAACATGAATAAATGTGCATTACAATACGATGTGTCCTTCTAATGTTTCCACTTGCCTGCTTCTCCAGGGCTCTCATCGTAATGATGTTCTATATAGCGTATGTGTGAGGCTGATGGAATACCCTGATACGAGCCTGTGGTTTACCATTTCTTCTTCCTTACAAACTCTCTCCACATCTCTCTTTCTGTATGTCTGTCTGTCTCTCCATAGCTCTTGCTCTCTCATCTTCTGTGTTGTCTGGATCTCTTTCTCAACAGTTCTTTCTATTTCTCTTTCCCGCTTCCCTTTCCCTCTAAACACCATCTTGTCTGTTCTTTCATTTTTCTTAATCATCTCATTCTTTCTAGATTGCATTCTGTACAATCTCTCTCTCTCTCTCTCTCTCTCTCTCTCGACCTCTTTCTCACCATCTCTTACAACTCCCTGATTCCCCATTCCCTTTTATTTCTCTTTCTCCCTGTCTCCATCCAAACATCTGTTATTTTTTTCTCTTTCACTATTTCTGTGTGTTAGTCCGTCTTCTTCCTATCTCTTTCTCTTTCTCTCTCTTTCTCTCTTCCTCTCTATCTCTCTCTTTCTCTTTCTCTCTTGCTCTCTCTCTCTCTCATTCTCTCTCTCTTCATCTGTTTCCCCTCTCACTGCATGATAAAAATCTTATGAGCAACAACATGTCCATGTTACCTTATTAGTCGTGCAGACCCATCAATTACTCTGATCAATTTCCTCATTAACGCAAGAATGATGGCAATATTCTCCCCATGTATTGTTATATGGTGTGGATGACATGCTCAAATGAATCAGGATGAGTAAATAATGGCTGCAAGGGATATAACCCTTTTTAAAATGATTTCAAGAACAGTGTGATACCTGTAACCGTGTAACAGGTAATTTGTTTTACAGGAAAAGAATCTATCCTCATTTCTGTTCAGAGGGTAACGATAATAATCAAAACAAAATAAAGGAAAAGGACAGGAAATTTAAATAAAAAGATGAGAAGGTGCAGTGAAAATAAAAAGGACGACAAAGAGAGAGAGAGAGAGATAGAGAGAGAGAGAGAGATAGAGAGAGAAAAGAAAAAAAAGACAGAATAAATAAGGAATAGTGAGAGAAATTAGAGAAGAAAAACAAAAGAGAACAGTTTGCAAAAGAATAACTACAATCAGTGGATTTCCCATTGAGGCACTGCATTGCGCACAAACATCTCCCATAAAATGCAGGCTTTAAACAATTTTAATACAAATTACACTCTCGGTATAAAGTTCTACCCAGACGACGTACTATGAGTCATCCTTCGTCACCTGATGCATCATCTCCGACCGACCGACCACATAATGCATCACAGGAAGGCAAAAAGACACATATTCTCATCGGTGTCTGGTGGGCGCCCAATCTACAGGTTGCTGCTTTGATGCTAACGATCCTATTAATAGCAGACCTAGGTGATGCATTTACTCTAGTAGTGCTATTCAGAATGAACAAGATAAATATAACATGTAGATCACCTTGCTCTTTGTATCGACTGCTGAGAGCTAAAGAGGGGTTTAACTCTGTTTTTAAGAATAGGAAATAAAGTTCTTGTGATTCCCTGCAGGTATCAAATAAAATACTATTTATGCTGGCTATATGATTTTTAAAGTTATATCAATTTATGTTTTTATGAACTGTGTACTACATAAAATTACAAATACAAACGTCTGCTTCAGAACATTGTGCGCAAATCCTGAAATTAATTGTTTGTGATTAATCTATTAAATGCAGGCTTCTGCAACAGAAGTTAATTGGAGACAATTGGATTTTTCTTGTTATTTATCAATCAGATTATGGGTAATTATATTGTAGACTTTAATTTGTTACATGACAAAGATTGATGGGAGAGGGGCCATAACTGTAAAAAATAGAGAACCATATGCATAGACCAAATTTTTATAATCATGAAATAGAAGCACTTGAAATGGTGGGATTACAAAATGCAAATATGAAATTCCAACAAGTGTAGTACTAATTAGATTATCTGCAATGCCCTTTCATTGTACTCATTGTCATCGATAACTTTCTAATAGCCCCTTGTAGCATAAAGTTTTGCCAATCCTCATCTTAATCATATGTGAAAATACAACTGATAGTCTCCCAATCATCATTGTCTAAGTACAGTGAGCTGCCTTTAAAGAAAAAAGCGCATACCAGTATTTAAGCATGTGTGATAAAACACACTTTCTTATCCCACTGACATTTTGTTCTGATGCACCAAGTGACAAATGCACCACTCACGATTTGCTTGCTTCACGGCAAAGATGTGAGAAGTATTGTGCACTGAGTCATTTTACAATGATAATGAAAGCCGAAGGGAAAGAAAAAGAGGTTTTCGGAAATGTCAAGGCCTTGTAATGCTGGGAAAGTCATGCAAAATTGCATTTCGACCCGTTCATGGATGCATGCACGGTCCAAAGCTATTTAATCTGAGTCAGATGATTTCTTCACATTTTCAGTTTCAAACAAAACATCTCTCTATATCTCTTCCTTTTCTCCCTCTCTTTCTCTCTCTCTTTCTCTCTTTCAATCTATTTCTCTTTGTTAGTTCAGTTAACTCATGCCCAAACAAACATGCTTGTATTTAGCTTCAAGAATTTTAAACTCCACACCTTTAAAAAAGTACGTGAAATTGTAAAGCACATGAAACAAGAAAACTATTCTTACAAGGCTAAAAAAGTTTTATATAAAAAAAAAATGTTCATTCCACATCTCTCTGTCATTCTCGATAGCCTTATTTATTTCTACCCCCTTTCTTTCTTTCTTTCTCTCCCTCCCTCACTATCTTTCTATCTCTCTACGTTTTATTAACTCAAGAAGTGTCTATTGTCTTCCAGTTAATGATGCCAGAATCACATTCTCTCTCCTCAAAATCTAAAATTTGAAAATATGCTGTAATTTTGTTTAAATCCAAAGAAAGAAAATGAAACAGACACAACATGCCATACATGTTGCTGTGCTTATACACAATCAATTTCCAATCAATTGTTTAATAACTCTATCCATAATTCAATAAAGTCACTGTGACTCTGCATGCTATACACTATTTCCACATCTTCACAAGACGCCATTGTGGGTTTTGTTCACCTATACATATCTCTAATCCATATTTGTATAGAAATTACAACTGCATCACATCATTTGCAGGAACATGTAGTTTGATGCTTTGATTCCATTACAAGAGCTTAATATAATGAAAAAGTGAATGAAGAATCAATAAAAACTTACATTTTTCTCTTCCAATTTGTTGATTTCAAACTTGGTGTCTAAAAGCTTTTGGCTTAGCGTCAAGACCTCCCTGTTCAGGGCTTGCTTCTCCTTCTCATAGGCTGCAGCCTGTAGAGAAAATGAAAAATAAATTAAAAGATATTAGAATATTGTTTCCATGGGTCATATACATTCTGCAGTGGATTATGGAGCACTTCATACCTACAAGAAAAGAGGTTATATCAAAATACTTTGTGGAATGGATTGGGCAACCTTGGTACAGATGCTATAGTAGAGTCATAAAAGGGCAGCAGAGAACATACATGTACATGTAATATGTTTCCTTTCTTCTAAATTTGACTTTAGAATAATGTATAATATACATCAAGGTCTGACTATCTTCTTGTCTCATAACTCCATACACACAAAGTGAAATGCAATTTCATAGATAAATCATAATTTTATTCCATATATTTCAGTATTATCCTGAACATGTACTTTAATAATAACAATATCATAAAAATAGACAACATAAAAATAGACTGAATTGAAACTACTTCATCACATAGGACACATGATATGAACAAATTAATGAATGGATGCATGAAATTGAGGAAAACATGAATTCATATACAGAAATGATTGAAGAGAAATAAAGTACACAAGGATGCATGGAAGACTGTATTTTTTGGATACACAAAGCAAAAACTTGCAGCAAATTAAGGATGCATGAAGTGTCATATAATATAAAATGATTTATCTACAAAGAATCCAGGGCTCTCATATGCATATTTTCATGCATTCTCAAATAATTCATATATTCACTCTTTTATTACTATATACTATTCGTCAAGAGATCGAGCTATCCATGCAATCCCTAAATATATTAGAGAACGATCTTAATTCTATACTATGGCAGTCTTAATCCCTTGGATACACTGTTGCAACATATAGATCCATTAGAAAACACTGTCAAATTCAATGGGTTAAAAAAAATGTTTATTCATAAAATGAGAGAGAAAATACTGCCTCAACTCAATTTTTGTTTTGCCTTTACTTCAACTTACTAGTCCTGAGTAATTATGAAAATTGCTTTCACACTCATATTGAAGTTTATAGTTATCAAATTTTACTGATTATGACTGTAGTAATTATGAGTTCATAAGTTCTCTAAACCTTTTCAATTTGTATGATATCATTAGAAAACATAATGAATCATTAAATTCTAGCCTGTCCATCCTTCATGTAAGTTTTTCGCACATTGCAACAAAAAAGGCATTATAGCATCAACTATTTCTACTTACATCAAATTAATTGCTTCAGTATACATCACACAGTATTTAAGTCAACTTTATGACTTTATTCCAGTTATAATTGCAATAAATTGGTATTGTGCCACATATTGCATTTGATATTCATTACTACCATCAGGGGAAAGGATAGTTATGAATAATATATGATATGCCCCAAAGGAGGCAGAAATAGTTAATAATTTATCCTACTTGTGTTAAGTTACTTCAATGATGGATTTAGTACTTCAATGAAAAGTTCTAAGAATACAGATATAAATGCCCTTTTCTTTTCTTCAATACCTGTACATGAAATGTGGGATATTGGATAGATGGGGATTTTAAAGGGTATGAAAGGTATTATCTTGATTTTAATGAAAGCACATTTCATCAATCTATAAGAACAAATCAACATTATATAGAATCCATACAATCTCAATGTATACAGATGTACATAAATATGTATCCTTTCATTACCAGAGGAACCCCTTTAAAAAAAAATTAAGCATTGACGATGTTTACTTAAATTGCAATGCTCTTTTCTAACTTTACAATTTATATTATAAACCAGAAAAATCAGAACTGATTATTGTGGTAAATATGTCTTCCGTTACAAGCTTTAAAAGAGTATTACTTCCTATCATTTAACACAGAAATCCTTCTGAGTCTCACAAGTCGATGTAAACAAGCAGAATCCATTATCCTGCACAAGAACGATACTCCTCCTAGTACATGAGAAGGCAAGATGGTTGAAGAATGGGGTAAATCTATAATGACCTACAAGGTGTGACCAATGGCTTGCTTTTAACATGCAAGCCAAGGACGGAACGTTAAGATAAAAAGGCATCTTAGGAACCCAACACCGCCATCTCGCTACCTTCATCCGCCTCACCACAAAGGAAACACCAGACAGGGAAATGTGCTAGCCAACCACACTTGGGCAACATAATAAATCAAGAGCAAATAGATGTAGAAATCCAGCACTTTTATGCCAAGCAAAGAAAGCTTCTATTCATAAAGGCTGCCCAGGATTGTGACATCGGGTCAATGAACGGTACCTGGCCGGCAGGGGAAAGTACAAGCCGTTTAACATGAGCAACGGAGAGTACAAGCTGTTTATTAAACCAAGACGGTGCCACTGTATCAGCCGGGTAGGACCTTATAACGCCGACACATTGCCCGAGAACATAAAGGCCATTAAGAGGTGTTTAAGACTATGACAAGCTTTGCCACGTAACTCACATTGCCTGTGGACAGAGCATTTGAGAAGCTTATATTCTCTTCCGCAGACAGGTTTAAATCCCAATTTCCTTTTCTCCCGCCAGACAGAACCGATTAACCAAAACACTTTCAGATAACATGGATGCTCTCCAGGGGACGTTGTGCAACAAGTACTACTTTCTCTTCATTTTACACATTTCATATTTCAAACCCTTTGTCAATTTCAAAACTTTCTCTCCTCACTTTGCAACATATATTTTGCAATTTTTGTAAACCAAAATGAGTAATTTCTGACAGTAGAAGAGTTCAAATTTCTGTTTTCCGACAATTAAAAAAAAATGATCCAGCACTTAAAAAATGGATTAACTTGTTTTCCTGCATCCTAACTCATATATATATAGAATATCAAATGACAGTAGGCCATCCCTCAACTTCAACATTAAGTGGAGCAGAAAATTGATAGTCTTTCTGTGTTTGGTCAATATTTACATGTAACAAAAGAGTACAGTAATCCAAATCCATTCTTGTTATGACTGGTCTGACGGTATCCCGTTTCATAGGACAAGTTGAATTTCCATTATCATTTCAACAAAATCAACCACATTAGTTTTGACAATAAACAATGTATTTTTTACAGAAATCTTTAAACATCTACAAAAAAAGAGATACAGATGTTAAAAACTTGAAATCCACTGAAAAATCTGTTGAATGAACATTATTCAACTCTAACTTTGGGTTCTCAACTTTTACACACATTTTATTAAATTGTCTACAATTTTTTTTACAAATGCAAAGTCCAACATTCTGAAAATTATGGATTTTGAAAGCTATACAAAATTATACAGATTTGCTTATACATACATAATCGGTGTATGCTTAATATGAGAAATGTTATATGTTACCTTGTATGTTTTTTTGTTGTTGTTGCTTTTACATTTCTGCATATCATTAAAAATGACATTAATTTCATTACACCTACTCCAACCCTATAGCTACAAATCATTTTCACCTTTCCTAATATTGTCAACTGCCAGCAAGAAGGCCATAAGAGCTTTGTATTGTCAATGGCAGTATTAAAGGCCTTCTTGCAGGCAGCTGCTGATATTCTCTAACACCCGTTCCTATAGCTACTATCCCCATCGCAATAGCCTCCGCATTCCCCACCTGCATTAAACACGCACAAGGTACAAAATACCAATGCCTCTATCTAACTGCTGCATCTGAAGGTTTCATCTGTATGACAATTTTCATCAACAATATCAAATCAATAGAGCATCGGCGTGAGTCCCCGCCATTAATTTCACACTAATTCGATCACATGCTTAATTCCATCGCAGAATTCATCGCCATGTTTTTCATACTCAACCTAAGAGTGAGCAAGGACGGCCCTCATTATTGGTGGATGATTGTGTAAGCTTGAATATGATGTACTATGGTGACAGGTTTTTCAGCAGAAGCATGGGAGCTTTTACAACTCAAGAGGAGCGGCTCAAGCCAGCGAAATTTAATTAAAACCCAATGAAAGTCACAGTGAAGCCGTATTTCAATAAATTACTGGCATGTTTGTCACCGCCACAATACATGCATGCTGTAGTAGAATGACATGAAAAGTCATTATTGTTTAATAACAACCAGGAATAACAACCATTTTTGTTTATTTATAATGATGCAGGATAAAAATTGAATAGATTAAAGGATTCTGAAATCAACTTTGGATTGGGAGAAATTCAAATATGTGATGCTTCATCAAATATTTTTTTGTATTCTTTACTTTATAAAAATGCATCAAATGCCTCATGTTTTACACATTAAATCAACAAAGAATTATAATAATCAATCCTCATACTACATTTTGAGATACATTGTAATAACAATGCTTGCATTGCTTACTACATGTAGCATCATATGTGACAAAGTTACTGACTGCAAATAAACATTTGAATTAAAAATCCATTCTTAAATTAAATCATTCCTTGTTTAAGAAAACTAAACTTACTTTAATAATAATAATAATAAACACATTATCCTGTCAAATAATCTGACAAGCATCCATGAAGGTAATCACAATTCCAAATTACTTTTTAAATTTTAAATGGTTTCAAAAGAAGTCTTGTGTACTAGCTTTCAAAATAACAACTTTAGTATGATCCTTGACTGATTATGGGATCGTGACATTTTCTGGTTTTCTACTTCTTCTAATTTGCAATATAAAAAAAATATATGTGTCAAACGTAACATGACAAATGAAATAATGAAATTCACATTTATCACCACTCCTAAGTATGAAACTTTCTTTCAGTGCATTGTATACTCCCTTCTTTTTCTTTTAGTAGTATTTACTCATGGCTCACATCAATCTCTGAATATGTAATATGTGTATATCTACAAGCTGCCAAGGTAGTAGTTTAATATCTACAGTAGATCGCTGACACGTTTGTGTGGGGGCATTATCAAATCATCCCGCAAGCTGTACTATATTTGTGTGTGGGAAGATGTATGTCTATATGTATTAATCATTAATCATATCACAATATGACTGCTCACATGCATAAAGTCATGGATTCATTTCATCATCAACCCTTTCCTGTGACAAAGGTGGGTTAAACCTTAAACCACCCACATTGTGATGGAGTATCTATTATCTTGGGAGAAAGAAAAGATTGTATTTCTTCGCGACATTTGAAATGGGTTCAATGATTGTGAAGTTGAATATCATGGAATAATAGTGTCTGCGAAAGAAGATCAATGGAAAGAGTCCCTAGCAGGTTTTATCACAAAGTCCCTTAGTGATTCATGTCTATAAATGCTCTCATGAATGATGATTTTGAGTACAATATTTGCAGTAAAAATGTATTTCAGAAGGAATTGTCTACAGTTCTTTCTGTATCGTTGATCACATAATTACTAATAATCCTTGTTTTTCATTGGGTTATTTTAAACAGCAAAACATATTAAATGGACTCTAAAGCGCCAACACTATGTGCACAATGTAACAACTTTACTGTATGATCGATCCACATGCCATAAATATTCAAACAGCTTGGCTACTTCACATAGCCCCATCTATTTGTTCGATTGCAGAATTCATTGAGACCTGAGAAGTAACAACTCCAATAAATCCTTCCCACTCCACGTACATCTGGGATACTAGTACTAGAATCTATAATATTATTGATCCAATGCAGTGTTGAAGAGTGCTGTAATATTCAAACAGCATCACTACTTCACCATTCACTGCCCCTATGTCTTCTCTTTGGTACTATGTTCATCAAGACTCAAGAATAAGCCACTCCCACATCCCCTCCCATTCGCCTATGCTCTCCCTCTCCATATACATCTCATGCTCTTGAATAATCTCATATTATTGATCTAACGCCCGATATTGAAGAAATAGGTAATATCCAAATAGCATCACTACTGGAGCCCCATCTATTCACTTTGCTGCTATGTTCATTGAAACTGAGAATGAGCACTCAGCTGCCCCCCCCCCCCCCTTCCCGCCCTCATTCCCAAATGCAACTGTGGTTCTTGAATACAGGAGATACTGTCAGACATTAGGAAAGAGCTGACCTTTCCCCCTCCCTTCCTCCTTCCCTTCATCCTTGATTCATGACGGCCATGAGAGAGGAAGGCCGGAGCACATTAACGTCAGAATGGAGTGACATTTTGGAATAGTAATCACGGAGGAAAGGGCCGATCGCCTTCACCTTCCACCTGTAAGCCTGGGCATACAACTTACATGAGAAAACCGATACACAGCGATTCCCCCGTCTTGACTGACTATTTACATTAAAAGGCCTGCAACGACTGACGTTTCTCCTTCACTGCATACAACAGATCTATCAAGCATAAGGAGCAGGAATCTTGTTTGAAATTCTGGCAAATATGGACATTACTTATGTATCGACTGTTTTAAAGGGTTTGTCAGGAGTTACCAATTTTTCCTAAGAGTACTTTTTTTGTAATCGTAATCCTACATAATATATCTTCCATGATAAGAATTATGCATCCCGAATGGCCATTCATAATATTTCACTGGAATAAATTCTTTTTAATTCTGTTCTAATTTCTGATAGTTGTATTTATGGATGCAGTCCGGCCAGGTTCTGTCATTGACAGTTTTTAGTTGGACCCAGACATTGAGCATTAGGTCTCAGGGTCGAAACCAAGACGGAGACATGACAAGCAAGAGATCTCACAGCACCATCGGTTATTGATAAGCATGACTGCAGCAGTCTAAACTTTGTAATTCCACACAAAGCAGAAATTAAATCATCATCGACAATTCTACCGACTAAGCATGAACTTAAAGTCAACGATTTCTCTATTCTCCAAAAGCAAATTTATCTTTCCGCTCTGAGCATTCGCATTCGCATTTCTATCACTGTTCAAGTTGTTATGGTCTCTGGTACCAGGTACGCTCGTTTATGTAAGAGAGTCAAGACAACCACAAACATCAATTTCAGGGTTGAAAAATTCATGAATATGAGCTCAACTCAGACCCTGGAGGAGTTCTGGGAAAAATTTCACTAAACAGTCATAAGTACAAGTTCGCCGACATCCGATTGAAACTCAGCACGAATTTGAACGGGATATCGTCGAACTTGTACTTATGACGGTTTCGTGAAACAATGCCCAGGTGAACGCATCCCCTTCTGAGGTCTAGAAGGGCATTAATTACCTCATATTATCCGTTTGGAGCCAGAAGGTTGTTAACTCATATAGTTAACAACTAAATTATTCATACCCTTACAAAGTGTTGTAATTTTTAAAGTATGTGATAAATTGATTTGTCCCTATTTATGTTTCTTGATAATGTGACGTATTAAAGCTTACCGGTGCATTTAAAAGTATCAACAAAGATCCTGATTCGACCAGTCCACCTTTCATTCTTGAGTTACGACAAAAAAACATCAAATTTACAAGGGGGTATGAATAATTCCGTTATAGCGGTAACCCCCTTCTGGCTCTGAGTGACAATATCATCTTGTATTTTGTTTATACCCTTTTGGCTCTCAACAGAGGGAAAGGAAAAAAAAGCATCCGATTACCCAAACAATTATATATTTTTTGCACGGAAGTATTCATAATCGATGCCAAATTCCAAAATAGATTTACTCTTATAGAATTTCAGATTCATGTCATCACTCTAGGACATAAGAATCATCCAAAATCAACAACAAAAAGGCATGAGATATATATTGTGGTTTAGTGGTTTATATCAATTTCATACAAACAATTATACTTTTTGCATAGAACTGTGACAGTATGCATATTGGCAAATCCTGTATATGTATTTCACAGAGCTAGATTTACTCGCATAGAATTTCAGATTCATGGCATCACTCCAGGACATTAGAATCATCCAAAATCAACAACAAAAAGGCATGAGATATATTGTGGTTGATATCTATTTCAGCCACTGAATTTGCTTTCGGTCCTGCATCAGTGTTCTTGACATAGAAATTCCAACAACCAATTTTCCAGTAAAAACCAGATCATCAAAATTCATAGAACTATTATCTTTGCACTATTTTCCAGCAAAATTTGGGTTATCTTGTAGGTGATTGAATTTTTTAAGTGGCAATTTCCTTAAGGGCTTTTTATGAATAGGAATCAAAAGAACATTACCCTTTTCGTAATGATGAAAGCAGTCCCTAAGGAAATGTGTAAGGTCAGGCGAAGCATTTCAAATTTTATTCTTATAATGGATGTTATATGAGTAGATGATGTTCAGGCAAATTTCAATCATTTAAAACAAGTATTTTAGAATGATTAAATTTCCCTTTACCAGTATGCTTTATATTCATTAATATGTAAAGAATAAACCTGAAGCATGTAATCGACCCTTTTCTGTGTAATATCCACCATCTCAAAGCAAACAAGCAGGATTTTACAGTCATTTCATAATCTGAAATCTTGGTGAAACCTACACACATGAGTTGCATGAAATTACCACAGCAATGTGTAGAATCTTGATTATGCTGAAACTCCAGATGATCAAAAACTTCTGCTGAGAGCCAGACAGGAGTTAACTCATATACTTCCAAACCATAGTTATAATGTCCTTCTGCTTCTGAGAAGATAATATTGTCGCTTTAGAGCCAGAATGTGTAACAGGATATGAGTTCCTTCTGGTGAAGGTGGTGTTTTGTGAATGGAGGGTCAAATGATCATCATTGTTAAAAGCAGACTACGGTTAAGGTTAAAGAAAATTCCTTTCTTTTTATTCTTCAAAGCTATCAATCAATCCAATTAAGTTCTTCCGACTACTTTTCAAATTGCCCAGTAGCCACTTCCTGTCTACTTTTCTTTTTCCTACCCATCACATTTAGCAAGAATCTTATATTCATAGGCGACAGTTAGCTTTCACTGAATGCAGAGAGCTGCAGAATCTACAGTTTGCTAAATGACCTTAAACTAAACACCCTGTTGCGATTGCCACTTCCTGCCATTTCAGGATACATTTCCTTTATTTCTGACAAATTCATGCAGCAAGAAGCTTTCATTTATGGGCTAGTTGACTTTCATAGGATGCAGAAAGCTGCTGCATTTACATTTTGCTATGCTGTCTTAGATTTCTCTTTAAAAAAATGCCTTGTAGCAATTGCCACATCCTGTAAAATCAAATTACATTTTCTTCTTCTTCTTTTTTCCTGCAGACCTCACGTATCACTTAAACCTTGCATTCATGAGCTAGTTAGTTTTCATTGGATGCAGAATTACGGCTGCTGCATCTTGAATGTGAATGAGAAAGCATTGTCAGGATGAGGTTTTGGGTTTCGCTGAATGACAACTCCCAAAGGAAGCATGAAGATGGAGACAAAATGGCAAGACTGCATGGGACCCACAACCATCAAGACAAGATTATGTAGTCAGAACAACCCTTGAAGGGGTACAAGTACAGCACTTAATCCCTACATCTAATACCAGACATTTTGTTGTTCACCATGCACAATGCATCGACAGGACATACACATTTCACCACCCCCCCCCCCCCAATAAAAATAAAAAATAAATCAAAAATGTTAAATTATTTGAATACTTTTTTGGGGGTTATAATTATTTGAATACATCTAGGCATCAAACTTCTGTAAACTTCCCACATTGTCCAAGTGATGTTTTAAACTGTTGTAATCAGAATTTAAACAGTCTTGAATCATGACACTAATTTGTGCTCAACCCTTCTCCACCAGCATGTAATGATTCATCTGCACCATATATTTCCTCATCATTATTATATATGTTATTATATACCAATGATACATGTTAAATACCTAATTTAGAAAGGAAACTTTGAAGTGATTATGGAAAGACTGATAAGATGAAAATATGTTTTCAACTGAAAATATGTTTTCAACTGAAAATATATATATTAACTGAAAGAAAACTCCAAGAGGGGATATAAAGATGGAGGCAAAGTGAAATGATATCCATCAATAATGCCATACAGTATTTGAATTACAATAAATCAATATAGAATAAATCAAATACAAAATGATATTTAAAAAGAAATTGTCTGGTGGGCAGGTACACTCGATAGTACTAGCAATTTATTGTTATGATTTATAATGTAATTTCCACACAAAAGTATGCCATCAAATTTTCTCTTTTATATATTCTTTGAATTGACTGATGATCCCCTTTTCCATTTTTTAAAAACATACCACATGAGCAGTGTAGAATTGTGGCGGTCAATAATTGTATGCTTTGCAAAGATCGTATTAAAAGCAGAACTGAGACGATCATGTCATGATTTTCCCCATCCTTGTACTGAATTTTAAAATGAGGATCCAGGCACCTCAACATTTTCTATCAATCTGCAAGTCAGCAGAAAAAACAAAGATACAAGCAGCAGCAATGAATACTGATGCACATCCAATACAGCCCGAACTCCAATACTGCTCACTACTCACATCAAAATATTCAAGAGAGGACACTGATGCTCATGCTTATGCCCATGAATCTTTTGAAAAGCTGCGTAGTACATGCTTTTATAACAACTATCAAAAGAAGAACTTGAAGAAATATGAGAAAAGGGAATTCGATACTTCAATATATACTTTGATACTTCATCATTATGAAACTGCTAGATTCTGGAAGAATGTTTTTTATGCACGTGCATTTATGTCTGCTTCTAAAAAAATTGAAAGCTAAGCTGCACTAAAAACAAGATCATTATTTTATCATACATTGTATGAAACATTGGGTTTAGCTCTCCTCACTGTTTGGCAAACTGAAATTGTACATTTTTGCCAGGCTAAAAATACCAGATTTTGGTTTATTAAATCATGAAAGAATGATACATATTCAGTCATAGAAATTATCTGGGTTTGTTGAATAATACACTCCTTGTGTTGAGCACTTTTTATCCAGTAATTCAAAGGTTGTCAGTATCTAAATTAACAATGTTGTAGCAGCACAGTTTAGTAAATGCTCCTTTTTTGCAGTTTATGAAATAGTAAAACTAAAAGAATGGAGAATATTTAGAGAGAGTGTAAATTCTACACAAATTCCCTAAATGTAAAAGAGAAACAAAATTGCAGTCATTCTTAGAGCACAGGCCATGCTATGATTTTAAGATATTTTGAAGAAAGTTTAGAGAAAGCTTTGATGAGAAAGGAAGTTTATAATAAACAGGGTAAAATGGTGATGAAGATGATTCCTAAAGAAAATGGAAGAGGTGCAAATAATATAACAAATAATTTGAACAGATGTGGTATTTTTCCAATTCACACACACAAGTTAAACTTTGATGATAAAAAGGGAACTTAATGATTTGAAACATGTGTCATCGGCAGGAACAAGAATTATATTCCAATACTGCATATGTAACCGAGTGATGTTAATACAGTCTGTTGCATTTAAAATGTGAATATAATGGAGGAATACACATGTTTTTTAATGAGTTATTGTCATATAAATAAAGATATTTATAGAAATGTAAGATATATATGATGAAAATATGATTAGAAATTATATAAAACTGATATGTTTATGTTTAGATACTTGTAGATATCATGGCTCAACCAAAACTGATATACTTTTTTTGGCAAATAATAATCCCATTATGTCTTGATGAATTTTTGATGTATGCATTGATAAAGATGTGATGATTTTTTAGGGACATTAGTATGAAAAATGTATTGTTCAAAGAATGAAAGATATGTAAGAAATATTGATGTTGGGAAACTTGTATGTAGACTAGCTTAACCAAGCCTATATATTTGGGGTAAATTTTACAACAAAGTATGGAAAACATTATTAAAGAAGAAAATATGAATAATATGAAATGAAAGAAACAAAATCAAATTTAAACAATTTCATAAGAAATTAGGATGAGTATCTCCATGCTTCCAACAAAACCATGACTGCAAAAGATACATTCCTTTACAAATTGTCAAAAAGAGGGAAAGTGAAACTATTTTCTTGAAGACTGTAATGATCATGATAATCAGATGCATATGCTTTGAAATTCATGATTTTGCTTTTAAGATTACAAGGGTGGGTTTTCAATGGGAGTATACAGTCACACAACCAAAGATATAAAATAATACATGTTTACATTCACTGACATACCACTTTCAAGAAATAATAAGTCACACAAAATTATATGATGTTTGAGTGCAAGGTCACAGCATCCATGGAACGTTGAAAAGAAAGTTTGAAGTTTATTTTGAAATGAGGTAAATGAAGAATAACTTGTTTTTAACATGTGTGCAAATAAATATTCTGATAACAACAGATATGAGGGTTTTTTGGTTTTGGATTTGTTACCTGGTCTTCATATAGTAGTTGTGTCTCCCTCTCCTGAGAAAATAAGAAATAAATTTGCGTCATAGCTTTTAAAAATTCATCACTTCTTATTCTTTCATCTCCACTTTGCAATCTCTCCAACATAAAATCAAACTGATAGTCCCAGAAATTGAAGAACAACAATGGATCCCCCTTAATATTTTGTTCTAAAACATTCTGAAATAATAGCATGCACTCTGTGAGGGGACATGGTGGGACATGGTGGAAAACGGTGAAGGAAAAATATGGACATCAATATCTTGAATGATATTAAATCAAATATTTATCACCTTTGACATTCATAAATAAGGAAACTGTTACATACAAGCTGGATGTTTGATTTTGAACATGATCAAATCATTTGCTGTAAAATGCTAGATATGCCTTTAGTCTACATGCCATGCACTCAAAATATCTTTCATACAAACTTTTAGTTTTGATTGCACACACACCAACAGTACAATCTCAAACCTGTTTTTCTAGTAGTTTAAAAAAAAAAATTCTTCCACAAATATATTTCTGATTAAAACACCTGAAAACCTAAAACAAATCTGCATATTTAAAATTTTAGAAAATACATCTTCTGCCAAAATATATAAAATGAAGTACATTTCTTTTCATAAATGTCAAAATATTACATTTATCTGTAACAATACAAGACAGCAAATGTCTAGGCTCTCTGTGGTGTTATTGAATTTAAATAATTGCCTATCCTTTTGATTAAACTTGTTCAAGTTAAACCTAAAGTTATGCCTTTAGTCTACATGCCATGCACTCAAAATATCTTTCATACAAACTTTTAGTTTTGATTGCACACACACCAACAGTACAATCTCAAACCTGTTTTTCTAGTAGTTTAAAAAAAAAAATTCTTCCACAAATATATTTCTGATTAAAACACCTGAAAACCTAAAACAAATCTGCATATTTAAAATTTTAGAAAATACATCTTCTGCCAAAATATATAAAATGAAGTACATTTCTTTTCATAAATGTCAAAATATTACATTTATCTGTAACAATACAAGACAGCAAATGTCTAGGCTCTCTGTGGTGTTATTGAATTTAAATAATTGCCTATCCTTTTGATTAAACTTGTTCAAGTTAAACCTACATCAATATATGAATAAGGCCATTCTGAATGCAAATTACAATAACATTCAGGCTACGAATTCATTAAAGCAAATGATCGCAAAGGCTGACAATCCCTCAAATAATAATATTATTATTGGCTTGGCAACAAGATTAAGTTAAAACATCCCTAAGCTAGCTCACTTAACTACACTCAGACGTGAATACTGATTGCTGTTTTGCTGTCATAACTGCTTCGACTACCGTGACTTGATTCCACAATTCAACTGCTTTTAACAAATTAAATTGAAAAAAATAAATAATATCCAAATAAATATATATGAACTGGTCTTACTCTTCTAAGAAAAACAAAATAATAGTTTCTGTTTTGATAGAGACAGGCAAAATATCAGAGGTAAATTTGTTTTGTTTTTCTTGGCAAGTCTTTTTTTAATACACTTTTATCTGGCAGCCGACTGTGCAGGTACACGTATATTCATTTATTCTCAGGAGATATTTTGAAAGGATATATTATTTAACACATTTCCCTGAACCATACCATACCTCGTGAAAGGATACGGAACAACACAAATGCATCAAATATCAGTCGTACAAAGCTGTTACGATGACAATGTCCCTAAGATTTTGTATCGACACAACTTATCTTATACAGGACGAGAGTATAGTAAACGATACATGATTGTCTGCTTGCTGTAAGCAGATATTGCCAGTTTCATTCCCTTTTTTGCAATCAGAAATTGAAAACTGTTGCAAAATGTCACCATCAGAATTATCCTTGAAAGCCCATATACTTGTCATTTCCTCACTCAGAATCCAATCTACATACAGTGGCAGTCGGCCAGAATGGTAATTGGCTGTTGTTTTGTTTGTGTATGTATGTGTGGATATGAGAATAATTCACAATAAGAGAGGCTCAGACGAAATAGATCGCTACCTTCTTTCTAAAGCCCCCCCCCCCCCAGCATTTCCCCGGTTTATTTTTGTATAACACACATGATGTACCACCATGTATACTGAACCAAATAAATAATGGCGACTGCAGGTTTGTGTACGTGTTCTGTATTTGATGTGTGAATTCATCATGTGCTGAGAGGCAGAAGAGTTTTATCTCTGTATTAAAGAATACGAGTCAACATTATTTTCTCTCTAAGCAGACAAATCTTTCAGTTGCAAAAACAAACAAAAAACAAAACAAAAGTGCAGTATGCCATTGATATCAAAATAGGTGGTGCTGCGCAAAGTGTAACTTAATCCATGTTATGACAATGAACAGAATTTTTAAGGGTGTTGTTCAAATTAAAGTTCTTGTAACAAAGATGCATTTCAAAGTAAAACTGTTTAGAAGTCATTTTAAATTATTGTTGACCGTGCAGTTGATGGGCTGATTTTGACAAGCAAAGGATAAAAGGATTGGTCAAACCTTGTTAAAAGTATCATACATTAACACTATATCTGATCAACATAGAAATACATATAAAGGACAATACAGTCTATTCATAGGCCACCTCCATCATCTTTCTGTGCATTTTTGTACGCCACAATTTTCATTCACCCATCGTCTCAACTATTTATAGGGACCTTAATTTAATACTTTCACAAGTCTTTCATTCTTTTGAGAATTTTTTTCTCAGAATCCTTTAATCGAGTCCTCAAGAAAAACAAATAGGAAGCGCCACTTTCTGTAGCATTCTGACCTGGACAAGCAAAGAGTGCTGAGGAGTGCATGACTAGTCATGTAATGGGGAAATAACGGCCCCATGGATCAATATTTGGGTGCAAGAGAAAGAGCCTATATCGTCTGGATGCATTTGCACTGTGGCATTTGAGTAAAGCATCATAAATATGCACTTATGAAAGGGAATCTTTATTACTTGTCCTCTCCCTGTCGCCAGCCAAGCTTGGATGTATGTACACATGACATCCACCGCCATGTTCTCACACATACTATGGCTCCCTCCTCTCACATTGTGTATTTCTCAAGATTTCATTTCCTCAAGAGAAGCAGTGGCGCAAAAATTCATTTTCAGAAGATTTTAATAATTTAGGAGTAAAATAAATTAAAAGAGAAATAAACTCACTTCAAATAGTACTCTTTAAAAAAGGTCTATAATATATCTTTTAAAAATGCTTATATAGAATTATTCATTTCTTTGAGCAAAATTAGTCAGGGGAAGTTGAGACAGTCACACAGAGCGTGTGATAAATACGCAACAATTTTTGCCTTGCTGCAAATTACATAAATATTTTTCTGACAAATCACAGATATCCTCATTCCCAAAATGGAGCCTAATAGAAACAGACTGGCAAATAAAACCCGCTCGCCCATTTAATGCTAACATCGTAGTGGCGCAATTATTTCTAACGAGCCCCAATCAATGGCTCTTGCACAGGTAACGACCGCGCTTCACCGTCTCTCTAATCCCCCTCTTTAGCACCCGGAGTGGTGGCAGAAACACGATTGCCAGACGGGGTGTTTGGAATACTAATAACGTGTGACAGAGAAGAGAGGAATAGATAATAGAGAAGAAGTAATCCAATCTGTTTGGCACTAGAGCGCATCAATAATGAACACGATTATGAGCAGACATTGGGAGCCAAATTTGGGTTATCGGCCAATCTTTAGCATGGATCTAAAGCCACCGTCTGAATACGATATGGATGGAGAAAGAGGTATTTCTGTCCAGTTGCCTGGGATCTGCTTGAATCTTATATCTTTTCGTACAAACAGATTACACCAGTCGATCAAATTCTTACGTTAGAGAATATTTATAAAATGGAAGGCTTTTGAAAGGTGCACTGCCATCAAAGAAATTTACATATTCCACCGTAACCAAGGAAACAATCCAGGATAATTATTCAAAACACTGTAATCTCCAAAATGGATACCACTCACCACTCTAGCTATGCTTAAGATGAGTACTGTAGACTGCCTTCAGGCGGGGTGATTTCTTTCCTGCTTTTGTAATCCTTTACTAATAACTTTGTAATATCCCAATATTCCCATCATTCCATGGATTAGTGTTCCTACTCAGAGACTTGATTAAGCTCAATATCATTGACATCAATAAAAAAGGTCCTCCATCAAGAAGATGGCAGGAGCTTTAGAGATAATGTTATTATGCTCATCTTCTTATTTGGCAAAAAGAGTATGAGTGGCGTGATAATGACGTTCTGTGAAAATCATGTCAAGGACATTGTCAATTCATCTGCTATATTGTGCAGTAGTGACAATAATGCATTTTGCTACATTCCTTTTACATTGAATTCTAACCTAATTAATTATTGTACAATTGAGATCCATTTTAATGTTTATGATAGGCCAATGCTTTAAATCTTTGCCATAAAGCCTTTTCGTACTCTCTCCTTCCATATTCATTTTCGAGAACTTTACTCTCTCTCTCTCTCTATCTCCCTCCCCAACGCTCTTTCCCCATTCCCCTCTCTCTCTTTCTTCTGTTTCTTCTCTCTTTCTCCCCCCCCCCTCTCTCTCTCTCTCCTTGTATATTCAATCTCATCACTCTTTCAATATTTTTAACAGCTGATTTGCACTGCAAAAATAAAGATCACATTTCATATGTTTCAGTTGTGCAGAAATCCTTATTCATCTTTGAAAAACCAACTTCTTGAAATCAGAATTAAACCAAGAAATAGAGGCAAATCTGCTGTCTTCCTCCCCATAAAACCACCCAGCAAATTATAATCGCCATGGAAACATGTGATGGTGAGGAAGAGAGAGAAAACCCACAGCTGCATCAAACACTGTGGATGAATTCAACCTAGGCAAATTGCATCTTGGGGCCATCCTCCACCCAGCGCAGCTAGTCCAGCCGTCTATGAATCTCCAAATTATGTGCAGCTGGGGTGCAATAGATGGAAGTGCCTTGAGATTGCAACAAGATTGCCAATTTGAGATGTACACATGTATTGAAAGAAATGCAGTGATTTTCGTCAGATGAAATGCAAATCCAGCCATTAACATTTTCAACCACCATGTCCCCCTTCCCCTCTTGTTCATGGGGTCTTTTTGTGAATGTGTGGAGAGAGAGAAAGAGCAGGTCTCAGTCCTTTATTTTCAACACGGGTTCATGAAGTTTGCAGCTTTGAGAGAAGAAGCAAATATATTATTAGAGATCAGTTTCTTATGAGCTTCAAAGTCATAAACAGGGCTCTACACCCGCACTAGGGACACATGGGTGCCCAAATTTTAAGTCCAGACCCCACCATTTTTGAATTTTGTATGCAGGGGTCATGCATAAATTCTGTAAAAAGCTTGATTTGGACCCCTTCCAAAAAAGTTAGCATGAAGCCCTGCATAAAATATTCACAGGCACAAACATTGGTCTTGTTTCTGGTCTCATAAATGAATACATCACTTCCATGATATTATTAATAAACTATTATTAAATTCTTATTTAGCATTATTTTTAAGAATAAACCAGAGGAAAAAGTCATATTTTTTCATCCATTTCATCCATACATCCTTGCTAATGTATACATGGAAATCAAACTGTGCAATTTCTGAATAAGAAAATGATGAGATCTACAATATGATTTCCCTTGCATTTTTCAATGCCATCCGACCTCCCTAATGGCCATCGAATCTGTGGCCCGGCTAATATGTCACACTGATTGTCTTTCAAGAGCGTGTTCGAGCAAAGCCAAGCTTGAAATATTTGCCCCAGGCCATGTTTAGCTTGTCCGTTCGAGCAAGGTCAAGTCTTACAAGAATAGAAGGAGATAGGGGAGGGGTCGCTTCTCCAAAATATGAGGATAATTGGGTAGGGTCACGTGACTGCCACCTGTCAGGTACTTATCGTTGAATGATGAGGAGTGTATTCCACTACAGTGACTGTACAGCTTGGTAGGAGACAGACCCGTAATTGGATAGGCAGAGGGAGGTAATTAAACTTGACGAGATGCGCGCTTCGGTCGCGAGTGTTTTTCGCAGTCGGCTGCATTCCCGCTTGCCTGTTCTGTAATGTTGTTATCGGGTGGGCTGCCATGCGAGAAGTGCACATACACACATACCCAGCGACTGAAACTTGTTGATCAAAGAAAGACGGTGAGCGGGATTAAACAGGGTTAACTTATCCCACGGATCCTGACGGATAAAATTCACTTGATCATTCTGCAGACAGTAAGATGACTCACTGTTTTTTTAACAATTTTACTCATACCTCCCTTTCTAACTCTGTTTCCTAACCTATAAAGTAAAGTAAAAAACATATTGTGTTCACATAAGGATTCTACTCTGTGCTTTCAAGACCACGAATCATACAGGTGGTTGTTATCATGTGAACACTCCAAAGGTGTTTTTCCATTATTCTTTTTTTAGCAATTTTGCTCTTGTTTTCTAGGACTGATTATCAATATAACATTTCTATTATCCTTTCCAAGGTGGAAACATTTAGACAGGTTTGTTTCTGAATAGATTATCTCATATTTTACATAAATGCAACTATCCTACCCTTTTCATTTTTGTGGCATAATAACACATGACGTATTCTTTCGTCTGTTATTCTACTCTGATTAAAATCAAGGCTATTCTAAATATGAGAATAAATCAATGCCCTCTTCAGCCAAACATGTTTGTATTGCTTGTAGATAAGTCCTGAATAAATGTGAACTAAAAAGATGTATATCTTTAAGCTCAATAATGAATCATTGATATTTCCATGATTAATTATTTATCCTCTTAGTCACATTTGTATAGTGCATAATACTGCATTTTTATTACCCGGTAGGCCCTTTACATTGTAATCATTATAACCCTGGTCCTTGGATTCAATTGCTAATTCGCACATGATTATGTACACATTCTGCTCCCTGGGGAGTATTCCGGCTAGGAACCATTTTACAAGTGCATAAATGCCAATCCAAAAACATTAATGTTCCTTATTTCTCATTCTCTCTCTCTCTCTCTCTCTCTCTCTCTCTCTCTCTCTCTCTCTCCATCTCTTCTCTCCTTTCCATCTCTTCATAACAAGTCTCTCCCTAACGACTTCCCTCCTCCATCCCTCCCTCCCCCACACTCTCTCTCTTTCCCTTGTCTCTTTTCCATCTCTAAATACCAAGTGTTTCCCTATCTCCCTCCCTCCTCCCCCTCTCTCTCTCTCTCTGTCTGTCTGTCCGTCTGTCCATCTGTCTGACTCTCTCTCTGTCTCTGTCTATCTCTCTCTTTCTCTGTCTCCATCTCTTTTCTCTTTTCTATCTCTATATATCAAGTCTCTCCCTATCTCCCTTCCTGTCTCTCTCACACACACTCTCTCTCTCTCTCTGTTTTTCTATCCATCTATCCATCTATCTATCTATCTTACTCTTACATCTTCTTAGCAATTCTTACACTCCACTCAGCAAACCCTGTGGTCGCAAAGCCTAACTAGTGCATAACCCTCTGAGATTTGTGTCCCAGCTCACCAGCAAGTCCGTAAACCCATGCTTGAGATAACATCGAAAGGCATTCCCTGGAGTGTGCTCAGCGCACTGGACGAACAAATTCATTTTCTCACCGGCCAACCAGCCAGCCAGCCAGTGCTTAGCTGCCCGGGTTAAAAAAAAACCTGATGTGATTCAGACGAAATTAACCAGCTCAGCGCTCAGGGGCGTGATGACTAATTTTGTCATCTCGTCTTTCAAGATCAGGCACGTGAGACACCAAGGCAGTAAGTCAGGAGCGCTGGGAGATGGCTCTTTATAATGTCAGCTAGTCTCCCAGGGTATTCTAATGTTTAATTAGGCAGGAACAAAATCCTGTGCTTATGGGGGAGGAAGAAATTAGCTGTTGGGTCCTGGGAACGTAAATTTACAAATTAGGTGTGGGAGTCAAAGAGGGTGTTTGTTTTTCTTCCACAACAGAAACTGCTCAAATTCAAGAACTTAAAATGGGAAACCTTTTCTCAATCACGTACTATACTATTTATTGCGAGGTAAATTAAAATAACCTCTAACCTTTAACATGTCATGCCCAAGAGATGGTGTTATTAGTTTCAATATAAAAAGGGATGCTATCCCCTGGTGATATATTAACAAATATATATTATTTTTTTGGTAGCTGTAAACATGAAAAGCTTTATACTTACCACATCAAGAATTCTCTCTTCTAGATCCTGGTTTATTTCATGTAATTCCTGATGGCTCTTTTCCAATCTGTAATGGAAAGCAAGGAAAGAAAGAAAGAAAGAAAAATTCAGGATAAGAAAATACTATCCGAGGAGTGCACAAAATGTAAAGACACTGAGGAATTGAGTACACATTAATTTGTATACACATGAAAAGAGAACTTATATGTATTTGTTCTATCCATCTCTTTCACATTCCCACAGTCAAAGTAGCAATACAACACAATTAAATCTTTAAATATGATCTCATATACTAAATACAACTAGAAACAGTTTTAAAGTAAGCGGGAAAAGTCATTTTCAACAAATATGTACAGTCCTGTATGCATATATATCTGTGTCAAGTATTTTTCTGTTTGAGATATAAGCAATTTTTTTAATTTCTGTATATGTCCGTCTGTTAAAAAAAACCTTGTATTACACGAAATAAGATGGACCATACAATCGCTTGACAAATATGTTAATATATGCACTGCATTACCAGTACGGTTAAAAATATTATAAAATGAAATGTTAATATTCTTTGCAATATCTCACATTTGTTATTAAGCTGTTGAAGACAATTTAAAATGAAAATTTATATTTATTATTCACCATAAATTTCCATTATGTTTAATCCTGAACAATCTTGGGCTAACATTTAATTTGTTAATCCATGTAAGTCACAAGATTTAATATTTCTTTTTCTCTGGACATGAAAGACAACAGCTCACTGTAGAAACACCGCCAAAAAGACACAGTGGATTGGAGGGGGGGGGGGGGGTTAATCCTACATACGTCCCAATGGGAGCAATTGACACATTTTACAACCCATCAATTACTTGAAATGGAATACTGGGTAAAGACTCTTCATTCAATTGTCTTTCCCCGATCTTCTCTTCTCTTTCCCCATCAGATCTTCTCCCTCTGTATATATCTCTTCCCCTGATCAGTCAAACGTAAGACTTCCTTGATTCTCTGGGGGATGGGTGTGCGATGCGACAATGACAGACGAATCACATACGATCCATCACATTAGGAGCTCCGCTAAACTTGCATCGAATTGATACATTAGTTTTGATGAAGATTCTCCTACGGTAGGCATTATCTTAATTGCAACTTCTGCAAAGGTAGGGCAAGCCGTTAGTAGCAGAAATCCATTTAATGTTTCACAACTAAACTTGCATCGCATTGATACATTACTTTTGACGACATTCCTCCTACAGTAGGCATTATCTTAATTGCAACTTCTGCAAAGGTAGGGCAAGCAGAAAATTCATTTAATGTTTCGCAACTCCCACCCCCTATGAAATGCCAACTGTCCACTAAACTTCATAATAAATTAGACTTTTAAAAGCTTGTCACAAAAACATAATTAGTCACATTTTCACATTTTAGAACTTGCCATTAATAGTATTATCCATCACTCCCATTTGACCCATTAAGATAATTACATCCTTGAGAGAGACTGATAATTGATTGCCAGAGAGTCTGTTTTACTTATCCAAGTCAAGAACATCGTTTCAGATTTCACTTGGCCCGTTTCCTCCAATGCATTATATTGAAGGCCAATTTAATTGAAAAAATCATAAGTGCACAAAGCCTCAATTCATGTTGCCATTGAAATTTTACATAACACCATATGAAGTAAGAAATAATGTAGCATGAAACAATATATAACTATAGCACAGTTTGGGAGCTAGACTACATACCTTCTTCATGGTAAGGTCATTAAATTCTACTTCCATATAATTTAATTTATTCATTTGTTGTGCTTTTCTTGTTAGCGGAAATGGTTAGCTCTTGCTTTCCATCTTGTTATCTATGGCAGCTATACAAAACACCAGTAATCATCCAAAATTGACACTTAAAACCAACACGGAACTGCCATTTGCCTCCTTTTCTGAAATGGGCAAAAGTAATCCGTGTATGATAGGAGTGACCCTAGACTGAACCTATATATAGAATAATGTAGTACCATGACCTGGCACTGAACCATTCTGTGCCATGTACTATCTATAAATCAATCTTCTCCTATAACAATAGTAATGACGCAGAATAGGATAGCATAACATCACTGACGTATGCTTGACTATGTTGTTTATGCATACTGGCTAAATTGGGGAGGTAGAGCCATTTCTCATATCTCATGATCTACTGACATCTTTGTGGTCAAATGTTTTTAGATGCATGTCAACAAAATTGAAATTCATTGTTATCTCGTTTGGTTCACCATAAAAATGAGTTATCTATTTGTTAAATACTACACAATTACACAAGTGTATTTTGTAATCATATATACAATTCTCTTTTCTTTTTTTCCCCTTCTGAATAATGCATCAATAATCAATCAACAAATGAATAAAACATTTCCGGATACGTGTAAGTGCATTTTTTGTCACCGATGTCAACAAAATTAATTGTGAGGGAATTCTACTTGCTACTTTAACATCTACTTTAGATCATAATGTTATATAGGGATTGACACTGACAGGGGTCAAAGGGCAAATTTACTTCAGATATCTACTTAAATAATCTCAAGGAATCAACATTTGAACTATTCACTGCTTGACTGCTGAGAACCAGAAGGGCCTAACTTCAATCAAAAGCGTAAAGTGTCAATGCTCTTTCAACTCTTAGCCAATGAATTATCCACATAAGAAATACAACATGACCCCTTGTTTTTTGTAAATTTGATTAAAATCATCCCTCTCCAGCGTACGAATAAAGGCAAGCCCTGCATTACTATATGAAGCATGTACATTTCATACCGCCATAGTGTCAATTTCATTCCCCCATTTTTTTCATATCCAGGCCTACTGCAGCCTATTCATGCAATTTACTTCCACGTTTGATTCAGCTTCATATCCCGAGGCATACCGCCTTGTGCATCAGGGTCTTAGTCATACATTTCTTATGCCGGATGGATAAAAGGTGCATTTATCTCGTTTATCTTTGGAATGTAAGACGATACGTTGGAGTGGACGGGAGGGGAAGAAAAGGGGGTCAGAGACGTAGATGTTCATCTCTGCATCCAACCACTTGTTTATATGGGAGCAGGGCATCAGGTGATGTCTTAATGGGTTAGGAGGACGAAACAGCAGAGTGGACAGACGGATGAAGGCAATGGAAAATGGGTTGTCTGGAAGCAGGAGATGTTGGAGGTGCATGTGTGTGTGAGTGAGAAAGGGACAGAGAAGATTAATGTAGTTATGTAATTATCTAAGCTTAATGTGCTTGTTTAAAGTATAGTAAAACTTAATTAAAGGGAGAAAGTAGCGAGAGAAAGAGAGAGAGAGAGAGAGAAAGAAAGAAAGAGAAAAAGAGAGAGAGAGAAAGAAAGAAAGAGAAAAAGAGAGAGAGAGAAAGAGGTGAAAATAGAAGATATGATACTTATGAAGACGAAGAGATAAACAGAAGGAAAGCAAAAGAATAAAGAGGAAAAGAACAGAGAGGGAGAAAGAATTGGTTGTACAAAAACATAGTCACACCTGAGCGAACTTGGAGAAACAAATAATTTGAAAAATGAATGACCTGAGAGAACGAGGAGAGAGAGAGAGAGAGAAAGGGAAAGCAAATTAAACAACAACAACAACAAAATAAACAGAGCCAATAGAACACCTGCTCAATTTATCATAAGTTTATGCTGATCTATTTCCAATTACTGTGTTTTCGCCCCCAGCATGGCCATAAAATGCGCCTACATCAATTTGCTCCAGAAACTATCTTTCCAACACATACTGTCAACAAGTCCATTCATCATACAAAGTGGATCGAGTGACTCATCTATCCATTAAATCCGTCAGATGATGGTGATGATGGAGGGAACCGTGATGGGAAATGGAAACCATGGGAGAATTATTGTGGGTATCAATATGTGAGCCATCAGAAAATATCATCTCCTCAAAGTCAGAAGGGCATTTAGTTGTATCTTTTAACAAAGAGCTGATGCTCTTCTAGCTCTCAAACGACGATACGTTGTCATGGCAGTCGGATCTACGTTATGACATCAGAACTCTTCGACTCGTCATCATGCTAGGATTTGGGGGAATCAGGATGGGGTTATAGAGATACGACAAGTCTAATTGGGAGTGACACCATTCATCCCATCATCCTTAATACCAAAGCTCATCAAGCCCTACAAATTACCCGGCCAGATAGAAATGAAAATAGCGTACTTTTGAGAAGATATGGGTAACTACGCAGACATCTTATGGTTTAACGATGGCAATTAGTGACCCAACAACGACCCCATTACCTGAAACAACACTCTGATATCTAAGGGCATCCCCTCTTTTAAATCCCGATTTATATTCATTGACATTTGCTTTGATAAGCCTTAACTTAGTTAAAATTTAAGAATTGGAGCAATAAAAATTCTTTACTTAGTAAAAAGCTGCCTGCAGGCAAAACATTACAAAAAGATCAAGGTTGAATTTATACATACCGTACATGATTTGGTCTAGATGGGCTAATGCATGCATTCTAAGTTCTTTAGTTTTAGTATACACATAATTTCATTTCATGTCCCCCACTTTATTACCGCTGAATTTTCAGTCATTAGCCATGTGGATTGGAGTGTGTAAATCTAAAAGTTAAACTCCAGATGTCAACTTGCTTTTCTTGAAATGATGGAGGAATAAAGTACATTCTCCAAGGTTAATGCCTGATAAAAGTCAAATTATATTTAAAGTATATTCTATTATATACACTGTAAGAGCAAATTTTGCAGAGTGATGAACTAAGCAGGTGTACAATTTACTTCTGCAATATTGAATGTGTGTTTTATACTTTCTTTGTTTAGTTTCAGATTGTTCTTCTCAGATATAAATGAGCTATCCACCCCATTCTCTTACAGAAACTTCAAGTTTGGACTTTCATCTCTACAGCTTGCCTTGCTGCATGATATAAAACATGCATTAAGTTTGTATCACAGCCCCAAAAAAATGTTTAAAAGTACCTTTAAGATAAAAAGAAGGCAACTTTAGAATAAAGGATAGGCAAGGAGATGATCATGATGATAGATTACGGGTAATCACGAAGCAATATCAAGGGAGTTGCGTTGTCAGAGACTAATTGATTCTGTCTCGAAGGTAATCTCAATTTCAAGGTCCAATAAATCATTGTGATGGAAGGAACTATTTAAATGATTCATTTATTCATTTGGGGGTTAACACATCTATTATGCCATCTTTGCATTGAATGCAATCCTTATTTGCTCCATCTAACCCAAAGTTGCCATTTCCTGCCACATCCTGTTGTGATGTTGGCGCAACGCAGTCTTTGCCATAGGAACGGTGTTTCAGGGTCTAGCCATTCATTGCACAACCTCTGCTGTGAATAGGCTACGTCCAGGACGGCTTTCCCTGTGAATTATTTACAAAGTGATGCAAGAATACACCTCGTCCCAAAGGCCACAAGGATCGCATCTTCCAGGCTCATATTATGCAACGACGCCTGTTCCTATACCCGCCTCATGAATTTCTTGTGCAAATTCAAATGCTCATGGGGGATGTTTACGTACGTGCCTTCCACTGGGACACAGTTTGCAGAAGTGCCCCGGTCGCAGCTCATCTCTCGGTGGTTGGAATAGAGAATAAATCCTGAAGCAATGGATAGAAATCGCTGAATGTGTAAATGTTTCATTTGGAGGGCTAGAACAAGATTGGATCGGGTGCCTCTTGGGAGAAGTCAGATAAGATCAGGAACTACAGTGTGTACACATCAAATTTGTTCACCATCTATCCATGAAATTTGGTTGGACAAAGTACATATGTAACATCTTGCCCATACCTTTTCCTGCTTACATTGTTTTCTGTTTGTTTTCTTGTTCTCTCTCTCTCTCTCTCTCTCTCTCTCTCTCCTCAACATTTGCTTTCCCATTTTTCTTCTTTTTGTTTTCATATATTCATTTTTCTCCAACACAGTTCCTTCCTTTCTTTATGCTGTTCCCAATATGTTTTTCTTTCTTCTCTCTAGTGACAATAATTTATAAGCATGGGGCAGAATCCTCCTTGAATTAGTGGTGGCATATGTCAGCCAGCAATTTTGGTCAGCCCCAAATGCCACAGACTCATTGAAAATTGTATTTTACACCATTATTTTTACATTGCCGGACTGGTATCCAATTTTCTTTACCTTCTTAATACCACTCTATTGTTGAAATCAATTAAATTTCCCTTATGCTCTTTCCACATCTTCCCCATCTCATCATTCTCTCTCTTTCCTTCATCATTCTCTCTCTTTCCTTTATCAGTCTCTCTATCTTTTCTCATTATTTGTATTCCCCTCCTTTACTCATCGCTCAATCTTTATTGCTCTTCGGTATCACAGAAGTAATGTCTGAAATAACTTCAGTGGAGATGATTTATTGGACTTAATTACAGCAATCTGCCAGACATAAACTCTCTTTACCTGCACATGGAGGCCCCTCATACCAATGAAAACATTTATTAAATTCAGATGAAAAGATGAGATAGCCAGTCCACCTATAGATAAAAGGCTGATCAATCTTAAGCAGATTCTTTAATATCATATCTTTTGGAAAGGCAGAAAAAACACTTTAACCTAAGTCTGATATAATATAAAGAATTTTCTTGCTCAAACTAAACAAATCTATACTTTATGCTCATTTGTATTTATCACAATTTCATTTATATGGTCAAGTCATTAGTGGTTACTTCATACAGACCTTAAACTATTATACAACAGTTTAGCATTTGTTAATAAATAAAAAAATCAGATGTAATAAAATAATGCAAAAGCTCAGAATGAGTGTAATGCATGAATTATAAAAAATGTATTTAATTTCTTGCTACTTTAACATCTACCACGGATCAACACAAAACTTATTCGCTTCTACCCAGGAAGTATATCATTTATTCAGAAATAGAAGAGCTTTAACTCATATACTATTATATGGACTTTACACCCATCTGGCTCCAAACCAGAGTCCAATAAACAATACATTCTTTTTTTCTTCTCCAAATCTTTAATGAAGGGGAGCATACATCCAGCTTGCTTTGTCAGTTTGAAATTAGTTCTAAGACTGAAAGAGATTGGGCAATTCTTATTGGCAATTTGAGGAACTGGCCATCTGTATTTGGATTGTGCTTATCCTCTTTGGAGTTGACAGAGTATCCAAGTTTAAAGAGATACAGGTATACTTGTGAACATATAAAGTAAGTCTCTCATAATAGGCCTACTTCTACTTCAAATGACAGCAGATCCACAAACCACATCAAAACAGGTGCACGGCCCCCTCCCCTAGAAATAAAAGGTAGCTTTTAGTCACAGTCTATGCATTATGGATGATGCCCCCTCCCCTTTCTAAAAAAAAAAACTAGATCTGCCTCTGACTACAGACAGCTTTCTCTAATATATAGAGATAGCAACATCAAAACATTTCATTCCATCAGAAATTGCTACTCACGACTCTAAAAAGAAAGGATATAAAGTAGTGATAAAAACAGCAATAGAAAGCCAAGAGAAAGAGAAAGACTGAGATAAAGAGTGGAGGAGAAGGAACATAGACGGAAAGAGAGGGGAACAAATTTAGACTATAGACAATATGTTGGAAGGATGCCCAGAGACATAAAAAAGGACAGGAGTTAAGAGAGAGAAAGAAAAATACAGCTTTCATTAGAAACCACTCAATTAAGCACCTCACAAAATTTGTTCTCAAGAGCCTCCTTTGCGTACATACTAAATCTTCTTTGTCAGAGAGAGAGAGAGAGACAAAATTTACTCCATTCTTAATGTCCCTGTCTATCATCAAATACTCATTTGGACTGAGCACAATATAATGATGAAAAAATCTAAAAAGGTCCCAGTGGACGGATTGCCTTGGCTATATAGTGGCAGGACTTACACTACTTCCTAGACATTGTCTATTGAAACAATGTCATGTCTGCAGAATATTAGAAAATAAAGTATACCATGGAAATGAAATCAGTTAAATGCACTATTTATGATAGACGTCTCCAGTAAAATACTATGTTTATTTGACCCTTAAGCAGTCTACAGCCAATGTTTGAGTTTTATATTCCTTAACGACTACTTATTAGATCTTTGTATCATATTTCTTGGAATATTTTCCATTTAAGGTCAGGATGGTAACGACATTTAGTACATGTTCATGTATGTGCATTCATAGAATGACACAATAGAGTATACAAAAGGGTTCATAAATGTTGCCTAAAGGTTAAGTTGGAATTTACACTAATTTGGTATACCAAAAATTGCCTTTTCATTTTCTTTCATAGAGTATAGCTGATTTTAAAGGGATTTAAACATGATATGTATAGAAATTGTGTATTTTAAAAATTTCCAGCTTGTTACCTCAAAAAACCACCCACTCACTTATACAGGAAAAAACTAGTCGATGCAGTATAGGGTTTTCTTCATATAAAATACCAATATAGAATTAGATCATGAAATTCACCTGCAAATGTCAGAATTCATGAGACGGGGAAGGCTAGATGAGACGGGCATGATTAATTCTTTTTCGACCAAGCCGAAAGCTCAAGGCTTGCAGTGACTCACTTTTACGTAACCTTGAAAATGGATGTGATGAGAACATGGATAATTTCTCTATTCTTTATCTTTGCTTCCAGTTCTTCTTTATACTTTATTCTAGAGTTTCTCACCCACGAAATTGCTGCCCATTAGTAATCATATATTCCTCCCACCCCATGTACCCTGCGGTGTGAATCATGTTTACATAGATCAACAGTTAGTTTGAGGAAAAACTAACTCCTTTGGTAACATGATTCATTTTAAAATTACATACAATATTTGTCATATAGTGTTAGTAATCTTGGACCGTGTCAATAATTGCTATTGACTAATTCTCTGAGCCTGAAAATAATCAGAATGAATGAATCATTTTCAATTAATCAGATATTTTTTATGAAAAAATAATTAACAAAAATGTCTCCTTGATAACAATTGCTTTGTAAAATTTTCCAAAGAGGAATGATTCATTTTCAAATCATAGAAATCATTATCAGTCCTTGTCAATATCAATAAATGTTATTAAAAATTGCCCCCCCCCCCCCCTCCAAGTCACTAAATGGTAAGTTACAAATTCTGCAACGCATACATGCATAAAGGTACAAAGTTATTTTTTAAACAAGAGGTAGTCAATTTTCACAATTCTTGCTTCACAGTGGATTGCACCATTTGAATATTCAAGGAGAAATGTCAAATATTAATGTCTTCACAATCTATTTGCATCACTTAAAGTAGCACTATAAATGTTAAAGAAAAGCTATTTTCTCCTCCATCACTTCATGCCTCCAACATGGAGCATGTCCAGCAGATTGGCAGTACCCCCCCCCCCCCCCCCCTCCCCTCCAAATTTTATTGGGCTCTTGACTTTTACAAGTGACTTCAAATAGACAAAACACTTCTACATTCTGGTGTTGCACTGAGACTATTTGTGTTTGAGCAGCTCTGCCAGCATTAGGTCGCTCAGTATTCTGCAAACTGACCTACATAAATGCTAATATGTGGGTCTACAGGGTGAAAGAGTGCATGTATGTGATATTGCAGAAACCGTTGTAGATTTTCCTGTCATATCTGGGCCAATTCATGTGTGAGGAAGAGAAAAAGATGGCGAAAGGAATAAAAGATCTAGTTCATGAATACGAAACCAAGAATGATTTTCAGGTACAATGAAGACCACTGTACATGCCTGTGAAGGGAGGTATGGGATAGAGAGGGTAATCAGATGAGCAGAGATTGAAAGAGCTAAAAAGAATGACATGATAGAAAAGGATTGACTGAATAAAATAAGTTGTGTTCATTCAACAAATAATTAATTACAGCTATGTTCATACAAAGTTACAGCAATTCTGCCCATACAAATGTGCAATATATGAGACAAGGAGACAGGAAGAGATCTTTTATTTCTATTTTGCATAATTACATTTTGTTTCCAAAGCTTTATAATTCTATGAAAGTGTGATTTTGATTTGTAATGATTGATGGTTATATTCTTTTTTGTTTTAATCAATAATCCTATTTCATAACCAGTTTTACATTTTAAACATTGGGCATTAGTCTCTGAACTACTAATTTTTTTAAATTTCTTATAAACCATATTGAATTGAATTGAGAGAAGAAAAAAAGAGGGGACAGAGATCAATGAACAAAATTATTCATACCGGTTGTAAACTTGATATTTATTATTTGTTGGTACCTCAAAAATGAAAGGTGGACTGGTTGGATTAGGGCCTTTGTTGAATACTTTTAGAAATAAGCTTTAATTTGTCACATAACTCACATTCTCAAGAAACATAAATCAGGACAAATCAATTTTTCACATACTTGAAAATATACAAAACTTGGGAAGGGTATGAATAACTTCATTGTTAACTGTATATATAGAAATATCCAATTGCATGTAGAGCCATTGAAGAGTAAGAGGAGAGAGAGGGGGATGAAGGGGAGAGGGAGAAGAGAGAGAGGGGGAAGAGAGAGGGGGGGGAGAGAGAGGGGGGAAGAGAGAGGGGGAAGAAAGAGAGAGAGAGAGAGAGAGAGAGAGAGAGAGTGTGTGTAGAGAGAGAAGGGGAGAGAAAGGGGGGAGAGAGAGAGGGGGAAGAGAGAGAGGGGGAAGAGAGAGGGGGAAGAGAGAGGGGGAAGAAAGAGAGAGAGAGAGAGAGAGAGAGAGTGTGTGTAGAGAGAGAAAGGGGGGAGAGAGAGAGAGAGAAGAGAGCATACATTCCAACTTTGAATCCTGATATCACCAATTCAGCCCCCCCCCCCCCCTCTATCTTCTTATCTTAAACACTCATGCACCCATTCAGAATCATTGATTAAGGATGGTTGTGCCACTTTACAGTCCCTCTCCACGGATTTGTCAAGATGGATTATTCAAAAGGTTAATCAGACTCGAGTGAGCAGATGTCTCCAAATTCAGAGGTTCAAGTAAGGGTCCCCTCTGACAATAGATGATTGCTAGTGGTGGCTAGGTAATGAGGCTAGGGAGGTAAACCCCTTCTATTCTTTGGTCCAAGTTTGTTTGTCTCTGTAAATTCACTTATTAATTTAACCCTACATATCTCTCGGCCACTGGCTTCTTCTTCAAAAAGTATAACAACTAAAAATTAATCTCAGCAAACCAATCTAGTACTTTATTCACATGAGCGTAGCCCAAGGAATTAGATACTTGGTGCTTGATTTTGTCTCTGGGAATTATGTCTGACACTGATTATCAAAAAGGTGTTACAGGGAATGTTCCAACACATTGAGGAAGGCAACTTCAGGGGTTGAATATTTTCAGGATGCAAAACTTTCCATCCTTACCTATTAATATTTATATTAAAATGTTACATCTCCATTCATCTATTATTATTCTCTATCTGCCCCCTCTCTCTCCCTATTTCTCTCCCTCTGTCTCCCATGTCTCTTCTCTACCCCTGTCCCCATCTCTCTATCGATACTTGAGTGGGTCTCTCTCACCTCTAATTCTCTTCTGCAGTTTTGTAATTTCAAATCAGCATTTCAGGAGCATAAGAACAAAAAATGGTAACAGTAAGAGAAAGAGGGACATGGATGAAAAACAAATATCAATGGCTCTGGGGTTGAGTTGTACATGCATGAATACTGTTCTCTAGTCCACTTATCCTATCCAAAAGATTCCTCTCAAACTGGACCCATCCTCTCCTTCTCCCTCTCCATGACACATTCATGTCCTTCGATCAGTTCTGTGAGGAGGAAAATCAGAGAGAAGCTCAAGCAACACGTGCCAGCGTCACCCGCCTACTTTCTCTCTCTTGAAAAACCTCTCTGACTCATCCCTTCTAAAAAGCTAGACAAACACGCTGTCCCATTCCCCTTTCCAACTCGATCAATCGCTTCAACTTCTACCAAAAAACAAGAAAATTTACATGAAGGCCATGACTGGGAACATTCTACACACTTGAATGGAAACAAGCAATGGTGAACAAATAAAAAGGAGGCTGTATATTTTTTTCTAAGGATATGGAGTGAACAAAGGGGCAAGATTTACTTGTCAAATTCCTCTATTTTTGTAGTAATTTGTGTCACCTGTACATACAGCTAGACCTGAAGCATTTGTTAATGACAAAATTCAGTGTTGTAATTCAGTTTTGTAATTCAGTGTTGAAATCTAGTGTTGTAATTCAATATCGTACTTCAGTAATTTAAATTAATTAAGTTGATCATTTCACAGAATGAAAAATTGCAAATCGTTACCACTTGCAAAATTCACAACAGTTTCATACATGCCAGAATGTCTTCTTTTTATTATTGTACATTTAAAAGGAAGGTATTATCAACAAATTATGTGCAAGGCATGAAATTAATTGTTTATTACCTCCTTACTTAAAAATATGGTATCTGTTAGTGAGTATCTTATTGGCTGTAAGGGTGTCATGTGGCACTCAACATTTTGTTATATGCCCACAAGCATGCAATATAACAACATTTTTGCATGGTAAAACACTTACAAATGTGAATTAGAATGCATACCTCTCTTCCCTGTGCATACCTGTTGTTTGCATTGTCTTAGCTGCATGCATTTGGCTCAAAGGTAACCTGAATGTAATTGAGATGAAATGCCTGACTCTAAAGGAGCAAGGCATAAGATCCCAAATACCCTAAATTTTAAGGAACAAATATTGCATGCATTTCGTTGTTCATTATGTTCACCTCCAAATTCAGATGTCCCCTTGTGCTACTTTATTTTAGCCTCGGCCAGCCTGCGGCCTCATTGAAATATAAAAAGCACTCAGGAAATTCTGAATTTGTCAGTTCATATATTTTGTTATATTCAATGCCGGAGCATGCAATATTTGTATAATATCGATCTTAGCAGAATACCATTAGTAGATTAAAACTTGTTGCTATATACATGTTGAAATGTATATGCACTTTTAAGTGCCTATCTGCATGCATGCAGCTCTATATGAAGCCATATACACAAGGACACAAATACAATTAAAATGTAGCCAAGCCAAGCCAAAAGTTGTATTGGGATCAATTGATCAAGCAAGAAATTATCTCCATGTAGAATGGAAATTAATCCTTTTAACTATTCAATGAAATAAAAATAAAAATTGTTCAAGATTTAAAGAAAATGTGTTCAGCCTTCTAAATCCATTTGCTTTGAAGTTCTGGGTATATGACAGAAATATTTACTATAAATATAGCCATTCAGAAATGTTTTCCTGACCAAGTTCTGAAAAAGTGCACATGTATAAACATTAAAGTTTAGTTCTTATTGCCTACTGACAGCAAGAAGAGTGTTAAATCTTGTAATGCAATTACTTAAAAGGAGAAATACACCCTGATATCAATTTGGTTTTAATAGAAGAACAAATATAAGAGAAACCGGTAAGTGAGATTTAGAGCAAAACCATATTAATTTTGTTGGAAGGTGTGTTAAATCAAACACAAATTGGCAGCTCTGTGACTTGTCTTATGACTACAGGGAATTTAAAAAAAAAAACATTTCGGGTGCTACTTTTCAAGCTTGCTTGCATGAACATAACACTCTTTAATTTGTTTTGCATTGCACTCTATGCACATATTTGGGGGCGATTGGGGGGCAAATTTGCCCCAAATTCCTGTGTATTTTTTCCCTGCTGAGGTCTCCCATTTGCCCTGTCCTAAAAAAAAATTAAAATTTATGTTTCAACAAATTTAGATTTTCAATCATACATTCACCCTAAATATAATTATCACAAATATGTTTTGATGTATACAACCCCTGTATGAAATAAGTCTATTCCTTCATCAAAAACTTTAAAAATGAAAGTTTATGAAATTTTCTGTACAGAGCAAATTGAAGAGAAGCTCAGAAGGTACACCACAGAGTTGTAAATTTATGTTTCACTGATGTCAACTTCAAAAATTCATAACTTTCCTATTTTTGATTGGATATTGCTCAAAATTTCACTAATTTGTTTTATAATTTTCCTGTTTTTATTAAAACTGAGATAATATGTGGGTGGACTTCCCCTTTAATGCCCATCTGGATCTCAAGACTAAATGACATGAGATCAGATGGCTAACTATATTTAACCCATCGGCTACGGGAACCCGGTGGTCCCTGTTTTAAGTCTATTGGAACGAGAAAATTCAGTAGTGAATGGGTTAAGTACCCTGGCAAACAACTTGGTACTCCACACTTCATTAGTCAATTTCAATGAACATGCATTTTACTTGGAGCGGTTACATTTCTTTCATGGCGTACTTGACTTAGTTAATATTCTAAACAATATTTCATTACATATAGTAATAATCAATTGTGTCTACGCATTTCATACATATTAATGCTCATGCTGTCTTCATGAATTTAAAAAAAATTCACACTGTTTTTCCTTCCTAGCTACTGTCTGCATCTCTGTAACGTATTTAATTCATATTTCATAATATATAGCTGGAAAATATGTCATTTTTTAAATAGATTCCTCGCCTTTACCAAACCTTTCCTACGTAGAATAGATTGCCAAGGGATACAATAATCACATGCCATCTTCATGATATGAATTTCAATTACTTATTTGCCAACCAACGTAGAATATGTATGTGTCATTTACCATTGTCTTTCCTCCCTTTCCTTCATCAAAAGAATAAGAAAACCAATACAATCCCCCTACATCCTGTGTTTTTTCTTCTTCTTACATTGCCTACTCTTAATTTGCAAGAGCTGCATCATTTTTCTCCAATCAAGCGGATATACATGAAAGCTTGAGTGTGAAAGATGTGAGAACGTATTACTTTGGAACGTTACCATGGCAACAGCACTAGAGCCATCACTGCCAATTTAGAATGGATTCCAAAATGCCTCCATGCTATTTTGTCTGACAATACAACTAATCTGGCATGAACCGGGGAAGAGACAGAAAAAATAAAAACCTGAAATGGAATTGCATGTGCCGTGGTAACTTATTTGCAGTCTGCGAAGTGTTATTGCTGTATAATGCTCGAAAAGTATTTGGAAGAAGCAGTGAAGCAAAGGCTTGTGGGTTAAGGGCATAAAGAAAAAATAATATGCAATGGTACTAGTACGCTGATAACTTGATTTGCGTGTAATTGAATTATGAATTAAAATGCTATTCTCACACCGCTCGTAGGGTAATTCAATAAGACAAGTTCCAGGGGTCTGCACATTCACAATATACATGCAGTGACAAGCAAAGTATTACATGGTTTCTCAATTCTTAATAACTGTTTTGATGTATAAATCAAATTTATGCAAAATGTGTTAACTCATGTATGATTGAAGGAGAAGGTGAACTACACTCTTGCCTTTTCAAATTCTTTGTTCTCTCTCACTTTGAAGTTTTCTTTGAATAAAATCTGTAAACATGAAGTGTTTCCCAGTCTGATATTTTCTATTGTTGCTTTTGAAGAGTGACAAACCTATAATTCATAATAAAAACACATGGAAATTTGTACAAGAAGAGTTTGAATGTACATCTATTTCATGAAATGTCTCCTTCTTGTTTTATTTTTTAGTCTACATTGAATCATGAGAAACTGACCAACAATTTCCTACAACCTACTTCTGGAGGGTTCAAACTACCTTGTCTTTATAATAAAAAATCAAATTACTAGCACCTCTAACAAACATTGTTCCTTGATTAAAAAAGTGAGCCCAATTTTGAAAGTCTCAGTTCATTAATTCAATGTATGTAACCTAGCCACTGCATATAAACCATCCCTACTTGGACTTGTAGCTTCTCTTTAAATGTTGATTGCTAGTCTTTCCATTGGAAACGACAAAGATAGATTTGTCTAGACGCATGTTCGTTCTTGAATTTGGGCTTAATCATTCCTGCATTTATCAAGTCTAAGAACCTCTCAGTCTCAAGTCTCTCAGTAAATGACAAGTAATGAATAAGTCACCTTGCCAATGGACAGTATATTTGCTTTATAGAAAGTCTTTTCCAAACTGCAGTATAAAAAAGATGCCAAATCTTATCTTTGTAAACAGCACTCAATATTGAATTCTCATAACTTTGTTAGTTTCAACTTGGGTTTGACTGTTCGCTCCAACAAAACAAGACACCCCCTCCCCACCCTCTTCCAACGGCCTCATCAACAAAACAAAGACAAAAAAAAAACTACTGTTAAGATTTGTGCTGTAACATTTACTCCTCCTTTCCCATTTGTGTATGTGATGAGGACCATATTTCACTTTTTCTAAACCAGGCTTTATCTGTCTCACAATGATTGATTCGCCCGCCCTCTTCTTTGTTGCTTAGAAGGGCACCGTGTAATGAAAGTCTGCATAAGACAGGAGAAATTTTTACACGCACTTCTAACCCCACACTATATAACCTTTGCTCGATATCGTCTCACAGTATGGTGTAAAGATAATGATGTGCTCCCCAAACCTTTCAAATGTATTCTCCTGACTACATCCTTCTTAAGAAACTGAAATCCTCCTATACTGATTATCGTCTAAACTCATCCCAACTGAATGTTGTCCTCAAACTTCTTTGAGTCTCAAGACAAAAAGATTTAAAGTGGGATTTACATATATCTCAGATGTTGTAGCGAAGGCATCTCGAAGACTGTACCCACTATGCACCCTAAGGAAATCAAAGGCAAGCCTGTCGGATATGGTAACTGTTTACACCACTTACATAAGACCCATCCTTAAATATGCTTCTCCTGTTTGGCATACTTTAATCACTCATATTGAGATCCATAAATTAGAATCGATCAAAAAAGGGCACTCAAAATAATTGTAGGATACGATTATGCCAATGTCCTTGCCACGACTAATCTTCCCAGTCTTTCTTCTAGAAAGGATTTACTTTTGTCGAGTTTTCGATAAATCTACCCTAGTATGATAGCATGCATGCCTTGATGGTATGCTTTATAATAATGTTTTGATATGTGAATGTAACTTTTTATATGCATCTTCTACACCTTCTCACCTATACTCACACATTATATTTTTGCTGGAGAAGCTTGAACTCCTCCCTGAACTACTGAACCCTACAACATTCAATACTTGCTCCCTAGACATAGTCTATTATACTCATGCATCAAATTTTTGCTGGAGCAGCCTGTACTCCTCCCTGCACTACTGAGCCCTACAACATTCAATACTTGCTCCCTCAGACAACATACAATACTTGCTCCCTCAGAGATAAGTGATTATACGCTGGCATTGTATTTTTGCTGGAGCAGTCTGTACTCCTCCCTGCACTGATAAACCCTACAACACTCAATACTTGCTCCCTAAGAAATAGTTGATAATACTCACGCATTATATTTTTGATGGAGCAGCCTGTACTCCTCCCTGCACTTCTGAACCCTACAACATTCAATACCTGCTCCCTAAGAAATAGTTGATAATACTCACACATTATATTTTAGCTGGAGCAGCCTGTACTCCTCCCTGCACTACTGAACCCTACAACATTCAATACTTGCTCCCTAAAAACTAGTTGATAATACTCACGCATTGTATTTTTGATGGAGCAGCCTGTACTCCTCCCTGCACTACTGAACCCTATACAACATCCAATACTTGCTCCCTTAGAAATAGTTGATAATACTCACGCATTATATTTTTGCTGGAGAAGCCCGTTCTCCTCCCTGCACTGATAAACCCTACAACATTCAACACTTGCTCCCTAAGAAATATTTGATAATACTCACGCATTATATTTTTGCTGGAGCAGCCTGTACTCCTCCCTGCACTGATAAACCCTACAATATTCAATACTCGCTCCCTAAGAAATAGCTGATAATACTCACGCATTATATTTTTGCTGGAGCAGCCTGTACTCCTCCCTGCACTAATCGTCGCCGTTTTCACGAACCGGCACAGCCCAACGCGCAACGAAATAAGTACATTCTGAGAAAAACGCGTTTTACGTTTAGCCGTATTGAATTCGCCAGAAACATGCCTTATGTCAAATTTTATATCACAAAATACATATCAATGAAAGGAAAATATTCTGTATTTTCTATACATTCCATTTGTTAAGCATAATGAAAATTACTATTAATATTACGAAGCTTTGGACTCTCGTGCCGGTTCGTGAAAATATTATTTTGCTGTTTACGTAGCAAAAATATTTTCACGAACCGGCACAAGCCACTGTGTCGTTTTTCCTATGTAACTTTACGCGCAAGACAAAAGCGCTCGCGCTGTCTTAGCGCGTATTTTATTTTCACGAACCGGCACAACCGCCTGTGTCGCGTCGTCTAGGTCTTGTAAGCGCAAAGATATTTTCACGAACCGGCACAGCCCATTGACTTATAACGGCGCGTGCCGGTTCGTGAAAATATGAATCGTGCTTTTTGGCTCGTGTGTCGTTTTTGTCATTTGTGTAACCATGGATATCTCAAAAACTAAAGCGTTTTGGATGCTGAAATTTGGTGAAATGAAAGATTGTTGATAACTTATGCTAAAAATGCAAAAAAAATAAAAACTACATTTTGAAGGGATTTCGGTGGCTTGTGCCGGTTCGTGAAAACGGCGACGTAATGAACCCTATACAACATCCAATACTTGCTCCCTTAGAAATAGTTGATAATACTCACGCATTATATTTTTGCTGGAGCAGCCTGTACTCTTCCCTGCACTGATAAACCCTACAATATTCAATACTTGCTCCCTAAGAAATAGTTGATAATACTCACGCATTATATTTTTGCTGGAGCAGCCTGTACTCCTCCCTGCACTCGTCCAGTTCATTCTCTGTGTAGAGAGTACTCTGCAGGAACTCGCTCTCCATCAGGTTAATCCTCTGTTTGCTCTCCTCTACCCGTTGCTTTAGAGTGTAGTACTGTTCCTTGCTGCAACCGCACACCTGTAAGAAGACATTTAAAAAGACAATTATATATATATATATCATAAATATACGAAGTGCTCATACTCTTTGCCCACTCCTTTTCTTCAACAATCATGTGAAAAAGGTTCTGGGATGAGGGTTTTGATGACTTTTGTTCCTCGGTCACTCTCCTCTCCTAGTTGCTTCAGGGTGTATGTAGTAGACCTTATTCTTCCTCGCTGCAACCGTAATTATAATCAACAGAAGATAAAAAAAGAAATGGAGATAGGTACGGTACACAGGAAGATACTGCATATTATTCATTCCTTATCATTTTATATTCTGTGATCATGATTCTAAAACAAATGCTTTAGCGAACATTGCTGAATAGTGACTTTCCATTAAGTTTATTCTTTGTTTTGCTTTCCTCTACTCGTTGCTTCATAAAGTACCAATGTTCCTTTCTGCACATGTGCACCTGCATAACCACATCTAAAAGAAAGAGAAGACAACATTAAAAATAGGCACACAAGACAACAGTGTACCGGTACTTTGTGCTAGAGTGCTACTGTATTTTCCCAATAGTGATGTGTACACAAAAAAGGGCATTCAAAATTAAATACGTAAATTAAATGATAATATATTTTAGATAGCAGTAAAGATGTTGCTTTCAACCAAGATGAGCATATAAAAGAGAGAAAAAAGACTGAAGAAAATAGAAACCTTAGAAGATAAACTGTGCAGGAGTCAAGACATTACTCATGTGAGAACAGAAAAAAGAAGACCAGAAGTAGATACATGAGCAGTTAATGCCCTTGGTGCATGCATCAAGATGATATCTCTGCTCCAGAATACGTTCTAATTATATTTATTCCCTTAATTTCCTTCTTTTTTCATTCTTTCTTGTCTCTTTTCCAGACTTCAACTCCCTTTTTTTACAGAATTGTTCTTTCTTATTCCTTTAATCTTTTAAGTCTTGTACCAACAAAGACTTCTGTTTCTCTTTACAGCATGAGACATGTACATGTACTCAGTTTATGGGAGGTGATGACTGTGATGAGGATTCAAGTAATCATCTTGTGCAAGGTGTCCAAACTGGATCTATTGATATCATGAAGGCTTAATCTTGATGACGTGCCTTAAATCTTATACATGACTTAAGTACAAAGAGAAAAAAATAAAAAATAAAGATAAAATCAAGACTCTATTATCATCTACAAGAGTGGGTTTAGACAATGCTTATGAAGTCCTTTTGTTATTCTCTGGCTTTTATGAAGGCAAAATTCTTTTTAAAAACAAAATATTAATCTACAAGTTAAATTTCTATATCGTTCAATTGCAGTTTGGATATCCCTTTGCTGTGTTTTCTGAAAGTTGAGATTTTGTTTTTGATACTTGAGGTAACCTTTTCCTTCACAAACATCTCTCTCCTCATCTCTCACATAGTGATCCATCTACATCTTCCATCATATTTTTTTGTCAGATATCAAATTCATATTGGATGAAATCTGAGACTTCAAGTGTATACCTGAAACCCAAATTTAAACGCAAACACTCCATGAAACAGAATGAGATGCGCGCAGAATAGCTGGAGGCTCCTCTGAACGGACGACGATCAAATAACACAACAACCCCATACCCTCCACGTACCCTCTTGCACGGAACATACATAATAGGGTTTCTAGCATCTTCTCCACGAATACACACATACACAGGTTCTGACACACATCTCCCTCCTTACGTACAGAATCGTGGCTTAATAAAGAAGAGGACAAAAATGAAAAGGCAGGAGCGGTACTGCACTTATGCACTCCTTCTGATGGGGTATGACGGAGTCCGCACACTGAATCACGTCTAATCAGGGCTGAAAATCAATGAAGACCGGCGGATTATGCCTACTGGCAAAGAACAATGCTTAGGCTTTGCCTGGCTTTAGATAGCATGGGTGTGGGATGAGGGTCAGTGGCGGCACTAGCCCTCTCTGATTTGTGTTGCAATGGGGATGCTACATGTACACTCAATGAAAGAGCAATTATAAGACAAGATGCAAATACTCATATCATGACTACATTTAATGGCTTGGATTTGTATGCTAAGATTGATATCCTTTATTTCGACAGAAACAAAAACAAAGCAAATCAAAAGACTCAAACTGAAAATGCTGAATATAACATTTCTTTAAAATTCCATAATTTCAATTATAACCAACAGTTTAATAGTATTTCATAAATTGACACAATACTGAGAAATATGTCTTTAAAATTATTATGTGTTATCTACTGCTGATGTAGAAACACTATGCAAAAACTCACTCGCAAACCTTTGGGCATTATTTACAGCCATTTGCTGTGGGAGAAAGTAATCCACACTTCTTGATTTTGATTCGATTTGATTTATTGGTTTCATCCCAATGCATTTAAACTAGGAGGTAAAAATCAAATACAGAGTATTTAAAGCTCCACTGCCCTACTTGTAGCTACTTGCTCCCTCTTTATAGAAAACTTCCCCAATCTGTGCCTGTTGGTCCCCCATGATCCTCTATTTCTTATGTTATTTGAGAGCAGAGTTGATGAGATAGCCACCTGTCAGTGACCTTGCTGTGTGGTATAATCCCTCCTGGCCACACTAGTGTTGATAAGCTTTAAAGGGACTATGTCCCATTTGCAGGCCCAAAAAATAAAAAGTTAAATTCCAACTGCATTTGAAAGATAATACTAATTTAGAACTTCCCTAAAAAAGGTGGGGCTTGAAAATGTCTTTAAGTTGGAAAATAACGACTATTAGTTGTCGAATCAACTTTAGGGCTATAGAGCCCAAAAGTAATAGTCTTGATTTTCAGACAATTGTACCGAATGGTCATACGTTTTATGCTGCGCAAAGATTCAATCAGTTTAATCTTGGCCATCACAAGAAGTGGGTTATTGATGAAGACAAATACTCATGTACCCTTTACAACTCTTTTCATGTAAGTTATTACCAAAGAAGAACAAAAAGCCAGTCAGTCACTCAATAGTGTCTGACAGTGAAGTCTAGCAAGTAAACGGTTTTCCTTGCATAATTTGAATATGAGGACACTGCTAACGTTTAAATTTCACAGATAGGACATACATGACATATTCATAATTCCTGCAAAGTTCTACAGCATTTGAGGTTGGCTGCAAAAGGGACATAGTACCTTTAAAGAAAAAGACAATCCCTCTTTTCATAAATGACAGCAAACAGTTTCATATACCTGCTTCTTTCCCTGGCAATGCATTATTTAATTTATTTCCATTTAATTAATATATCTAAAATGTTCCTTATTTCAGGTATATTATCTCATTTGAACTATTGGGCCACACTATGATATATCTTTGCATATCTGTTTGTTCCTCTCTCTATATTGATTATGAAATAAATACTTGAGGTAAAGTATACAAAACATCACACATATTACAGCTAAATACTCTGAAGAGTATTAACTTCTGACTGCTTTTTTCAAATATTTAAAAAGAGACACGTATTAATTAAAGATTGCTTCCACCACAGTGGAGACTATATGACCTTTCTTACAACAGACAAGAGTTTTTCATTTCCTAAATCCTCCTTTTCCCAGGACAGCTATAAACCTGCTTTAAGTTTCAATACATCAAATCATGAAAGATGGTGATTACTGGCATAATAACATTTATCAAAAGTGCCTTATAACGGCATAAAAATGTCAATGTTGCTCTTCCATATTCATCTGCTTGCAATAAACCTCAAGGCAAAATTTGACATAATAGAATGTCAAATATATATTAAGACGAAACTCCTAGAACATGAATTTAAATGTATACAGGTACGTGCAGTATATCAAAAATATGTTTTTCATGTATTCCACCCCCCCCCCCCCCCTATAATAACCCGAGTTACTTTGGCTGCATTGTGCTCTCAAAAACTCCTCTATTTCTATAGAGGTGTTGTGGCGCAGTGGATAAGTCCCGCCGTGGTACGAATGTCCTTTGGCACGACATTAATCTACACTTGCCACTCTCCACCCAGGTGTTAAATGGGTACCGGTAGGAAGGAATTCCTTAAATGCTGTGAGCGTTGAATCGGCAGCCTAGCATAGCCGGGTAATGTTGGAGCGCCTTGAGGACCTTGCAAGGTCGATACGTGCGCTATATAAGAATCCAATATTATTATTATTATTATTATTATCAATTTAAGAAGGAAAACAAAAAGTTACATATTGTAATATGTGTTACATGATATTGTTATCTACTGCATCACAGGGGCCTAATAGCATACTATCCCACCACTGAAAATATATGACCCTGTTTGAATATCAGCGGTCATGAATGAATAAATAGATGAAATATTATATAGAAGAACTTCTTCTTCTAAAATCTATCACATTTTCTTTGTACAGGTAAAAGCGACTACCGTTAGCTTGAAATCATGAAAATGCTTAACTTGCATAATTGTTAAAATACAAATGATATTCTAAAATGCATAAATACTTAGAGTTCCCAGTAAACTCCCCAGAACAAGATAGAATAATCTTCAAAATGTTAAATATGATTGATTACATCTATAGTCAATATGAATATTTATTTGTTTAGAAGAAGCATTGGTCACTAAACGCTATTTTTTTTAAAGGATATGATGTATTATATTATATTTATATTTTTTATATCATTAAACAAAAATCAAATTAATCAAACAAATCTGTTTAAATAACCTGATGTTATTCCCAACCCTGCTTTAATTCAGTTACATTTCAATGACCCCAACATTATGAAGCAAGTACAACTGAATTCACAGTCTGCCATTGTATCGACATTTTCAACCTGCCAGGCATGCATGTCTTACACAGGAGGTGTCACAACGCAATGGGGCGCAACAAAACATCCCTCAACACGGCATCCATACTGCTATCTCATTATCGCCATTTTAGAATAAGCCTCGACGTAAGCCACTGATCACTGTTCATTCATGAAAATGTCCTCATTAATTTGTAAGGCAATGTGTCATCAAGTCATCCACCAAAGGAGATGGCAGATGTTCGTCAGGGGGACTCGTCTGGAGACGTTTCCACACAGAACATCCACGGTCTGGGTGCGGAATGAGAATGTCTGTTTGTTTCGCTGTTGTGGCCAGGCCAAGGCACATGTTTTCATGTTGCTGCGTATCATGTGGAACCAATACAAAACAATTAGAATGGTTCATTTTTGCCAGCCATTGTGAGAATACTTCCATGATTATATGAGATGTGTTGCACTGTACGGTTTCATAGGTGCTTCAAACAACCCAAGTTTTCATGTTGTCTTTTCAGATGCAAAGGAAAGCTTTTTTGTTGTTGTAAATTTAAAAACAGGATCAAAGTTTTTGAAATTATATATGCAAAAAAAGTCACGATAATTGAAAGTTATCTCAAAAAGTTTGCTTTTTTTTTTTCAAACTTAGTGGCATTATCCATTAGGGTAAAGTTCCTATACTCTCACAGGGAAGAAAGTGAAAAGTTATGGATTCACCATGAAATAAAATGTAATTAAAATATAATTGACTCAGACAAAAAATGATTGTAGCTTTGCTTGCTCCTCTCTGTACAATATTATAGAAGTGATGAAATAACATTTCCAATACTTAGTTATAAGGTGGGAATCGATCAGACTGCAAATAATTTGCATATAACTAACAAACAGCAGTGAGTTCATATTTTGTGTAACATTTACATGTCAAAGTGAACCAAAAGCATATTAATGGTTATATTCTGTGGGTTCAGAATAAGCATAAAGGTTAAACAATGCTATAATGCTTGATGCTTAGAATTCATGGAAATTACAACAAGTTAAAAAGAAATTCCTTGAAACCCCTGACATTTTTTATTTCCCTGAGAATGCAATGTCACTGCCCAAAATAAACATGACTGTACAGGCAGTGCATGAGAAAGTGTGATGCTACCATCAATGGAATGACATGGGGATATGACGATGATTAAAATGCCATCAAGGAATTTAGTCATCTTTGACTCATTAACAGTAATGTGAGCTGGGATCCGGAGGGTCACCCATTGGTATTCTAAGAGAAGCATGTTCACACACGAGTATATTTATCATCGTCTGAGAGCAAGAAGGTGCTAACGTGCCTATATCTATATTATTTTAATCATAGATCTTTATTCAATACACTATACTCACAAGGTTACAAGAGGAAAGGTCAAAACAAAATTCAGGCCGACATCTTTAGAACTTTTTTTTGTTCATTCACTTACATGGACACCAGCTAAAAAAGCAAATATTTTCTTTTTGATGTGTCTGCTGAGAGCCAGAAGGGCATTAACTCATATCACTTTACATAAAGTTGTCACTTCTCTGGCAATTGCTAAAAGCTAGAAGGGCATTAATCAAGTGCTTTCACACAGCGTTTATAACACCTGGCTCTCATTAGAAGACTTGGCAAATGTCATGTTTGATAGTTTGCCCATCTGAAGTGGGAAGAGAATGATCTTCAAAAAGATTGAATATATTCCCGCTATTAAATTTTGTCTGAGGTATGAAGTAATCTTACAATAACCCTTAGGCTTCTAACAAGAATAAAAACATAAAACAACAACAAAACTTCACCAGACAAGTATCAATCATAATGATACCTCTTCTCATATCCAACCTCAAGGTTCCATCCATAACATCCAACTTTGCAATTCATGAGCAGTTTCAAATTATTTCAAGGACACAGACAGCCATTTATATGTTGAATATAAAAACGGGCCTGTTTGATGCAAATTCCACCACCTGCGGTACTGAAAGGGTTAACGTATACAGTATATAAGGATATTGATCATCAATCAAATTCTAACCTACAAGGATAGCATAATACCTTGGAGGAAAATGTAGATGCATAATCAATATATAGCACAAGTGTATGATGGCAAGGAAATGCATAGTGTTTCTACATCAGCAGTAGATAGTATGTAATGTGAATAGACCATCTAGATTTTGTTAAACAATCATTAGGACAATTAATGTGATATTGTGTGAATAGCTTAGATATGTGACTAAAACAAGGAAGTTCTTGACATCAAAATAAAGATAAACAAAATAAAGATAAACAAGATATAGTCAAAACTGTTAATTTAAAAAGGGTGCCACAAATAGTATATCTACATCAGTATTAGCTTTCACTGTCTGAGCTGCATTTAATCTAATTTATGTTTGTAATGATCTGGTAGCAATGTAATGGTCAAATTCAAAGGACAAAAAAGGAGGATTTCTTAAACTCTATCAAATCTGAGGCAATGCATTGCAAGTGTAATTCAAGCTATTGATAAATAAGACATAAGTTAAAATAAGTTTGTGTATATTTGGAACTCTATATACGTCACAGGGCTCACAGAACAGGCACCTGTGCAAATTGAGACTCGATGAAAAACAAGAGAACATTCTCCCACTTCATTAAACTGACTTCCTTTCCTCTGGGATGGTACTTCTGGATGAAGGAACACCTCTGACACCTGATTCATTCGTTTCCACGGCAACGGAATACGGGGAAAGGAAATTGGAGTTGGAGACGGGGCTTGTGTTTTTTTACGAGATATCTCGCTATAGCTTTATCTGCTTGTCTGGTCCAAGTGAGGTTTTGATTCAACCAAATTCACAGACTGGGGTTTTAATCAGGGAGACAGCAGTCTGTGCAGCTGAGAACCAGACAGGTCTTAACTTGTATACTTTTAAACAGAATTAAAACCCTTCTGGCTCTCAGCAGACAATAGACTCTGAGCAGTTTGGATTCTATGAAATAACATGAATACACATGTCTTTGGATTTGATCACAGACTGTCTTCAATTGTTTAATAAAAATACTTAAGTGATCTTCAATTTCTTTAATATATCAAATGTGACAGCAAGTACTTATAAATCTCAATGCATACGCATTAGCCCTGTCGTCATTACTTGGCAAGAGCTTTTTCTCAGATAAATTGATCAAATTTTTTGTGAATCCACATAAATGGAGGTGTGGCCTGTAACAGACACTTGTCCACTTTCCATTCTTAAGGTACTCTTAGACTCACATGTGCATTACGTCATTTGTCAGCAATAATCAAAGTCTTTCAAAGAATAAGAGAATGCAAATATGTCGCCACTGCATGGCTACGAAATCATCATTTCAAGAATAGTTTTACAAACAACGACTCATGGAGAACAATCTGAATTTGACACAGTGGCTAAGAACGTTGAATTCATGAGACATTATAGAGCAAGCATCATGAGCGCCCAGCAGAGGCGGATATCTACTGGCGCTAGACATCATCTTGTGATACGATACTATTAAAGAGTGCAAGAGTAATTACAGTTTCAAATGTGACCCAAGATGGACATTAATTCCCTGCCTCACAGCATTACATCATTACATCAAAGCTTTCTGCAGGAAACCACATTATATCTCAAGTACATCACAGGGAAAATGAGCAATGACATTTTGCTGTAAAATTTGTTTTTATGTGGCAGTAGTCCCGCCCATACTAAACCACAGACAATCCACACCTGCCATTATTTCTCCATTACAGACAATCACACAAGTGAGAGCACTTCATTCTGAAAATTACTGCCAGTAAAATTTACAATTTTCTTTCAGGATATGAATTATGTCAGTACAGTTAAATTGCATTAAACCGCTGAAGTATTTTTCGTGTTTAATTTGTAATTAGGTCCAATAGATGACCGGTTTCTTGTTTCTGCATGCATACATGTAGATTTTGAAGATGAAGTGGCAAGCCGGGCTAATTAACAAATTTGTCCATAATTCTTCTTGTAGCATTTACCTGAATGGACTAGTTATTTGACATGCCTTGTCAATTCCATTACTGTAACGAGATGTACATGCGAAAAGTTATTACTGCTGTAATCACACAATATGCTACTACAGCATGATGTACTCCTTATTCCATCAGAATTTTGGGGTGTATTTTACTGCTAAATTATATCAAGTTAACCATTTACTCTAGATACTATAGCTGAAATAAAAACTACAAACTTGATTAGAATTTTAACATGTAAAATTATTTAAAGGTATGATTCACTACATGCAATGGAATAGAATACAAGCAACTGCTAAGATATTGTTGTATTTTTTTATCGTGAATTGATTTGATTTGAGGACCTTTTTTTCTTTAAGAGTGCATACCCGTTATTCCAATCAAATGTACGTTATTGAAAGAACTATGGAAAGAAAATAAATACAAAGACATGCATATACAGTGATTATTCCTGAAAGAAACCTCTAATAATATCTGTAGAGCGCTTAGAGACGGTATTCCGTATTAAGCACTATATAAATCCAAATTATATTATTATTGTAAATTTAAAATATATGAAAATTTAGTATTCAATTAACCCATGATTCATGATCTTAAATTGGATGACTGATTACTTGTTTTCATTATACTAAAAGTTCTCCTACACCCACATGCATCTCAATTTTTAATGTAATTGCATCATATTTTGGTGGCATTTTAATTCCCATGAGCATTTCATAGTTTAGAAGTGCACCTATCATCTAATTTTCATCTTGTTGCTAAGCAACATATATAATGCACTTTGTATGCCGCATGAGTCATCCCTTTGCAACCTCCATGGCAAATCACTTTAATTATGCATACATGTACATCTCAACATCACTAAAACTAACAGAGTGAAAAGCAATCTGTGATGCAACAAATTATCCTTGCTCAGGCCATTTTCTAGAATCGAGGTGATTTCCATCACCATTATACAGAAAGGGAAAGCTGATTTTATGGACGCGAGAAGGACGAGAGTTGAATTAAAGATGAACTCCCTCTGACATGCACGGAAAGCACCCATCAGGCATACGTGTTGGTAATACCACAGCCTGTAAAGGCAGCGTGTATTACACAGCACAACTTAGCATCCAATACACATCACCACACAGCATCGCACACAGTGCATGCAGTACTATACAACCCACATGTTGATCAATACCATCTCAGCTCATCCACCCAACCCATAAATCAGGCCATCGTGTACCCCATCAAATAAAACTCACATCTTCTAGGATTCTTAATGAAGACACCACAAAGGTGTATGAATTGCCCACATACACAGTTTCATGCCATGCCTATCTTTCTATACTTACCCCCAAAATATGACAGCCAATTTCTCCTTGGTTATTGCCTCAGCCTGGTACCCACTTTAGCAGGGAGGAGATAGCATAATTTATTCTGCTGCTGCGTGCGCTTTATCAAACCGACAATGCACCTCGGGCTCCATTAGGGGATACCCGTAAGCCAAACAGTTATTTGTACCTTGTATGACATACAACGGCTTCGAGAGATAAACAGCATCGGATCAATTATTCTAAATAACTGCTGTTGTATGATTCCACTAGACTGGTCTGCGTATTAAAAGCTGATTAATGCACCGAGTGGAAGACTACTTGTTCCTCGACCCCGTTTAATTTACATATTAACCTCCGCGCTGTTAGTCATTCGTTTTCGATCAGCTGAAGTATTGATGAATTTGATGAGATTAGACAATTATAATTCAGCATGCATTTCCCATAAACTAATTAAAAAGTTGTTTTTTCTCTTTGCGGGAATGGATGTGAGTACTTTACTAAGATTGTGCATAACTGACAGATTCACTGAGATCATGGTTAAAGAAGTCTTACATTTTTGTTAATTCCTCTTTTGAAAATGTTAATTCTTAATCAAGATCTTTTATCTGTTAAAGATCAATATCCAACATTAGATTAACACAAGCTTAGAAAATCTGCAACATACATATACATGTTCACCAGAAGAAACCAAAAATGTAACAGTACAGCCAAACCAGAAAATAAAAGCAAAGTAGCAAAACTATCATGGGAATATCTTTAGAATTGATAATCTAATTATCATGCTTTTGGTAAATATGCATGAACAATTTCCATTCAGTAGTATGGTTTCCTGGGGAACCCCTAAGTAATTGAGTTTTCAGATTACATGTACATGTATTATATATTTTTACATGTATCTAATCCCTGTCTGCATACCAAACATCATAGTTTTATCATTTTATTTCTCCAATTATTCAAATACTGTACAAGGCACTGATATAACTGAAGAACTTACAATTCAATCTTCGTCTTTATTACAGTAAAACAAGTCCAATCTTAAAATCATAAAAGCAATTTTTATTATATTTATATTAATGAAACTTTTGTGTACATAATACAGGAAATGAATACCAAATAAATTTAATTTAGCAGCTGCAGCTAGCTTCTTTCCCCTTTTATAGCACATTAATGTCAACAGAATATGAAACAAGTCATCATACATGTTGCCTGCTGATAGCTAAAAAGGCAGTAACGCTTGTATTTCTATACAGAGTTAATTAATACCCCTCTGGCTCCGAGCAATCAATATGTATGCATATTGTGCAAAGTTCCTCACCTACACGAAAAGTACACAGTTTTAATACCAAAACTTGCAAAACTGATACTATTTGTAAATATACACATATTTATGTTAGCTTTAAAAAAAAAAAGTTACTCCAAGCGATAAAATTTTAAAAGCCTTCCAAGGGTAGGCCTCCATGCAGTCATGTTAAATATTGATTGCTACAGAAGTCATGCAGCATGCAAATTTACCTAAGTGACTAATCTGCAAAGAGTACAAGCAGCACCAGAAACTATTGATTAGTCATGGGTAATAATTTGGTATACAAAGTTTACTACTGATCGTGACAGTGTAATTAGCCCTCTCCCTGATGTGCAATACAGTCGTCTGATTAGCTTGTCACATTTTGGACTATTACAAATCCTACTTTCTACAATAGTTTTGGCACCCAAAACTGTTTTTTTTTTAAATAAATAATTTCTGAATGTGTTTGCCTTTAGAGGGAGGGGTATACAGCTAATAACCCTCTCACTAATTCTACACAATTCTAGTCGATGTTTTATAACAAAAACTGAAAAATCAAAATAAACAAACAAATTAGAAAACAAATTGTAAATATAGAGCTCCAAGTAGGATCAGGATGTAGGAAATAAAGGCTTAAAAATATCTCTCAAAAAGGAAATTACAAAATATAGGCCTATGTGTCTTTCAAAATAGGTCCATGACCAATACTGTTTGATAGGAGCTCAGTTAGAATTCACCCGGTCTGCGGTTTAAATCACATGCAAACAACAGAGGTCTTTCACCTATAAAGACTTCAGTTTTTCCGCTCAAGTCTCTGCAGAATAATCCCAAGGATATTGTTAAGTAAAGGTTTGTGTGCACAACTTTAATTAAAAATGTTTGAGTCATGAGGCAGATATCAAGTGCGCATATATATTATCCCAAAAGAATATTAATTTGGCATTAAAAGCCACTTCTCAGGTATCGGTATCAGCATGATCTTCAAAATAAATAAACTTTACCAGGTATATATCCAAGTCAAGAGAGTCTTCATCATAATGGCAGTGGCATGGTTGATAATAAGAAATTTAGCCCAATCTTCGTAAAGTTACAAGCACTGTACACAGAAAGATGTATATGGGACTATGCACACGTGCGCGACACGTGCGTTTATCTCTCACACACCAATAGATAAGCTAATTTACCAAATATATCAATTAGTAGGCGTTTTCCCGGCAAAATTTTTATCATCATGTTTTAGTCAAAACATATTCTTTCACATGATTGGTAATAAGAGCTTCCAATTCATTTTTTGAAATTTGAGCATTTCCAATACTGGTCTTTACCTTTAAATCAATGTAAAATATAGTATACTCAAAGTTTATGATTTACATTACAATTTTTTTTCTCACAGTTTGCATTAGTTGACTGTTGAAAAGAAAAGTATTTTTTTAATTATAGTGTGTGTAATTCTCACAATATATTGAATGTTGCAAGATCCGGCGTTCAATTTAACAAAACAGGAGAACTAACAAATTCAGAATTTCTTGAGTAATGTTATATTTTGCCGCAGGCCAAGGTCGAAATGTAGTGGCACAAGGGAAATTCTGAATATACATTACATTGAACAACAAAAAATGCAATGTTTGTTATATAAAAGCCCTCTTGGTTACAGTCAAGTTGCCTCCACGTCAGATGCCCACATAGAGACAATTCAACCAATGGGCACAGGGAAGAGAGGCGCGCATTACCGGTAGTAAATCAAGCAAAAATGGTTGTTATATTGTCATGCACATTTAATATATTGTTGAGTGTCACATGTCGCTTTTTCAGCCAACAAGATACTCGCTATCAAGTACTATATACTATATTGCATTATACTGCATTGACAGGAAAGCTTTTTTTGGTCAGGATGCAGATTTACTGCAGAAAAAAAGAATGTAACAAAAATCTGAGAAACATATCTCTACTTGGAATCTGAAAAGGCAATATGAAGAAAGTCTGATGGCCTGCCACAAGACGGCCATTTACATTAGCGTTGTAACCCCATCCTAAATCATCATTGTTTGCAGAGGAAACAGCATTCCACATCAGCCGCGAGACAATTAGTGTTCTCAGGTAACACACCTGCTCTCCTGTAATGATTCACACCCTCTACCTGGTCCTATGACCCCCTCTCCTTCAGTCATCACTTATGATATCAGCCAAATGAGCCAAGACATTAACAACAGAAATGATAAAGGGGAACAGAAGAGGAAGAGTGTATAAAGAGAAATGAATGCTTACAAAAATGTATTATCAATGAAGATGCTAATGTTTATCGAGTACATATATGTATCATTACACAGAGTATCAATTCCTCTGGCACTATTATCATTTGCAACTGTGACACTGACTGTGATAAAAATGTTGTGCTGTTGTTGACCAAGAAAAAGTGAAGAAAGAAAGAGGGAGTTCATAGCCGTGAAGATTTTGGGAGGTCAAATTGGGAAATTTGCAACTTTAACTTCATGTCTCCTCTCAGAAAATATACAGGCATAAATTGAAATACACGCTTCCTAAACTGGTTTCACTTTCTAATAATTACACTGTTTTGTCATGATTTCTTTCTTACTTTTGACTAGATTGGATCCCCTAGGAAGCTTATTTTCACCTTTTTTTTAAGCACTTCGACTTTGCTTCACTTTGCCTTTTGAGGGTTAATTGGGCATGAAGGGAAACAAAGAAGATGTTCAGAGGGCAGTTGATATAAGCACGATCAATCTTGTCTAAAAATTATGCCGATACCTTAAGGCACAATTATGTAAAACAGATATACATGTAGCTCATAGTCCTCATGGGAGAAGGGAGTCAAATCATTTGATATTCATTATATGCGTATTCATCAGCTTTTACCCGATTCCTTTTACACAGCCAGTGATCATCCAGAATACGATTCCTCATCGACAACATGAGCCCGGGATGAATTTATTTTGAGGCGAAACCAACCCCAGGGTCTATACATGATTCAGTAGATCTCACACCTTTCTCCTTACCAGGACTATCCCCAGAGGAGAAACAATACCTCTCTCACAACAATCCATAATTCCACTCCCGGATCCCAAAATTGAAAGCAAATCATGAATTTTTCACTTGCCTAAACCTTGCCAGATTATTTTCTCTTCCCCGAAGCGACTGCCCTTCTCGAGGGAGGGGGGCGATAGACAGATTTCTGATGGACACTGCAGGTAGAGGCACGATTCCCAAGTCACCCGAGTATTACTTTCTTCCGCTAACTGCTCAGGCGATTTCTCCCTCTTGCTTCGTCTTCGGGACAGAATTGATTCTCGGATGTCGGGCGAAAATCAATGCCAAGAAGAAGGATTTGTCTTCATTACTTTGATCGTCTAGATGCATACGACTGACCAGACGCTTGTGCCCTTGCTATAGCTATCAATTCAGAGTGTGGGTCAAGTTTTTCATAGTCGCAGTCGGCACGTAATTCCAAAATAAAAACAATTTGCTGCTGAGGGAGCACACCCTCTCATTTTGTTGATCATATGGCTGAGATCTTGATTAAGAAGATTCAGAAATGTTGGGTTTACATGACACTTACAAGCAAATTATTAAAAAAATGTCCAAAATGTGTTACCTGCCTTTTCAATACAAGTCCAAAATCCCATTGATAACAATATTTCTAATTAAAAGAAATAGTTAATCTCAACATGCATAAATACAAGTCCAAGATTCCAATTCATGAATAGTACAGTATTTCTGTTACTGGCAGGATTGTTCCGTTTTTACTACAAACCCTCGTATGCCAACTGATTTATATCATTTCTGCCTATGATCACCCTCTTTGCTGAAGATTCATTGACATTAAGCTTTCAATCATTTTCATACTGTATTGTCAGAAACACTATTGCAACTACAATCCCCAAAAGAACTGATTCCAGCTTTTTTTGCATGTAGTAATAATGGTTTAACCCTTAAACTCCCTCTCCCCCACCCCATTAAAGCCATCAGTTTTATTTACACAAATGTTACTTTAAAGTTGAGTAATCTTTAGACCTTTCCAGTATTTTGGCATGTGGTACATGTAATTCATTCAAAAAACATTAACTTTTTTTTATTTAAAGTATTTCCTTTCGAGTTTTCATTCTTTTCTCCTTTCTCACAGTATGAAACCCAAATAAAATCTGAATATAAAATGTTCTGCATCAAGTACTTGAGGGCTAACCATCACAAGCCCTATAGAAGCCACTGGTAATACCGGTAATTCGAATTTCTAAGTACTGGCAGTACTGCATCACTTCCTCTCCCAACATGAATTTCTCTGAAACAACAAAAACTGGAATCAATATGTCCCTTGAATGCTCACTTCTGACACACATGTCAAGGTTATAATTCTTAAATCCATGATGAAAACCATTTAGTCTTCAACTTTTGACATGGCAAATTACCTGAATACAGTACCTAAGGGTTATCTTAGATTAAAGCTTATTACATTAGTGTGGCATTGCATGATGTATTGTCCTATCCACTTGTCATAAGAGATCACATATTATATTTGATGTGTATCATACATTTTTATCACAAAACATTTACATGTTTGTTGATTGTCGCATGATGCTAATACATACATGTATGTACATGTATGTACATAATTTATCAAAGGCAAGGTTCAAATTCCTTCAGAGATATCTTCTCACTGTTTTTGATCAGGTGTGAGCTACGTGTAGTGTTATATGATTGTGTTATGACAATATAAGAACACGCTTTATATATCTCACTTTCGTATTGAAACTGAACATAAAGTCAATTTATAATCTAAGGAATACAAATTTGAGTTGGGCTATTTTGGAACAAATTCAAAAAGGTATATAGGTCAGTCAATAAGTAAACTAGATGGAATTTTGACTGCGCGCAGTCGAAAATGATGCCTCCGCCATAGAGCAATTTAAACAAGTTTGGAGTTTAAATCTCCAGTGGTTCTTGAGATATCATGATAACAATCTCAATGTATGGAATTTCATAAGTTGACCTCTGTGACCCTTGACCTTTGACCTACGTGCTCCAAAATCTAATCAGATTGTCTTCCTATGGTGATACACACTATCATTAAGTTTGAAGTTTAAATCTCCAGTGGTTCTTGAGATATCATGATAACAATCTCAATGTATGGAATTTCATAAGTTGACCTCTATGACCCTTGACCTTTGACCTACGTGCTCCAAAATGTAATCAGATTGTTTTCCTATAGTGATACACACTATCACTAAGTTTGAAGTTTAAATCTCCAGTGGTTCTTGAGATATCATGATAACAATCTCAATGTATGGAATTTCATAAGTTGACCTCTGTGACCCTTGACCTTTGACATACGTGCTCCAAAATCTAATCAGATCGTCTTCCTATGGTGATACATACTATCCTTAAGTTTGAAGTTTAAATCTCAAATGGTTCTTGAGATATCGCGCTAACGAACTCAATACAAGGAATTTCATAAGTTGACCTCTGTGACCTGTGACCTTTGACCTACGTACTCCAAAATCTAATCAGATCGTCTTCCTATGGTGATGAATACTATTCCCGAGTCTTAAGTTTAAATCTTAAATGGTTCTTGAGATATTGTGATAACGGTCAAACGGGACGGACGTACGGACGGACAACCCGAAAACATGATGCCTCCGGCACCACCTTCGGTGGCGGAGGCATAAAAAGAAGTCATAAAATAGAATTTAACCACAAATAAATGCTAATTACCAAAGATGTATAAGTTTTGGTAAATAATTTTTTAGTCAGACTATAGTGCGCTTAGAGACACGTATGTATTATTATTATTATTATTATTACCTATCAAACCCTGAAATTTAATCAAAAAACCAGTCTCAGCTATGAATAACTGAAAAACTTCCAACCATATCCCCCTTAAAAACTTGATTGATGGAACAATCCCTTCTTGTGAAACCTGGCCCACATCCCTATGTTTGCATTATACTGTGTATTTTGTGCACCTTTTCCACACAGTTCATGGTCTGTGCAGCATTTGTTTTCATTAGTCAGCCCTTCACTTTCTGTTTGAATTAAAATGAAAATGATCACCCTGCTCAAGAACCAAACAAACATCCAAGATCGAAAAGCAAACAAGACAAAGACACACACAGCGTCTCCTTTGTACAAGCATAATATTTATGACAGAAATCAAATGAGGGGAAATAAAGAATGGATGTTTTTAGCCTATGCATGCATGAATTTCTTGAATATCACCTTCTTACTTTAATACATGTATAAATATGTACATGACATATGCACGTCTTTCTAAACTCTATAAAAGAATGAGTTGAATTAAACTTGGAGTATATTGTCTATCATTTTTCTACTTTCTATAGGGAAAATATTGAACTGAAATGTACAAAAATACTTTATTTTGCATTAGCTTTATTTAATAATAATAATAATAATTGGATTTATATTTATTGCAAAAGTGAGATTTTCTGCAGATTTAATTAAAACATTTATGTTTTCTTTGTTTTTGTGTAAAATATATGGGTTACTTATAGAGCTAAGTTGCTCTTTGTTGGTATGAAATTTACTTTTTTAGCAGGCATAATTTCCATGGTTGGGCAGTTTTAAACCTTTTTATGGCCGAGAGGAGGAACCAAGCGAATTATAGACCTATATCTCGGAGGGATACTTAAACGCATTAAAATCCCATCAGTAATGAGCTACTGCTTGAACATCACTGCTTTAATGCATTACTAACCTCTGATTTTGACAAATATGTTAAGCTTGAATTAAATGGGCACTTATTATAAAATCAGGGGGAATTTACCTTCAGTCCCTGCCTATATAATATTTTCTAAGACATCAAAGAGCTTAGGGTGTAAACAAGGGGGGAATGCTGTACTGAAAAGAAGTCACTAAAGATGATAAATGACATGCAATCCAAGACATGATTTATCCTGCATATATACTGTAGTACAGTTCATATACCAGTAGTACAATAGATTTATGTGAATTCCCACTTGACCTTGATAGATCAAAGTCACATATTGTAAACAGAGCATCTGTCATTGAAAACAAGATGGATAACAAAGGTTAAAGTCTATCAAGGATGAACCATATTTGAAAGGAGGATATTTGATCTGCTGATCTGGCAACAAAATTTCAAATCAATAGTCAATGTTATCGGGTGAGTTAGAACTATTAAATTTTATTGCCAGGGTTTTAATGACTTTCATTGACGGATTGTCAAGTAAACACGATCCTTTCCATGTGAATTGATAGATGATTTGATTTCCCTTGTATTGTTACTAGGGCTTTGTTTCATTGTTCTACATGCAACCTTAGATGTAGATGCTAACGTATTCAATCTATACAAAGCTTATCCATCCCCCACCCTTCCCCTTACCCAAAAAGGTAGATTCAACACATTAAGGGACTAAAACTTCATGGACATTACCCGGTAACCAAAATATTTGGACTACACAAAAAGACAAATTCTCATGTTAAACTATCACATTTGTCTGTTTTTCTCACATTCAATATCCGGATAAACACATACACACACACACACACAAAAAAAAACCTAGAGTGTGGTTGAAACGCTGGCAGACATTTCAACATTTTTTGCAGTGTAAATGTTCTCTCTCAAAACGTCGGTGAATCATTTGGCTTTTGGTCACACGACTCTCCTTGCTTTCCTGCTAATGCTTGCAGGACATTGACAAGTGGTACATGTGTACAACTCACACACAAAATTATCAAATACCAACAATTTCTAAAATGTTATTTAAGTAGTGTAAATGGCAGTTTAAAAAATTGGTTTATGGCTGTGTAAATGGTCCTTACCGGTATATATAAAGTTTCTGTAAGCCAATATATTTTCAACTTACAGATTACAACCATGAAGTTTATTTACATATATATGTATCTAGAGATATAACTTTGGGGGATAACAACAATATTTGGAATATACACAACTGCTACATGCATTTTCTTGTGCAAATCAAACTATTACATTTGTTGGTGAGAGATAGCTTGGCATATTTAGTCAAAACACCTTTTAACTTTTGTTTTGAAAAAATACAAAGATATCACTTTTTTGTAAGCTGATGCATTTTGAATTTATAGAAAACAATGATAACAATCTCAATGTTTTGTTTGACCTTGACAGAGCTGTCACATGTGATGTGTATCTAGAGCTCTAACTTGAATCACTTGACACAATTTTTCAAGGCACTTTCTCACATATATACCAAACTATTACTTTTGTTGGTGAGAGATATCCTGATATATTTTCTCAAAACACCTTTTAACAGAGTTGAACGACGAACAAACTTTTGTATGCTCAGCGATGGAAAATAATAAATAATAGTAATCGATTCCAAAGGGGGTGTGAGAGATGCCCAAAGGAAGAAAAAGGAGAAAAATGGAAACTGATTATTTCAAAGAGTACAATTTGTCACCTTGACATGATACCACAATCCTACAGTTGCTCCTAAATATACTGGTAACAAAAAAATTCAATATGCAGATATTTTGAAAATAAATTAGATTAAAGTACATATTGTAGGGTATCTCTTCAATATTGTGAATTATTTTTGATTTAACAAACAACATGTTTTACAGTACATACATGTATAGATCTTTTTTTCTGTGTGGGATTATTCGAAACAAATATAACAATTTTCAAAATAGTCAAAAATTTGAATAGTGTGTTTTCATCTCCTTGAAAAGTACTTTGCAACACATTTGTTATAGCTATATGAGACATACTACTTGTATATCAATAATACATATTTAGCAAATGCTACTCAACAAAAGGCTGATACATACATTTAAATGTGATCAAAGACAACAGAGCTGATTTTATCCCCTTCTTTTGAATGAAGAATAAACCTTTAAATTGCATAATGTAATACAAAACGTGCAAATTTGATGGAGCATGTGACACATATTGAAATCCAGACCATAAATTTGCCAGTATGCTCAAGTGTTGTTTTATACACCTCTAAGTATTGATTATCATGAAGCATAAATAATTAAATCTACTCCACAATGCGTCCATTTTGCATGCTCCTCCCTCAAAATGACAAGCTCAGAAGAAAACGGTAAGTCTTTGACATGTTAAAAGTGCTGTGTGATAGCGTGTGATGTAAACAAAGTTTTCAGTCTTTGATTAAACATTAAAAGGCGATTTTCATGAATACCATCCTCTAGTGTTTATTGTTGGCTCATGCATACAGGCTACAACTGTATTAGCCAAGTGAAACCTTGAGACATCTCGGTTTGGCTCGAGACAAAGTGGAAATAAAACCTTAATGAACAGGTTAATGTCAAGGGATACGAATGTACATGTAATACATATTACAATCCTATTACAAATCATGATTTTTTTTTTTTAATCTGCTCTAGAAGAAATGTAAATGGGGTGTATTAACTTTCTAGAATATCATTATAATTATTCATATCTCACAAAGGCCACAGGTGAAAAGGTGTTCGATCTGCAACACATCTCTTTCTTTTTCCCTCACAGGGATTTTCTGAATGTATCTCTAAGTTGAGGTTGTGAGCAATCGTTATTATGTCTACATTCACAGTGTATGACTCTGATAAGAAGTTTGTGACAAATTATATCGACTGCTTGGAGCCTGAAGTGTGTTAACTCATATACGCCTCAACACAGAGTTAACGCCTTTCTGCCTCCAAACAGCTGATATAACAAAGGCATAAGGAATCTGATCTACAAATACGTGGTGACTCTGGCTTGGTTGAGAAGAGTACAGGAAGAGTAAAGGGTGTTACTAAACCATTTTGAAAGGGGGAGGGGAGAGGGGGCATTCAACCACATTTGTAGATCATTAGTGTGAAATTTTCTACCAAACTAAAAAGGTGGTCATCAAGTTGTGTAATTTGCCAAACAAGTGATTTGTCTAAATTAGCAGACAAAAGTATACCAAATGTGGTAAAAGAAAATTTTCATTTAAGAGAGAGAGGGGGATTCCCATCCAACCCCTCCAGTGACACCCCTGAGAGAGTCTTTGGAACCCGAAAGTCTACACTCGAGTCTGTCCACGGTCAGATGAGCAAACATCTCAGGTCTCCAGCCCGGAGGTTGAGGGGTCGCCGTGACGACCACATCCCAATCAACGCCCTGACAGCCGAGTTCATCTCAGTCTGGATTAGTCAAATCCTCTTTTCCCACATCCCGATGGAAATCATCCTTATAAGAACTTGGGATTTTCATCTCAAGATTGTCATACTGAATGGGTGAGGGTTTTTCATCATCCTAACTACTGCAATCATGCGTAGTATTGGAACTACATGCACAATGGAATTGACTTGGCTACATACTACTCTCGAAATGGAATGTTGTAACGTTGGTATTCTATGTGCAGATGCTACAAGTTCAAATATAGAATCATCTTGTATTAGGACTACAGATGTTCAGTACAGTACAGTACTACATGTTTAAACACGTATCACACATCTAATGATCATTTTAATCCATTTCTCTTTTGTTTGTTGGCTTATTCAAAGATTTTAAGATCATGCATTTGGTTGACAGCAAACCTTTACTATCATTTTAATTTTGTAAAGTACTAAGAAAATAACTAAAAAATAGAAAAACATCAGAAATTTCCCTCACACTTCTATTTCTATAATGAATTCTTGATTTGGAGTCCACATAGGCTTGTGTATTGCACTTGCAAGGGTTTGTAAAACCCATAAAACTTGATGTGTCTTTTGTGTGGACCAGTACAAATACTGACAGTCTTTATCTTTTCAAATTTTGAAAAGACATTTCAAGGCTTTGAAATAGCAGGTCAATACAAGTGTTTGCACAGAAATGTATAGGTAAAATTATAATCACGCACAAACATGGTATATGGATATGGTATACTGACAAGTTGGTAATCAATATTTAAGTCTTGAGCCCTATATGTATGAAAGCAATGCAAATAATTACTTGCAGAGCTGGACGAGATATTAAAATCCAATTTCAGCTAGGATCAACAGAAAATTGTGGTGTAGTCATTTAATTTCCTCCCTGCTTCCTCATATCATAAACAGAGAAATATGACTTATATTGGACAATATTCTTCAATTTAGACTTCATGGTTGGTCACTGTTAGCCCTCCGTGATATTGGATTGGTATTTGATAGGGAAAACATGATGTAAATTGATGCAGCCCTTTTTTTAGATTACAAGGAACGAGAAGTTGATAATGTTCCATTGCTTGAATAGTAATGTTATTGCTGAGCATACATGCGGGCCCTGAACTTAAACAGTACAACTAGACTGATCAACCATTGCAATAATAAGTAGAAATGGCATTCGATTGGGGCCCTATTAAATAGAAGTGATTTCGCTTTCATTCTTGATTAGTGAAGTCTCGACTGCATGGATTAACATGTATGTGTCCAATGGTGTGCACATAGAAGCATTATCCATGCATGGCTTTTGGTACTTTTTGATACCACATGCACTTGATGAGCAGCATTATTCTATATTATCAATACAGCGATAGAGCAACAGGAGGAGCAACACCTGAGGAGTTGGAGCAGTGGTCTTAGGACCACCTGGAGATCAAGGGTTCAAACCCCAGTCTGAGCTCTAAGGATCTTGAGAGTAGTGTGGATGCTATTTAAATTTAGTAATCAGTAGTCCCTTTGAACAAACTATAAGCAGAAGGTCACTGTGTTCCTTTTCTATAAGGTGTTTTGAGGTGCTGCATACATACAGATACAATAACTTTACAAAGAAAGAAAATGCATAAATTATGTAATTGGACAAGATTAAAGACTTTACAAGAAAAAATAGAGCTACTTTCTTACAGAGTACTAGAAAAGGCAAATCAAATACAAATTAGAATGTTCTACAAGACAAAGGCAGCAAAATTCAAGGCCAATGTTCCAGTGTAGAAAATAGGAAAAGAGATCAAGAAAATAATAATAATGAAGAGTTGACTTTCAAAAAAATATTTCTCAATCTGAAATATACTTACATGACATTTGTCATGGTCGGGAGCTCCTCCCATGTCCCCCATGATGTATGAGTCCTCCAGCTTGACTGTCAGAGAGAAAAAAGAAAACAAAAAGAAATGTAAGTGGGATGAACAATCACATTCTCTAGTGAAAGAGAAAGACCTTATTTCTTTATTATACCCTGAAGGTTTAATTTGCTAACATACAGGCTTGCATCACAAGGGCTGTAAAAGGGGAAAACCCAGTTTGAGTTTCAGGAGTAAGTATAACATAACAAAGGTAATATTAGGTTAGCTGCCCACATTACCTTAATTTGTTATATTTTTTTTGCCTTTTTCTTGAGATTTTGCTGTTGGCCACTCTTTATTTCACCTCAGAATCAGCTATTTAAAATTAACTTAAAGGATCACTTAATATTCAAAAGAAGAAACAAATGTATCTTTCCTATTAAAAGAGTGAAGAAAATGAACACACACACACAAACAAAAAATGTCCTTTTCTACACCTGAAATTGCCAAGGTTGTGATGAACCAGTATTCTCTCTGTTTTCAATAAACCATTATTTCCACACACCATGGAAGTTGTAACCTAAAGTGTTAGTGTACTCATTCATGAAGAGAACTTTTAGCACAGAGTTTATTAGATTTTCTCTGTATTCTCGAATTTGAGTGCACAGTATGAACATTTCTCCAATTGGTGCCATTTTGCTGCATTCGGCACCCCATAGGGATCCACACAAGTAAGAATATTCATGAAATAATTGAAGAAAGCTCTGCCTAAATAAGTATAACAGGATTATTCTGTCCTGCAGCTCAGCTGGTATTACAAGGTAACACTATTATGCAGCACAGTGAATAGCAGCTGATCATGCTACTTATAGATTTAATGGCATTGTGACAACATAAATAGAAAGAAAAAAAAATTGAAGAAGGAGATCTGAATCAGGGATATTAAATGTTTTCAATGGAAATTTGTCATATATGCTTGTCATTTAAAAACTGTCAGACTTTGAGTACGTACACTGATGAGAGCCAGATTGGTATTACCTTTATGTACATGTACAAGTATATGAGTTGATGCCATTCTGGCTCTTAGCAGACAATATGCCTTTAAAGATAATATTTTTCATATTATTAATTATGAACATTTCTGCATACCATGAGCTTTTCTATTGTCTATTCTTTACAATATCAGTTCAAAATTAACATCAAACATCAACATTCATGTGTAATCATTACCAACTGCTGGAATGTCTCTAGGTACCTTGAAGTTGCAATGTCTGGCAACTCCTTGGTACATGATTGCATGCACATTACATCGCACCTGGCTGGCAGAAGGACGTTAGTTCAAACTTAAGGTAAAAAATGAAGCGTTAAGCAGAAGGGCGTTAGCACTAAATCGCCTCAAACTTTTATAAAACTGACTTATTTCCGAGAAAAAAAACTATGGCCGTGTTCTACTATAACATTTCTATTAGTCATTTAAGTTTTAAATCAATTTTTCGGGATGGAAAGCAGTTCAAATATAAAACAAATCTTTAAATGCGAATAATTAACACCCTTTTGCCAGCCGGCCGACGACATATAGATATATTCTTGCTGTGCTCCATCCATCCATAGTTTCATTCCAACAAAATGTATGTAAATGTCACAGAAAAAACTAATCAACTACCATTAGAGTTTATTCCTTATGAAAATATTTACTTTGGTTTGTTCTTCAAGTACCGGTATCTTTCATATTCCTTTTGTTTGCATACCTCCTGGTTCAACCAACGGAAATGGGTTGTGGTTTATAAAGAACCCACATACATGCTCTTATTGAAGCACACAAGGACACAGAGTGTACGCTTCAATAATTTCAATATTAATTAAACAAATATCTTGTTGCTGTAAAATAAGAAACTTTGTATGCATAATATGTTCACAAATGTCATGAGTGATTCATTTAAATTTTCAAAAGATACATGTCTCAAAATAATTCAATCACAACTGACACAGCACTAACTTTTCGGAATTCATGAAGTTTCTTACCAAATGCTTGTTTATAAATTACAAAAGTTCCTGGTTTTCCAGCCATTTAGTCATTATAAGAGCCATTCTGTTCAAGCATTTTACTAGCTGAGGATGAAATGATGGTAGTCATGCAACACTCACCGTTGCCTTTAACTACACAATTATGTACACTTCATCAAATCATAACCTCATGATAAATTATAAATCTCCATAATCCCTGCCTACACCCACATACCCTCACAGACCCACTCCCTATGAAAACAATCAGTATTCAACTTCACGCAAACCTCCGATAGTGTGGAAGGAATGATTGCATGTAATACATGTATTATACTGAAACAGCATGAGATCAAAACGAAATGTGTACGCTGTCAGGAATTTTTCTAATGATTTTTTTGCCATAACAGAGATGCATTCAGTCATGGATGTATGGTCTATTTGTGTTCATCATATCTATTTCAACCTACATGTATCTAAAGATAGTTTGGGATTTAATAAAGACTGGAATGCCATGCAGGTTCCTTTCAGTATACACTGTATATTATGTCAAGAAGAAAATTGTATGAGAAATTGAAAATATGACAATAGAAAAAGGTAGTACGGGGTAGATTTCTATTATAGATTGAAGTTTATTGGTAAAATTAAGATATTTGTCTCCTATTTCCATCTTTGCAAAAATCAGCTAGAGTATATTTTGCTTTATAATGAAAACAAATGATTCATTGTTTTCCAAATTCAGAACTTCAAATGTAGGCCACGCAGGTTGGAATTATGATCCTCCAATTTCAATGGGTCATGACATATACTCTACTTCACATTCTCGAACAAACACAATCACATTATGCATGCAATATACAGCATTCCCAGAAAATTCAAATCGTAACTTGACCCTCAGTGTCACCCGCGCCATACCCACAGAAGACCTGTTTTCATCAGCTCGAGTTGGCCAAATAGCCCGCTATTTCTGATTAAAAAAATTAGCCCGAAGTTACAAATTGCGTCTTCATCAGCTCGAAACTCGAGCTCAAGAAATTTGCTCAGTGTTTGCGCATTGTGCGAGTCTTTGAGGTGATGAATACAGACCGGACAAATAGCGGGCTATTCTGCAAACTAGCCCAAGATATCTTGGGAAGCCGCTATTTCGTGATCGGGCTAATTTCCCGAATCACAAATAGCGGGCTATTTGGCCAACTCGGGCTGATGAAAACAGGCCTAATACAGACCAAAGAAAGAGAAGGGAAAAAACGGTCCCATTGTAAATCAGCTATTTGATCATTCAGCAAAGCAAATTCCTGCTGAGTTGGGAAACCGTACACCACTGAATTATTCCTTTTTACTGGCTAAAAGGTTTTCATTTTCCATCCCGCTTGGTGAGGAGGATCTGTGCCTCGTTTGCGGGTGCTCCCATTGGCCTCTGAGTAGTTCAAGTTACCCACCTGTCATGGGGTCCAGACATAAAACATCAACTGATCACAAATACACTACATACAGTCACTTGCATATGTATGTATGCCTACATGCAGTGTACAATGTCTATGTATCATTCATGAGAATATACTTTATATAGATTGTGTACCAGACTTTATATACATGTATGCAGTCCCATCTATGCTCTTTCATGGTGGAGTACTTTTCACTTCACATACTCCAGTCAGCAGATTTACACACTAATTTTTATATTCAATAACCAGAAACTTCTTTATTAAGGGACAATATTTAGCAGTTGCCCTACTACTGTAATGCCCCACTGGGTGCACAGGAAATTTCTCTTTCCATGCATGTTGAGCTTTTCTTTCATTATTTTTCATCAATAGATGTAGCTCAATGAATGACAGTGTAAATGAACGTGAAATGCAAACAGTGTTTTAAGTTTGAATACAATTAGTTTCTAAATTTAAATGCCGATGGTATGAACCGTTATCATCTTTATACATTTGGTGAAGCATTATTATCGTGTTATGTTACAATTTCTTCTCTGTTCTTAATTCTAAGATCGGGAATATTTTCATTGCCAACAACAAATGAAAAATGTACAAATTCATGACATTTAATGGGTTTACCAGAGGCAAATACCTGCTACATGTAGTTGTTGTTTGTACGACAAATGCCGATATTTCATTTATCATGATTATCTAATGCATCTTAAATTACAAAACAAGATACATAAGACTTTGATTAGAAAACAAACTGAACAATCTCTCCAGATTATCTGCTCAAAGCTAAAGGGAATTAGACCAAAATCATATAAAATAGACCTAGCATCCTCCTGGTGCTCAACAGATGGGATATATGTATCATGAAAGTACGCAAGTAAGCAATGTGCCTTATAATATACGGTCAACAGCACCATGCATGTCCATTCATTTTCTTTCCGTGCATAAACTACAAATCAGTCAATCCCTCAACAAAAAAAAGTTATTCCAATTGAACGATTCATAGGAGATGCAGAGAGAGAGAGATCAACCAATGAATCTTCTTCTCCCATCGGGGATAGCATCTTCTCTCTCGGTCATAAACTTTAGATTCTATCAATTGGTAAAAGGTCAGTATGCCAGAGATGATAAATCTGTTTGGTGCCAGAAGGGCATCAAGTCATATCACTTTACACAGATTTAATGCTCTTCTGGCTCTCAGCAGACGATCCGATGGTGAAGAGCACATGTACAGGTGAACAATTGAGTGCCTCATCTTAACCCAATGAATACGAAGCCAAACTTATATTAGAATAGGTCTATGGAAACTGCATGTTATAGTACAATCAAATCTATCCAAGGGGTTAGAGGATAAAACCACTTTATGAAGATCAAGGAGCAATCCCTGGACTCGAGATTCCAGGACATGAAAAGATTGAGTGACTGATTACTTTTGAACCTGAGATGTTGAACGTAAGCATTATATTTAGAAAATCAGAAGCAAGGCCTAGTTTGTAATGCCCTGTGTGGCAAACTCTGTGACAAACAAACATACTTTTTTCTCAACTGTAGTCCTATTTATATCCGGCCTTTGGACTTCAGGTAACATAAATCCTGTATATGTAGCTTTGTAAAGCCCATACTCAATTTATCAGATTTCTTTTAATTCAGTTCTGAAATAACATTCTCTTAGTCCTAAAGCAATGGTTCCTTATAGCTTTCCTTCTAAAGAGGAGCATTGTTCAAATGAAAGGTAAAATTATTTAGTTGGCTAAAAGGATTTGTGCATATAGAGTTGCATTTAAACAAAACTGAAGAAACACAACTTGATTTGGATCAAACTGGATAACGAATTAAGGGATTGCATAAAATATTTGGAGTTGTGTTAAATGTATAGTGTAAGTTCCTTGATAATTTGGTTGAATCCCATGTTACTGTCTGTTTACACAAAATTATAGGTTGTCCATGAACATCCAAACCATGAACACTGGTCACACCGCATACCATTTGTGTACGTAACCATAATGCAGAATGAATAATTACTGGCCTCCACTTGTTACCCAAAGCAACATGCACTAATAAAAATATTGATTTCGCCTTGGATATATAACTGACAACTGTCAAAATAAATGGAGAACTCTTAAATACCTTAGAAAATATTGATTGGTAAACGGGTCACCAAATTAGGCAGCAATTATATGGACCATTAATTGCATTAATGTTTAGTTTATGCCTACTATTTACACAGATTGGAATGCCCATTTTGGCAAAAATGTAATCATTAATGAAAATTGTTTGACTTCTGGTTTATCATCTTGTCTTATCATATTTTCAGTATGGCCAGTTACATAAATGTAGAGTTTGTTAACCCATTGCCCACATGAACCAAGTAGCTCTTGTATTAGAGCCTATGAAAATATAAAATTCCAGTAGTCAATTGGTTACAAAAATTGAGATAAAAATAAGATTACTATCTTGGAAAAACTTTAATCATGAAGTGCTGAATTCTGTTTCCCTGATCACGTTACACAAAAAGATGTTATTATGGAATATAAGTTGTTAGATTAAAATCTTCATATACAACTAGAAGATATGCATGTCAAGACAGCTATCATGTTGCCATTCTGCCTTGGGCATACCTCTGAACTTCTAATTAATCTAAATACGGAAGTGTGTGATCTACATTTCCCTATGTTTAACATACGCTTACTGACTGGCTGACATGGACAAGTACTCAGGAATCAGTAGGTATTGAGTGCATACACGTATGTGTCTCTGAAGAATACATATGTAATTTTATTGGGCTAATCAGAAACATTACTAACAGAGCACATCCAGTGAACAATCAACCCACCCCCCCCCCCCCCCCTCCAAAAAAAAAGTTAAATAACTAGGTCACATGCTGATAACAAAAATTAAATATCATGTGACAGTAAAGTAAAATGCTAACAGAAGATATAAGAAAATAAGCAAAATTAACAGATCTTTATGGCCACAATTAGATTATGCTATACATGTACAAGTCTACCCAGGTTTGACAACTCCTCGACCAAAGTTTGAAGACTTGCCATCAAAAATCCCGCCCTCGCCCTTCGGTCGCCCACACAGCACTTATGCGACAACTGAATAAGGGGAGCGACACAGCAGAAATGAGCCATCAAGGGCCGACACTCCAAAAGACATGGCACATAAATTCTGCACCACCAGGGACTGCAATAACAGGAGAATGTAATCCAAGAACATGGGACAATGACAATCTTTCTTTTGATGGATTGGAGAGAGATAAGAAGGATCATGTGAACTTACCAGGGGCAAAAGGGAAAATTCAGATACATAGGGAAAATTCAGATACATTGGCCATTTGCAGTCATGGTTGATATCAAAACAAATGAGACACTAAACTTAAAAAATTGAGTATTGTAAAATAAGTCAAATCTGTGTTGAAAAAAATATTGAGGGAATATTTTCTGGAGTTGTCCTATATACTCAGAGGGGAATTCAGAAATGTGTAACAAGAGACTCTTCATGGTCCAATTCTGTCCAGCCTCCAGAAATATAAACATGTGAAATAACAACCAGAGGTAGGTGTTCTGAATCTATGGTACAATCAAAACACTTTGAGTACAACAGATTAGATTAAACATTAACTTAATTTCTGCTTTGTTTTGGCAGACATGTAGGAATGTTAAACTTGATCCTCTTCAATACGATTTGAAACAAATCAATGAGTAAGTTTCTTTGGCAATTTGTTGCTTTTCAATTAGTGTTAATTTACAAGGAAGAGAAGAAATAAGAATATGAAACAAAATTCATAAATAAAACAGTAATTAGACAGTAAATAAAGGTCTTCCTTGTATACTGAGCCAAAGGGCACAAAAAAAAAATATCTCTGATAACATTTTGGACATACCTTAGCTGTGGCCTATGTAAGGACTGAAATGTATTTTGTAGATATTGCCTACAAAAAGGTGAAAACTTTGGAATGTATTTTCTTTACATTTAGCCATACATACTTTGTCTGGGAATCCATTACATCCTTCTAACAGGCACACAATAAACTCTTGGTAAATGATAGTGCAATCAATATATTTGAGTAAAATGAACGGGAATTCATTTTCTTTCCTTGCTTTCCGGTGCTGTCCATTAGCAATACCGAAAGAAACACTTCATCCATTAATGCACGTACAGGTATTGCATATACCGGACCGTACCTAATACTGCATGTGAAACCTATTTCCTTCCTTAAGAGCTCACAACCACCTCTCAACATTATACCATTCCTTCCTACACTCCTCCCATAAACTCATCTGCCATCTTATGAACTCGGCAAGCTTGATGATGAGATAATGATCCAACCATACTCCAAGGTAGTATGATGGACTAGGCAGACGGAGGAGATCGAGTCTTAAAGTGACTCGGTAACATTGCCTCAGATTCTGAAACAAAATCCTGGATTTAGCTCATGAGGCAATCATAATTGTAAAGCTTTAGGTAAGTCAGGAATCCCATGACTTTCACAAGCTGATCGCCTGTCTGGTTATCAAGATATTCATGATTGGAAAGCGAAATTTTATTTTTTGTTTTCGTATTAGTTTTTATAACACTACAGTCTACTGGGGGGAAATGAGTAGGCCTACCGATATGGTAAAACTGGTCACTCAAAGAATTTTTTGAGGCACTTCATGATTATTTTTAAGTGCAATGTTTTAGGGCTTCAATATATTACACCATATCACAGACACTGATAACACGTAGGGCCATGTATGTCAGATTTAACATTGTCAAACATTGCCTTTAAGATGGGTGTCTTCACATGAGCCTGCACTAGCACAGGATTGAGATATTAGACACAAAGAAATGTGCATTGTAGACATGTGTACCCTTACTGCATGTAAACATATTTCCTTTCTAAGAGCTTACAACCACCTCTCAACATGATGGATGTGCTGCTCTAGGAATAAGTAAACGGTTTACCCTGTCCCAATTTCCTCAGCCAAGGTAAATACCAGCTAGAGAAATTACAGGAGATGAACCAGTGCGTCTCAAGAATTTAGTATAATGTTGATGTTCCCCCATCTCCTAAAGCCTGACACAAGGGAGACAAGCAATGCCAGCATTTTTTCATTTTCTACAAACTCGTGGAGTTTGAGCAGTTTAGGAGACATGAGTTTACACTGCATGTTTACAAAAGATGAACAAATTAACAGATGCTAGTGCACACCGCCAGTATCTAGAAACAAGTCCTACTACATGTTCACTATGAACAACTGTGCTATTTTGTGGTCAGGTTTATTTCCCAAAATCAGATGCTAATAAAGAAGCATTGCCACAGAGTGCTGTTGCCCTCTTGTAGCTTGGGAGACACTGAACTCTTTAACCACATTGCTCTCTCTCTAGCCCAGGCTATGGCTTAAGATGGGTTTAGCAGCTGTGTTGATAGCCAAGATCATCAGTCATCTACCACCTGTGTCTAGATACTCAACGCTTCTCAGAGGAGGAGAGGGTGTGAGTCATCCGCAGAAGATGTGAATGCAGTTCATCGGTCTTAACCCTTACAGTACCAAGTTGATTGTGTACCGATAACTAGGATCATTAGTGATGTATCACCGGTGTTTAAATATGCAATGTTCCTCAGAAGAGGAGAGGGAGCGAGTCATCGGCAGAAGATGGGAATGCAGCCCATTGGTTTTAACCCTTACAGTACCATTCAGGAACTAGCCAGAATCACCAGTGATCTACTACCTGTGTCAGTGTGTCTAGATGTTTAGTGTTTCCCAAAGAGAGTGTGAATCATCAGTTGAAGATGTTAACACAGCCTGTTGATTTTAACCCTGACAGTACCATTTTGGAACTAGTCAGGATCATCAGTGATCTACCACCTGTTTCTGGGAGTTCAACGTTCATCTGTGTTTAAATATTCAAAGTTTCTCAATGAGAAGGGATGCGAGTCATCAGCTGAATATGTGATTGCAATTCATTGGTTTTAACCCTGACAGTATCATGCAGGAAATGCGTTGATAGCCAGGATCATCAGTGATCTATCACTGGTGTGTGGATGGTCAACGTTTTTCAGTGGAGTAGGGGTGTGAGTCATCAGCTGAAGATGTAAACGAAGTCCACTTAACCCTTCCAGTGTATACCATGTAGCAAGGCAATGTACTATATACATAAAAGGTACATGCCATGCAACTTTTACAAAATATGCAATGAAATCTCAATATATGTAATAATATTGATCACCTAAATTATGAAGAGAAGTGTGTTTCTACTTCCAATTTCTAAAGCCTTGGTAATGACATCAGTACCACATTCAGTCGATACTATTCTGGACTTGCAGTATCACAAGGCCTCATCAAAAAGCCACATATGAACATGCTCCACTGGTCCGATTTATACATTCTCTATCAAATGCCTTTAATAGATAAGGATAGTATCTTATTGTGGTCTTGATCATTCAGTGTATATTTGTTTGAATCTATAAGATTTCTGTCTTTGATCATTACATACATGTATATCAGAATTCAAAACTACATGGACTTTTAAGAAGGTGACAAAAACTCGCTGGCTATATACATGTATGCAACGTGAGGTTCCTTGGTTCACATTCGGTTAGCATTTGCACCATCTCTGACCATTGAATCATCACAGAGGTGTGAATGCTGGTGTGTAATCCCCTCCAACAAGGTGGTGGAGAATGGCTTCCAATTTCATAGTGCTACTAGTGCCATATCAAAGACTGATAACATCAATCGTATTGGTCCACATACATAATACATGTTAATAACAGGTTGTTATAAGATGATCCTGTAGATGTAGCTTTATTCAAACTTGTGAAATCTTGAGCAGTGTATCATTGTATGCCCAGCAGGAGGGTGCACATGCAGCTAGCAGATGTACATTTCTAGATATAAGCTTATTTTGACCATACATTGACTACATCTACAAATAAATCAGTCAGCACATTGTCTAAATTCAACTATTCAGAGGCAAAATTTATCTACATTATTTCTGTTTCCTTTCAATATCAAACAAATGAATGGAAAATGAAATTATTTTTGTAATTTGTTTTGTTTACACCCTTTCTGGGCAATAGAGTTCATCTAGGGCAGATGTGAACATTGTGACTTTGATCAGAGCATGGCCTGTCGCAGCTTTTATGATCACATGCAAATTAATCTAAAGTGAGTTTCATAGCTTGATTAATCAAGTTCCTTATTCACTGTACTTTCTTCTTGAAGTATAATTAAGCAGACAAGCAGGATAATTGAGACTTCACCAATTTGGCGAGCAGAGTTTTTCTTTTGCATTTTGGGCATGTTTATTAAAACTGGTGCGTGGGAGAGTACTTAAGAATATTTACCAATGGACCTAGATGACATGAATACTGTATATATATAATCCAATTACTTAAACAAATTATATATGATTTGCCCAACCAAAAGTATTGCATTAAAAAAAATTGCCATTGTCAACTGCCATTGAAAAATTGCCTTTCATACATGTAGTTTCTTTGCAAAAATAAAATTGTAGTCTGAAATGAGTCCTGAAATGTTAGCTTTCATTTTCCGTAACTTCCAAAAAGTCATATGATTCATAATGAATTTAAACGATGATTTTTATTACTTGAATACCAGTTCAAAAATATACACATTGTATGTATTCATGTATGTTGTAGGTCTATGCCAATATAAAATGCATGATGAATTATATTGGCTCTATCCCTGAAACACTTTCCTGCCTTAGAGGTAAATGTAGTCCTACTAAGAAGGATTGTTCTAATATATTTTCTCTGCAGCGGCCTCAGGAACCAAAACCCACACAAATTTTGTCTGTGCGAAGAAAAACTTTGAAAAATGGAAGGGTTCTGCAGAATGATGAGGATAATTTGCCAGGATAGGAAGTCTGTAATCAATAACGTACTACCATTTCTAGGTTATCCCAAAAGGGCAAGACCATTAGCGAAGGGCAATTTCAAAGTAGAATCACGGGGTCCATGACTAGACTCTACCATCTACAGTAGGTTGATAAGGACATGAGGGCATCCTAAATGTTGTCTTTTGAACTTGAAGATCGATTTGTAACGGGTGAAAGAAGACTAGTAATCCTTTTTTTTAAGAAAAAAATTGTAGGAAGAGGCTTGTAGGTAAGGGTGACTGATCCTCTAGTTTTTGTCTCAATTCAAACGAATGATTTTGTCACTTCTTAAAAATGGAAGTGAAAAAGAACACTAATTCAAAACTATTTGATCGGTTAATTCAATTCTATAGTATTCATCATTATTTTACAACATTTTGAAATGCAGCTGATGGAATTCAAAGTGACCGTATACATGTACATCAGATCGGAATATGACCTACACTTCTCTTCCACATTTGGAAATACCGGTAAGCATTTTATATGGGCTTACATTCCGGGTGATTTAGACATGTATATTCAAATCTTCCTCCGTAAGTTTTAAGGAAAGGTCTTTCCGTAAATATACATGCATGCTACTGCAACTTCGAATCAACTAACTCCACCAACGAAGGGTAAAAGCAATGCATGAAATCAGTCTATATTCAATCAATCCATCAAACATTGTACATCCACTCTCAGGCAAGTGTGGTGTAGTAGATAGAACTGCACCTTTAACACAAGCGCTGTGTGCACTGTGCGGCTCTACAGAGTCTGGCTGTCGGGGAAAATTCTGGCAATGTATCTGCCACTTTAGCTCCCATTCGTTTGCTAATCTGCATTCATGGATTCAGAGATTGGAACCCGAGGAGCATACTCAATAATCAGCTCGGTAATAAAGGATTCCAGAGGAATCGGGGAGTTTCTACATCTGAGCGTGTTCCTTATGGTCAGCGGTAAGGATGTGTCAAAGGGAAATGGAGTGTGTAGAGGAGTAGGCTCAGCTCAGTGGCCATGGATCCGTTAGATTATGCATCACGCTATCTGTTTAATCTTGGTTTAATTAAGAGGGTAACCTTGGTATGGTGAGATATGATGGACATCTGAGATAATATGACAGACAAGTATGCATGATGCGATATTTAATGAAGGGATTATTTACAGTACAGTGTTTATTTTTATAGCCTTTTGGGCAGAATGCATACAGTTCTACATGTTCGACATGTTGCTTCCATCCTCTTAAAAGTGGTCGGAATGCACATTTATAAGCTTAAATTTTATTTATTATCCATGGGCAATTCTAAAAGTTTGTTTAATTTGTTTCTACATCTTGTACTTCTCTTAGTAATATGATATGAACAAAGAGAAAACAATTGCTATAAATGTTGCAAATGTACAGTTTTCTTTGTTTTATTTCATTTATTTTTAATTATTAGAAATAGAACTGGGACATCTTACCATCATGACAATATTAATTGCATTACAGTCCTACAAAATGTATAATACATGTACTTGTATTTGTTCCACTTTTCATATAGCTATAGAGCTTCATTTACAAATCAAATGGTAGTGTTCCAAAGTAGGGAAGGTCAACTTATTCCTCTATCAAAGTATCAATGAAACCTTCCTCCTTGAACTCTGCATGCTACAAAAGGAAAGGATACCCCATCTTTTGTGTTGACTGAAGCTTTAAAATAGACCCTTTCATTGCACTTGTCTAAAGTAAAAAAATGGAGACTGTCGGCTTGCATTTCAGTCACCTGTACGGGGGAGTAATTCAACCTGGCCAATCTCTCCCCAGCTTCTACCATCAAATACCAAATCTGGTATGACATTTCGCCATCACAAGATCATTTGATTAATCTCTTCTACAAACTGCTTTAACCTTTCGGCAGGCTCCTAAAAAAGTTGGGGTCAATCTTTAAATGTTATCCACGGGAGAAGGGCTTCTCCCCAAATATTAAGAGCATTGCATTTGAATGAATTATCAAACAAAATTAATGTGATCCTTTACGTTCCAAATTTATCAAGAAAATTCCAATTATGGCATGCTTTCCTTTTTTATATCACTAAAGACAATCTATTCAAAATAAGAATAAACAAAATAAAGATTCCTCAATGATAAGACCACTGACAATTTTTTCCATTATATGGTGCATTTTTTCAGACAATAAGTGGCGGGATAATAGTTGGTGATACAATTTTTTTTTGTTTTACAGTTATCAGTGCTTTAAGAACAATTATTATAAGATACACATGTATGCATACATTTTGTCTACTGTTATAACTGTCACCCTATATACAAAGAGATAAATTTAGATTCATCCTCCACATACCAATACTCTATTCTGATAGAATAAATACATGTATACACTATACATTTATATGTAGAGGGGGTATTAGTTGTTGTTGCAAGAAGTTTTATTTCATGTATCTATAAGATCATTCCTTAATGCATGATTCCTGTCACATGCATATAATCTGATGTATCATGCAGTAAAGAAGATTTGTGGTAATTAAGAGCAAGCTCTCCATTGAAACATTGTACAGTTATAGTGACATTATGTTATGGTGTACATTCTTGTACATTATTTTAAATATACATTATGAATGTCACGCCCCCAGTGTGTATGACAGAGAATGTGGACTATTAACATTCCACAGAGTCCATTTTCATCAAATTAAAATACATACAGGCTACATTTGGACAGCATAAAAGGGAGGGATTTACTCAACATACATGACCAACCAGTCTTGGGAGAGTGGACATTGCACTTTGACATACTTTGAATACAAAGAAAAGTAAGATTAGAAAGAGGGTTCAGTAGAGGTCCAACCCTGATTTGCATGAGAAAAGAAACCACACAGCTGGTATTGTTTTCATTGTTGTGCATTCTACCATACTCTGTACATTGTAGAAAATGGTTCAAAGCTTCCTACACACGAGCCCACTTTCGGAGGTATTTTTAGTACATGTCTACATGACACGTGTAAGATAGTTGTTCACAAAATGGTGTGAGGATTTCTCTCAGAAGATAACATTTCATACATTGATGTGGCAGTGCTCATTTAAAACTTGAAATTAAAACACAAAATCAATATTCTATCAGCAAAAACATTAAAGAATTTGGAATAAGTTGTCTTTTTGTAATATGTCTACATAAATTATAAAAGAATCACTCTTGTTTTAACTTAGATTTTTACAATGATATACATGTAAACGTTTTGTATAGTTGGTTTAAGAAGGCTACATTTTTTAAAACTATAAATTGTAACTTGCAGTAACAAGTTGGTCAATGTTAAATGTTTTTAAAAAATAAAAAAGGATGGAGGTCTACAGCAAGTATGTACATGTACATACATGTATATGCTATCAAATACACCACAACATTATCATATATTTATAGTCAAACAAAACATTGTATACTGGTAACTGAACTTGGGGTCTACTAGTTACCATTTGTAGAAGGACCCAAAGTACATGTATGTACTTTGGTGTTGAAAGCTGAAAAGTTATTATGGAATTCAAAATTGCCAGCGAAATTCTAAAAATACAGGCCTCCTAATGTTGCAAATCTATCATGCAAGATCATGAGCTATTGGTGATTAACTCTTGAAATATCATCTGTTAATGGTAAAATTAGACGTGCAGTCCATCATGCACTTACATAAACAAGCAAAGGACAAGCCATAAAATCCAAAGTCCATTTGCACTGATTAAATACCCAAATCTAAAGCACCCTCCAAATGCCTTGAAGAGCTAGTACACAAAAAAACGATGACTATCTCCCTACTAAGAATTCCCCACTATAATACCTCCATTTGTTAAGAAATGGACTACATGCTTTGCATATCTTATGACTATGTGTACCAACATGTAAAGCTAGTAGCAGGACAGTAATGTCCAGGTACATGCATAAAACAGTAAGCAGCACTGGCGTACCTATGGGGGGGGCAGGGGGGGCAGAGTGCCCCCCCTGACGGGCTCCAGGCGAAAAAAAAAGGGGAAAGAAAAGAAAAGAAAGGAAAGGAAAGAAAAAGAAAAAAAGAAAAGGGAAGAAAAAAAGGAAAAAAAGAGAAAAAAGGAAAAAAAGAAAAAGGAAAGAAAAAAGGAAGAAGAACAGAAAAGGAAGAGAAAGGGAAAAGAAAAGGAAAGGAAAAAAATGGGGAAATTAAAAAAAAAAAACCAGGGCCGTACGCACCAGGGGGGGGGGGGCAGTTGACCCCAGATATTTTGAAAACGTACAGTTTTTTTCCTGAAAATGTAGTGTAGGCCTATACCAAATCCTTCAATTCTACTTTTGAAAATGCAAAAGTACCCTCATGACCAGTTCGGTCGCTCGAACTCCCTTCACTCCTTTTGCTTTTGAGATTCTTCGAAAACTTTTAACGCTTCTTTCCCCCTCCCCCACCAGAAAAATATTCCGCATACGGCCCTGAAAAATTAAGACAAATGAAAATAGGAAAATATAAGTGATATAACAAATTCGAAACTCTTCGCTGGCGCGAACTGCTTGCTAGCCTATTTTGTATTAAATGTTTTCACTTGCTCGTCCCCCTGAAAAAAGAAAAGGATTAGCATTGCCTAGAATACAATTGTGCCTGCCCCGACTGGCCCCGACCTGCAACCATGGCAACAATAACACACAGTGTATGTACCAAATGTTACTAAAAGAAAGTAATTCATTTTTCTCGCTCGCTACACTTGCTCGCGAATAAAATGAATGGATATTGCTTTGGAAATAATTGTGCCCACCCTTGACCTGCAACAATATCATTAAAAATGGAAGAGTTTTTTCGCCCTCTCGCCAAAAAGGAATTGAATCGCGTAAAACGCGATTGCGTCCATCCTGACCTGCACCAATAAAAACAAGTTTATTTATTAATTTCTATTAAAAGAGAATTTTTTTTTTGCTTGCTCGCTATGCTCGCTCGCCAAAATGGAATTGACACCGCCAACGTGCCCGCCCCAACCTGCAACAACCAGTTAATAATTATGTACCAAACGTTATTCAAAGAAGTTTTGGTGTGCTCGTGCTCGCCAAAACGGAATTAACATCACCTTAGACATGATTGTGTAAGCCCTGCCCTGCAACAAAAAAATCTGAAATTTCTGAACCAATTATCATTAAAAAAAATTTGCTCGCTCGCTACGCTCGCTCGCCAAAATAGAAATAACACCGCTTTTAATAATCACGTCCCTGACATGGAACAATGAACCCAAGTTTATGTACCATATTTTCCCTATAAAAGAGAAGTGATTTTTTTTGCTCGCTCGCTACGCTCGCTCGCCAAAATAGAAATAACACCGCTTTTAATAATCACTTCCCTGACATGGAACAATGAACCCAAGTTTATGTACCATATTTTCCCTATAAAAGAGAAGTGATTTTTTTTCGCTCGCTCGCTACGCTCGCGAGTTCGTGGAATTATGTGCCCACCACTAACCTGCTACAATATCATTAAAAAGAGAAATGTAGGGGGTTGCCTGCCCGCCAAAATGGGATTGACATTGCCTTAAACACGATTGTGCCCGCCCCCGACCTGCAACAATGAAACAAATTTTATATAGCAATTCATTGAGAGAAAGATGTATTTTGGCTCGCTAGCTAAAATGGGTATAAAATCACCCTAAACACAATATTGTTCCCGCGCCCTGCATGGGACAATTGAACCAAGTTTAAGTGGCAATTATTAAAAAAGAAGTGATTTTTTTCTCGCTCGCTACGCTCCTTTGCAAAAAAATGGAATTAACGTCGCTAACAAGTGAATGTTCCCACCCCCAACCTGCAACAATACCAGTTTATATACCAAACGTTACTTAAAGATTTTTTTTTGCTCGCTCGCTCGCCAGAAGTGAAAATTAGCATCGCCTTTTTTGTTTGTTTCGGTCGCTTGCCCCCCCCTGACGGAGTACCCCAGGTACGCCACTGGTAAGCAGTAGGCACTGATGAAAAATAAATGCTTCCCTATTTATCATTCTTTATCTTCCTTTTGTCATGATCATGTTATGATAATGTAATACCCTTACAAAATGTCAGTATCATTAAAAAAGACATTGAAATGTTGTCAGACTAATGGATATGATTTACATTCGAGAGAAAGAAAGAAACAAAACACTTACATTGTACACTTTATTCCATGGATGCAATATCTCTATTATTATGAAGATATTTTCCAGTATAAACCACCAATATTGACATGAAATAACAATAAAATTCACACTATTGTTTGCTGTAGCATTGTATATGATTTTTGATGTTGACTTTACATGTTTTACTACTCTAAAATCAAAGCGGGCCCCATTATCTTTATAATATTACCCCTTTCCAAGGCTAATAAAACCTTGTGAATAATCTGTGACAAAGTCCACGGCCAATGTTCACATTTGATATTGTCACAGTTGCATCAAATTGTTTTCAAGTTAGAGTTTGACCCTTGTACATATAACAAGATTTTTTTTTAATGTGAATTCATAACTCTGTGCACGTGAAGAACTTTGCCAAAATCAAGCGATACACTAATAGTTTCAATAACACCACCACCACAAAAAAAATATTAAAAAATGGTCCACTTGCTGAATGGAAACCAAATAAAAACAACAATTCTCAAAACCTATTCTAGTTTGTGTATTTGATACTAATTATTGTCTACTTTGCTTGTTTCAAGAAACTACATCTGGCAAGTTTTTCTTTTACCACTTTGTTGTAATTCCTACTTTTCTTGAATGTCAAATTTTATAACAATGATGTTTGGGAAAAAAAAGGAAGGGAATTCAGAGTGTAAATGAATGAAAATTGCACCTGCTGTATCCTATTCAGTGACAATGTAGGCCTACTGTACTGGATGGCTGTGTACATAACCCAATATTCACAAGTCCAACTCATTACATATTTTGTTCATACATGACATGAATGAGACACTGGTCTTTGACCAATATCACTGGCTGTCAAAAATAAAGTTCTTAAAGTGACATGCACATGTGAAGTGATTCAGTACTATTTCACTTGATCCTCTTTAAATATGATAAACCATAACTACATGTACATGGTCATGTACAATGTATGCATGTAGATCTATATTCTAATTTCAGCTAAATCCATATACTGTGACAAAATGTCATAGAGAAATGAAAGGCAGAACATTTCTTTTTTTAATAACTTTAAACACTGGACTCTTTTCCTGTGTTGTTGTAACTTGTAAATGAGGCAAAATTTGCCTTCAACCTTTTGCCTTGCATTTTTAAATATTATAAATAACCCAAGATTTAATGTAATTTACTTTTTAACAGCAATCTTTTGTGCAGATCTTATAACAGTAGGCCTATCATCCTTTTAAACATAAGACATTGATGCTGCTGATGACATACATGTAATCATCATCATCATCGTCATCAACGTTATCATAATCATCTCTAGGAAACCAATTGATGCTTTAAGAGTTGAAATTGAAAACCATTGCTATTTATCCCACTGTTATAAATATACTGTAGTGCATACATGTAGTTTGTAACCTTGTCACCACCACTTCCATTATTCTCCCACATCCTCCCTTTGTATTATACATGTCATAATAATCTACAATTCATGATTTACATCAACATCATCAAACATCATAAATAATCATTGTCAACATCTTTTCAATCTTACCCGTCATTATAACCATCAATATCCACCCCAATCATCTACATGTACAATATGGATCCTCCCTTCCTCTTCATGCCCCAAACTTCTCCCCCCCCCAAAAAAAAAAACCTCTTATAAAGGCTTAAACTACATGTATCTCTCCCCCCCCCCTCTCTCTCTCTCTCTCTCTCTCTCTCTAGCTTGCTCGCTCGCTCTCTTCTCTCTCTCTTAGCAGAACTCTTTATCTTGTACTCTCCCCTTTTCGACTTCCGCTCTCAAGTTAAAGCTACTCCTTGTTTCTTTGCACATCTTTTTCTCCTCCACCCTCTCCTCTATCCCCCATCACCTCGTTCTCTCTCTCTTTTCTCTCTCTTTCTCTATCTCTCTTGCTCCCTCGCTCTCTCTTTATATTTCTCCATCTCTTCCACCTAGCATGAATCTCTCTCTCTCTCTCTCCCCCCCCCCCCTATCATCCCCTCTCCCTTTCATGATCTGGCCATACCTCAATAGTCATTATTATGTTTACTAGATCTAGGCTACATATACATGTAGGTCCAATTATCCATCTACATAATCACCATCGATATGATCCTCATCAATCTCTATTACCAGGGATATTCCCATCCCTCTAATACCCTCAAATCTCCTCCCTACATCTTCCTGTATGTTAGCGAATATCTCATAATTTTACTCCTTCTCGATCTTCATCAGGTTATTCACTATAGACCCTAAATAGCATCTTCTGCATCATTTGTGTCCTCTTTCTTCTTTCATCTTGGTTGGAATTTCATTTTGGTCCAGATATTTAGGCCCACATCATCTCGTAACACTAGAAGTACATATTTCATGTTGATATAGGCCTAGACCCTATATATGACTAGCATACGCACTATAAATCTCACACAATTTCACAGTGGCAGTACCAAAAAAAATGGGAATTACCCCCCAGCTCCCGATATTCACCCCTCACACATGCAGAACCACCAAGCCCAAGCTTCGGCTGACACACGAACCGTCACCACCCTAATCATCCGCTGCCCATTTCATGAAACACATTTACCTGTATTCCAATGTAAAATCCCGCGGTGATAATCCAATTCCTGTCCCGAATTCAGATCAGCCAAGGCGGGTTGCTCTCTAATCTATCCTCCAATTTCTAGAATGGATCCGCTTGATCTTATAATTTTCTTCCTTAATCCAGTAACGGTGCTGCGGAGTGCCAGAATGCTGGTTTCTTAAGTTTTTCGAACGGTTCCGCAGGTGGTTTTAGCATTGACGATAGCGCATTACACGATCTCCGGCTCGACTGTCGCCTGCTCCAAGATGCATTTCATAGCACACCAAATGAAAGGAGCGCCGTACTAGCTCTTGCACCAAAGTGTAACAGCGAATACATTTTGTTGGCCGCCTATTGTTCAGATCACACTTGCAGTTCATTCATTCCGATGGACGCTATCGAAAGTTTATCCAATGAGTCACTCAATCGGCTACCTGTCTGGAAGCATTGAATAAAATTATTGTATGCTACTTTTGTCGATCTTCTGATTAAATTGGGAGGCAGAAAAGGGGCTAACATTTAAACCTCTCTTTTTTTTCGTCTCAACAAAAAAAAGAGTCAGTTAGGAACGAAGGGAACCACATCTTATACCCCCATCGTCGAGTCACTGCATGCAGTTACTGAAAAACGGGTTGAAGTAAAAGAAAGGCACTCCCGAAGGCACTTTTCTCAGAATCTCAGTTATTATCATCATCTCAGGGATCCAATTTAGAAGCTCTGCTTTACAGTGGACCAACTCCTTGAGAGGACCTACCAATTTCCATAGAATATAGAGAAAGTTTCAATTGTTATTATTCTGCCTCTTCTTTCTCTTTTGTAAATTAAAGGACAATTCTATACCTTAACAGCAAACAACTCTAAAAGAGAGCTGAATTGAAAGTCAAAGAAGCAGACTGGTGAAAGTTTGAACGAAATATGAACCCCAAAATAAGAAAGTTATTCGTTTTGGAAATTGTAATGAATTATGGGAACTAATGTCGCTGCCTTATAGTGGCCCGATAGTGGCAAACAATTTTCCCATTTGAAAACAAAAATTAGTGATATTTTGATGTTACACACCGGGAGTATACACGCCACGGGAGAGTTATCCATCACGTCACAATCCATTGACAAAATTGCCACTTTGAGATTCGCACTTAACTTTCAAACATTCATAACTTTCATATTATTGGTCTCAGTCTCGCTGGTTTATTTCAAACTACATTGTATTGCCATCATCTGTTTCTTTGTTTTTTAGCTTTCTTTCGAATGAGCTTAATATTACAAGGGTTTGGTTGTCCTTTAATGTTTGTATTTCTATGTTTCGATTTCAAGTGTACTAACATTCTGTATAAATTCTGCATATTATATCTTTACCTTGTTCGATTTTTTTTAAATGAATGAATTAAGGAGGAAAGGAAAAAAATAGGTTTGGGAACCTGTAAAAAAGGAAACGGTGTACATGCAATATTATTTGAGATATTATGTAAGATATTGTTTGTTTGTTTATGTGTTTGTATTCCTGATTTTTTTTTAAAACTTGTTTTATTCATACTTGTTTCTGTAAAAATGACGTCGTAAACTCTGTCATTTTGTGAAAATGAAATTACGTAATAATGCCTAATGGTAAATATTGTTTCAGGCCGTAAATGAATACTTCATTTTTAATCAAATGAAACTCCAACCCGGCCTCTAACATTGATGGCTAATTGATAAAATCAGATAAACAAAAAGAGTACGAATTAACGAAAGCATCATAAATCTCATAAAATTCAAGACCTTTTAATAGACTTTGTGGAAATCTCAACTTGGCAAAATAATTTGATAAAATTGTTTACCCGCATCTCTTCGTTCACTGTGAAGAAACTACGGAAGCGTGCCCGGATTCTACTTGGCGACATGGCGAGATATTTCATCTTGTCATGTCGACTTATCAACTTGTATAAGTCGACATGGCGACAAAAGTAACCTTACCAAGTAGACTTCATCAAAAGTTCATTTCGTCATGGCGACATGAGTTATCTTGTCAAGTCGACTTCACATAACGTTCATGTCGTCATGGTGACATAATTTATCTTGCCCACAAAAAGTTCATGTCGTCAATGCGACATAATATTACCAAGTCGACTTCCCCAAAAGTATATGCCATCATGGCGACATACATTATCTTACCAAGTCGACTTCCCAAAAAGTATATGTCGTAATGGCGACATAAAATATCTTGCCTTGACGATATGAACTTTATTATGAAGCCGACTTGGCAAGATAACTTATGTCGCCCTGACGACATGAACTTTATGTGAAGTCAACTTGGCAAGATAATTTATGTCGCCATGACGACATGAACTTTATGTGAAGTCGACTTGGCAAGATATGTCACCATGACGACATGAACTTTTTGTCAAGTCGACTTGGCAAGATAACTTATGCCGAGAACTTATGTCGCTATGTCGACTTATAAAAGTTGATAAGTCGACATGGCAAGTTAAGTATCTTTCTAAGTCGACATAATATGGATATTAAGTCGACTTGACAAGATGAAATATCCTGCGAAGTCGCCAAGTAGAAGGGCATTTTAACGCTTTCGTACAGAACAGATACCGCAAAAAGTAATTGGGGAACGAAATCAATGACCGTTTTACTTTAATATCCCTTTTTTTTATTCTCAAAGAAGGGGATAGGCTCCTATTTTTCCTTGCGACGGTCTGCCTCTCAATATTCATCCTTTAGTGGGGGCAATATTTTTGGATAGTCGTCATAATGATTGGATCACAATTGAGTGAAATGATCAATTTATCAACTTAAGATCCTTATTATTCATTGAATTCAATCATTACAGATTTAAACTGCTGTTCAACGTAACTTTCTTGTCGACTCTCATTTTATAGGCAATACGTTATAGCATTGTAAGTTTGCCCCAAAACCGTTGTTTTTACTCTTCTTTATTTTGTTTCTCTCTCTCTCTCTCTCTCTTTCTTTTTCCCACGCCCCTCTCTCTAGTTCTCCTTTTCGGGGCACGTATTACGTTTTTAAAAACGTATTATTTAAGTTGGTTGCAAACAAAAACATGAACATCAGGCATCATCAGCTCAACAATATAACCATGCATTTAAAATACGTTGTAAGAGGGCGCTAATTCACATTCACATTCAAGATATTTAGAAAATTGTTTACAAGTATGGGCCTACTTTTTAGGCAGAAAAGTAATTCCGCCATTAACAAAATCTATGTTATCCTCATTAAAATAACAACTACATTGACAATTTTAAAGAAAATCGCAAATGTATTCCCAAATGTAATGTTTGGTACATTAGAAGACGAGGATCGTTTGTTCATGCTTTCTTAGCAGTCATGTAAAACAAACAAAACAAACAATTAACCAACCTTAATTTGTTCCAAATGCCTCACTATCTATTAAAGCCCCACTGTACTACTTATCGCTACTTGCGCCCTCTATATAGCAAACAATGCCTAATCGGTGACCATTAGTCCTCCATGCATGGTTCCCTTTATTTTATGTGAAATAATTGAGAGCTGATAATATAACCACCTGTCAGTAAACATGCAGGGAGGTTTAATCCCCCTGGCCAAACTAGTGCAGATTGGCATTAAAAGCAAATTATTTTTGGAGTGGACTTAGCCTTTAAACATTTTTCTATATTCAATTGTGGGGTGGGGGGCATAATGGCCCGGGGGGGGGGGGTGTTCTCAGATTTTTGGACGGGAGTGTGCCGCTGAACCTCGAAACCCCTACCCATTTTTAAGGGTCGTTTTGGGTGATTTTTTTTCTCGAAGTAAAGCCCATTTTTCACAATTTTGAAAAGACGGACCCATGTTTAGGGATAGTTTTGTTAAAAATGGGACCCATGTTTAGGGATTTGTGTGTGAAAATGTGACCTATTGGAGCGGCACACCCCGTATGTTTTAATATGTTATTACCCACCCCCCCCCCCCCCCGGGCAAAGAGGGGGATTTGGAACAGAAGCTGATAAGACGTCATTCCCGTGAAGCCAGTGTCCCCTTGGGGACTTGATAATATTGTTCTGATGAGAGAAAATGGTGCTAAGGTAGTGACTTCAATGCTAAATGTACAAATAAAGATACCGGTAATCTGAAAGTTTGAGTGAAAAGTGAAAACAGACAATTATTAATGATACAAATTTGAAAAAAGTGTTTGATCGATTCCTAAATTTTTCCTATAGGCCCTATTATTATGATCAAATTACATTTTTAGGTGAATGTATATCGTCACAAAGAAATGAATTGGCTCTTTATACCATGCATTCCAAACATTTAAGTGTTAAGATATTTTTTTAAAAGCCTGTTTTATGTCTTATTTCATGGGAAAATGGTTGGGATAATTCAAAAAATGGTTGCCGGGAGAATTTAATTATAGAGGGAGTTACACAAAACGCCTCCAAAGAAATCCCTTAACATTAATTTTTATGTGGTTTGTTAACAAAAAATATTAGGATTTGTTGCATGTTAGCCGGGGTTAGCACAGTAAAAGGAATATAATTTTTTTTTAAACGGTTGAATACAAAAATTAGGCACTTTTTTCATCAACCATCAACAATGTAATCGGTTCACTTTAATGGCTGGATACACGCCACGCCACTACATGGAACCCTTGTAGAACTGCACCACTTCTAATTATAACCCATCAGATGGATGGGTTCTATTGTATTATCCACATCTTGTACAAAAAATATTAATTACATTAAAAATGTATGCAGGCCAACTGATTGTCCATAATATTTTTTTCTTCTCAAAACAGGTATAAAGAGTATATAAACCCTAATCTTTATAAAAAATAGTCATTACGAGCAGCAGATTCATCCTCATTCGGTCTCATCTTGCAATAAAATTTTCCAATATAATTATACATATATAAGTAACCAAAATATCACATCTATATCATCATTTTTGGTGGCATATAAACGGTGATGGAATGAATAAAAACAGCTATGCATTCGTGAAAGTTTTCAATCTTCCTTCTAATGTGAATTTATATGATTTTAAATAATTTAGGTAACATGGACATCATTTAAGCGACCCCCAATGTTTGTAACTCGTGTCCCCGAATCCCATTATGAATGTTAAGGCAAAAGCATTTTTGGAGACGGGAAAATGGTATGTAAAGGGAGAAATACGATTATTTCCACACCCCTAAATCAACATCCGCCGAAGTACCTGTACGTGCCCCCTCTCCCCAGACCCCCACCCCCCCCCCCAAAAAAAAAATAAATAAATGCGGTGCACCTTTTCCTGCTACACCACTGGATGTAAGGAAAAAAATTAATGACTAACATCTGAAGGTTTTTTTAAATGTCACTATTATATTTCAAAAAGAAAACGACGTGTTGGTATTCAACATAATTAGCAGTAACGGGAAAATGAGACTGAAGAGCGGAAGATCAAGAAAAGGAAAGAAGAAGAACAAAAAAGATATCGCCCTCTGCGAGCTATTAATGACATTTACAGCATCTCATCATGGCGGATCCTAGAGAAAAAGCGATTCAAGATTACCGCAAGAAATTGCTCGAACACAAGGAATTAGATGCTCGTTTGAAAGAAAGTGAGTATTATTGGATTCATTACATTTACTTTTATATAACTGGAGATTTTCACTGAAATATTATGATAACTTGTTCTCGAAAAAGTCGTTGGACAGATTAAAGTTCGTGCCTGTTTTCTGCGGAGTCACGGTCCATATCTCGCTTCCATGCGCCAGCTGACCGTATTCTCTCGCTGAGCCGTGGGGGAGGAAGAAGTCGATTCCCGCTAGCATGAATTAGTGGTGGAGGCCGAATCACTGTTCGAAATCGGGCACATCACCATTCACAATTTCCCAGACATAGTCATAGACTTCGTCTTCTCCTCATAATCTAGTTTAATTAACTCACTCAGTTAAATTGTGTAATTTGTGCATTTTATTTTGAGATATTTAAGAGTCAAAGACTACAACTTGTCATTAGACTCTAGAAAAGTCTAGGTCTAATTATAATTTTGAAGAAAAAAAAAATCACCTTTTTAAACTGTCAATCATTCATGAGTCAATTTATTTTCAATTGAAAAATTTCTTTTTATCGAAATTAAGTAAAGGATATAGACTGTCCTTGGTCTGTTGGTGAAGTTATAGGTATTTTGCGTTAGTCAGAAAAATATTAATTTTTAGAGAAAAATAAGACTGGAAAATCATGTTGACTATTTTTGTGTTGTGAGTGTAAAAATGTAGATTAAAAAAAGAACACCTAAGTTTGTAGTTTTGTTTTGTTTTGTTTTGTTTATACTTACATTAAAGTTAGGGCATGTAGGTCTATTGTACTGTAGTAAATGCTGGCAAACTTAATTTTGCATATGATCAATATATGGCGCTAGTGTAGTTCCATATCCATTTTTTTTAGCAGTTTCATATCCATTCTTAGCAAAGGAAGTTTAGCCCAATTTTTTACTAGATCTAGATCTAATTTTAATTCATAGGTCTAGATCTAGAATCTATATCACATTTTCCACCTGAATTTGGATCACATCCGACATCGGTAAACCTCCGTTTAAGGCTTCGATGTCGATGTTGTCGCTCAGTACCATCTCTACGCTAGAATCTAGATAGCTTTGCAACTCAAACTGAAGCTATCAGTCCAAAATTATGCAAACTTCTCGTATGGTTTATGGTATCGTGCATGCGAGAAATGTGCATAATTTTGGACTGATAGCTTCAGTTTGAGGTGCAGAGCTATAGCGTAGAGATGGTACTGAGCAACGACGTCGACATCGAAGCCCTAAACGGAGGTTTCCCGAAGTCGGATGTGATCCAAATTCAGGTGGAAAATGCAATAGGCCCTAGACCTCTATATGATTATATTATTCAAATTAGTAAAAAATTGGGCTAAAATTCCTTTGCTAAGCCTAAGAATGGATTATTAAACTGCTAAAAAAATGGATACGGAACTACACTAGCGCCCAATATATCATGAATTTCAAATAATAATGAGACAATAATTAATAGATAGACTTAACAATAACATGTTCTTTTCTGTTATTCATTTTCCTTTAACAACTGCGTGCATTTTACCATGCATACAGGGTAGTGCACTTTACTATTATTGCATAGTAGACCCTATATGAGCTACTTCTTTACACAGCTAAAATGGAAAACAAAACATTCTATAAATCATGGCTATCCTATCCTTCAGTTGTACAACTGCTTGAACTAGAAATTATTTTTAGTGGTTAACATATTATAATGAAAAGAAGATACAAACATTGTAGGAGGTTTCTACTTTTGTTTTTATTACATTTTAAATTTGTCACAATTTTCCATGCAAGTTCAGACAAGTAAGTAACCAATCATTTATTCATTATAAAGGGAACTGTGTTCATTTTCATCATGCGTCTTTCTCCCTTCTCTTTCATGAAATGCAGTGAGAGAGCATCTGAAGGAGCTGACCAAGAAGTATGACAAGTCTGAAAATGATCTGAAGGCTCTCCAGAGTGTTGGTCAGGTAATTATAGCCTCAATACTTTCCTACAAAAGAGATAGTGAAGGGGGCATACAAAATCATAATGGATCAATCAGTACTAAGAATTATTCATTTATCATTACAATTACCTCAGAAAAAAAAGAGATAAACTAATATAAATAAAAACTATATGAGCCATTCAATGGTAAACAAACAGGAGCATAAAAGGGAAAACTATATTTAACTCATTTTGTCTTCTGCCTGTGGTGTGCCAAATGGTTAAAAGGGTATAAGTTGGGTATTTAAAACTGGCACTTTCTCTCTCCAGAAGTACTGTTGAAAGTTGATTTTTTTTTCCTTCTTTATATATGGGTCCCCAAACATCTGAAACAAAATCACTTTTAATGATTTATCTCCTTTAGCAAAAGAGAGAGAGTAAATATTGAACGTCTAAAAAGAAATTATGTACTCTGGTATCATGACCCTGCATAAGTGCAGGATCATAATAACATGTATGGCTTGATATCGTTGAGTTCTTATGAATAAATTATGATTATTATGTATAATATTTTTGTATGTCTGTATGATTTAATACAAATTTCCATTTGATTGCAGATTGTGGGAGAGGTCCTAAAGCAGCTGACTGAAGAGAAATGTAAGTAAAACATCTCTTTATTCATGACCTAATACGATAGGATGAGTTCAATGCAAGGGATGTTTCATAACTTAGTGGATATAACAGCAGCCATTATATGGGTGGAACGGAGGATCATGCATAAGTTACAGGAAAGAGCAATACAAACAAAGGTCAACGGTCATCAACATCAAAACTAAACATTTTTTTTCTTTTTTTTCAGTTGGCAAATGACATTTATATGTAGCCCAATATATTCATTCTGATGGTAAATCATGAATCTTAACAATATCAGCTTTGGTATTGGTACATTTATCCATTCCTATTTTTATACTTGTATAAATGTTCACTCCACTAAATGTTCTATAGGGATCCGGGCTAACTCGGACCAGGGGACAACTCGGCCCAGCTGCAAAAACGGTCATTTTTTGTCATTTTACCCTAACTCTAACCCTAACTCTAACCCTAACCCTAACCCTTAACCTAACCCTAAACCTAAACATGCAAAAAATGACTGTTTTGCCTTTTGGGCCGAGTTAGCCCGACTCTGTTCTACAACATAACTGGTGTCTATTATTCTATCCACATACCTGTTAATTCAATACTTTCTGTTTGGCATTCTTTCTGCTCACTGTATTGACCTTTGTTCATACTATTACTCTCTGTCCATTTCCTTGTAAGGTTCACTCTTCACTAACTAGAAAGTTAATGAAGTAGTCACTTCAAAAAGATATTGCATACATTGCATTATTTTGCAAACATTTTGATACCATTATTTGTGTATTACCCTTTTCTTACCAGTCATTGTGAAGGCAACGAACGGACCTCGCTATGTAGTAGGCTGCAGACGAGGTCTGGATAAAACCAAGCTCAAGCAGGGTACCAGGGTAGCTCTAGATATGACAACATTGACTATTATGAGGTGAGACAAACTGTTTAGTCAAGTGCTACTGATGATATCATTCTTTAACTCCCTATATGCATTCTAGAGATTTGATAATTCAGGGTTCTATGTCATTGATGTGAAAGATGGTTATTATAAGCACTGATAAGAAAATATTAATTTAAAAGTGAGGTTTTTAATGCAATGTAATGCAATGCAATTTTTAATGCAATTGATTAATTAATGTAAAGTTCTTGAATGTTGGTAACTAACACACAAATCATTTATGTAGGACTTTCAATAGAATGTGTTATGTATTGAAATATTTGTATTCGTCTCTTTTGTTGTTTGTTATTTTAGTTTTAGTTTTGTTACATTAAAATAAATAATAAGTGGTCATCATGTGTATGCCATACACTTCATGAATAACCATCATCTGGCATTTTCTTTTTCTTATTCTTATCAAGACTTTATTTTAAATTGTGTCATGTGTCATAGGTCAAATCAGAAACAAATGTTTGAGAAGCTGTCTAGTCTCAGGGTCCACTGTTCTGAAAACCAGAATCACATAGGATCAAACAATATGTCTGTTTACACGAAATAAAGAAGTTCATTAATGCAGTATAGATGATTTCACATGTTTCATAAACTCCTTGTAACTGCACAGGTATCTACCAAGGGAGGTTGATCCTATGGTATATCACATGTCACATGAAGACCCTGGTGATATCTCCTACTCTGCCATCGGTGGTCTAGCAGAACAGATCAGAGAACTCAGAGAGGTAGGTACACCAACAGTGAAATGGTTAAAGCCCACCGAAAAACTGTGCATTCCGACTATGATCCAATTTGAAGTCGATTCAGCTTTTATTCTGACTAGAAGAGTTTAATGCAGTAAAATTCTGGTTGTTGGTGTTCTTATCATTATTTATAAGCTACATCAGAAAGATGTTTATATTTCCTAGCTAATACAATTGCCATTTCTTCCAAAATCTGATTGTAGGACAATTATAATGAAAGGGAAAACTCCCAAGAAAGCTTAGAAAACATGTTGATTTTGTTCATTAATGAAGGAATCGTATTCATGTAAACCTATTTTTTGCCTACCTGTAGAATCAATTCGTTTTACGATGTGTCATATCTGTTCTGCTGTCTTCAATTTATACTAGGTGATTGAACTGCCATTGTTGAATCCAGAACTGTTTGAGAGAGTTGGTATCACACCACCCAAAGGCTGTCTTTTGTACGGAGCACCAGGTAAACAGCTAGTCCACTTCCTTTCTTTCTTTTTTTTTTCTTCTAATTTATTCTGGTCATTTGTAGCACTTTCAAATGCAAGAATATAAGAAGATGACATTTTTCCACATTCACACATGCCAATTAGTGTGTCTATACCAGGAAGTGACATAACACCATGTTTAAATAATTACACATTAAAAAAAAACATAAACATGACCCATCACAATCAAAGATTATTTGATTCTTAATTTTTTGTATAAGAATAAAACAATATGAGCATTTTCTTGTTACCATAAATGCTAACATATTGAAGTATCAAGAATTTGTTGTTTGAATACTAATGAGGAAATCCAATTTACAATGTTTTCTAATCAGATGCATATGAAACGAAAGTTAAACATATTCGCATGAAGTGCGACAGACCAGAGCACATTCACATATTTGCTAAGATTTCAAAAGATATTTCATACTCTCTTATGGTTGCCTTATTTCAGGTACTGGGAAGACCTTGCTTGCCAGAGCAGTGGCCAGTCAGCTGGATGCAAATTTCCTCAAGGTACAGACTCATTTGTGTAATACAGGGTGATTTTGTTATGGCAAAATTTTCTCACCACAATATCTAACTTATATAAAGCACAGATTTTACGTCACTGAATTTTGTGGTTGGAAATAAAATAAAAGTGTTTTACCTTGCATTGTGATCATAAGTCAACAATTACGCGTAGTGATGTATCATATACATGTGTATTTGTTTTTAGTACTCTCTGCACAATTTTCTGTGTAACAAACTGTATTTTTAAATAACAAAATATTTTGGGTTAATAACTGTATTTTCCTTTATTTCTGTTTCAACTTCAACATGGCACTCATTAACATAATGGTAATTTTCTTCACATATGTATTTGCCTGATTGTTTCATTGGATAATTTGAAGATGTCTCTTTTTGTTATCAGGTTGTTTCCAGTGCTATAGTAGACAAGTACATTGGTGAGAGCGCCCGCCTGATCAGAGAGATGTTTGCCTATGCTAGGGATCATGAACCTTGTGTTGTCTTCATGGATGAAATTGATGCTATCGGAGGCAGGAGATTCTCAGAAGGCACATCGGCTGATAGGGAGATTCAGAGGACCTTGATGGAGGTAGGTCTATCGTTTGGTAACATATCAATGTACTGAAGTGTGACGTCAAATTGCCCAAGTTGTCAAGGTTGCTGGTTCCAAACAATTTTGTGCTAAACAATGGCATGGTGATCACACAGGCGCCAAACACTGAACTCGCCCTACTCCAGCCCGTTGCTTGAATGGTTTCACTTGAACCTCGCATGCAGGCTCTGTTGTTTGGAACCAGTAACCTGGATGACAAGCGAATATTGCATTAGCACTTCGGTACTTTATTATGTACTGTATACTAACCATGACATTATCATCCCATTTAATCATCCACAAGCACGAAGTAAAATTGATCAAGTTTCATATGAGGGGTATCTACGTATGTTTACATTTTTTAATTTTACAAATGGCAATTATGGCATGTTCCACAAACAGTTGGACAGAATATAATGATGATGGTCATACATTATAAACAGAACACACATGTCTTTCTCTAGAGGTGTTCAAGATGTGTTATATTAACTTGAGTTGAGTTCTTAGGCTGAGCTAACCCTAAAGTGTTTTGAAAATGCATGTTATTCCAAAATGAAATATTCCTATCAGATTAACAATACAAATGTGGATTTGAATAAAAGAAAAAGAAATTGTTAGTACAACTCAGACATTTTCCTTTGAATGGCCGAAAACGGGTTTCAGTACATGTATATATATGTCTTGCTACTCATAAGCGATTCTACAACATGTTGCAATGTTTCTATAAAGGGATTCAAATGGATATTAAAAAAGTATCCAGCAAAAATAACAAACATGATTATAACTTCATATATCAATGTTATTGTCATTCATCTTCACAGTTGTTGAACCAGATGGATGGATTTGACACTCTTGGTAAAGTCAAAATCATCATGGCGACCAACAGACCTGATACGTTAGATCCAGCTCTTCTCAGGCCTGGTAGACTTGACAGAAAGATTGGTAAGCTATAAGACACATTTATTCAAAATTCCTTCTTGATGATTAACTTACTCTGTGTACATTGATGTGTATTTCATATGTATTGTAATTTGTAGGTTTGTTTGGACTTTTTTGTTTTGTTTAATATGTAATTGTTTACCAGTCTATTTTGTTTTTTGTTATAGCGCTTAGAGACTTTGGTGGTAAGCGCTTTATAAACAACGTTTTAATTATTATAGATGAAAGAAACTTACATGTTATGATATTAATGAGGTTATATAGTTCATAAGGTCTGTTGGATGGTATGCAGTCTAGACAGAAAGAATGGTGTAATGCACTCACGTGAGATAGTGTGCGCACAGACATTACGTACGACTTTGGTTCCATGCACAAATTTGTTATCTTATCATTATTTTACATTTATACTCCGTAACCATTAACCTATGGAAAAGTCAGATAATGGATTTAATTTAAAGATTTGTGCATACTACCTGTACTTAATTATTTATGTAGCTGATTTTAACAGTCATTAATAATTGAAAAGTTTGCCTGTTTTTAGCTTATGATGAGGATTAATGGAAAGTGAGTATGGTTATTTTTCTTCTATTCTAGAAATCCCACTTCCCAATGAGCAAGCCAGGCTAGAGATTCTGAAGATCCATGCAGCTCCCATCACCAAGCATGGAGATATAGGTATGACATGTCTTCAATTCTCATTCCTCATCATCTTCTCCAATCCCAGTTCATGAAATACAAATATGGTCATATCTCAGTTTAATGGTAGCCCTTTTTATCACTTGAAAAGTCTAGTGTGCAGTTGTAATAATAATAATGATTTTTGTGTAAAGCTTAAAATGCATTTTATACTAGAAATTGTTGTGATGTCCATATACAAAGTATTGATCATTTCCTCATTTTACTTATTGTAGTGCAGCTGAATTTTAGCTGAAAGCTATATTAGAAATGGGGAGCTGGTTAGCTAGTAGATAATATCATTATAATCTAAATTTAATCAACTGTTTACCCTTTTTCTAAATTTTGTTACATGAATTATTTTATATTAATGTGTAGGTGTTTGTAATTGTAGAATTGTATATGAATTGTTTTAATTGTTATCTATTATGTGTGGAAAATAAACATGAAAACAAACTTGAAAAAAAAAGAAAACATGGATGATTGAATTTACTTGTAGGCGATTGGAGACTCATAATTACTTGCTTTACACAGTAATCACCACACCAAACATAAATGTGCTGCTACTTTAATTCACTGTATAATTGCAGGCAAATGATATCAGGAGTGTAGATATTGAAAGGTGTTTGTTTCATCTTTTCCCACCCTGAAAGTCTTATAGCAATGATATTGACAAATTCAAACTAATTACTTTTACTGTGAACAACTGACTTGCAGTTATTTCTAAACATTTTCATTTTTCTACCTTTGATCACTTGAAACCTCTTTATATTATGTTTTTCTTTGATAGATTATGAAGCTGTGGTGAAACTATCAGATGGATTCAATGGTGCTGATCTCAGGAATGTGTGTACAGAAGCAGGTAAATATCACGTTATCAATGTCCATCTTGTTTTGATTCTTCTGTTTATGTCTTTTATATTGATAATAATTCAACATTGTGGATTTTACTCTAATAAACGTAAATCAATTTGATATGATTTAATTACATCTATTGTCTGTCAGAAGGGCCTTACCAGGGGCAATCTATGATTTGAATGTATTAGAAACCCCCAGCTTATGTCTTTCTGTATACACTCGTGGTCGAGTGGATACGTCGACAGACTGTCAATCTTAAAGGGACTTGGTAACATTGTTCAGATGAGAGATAGTGGTTCTAAGGTAGTGACTTCAATGCTAGATGTACAATTAAAGATAATCTGAAAATTTGAGGGAAAACGGACCATTATTCATGGTACAAATTGGGAAAAACTGATCTGATTGATTCCTTAATTCTCCCAACTAGGTCTAGATCTAGATCTATAGAACAATTTAGTTACACTTTAGGTGAATGGAAATCTCACAAAGCAATAAAATGGCTCTACATTCCATTCCAGACATTTAAGTGTTGACAGATTTTTTATAGCCTGTTTTATGTCTTTTTTTCATAATTATAATAAATAATATTGGCATTTATATAGCGCTCTTACAGACATACATGTGTATCACAGCGCTTTACAACATTACATTACTTAATTGACATTGATAGCAAACAATAAAATTATGTACACAAAAATATATAAATTCAACTATTAAAGAGAAAGGTTTTAAAGGATTGTTGAAAGATAGCGAGAGAAGGAGAAGATCGTACAGCCTGAGGGAGATTGTTCCAGAGACGTGGTGCGGAAACAGAAAAAGATCGATCCCCAAAGCGTGTACGACTCCTGGGAACCGAGAGCAAGGTTGGGTCGTTGCGAGATCTCAGACCATGCCTTCCTGGTTGATGTAATGAGAGAAGGTTTTGGAGATAGGAGGGAGCCATTTTATGGATGCACTTGTAGGTCATTGTGAGAATTTTGTATGTGATTCGCTTTTCTATTGGAAGCCAATGGAGCTGACGAAGGAAGGGAGAGGCATGGTCATGCTTCTTAGCGCGGAACACCAACTTTGCTGCTCGGTTCTGAGCTCGTTGCAGGCGATTGATATTTGACATAGAAGTATTACATAGAAGAGAATTGGAATAATCAGTCCTAGATGTGACGAGAGCACGTACAGCATGCTCACACGCGGACTTGTCTAGGTAGGGTCTGATCCGAGCAATATTAGATAGATGGAAGTGGAGCGAACTAGAAAGTGATGACACATGGTGATTCATTCTCAGTGAAGAATCTAACACCACACCAAGGCTCCTGACAGTTGTTGAGGGCTCGATGTCTGCATCACCAATTGCGAGGGTAATGTCAGACACCAGATGACTGAAGTGAGGACTCACAGCAACAAGAAATTCAGTCTTTTCGCAGTTCAACTTAAGCATATTGCGCTGCATCCATTGCTGAAGGTCGTTGACACACAAAGAGAGTGAGACAAGGGCAGATCTAACATCATCACTGTCCTTTGGGTCAGCAGATATGTAGAGTTGAACATCATCAGCATAGCTGTGGTGTTGAATCCGTGGACGTCGTTCGATGATATCTGCAATAGGATTTGTGTACAAACTGAAAAGTTGCGGTCCAACAACGGAACCTTGGGGAACTCCGAACTTTAGTTTTCTAGGTTGTGAGAAGTCGTTGGCAATCTTCACCCTGACGCTTCGATCTGACAGGTAGGAGTCAAGCCATGAAATTACGCTTCCAGTAAATCCAAATTTGTTCGTAAGACGCCGGAGGAGAATCTCATGGTCAACTGAGTCGAATGCAGCAGACAGGTCCAAGAAAACAATGAACGTCACCAGTTTGTTGTCCATCGCTCTCAAAATGTCATCTTGTACCTTTAAAAGAGCAGTCTCAGTACTGTGCCCACGTCGGTATGCTGACTGGTTCTCCACATATAGATCACTTTCATCAAGGTAGTCTGAAATTTGGGACAATGCAGCCTTCTCGATGACTTTAGACAGAAAAGGTACATTTGAGACAGGTCTATAGTTTTTCAGACTATCGCGATCAAGATTCAACTTCTTGATCAGTGGTGTAACAACTGCTTCCTTCAGCGCTGCGGGGAAGACGCCACTGCTCAGAGACGTTTGCACTATTGAAGTGATAAATGGGAGAAGCGTGTTGATGCTCTCTTTCAAGAGCCAGGTCGGTATAGGGTCTAACAAGCAGGACTTGTTTGGCGAAGAGCGAATTATCTTGTTGACCCTTTCAGTATCAACAGTGTCAAATACAGATAGGCTGGATGAAGACATCAAAGTATCCACAGTCCCTTCTGTCGACTCGTTCGTAGTTGCTGAGTTCCCAGATGAAAGACTCGATCTGATCTTTATTACCTTCTCCTCGAAGAAGTTTGCAAATCTTTCAGGTAATGCTGAGCTAGAAACATCAGATGGTAAGACCGTAGGTGACCGGTTGAGAAGTGAATTTAAAACGTGGAACACCTTCTTCACATCGGCACCTGATAGTTCTTCTGAATAGTACGATGATTTTTCTTTGCGGATTAGGTTAGAGACGACATGAATCTGAGCCAGGTATTGTCGGCGATTATCATCAGTCGGTGACTTTCTCCAGCGCCTTTCACACGTTCGCCGTGTACGTCTTGCTAGGTGAATCTCACTCGTGTACCATGGTGGATGACTACGGAAACGGTGGACACAGTTGATCAAGAGTTTCCAAAGTAGCTTTGTTGTAAAACCCGACTTGATCATCAACATCACCATCAAACGGAAAGTCTGAAAGGGCTTCTTTAAGACGAGTAATGAACGAAGCCGGTTGGGAAAATTCAAAAATGGTTGGGAGAATTTACTATTAATCACTGTTAGAGGGTGCCTCACATCGACGCCTTCAAAGAAAACCATAGATATCTTCGTGGTTTGAGAATTTTTTCAGGATTTTTTGCCTGTCAGAGAGTTAGTACAGTAGAAGGAATATATTAAGTAACATTTTATACAAAAATTAAGGAATTTTTTTCATCAACCTTCAACCACGTTACCCAGTCACTTTAAGGTCCGCGGTTCGAGTCCCGCCTCGGCACTAATGTCCTTTGGCAAGACATTGATCTACATTTGCCACAATCAAACCCAGGTGAAGTAAATGGGTACCTGGCAGGAATTAATTCTTTGAATTGCTAGTGCGCCGCAGTGGCTGCCTTGCTAAAGCCAGGGTAATAATCGGGGCAGCGCCAGGAGCGTCACAATGTGACGGACATGCGCGCTATATAAGAAGCCACCATTATTATTATTATTATTATTAAAGAAATGGTGGTTATATTAGTAGAGGGGTTATGCAACAGTCCATCTTCACACCAATTTGCCCGATAGAACATCAAGGACGTGTATTAGCCACACATTGTATTATTGGACAGAAACTTTAAAAATCAAGTAGCTTTCAATATGCTTTTTCAGTCATCCAGATGCCGTAGAAGAATTTTTCATTCATTCCGAAGAAAAGACAACATTACCTTCAAAGTTCACTTACAGTAATCTTGAAAGTCACATGACCTTGTTACATTCAATCTTTTTATGTGTTTTATCTTTCAGGTATGTTTGCCATCAGAGCGGAACGAGAGTACGTGGTCGACGAGGACTTCATGAAGGCTGTCAGGAAAGTCTCGGATAATAAGAAACTGGAAACAAAACTAGATTACAAACCTGTATAATAGCTCACAAGAAGTAGTATAATCCTCCCAATCTAATGTGATGGTATGCTAGACTATCATCTATTAATTCCAATTAGTTATAGCTGGTAATCAGCATAAAGAAGACCAAGAATTGAGAGAATGTTTTGTCTGTTTAGAGCTGCAGTGGCATGTAGTCATACACTCAAAAACAGAGTTAATGCTCTTCTGGCTCCAAACAGGTGATATTTTAAAAAAAGCCCAAACTTCCACGCAACGATACGTTCTGCTCTGAAGATGCATAGGAGGATTTGGTTGCTATATGCCATCATTGTAGCCCTTTAAATGATATTTCATGATCTATTCACAGGTTAGGTTTCATGTGATTGACCTATCAAATACAATCCTTTACATCGGAAGACAAGTTATTATATGTTTGCATTTTGACCTGTGTATAAAGACCACATGTTACCTTTGAAACATTTTTCAAGAAAAACACTGCTCACCTTGGGCTCTATAGACTAGTGGTCTTTTTATACAGGTAGCTGGAGTACTGTATCCTGTAGAAATGCATTTTTAATGTAAAGACCAATCGTTAATTTATTTGAAAGCATATGTAAAATTGCATGAATTATGCAAATAATCTTTACTGGTATAATTTTGCTTTCATTTTTTATCCTCAATGATTTAACTAGAGATATGATTTTTTGTAAAAGTATAAAAGTGATCACTGATATTTCTAGCCATTAATAATAAAACAAAAAACCTAAATTTTGGTGCAACAACATTCGACAGGTTAATGCATGTTGAAAAGTGTTTGAAAGCGAAAAGTCAATGGAAGTTTGTAGGATATTGTACTGATCTGATGTATCAAAGAGATTCCCAAGTGCATCATGTAAAATGGGAGTTTTCCTTCTGAATATGAGATCAGTAAATTGCCCATTTGCTAAAAGATGCATGTGGCAAAGATCATGGTACCAGGGCCCGTTGCACAAAACTTACCATTGACGGTAACTTTGCCATCAATGTTAACTACCATGGAAACCTTGATTTGATTGGCTGTTGAGCCCTGTTACCATGGTAGTTGCCATTGATGGTAACTTTTATGCAACGGGCCCAGATGTGAAAACAACTCACATATACCTCTTTTTTTTTGGGGGGGGGGGGGGGGGGAGGGGAGGGGAGACAATAAGGAATGCATTTTCCTTTTTTGTGCTGTTACTCATTTCTTGCTGAATTTATGCTAATTGTAATTTCCAGAATTGTTATAGTTTCCATTGTGATGGTTGAACATTTTGATAAACTTTTGATGTGAATAAATGCCATTGTCTTGATTACTCAAGATTGAGTTATTAACAAAAACACATGTATAATTTGTGTTGTATTCCAGTTTCTCGAGGTAGGGTATAATATTGTTTGTCACTTTTTTGTTTGTACATTGCAAGACATTAAATTTCTGTACATGAAAACTTTGTGATTTTGTTTTTTCTGTACTAAGCATGGAGTTCTTTTCTTCTATAATTTTCTTTATGGTACCCCAGGGAATTATTGTCCCATGATATTTTGGACCAGTATTCTATCATTTCATTTAAAATGCATTATACTTCCATTACTGAAGCCTTAAGACAGGTGTTGATTTAAAATATTGTGTCCGATTTTATTGGAGCCCCTTTGGGATATAGGTTGGGATTCAGTTGGTTATTTCAATGTTATTAAACATATTGCTGCTCATGTCGTTGACTTCAGCTTGTTTGGCCTGCATTCAAGAAAGTGGACTAGGCAAGATTTTAACCTGGCTGAATTTGGTCCACCCATATATGAAGTACAGGGACCCATTTCATAAAACTTAATATTGATAACATGTTATAAGCTACTAAAATCGTGGCATTTGATTGGCCAAGAGCAAATTTGTGATAGAAATGTAGCATTTGTTATTCATAACAAGTTTTTATGAAATGGGGCCCACATTGCTAACTTATCTTGTACAAATTATTGTAATTCTGTAACAAAATGAATAAAAGAAATACATGTATACTGTCTTAAAACTAAATGAAAAATGTCTAAGGTTCCTCTGGGCCCTCCACAAATTCAATGGACTGGCTTGAGATGGTATACTGTATGAATGCTTGCTTTTGTGTCTTGGGGTATGTAAATTAAAGGTAAAGACCAGTATTGGAAACGCCCCAATTTCAAAAAATGAAATGGAAGCTCTTATTACCAATCATGTGAAAGAATGTGTTTTGACTAATACATGATCAGATGATAACAAATTTGCCGGGAAACCACCTACTAATTGATATATTTGGTAAATTATTTTATCTGCATGGTCTGTGAGAGATAAATGCATGTGTGCGTATAGTCCCATATTTCTGTGTACAGTGCTTGTAACTTTACAAAGACTGGGCCAAATTTCCTATCAGTTTGATGATTCCAGAACCTTGCAGTACACACCAATACTTATATGCTAGATGATCAACCTTTTCTGATCGATTCCACAACGTTTCTTTCACAATGCAATCGCATGACCATAACTGGTCTTTACCTTTAAAGAGCTGCATGAAACCAATATATATGCAAATCAACACATTCCTGATAAGTGAAAAACACAGGGAATAGAATAGATCAGTCTGTCTATAATTTTTCATTGTAATTTATTCCACGTACGAGAACAAAAATCAATACGTGTACAAAAAATAAGATAAACAAAATATGCCTGCTGTACAGAAACCTTCCAAGAAATGATATTTTGAAAGGAAAAAGAGAATTAGTAATGAGCATAAAATAGGTACTCTACAAATGCCAGTAGATTCTACAGGTGATAACACCACAACTCTTAAAAAAAACAAAAAACATCATCAATTGCATATTTGCCTGCTTCATAGACAATTGTGTTGCATGAATCTGGGAGGAATTCTACTCGTAATTCAGGTTAACAGAAATGGCAGATTCACGGAAACAAGAAATGAATTAATTTACCCGATACTACAAAGAGAATGACTTAAACTTTTTCTGCTTCAAATCATCATACAAAGTTAAGTAGATATCTAAATTACAAAGGTTTCAACATTCTTCAAATCATTTATGATTAACCTGTTTAATGTTTCTAGAAGTTTCTAGATGTGTCTAATGTTTCATGACAACAGTATTTAATCACCATTCTCTTTAACTGGACTGTCCCTATTTTATGGGGTCCACAAACAAAATTAATTTACACCTACAATCATGACATAGAAAAACATGAAAACAAGCAACTGGCGCAAAAAGTACTCTTTTTGATGTTTATCGAAAAACCATATTTTCAGAAAATGAACAAAAGCATACAATTTTGCTCATAATACTAGAGACCCATTACTTGAAAAAATTGTATGCTCGTCTAAGACTATATAAAGCTTTCGTTTTTGTTTTATGGCAATAATAATTGCAACAATAGTTTGCCTCACAACGGGTATGATGTTTATCATACTTCAAGTAGTGAATTTACAATGTGTGTGTACTAACAATTAGACAATACCTTCATATGAATGAATGCAGACTTGTGTTTTCAGCAAGGCTACAACGTCCAGCATTGCAAATCTATATTGAAGGTTTCATTTCATAATACAAAAGGAAATCCTACTTTTTGGGGGGTTACAGAGAGATAGTTGGCAGGAGAGAGGTAAATTTGGGTTTTTACTGAGCAGGCACATTACATAACATAAAAGATGATGTATCATGTCACAAATTGGTGATTTCTGTTGCACAGAAAAAGTGTTGTTGATTTTAACATTCTACAATATAAATACACTGTACAAGAGTGCTGGCCCTGTTATACTATCATCTCCAACTCCTTGGCATAGTCTATGGCCTGCAGTGCTAATTCATAAGATGGGATCGCGTCATCAGTCTTCTTCTCCTCCTGGAATTGAAAGCAGTTGTCACTTCCAAGCTCCCAGCCCCTCTGCAAGATGCAACAGAATATGGAGAGAGGGAGAGGGGAAGGGAGAGTGAGAGAAAGAGAGAGAGAGAGATAGATACAGATATGTTGAACAGATAAGAGACGTTGAGGAGAGAGAAAGAGTAAGGCAGATGGCAAGACATGAGCAGAGGATAAAGCAATGAGAGAGTAAGAAAGAGGGGAAAGAGAATTAAACAAATGTTAAAAAACTTAAATCATTTCAACACATCAGGAACAATGAAAGTAAAATATGTATGGGAATATCGACTTGACACAAAGGAATTTACAACCTATGCAATATCAAAACTTGACACCAAACTCTACTTTTTTGGTTCAGTTATAAATATTTTCTTCAAAATCAATCTACAAGATCTACAAGATATACAGTAAAACAGGAAAAAAAGAAGAAGAAGAAAACAAATTAAAGTCAAAATAGCAATATCAATAGTAAGTCCAAAATGACTTGCCTCCTTAATCAAATTTCCAAACTAAAGACCTAAGAAAATATGAAAGAGTGTAGCGTACATATGAAAAAGAACATAGAACATTCCAAATGAGATCTCACCTCTTTTGCAAATGCTTTGACCTCGGGTAATGATGATAGGAAGAGTAGTCTAGCTCCTTCTTGGAATGAGATCTTGGTGTAGGCCTTCTCAACACACGCTGCTATCTCCTTTCTGATCGTCTCCAGTAGGATGTCCATGAACACTCTGTAGCTGTCTGCAGGCACGTTGCCCTTGGCCAGGAATACCTGTATGAGGAGGAAATGTTGGAACATGATGACGTTGGGAAACTTAATAGGTTTCTCAGTTGAGATGCTTGAATTTGAGGAATTCTGAATTAGGACTCTTAAAGGTAAAGACTGGTAGTGGTAAGATTGCGGTTCAAGGGTTTGGGGTGCAAAATATCCATTCAATATTGTTTAAATATTGCCTACAGAGGTTTAGATGGCAGGTTTATATGCCGAAATGTTCAATGTTGAAGTGCATTCCCGATATCTATCCAGGCCGTATCGATATGATAATTTACCAAATATATCAAGTAGTAGCGGTTTCTCGGCAAAATTTGTATCATCAGATATAAGTCAAAACATATTCTTTCACATGATTGGTAATAAGAGCTTCCATTTCATTTTTTGAGAGGGGGACGTTTCCAACTGAGATGCTCCAGTTTGGTGTGTTCATGTAACTATTGGATTTTTATCAACTGATTTTGCAAAAATGAAGTTGAAATGTTTATACACAGGTGCTGGTAGAGGCTATGTTTACAATGTAATAATCTTTATTTTGTCCAAACAAAGCTAAACAAAATAAAGATGACTTCTCCTATTATCGTGACTTACTGGTGATATCTGGATTTAAACCTATTAAGAACAAAAGCCGAAATGTAACTTTTGCCCAATAACCACTGTTTACGGCTGCTCATGTAGCAATTCTCAAAGCATAGGTTTGGGTGGGAGAAGAATCCAAACTACATGTTTACCTTGTTATAGCTGCCTTCCATGAGGTACTGTTCTATTGATACGGGATGTTTGATGTAGATATTACTCTGAAGATCCTTAGCAGGCAACAACTCAAGCTCCTATAGGAAAAAAACAAATGACATAAAGAATTACAACCCTACATGTCGATATCTGCTTGGCTATACAAATTAAGACTTTAGAACAAGAAAGAAATTTTAATCTTGTCACAAAGTAGTACATTTCCCGCAATAACAATAGTGTACCATTATAAAATAATAAAAACAAAGAAGATAATGTACAACAAAATGTATCCATAACAGGGTATCTTATGATCTTTAAAATTTTTAAAAATGCGGAATAGATACTCACAGTGTGAAACTCAGCCAGTCTGTTCTGAGACAATAATCTCAGGAGATTAAGTCCAAGTAGTTCATATCTGTATGGTGAAACTGGCATGCTTTCCCTACAGAAAAAGAACATGTAACATCATTATTATTAGAACATGAGAAAATGAAATAAGAAGTTGTAATATTGAAACAGCTTTGTATTAAAGCAGCAGCAGCACCATAAAGAAGAAAAAGCAAGAGCTAAAAGAGGAGGCATTCCGTTAGTGAACCTGAACTGCTGTATTTAAAGTTACATAGGATGTTTTGTCTTAAGGTCAGCTGATTTAACTGTTTTCCAATTTACAATAAAAAGAAGGACAAAACCCTAAAAAGAACAATCTCCAAAGAAACATGACAAAATTGAGAACAAAATATGATATCCTCACAATCAAAACATAATAGGACTTAAATAAACATAAAATTAACAAATGTATTGTGATATTTCACTTTTGCTGTCAAATTATACCTTCATATATATATTCTGGTTCTTCAACCAAATTTCTAGTCACTTCTTAAAACTCACCTGAAGTCAAAATAGTACGGCTTGAGTTGTGCTATGTATCTCTCAAATGATTGGACATCTCTCTTGCTCACACTCCATTTAACACCAATCTCTAGAACCTCTCCTATAAAAGCAAAGAGAAAGTAATAATTAGAAAAAACAATTAGGAAGCACACTGTTAAGACAGTTTAACTATTTCTCCCATTTTCTAAACTACAGCTCTTCTTAAATTTCTTGTTTCCATCATATCTCATCAAAGCTAGCATTCGTGAAGTCTTATTCAGGCAACTGGCAAGTTTCAAATTTCACTGGATTGGGGCAGTTATCAAGATCTAAAATACAGATGAAAACCACAAATAATACAAGAGAAATTCTTGAATCTTTCCCATGTTCCTTAATCTTCATATTACAGTTGACTTAAAGGTAAAGACCAGTTATGGTCATGCAACTGCATTGTGAAAGAAACGTTGTGGAATCGATCAGAAAAGGTAGATCATCTAGCATATAAGTATTGGTGTGTACTGCAAGGTTCTGGAATCATCAAAATGATAAGAAATTTGGCCCAGTCTTCGTAAAGTTACAAGCACTGTACACAGAAAGATGTATATGGGACTATACGCACACGTGCTCGACACGTGCGTTTATCTCTCACAGACCATGTAGATAAACTAATTTACCAAATATATCAATTAGTAGGCGGTTTCCTGGCAAAATTGTTATCATCATGTATTAGTCAAAACATATTCTTTCACATGATTGGTAATAAGAGCTTCCATTTCATTTTTTGAAATTAGGGCGTTTCCAATACTGGTCTTTACCTTTAAACTTTCTAAATACAATAAAGAGTTACAACATTTAGTGCACATGCACGGGCGACATCTTTAGGACCCCTAGCTGTAAACTTCCAATAGAACGCAGAGATTTAATGGGAGATCTTTTAACTTACTTGCTATTAATAATTCTTTCTGGCTTGGTTGAGTGCTGCTTGTTGGGAGAAATGACAGCTTCAGAAGTGCAATCTGTAGTTTAAATGAGACGAAAAATGGAACAAAAACATGACACCACTTTGCTTTATATCTCATCAATGATCAATATCTCATCAATGATCAATATCAATATCGCTGAGACAAACGTCTTGTTATCAGTCTGCTATCGGCCCACAGTGCCAACTTGAATTAATGCCTTTTCTATTTTGTACTCTCTGTGATATGGTAGTTTTTAGTTATTTGTAGATTTGCACCATATACGGTAAATAATACTACTACTCAGTTTTTTGCGCTAGTTTAGAAGTCTATCGAAAAATTTGACCCGTTACTTCGGCGTGGAGATACCCTACTAAAACATACCCAAAATGAGATAAATATTCATCAAATTTCCAAATAAAGGTCAAGATTTAAAAGTCGATGTTTGTTACCTGTTTCGTGTCAATTTTATTATCTTTTTCACAGTATTTTTCCTAAAAACAAAGAATTATGATATGCACTTTCTCACGGGATTCACGGCAAACTGCAGCACAATACAATTACATACCGTCCTGACGGTCAGGTGCGGGCGCGCGCTTGTGTTAAGTTAGCAACTGTAATCTTAGTTTTTAGACTTTGTTGCCCCTACAGAGATCTAAAAACAATAATTATCGGCAAGACTTCGTTGCCCCTACGGAGATCTAAAAAAAAAAAAATTATCGGCAAGACTTCATTGCCCCTACGGAGATCTAACAACAACAATTATTAGCAAGACTTCGTTGACCGTACGGATATCTAAAAAAAGTAATTATTGGCAAGACTTTGTTGTCCGTATCGGCAATGAAGTCCCGTCAATAATTATTAATATACAGTTTTGCTTGAAATAAAGTTCACACATTACCACCAAGTCACACCAAGGTCTATGGGATAATGCATGCATTCACGCGCGACACAGTGTGAGACTGTCAACTTTATTCCAAGCAATTACTGTAGGAGTTCCGTAGATCGGCAATGAAAACAAAACACATGTAACAAACTGCACGAAAATAATGGTTAAACAGAGCGAGAAATGCTAAACAGTTTTGATGAATGCGGTCGTTTAACCGTCGGTTAAACGTTTTGACTCAGGCTAAATTAAAATGATCAACAAACAATGCAACAATTGTTATTGAAATTAATTGAAATATGAATTAGATTCTAGATCTAGAATCTAGACTAGATCTAGATCTAGATTCTAATTACAAAACTATCAATATTTAGAGATTGACTAGTGTGCAGAGGTTGAATAGTGATATAGAATATGATCTATAAAATAAACTGTTACTCTGTTAAAAAACAAATGTAGAGGAGGTGCTAACAAACAATGAAATCATGAATAAATGAAAAATGTTGACAACTGGGCATTTTCCAACATGTATCCTTACGAACGGGACTATACAATCCGTCAATGAGTCAGCTCTTCCATGCCACAAATACTGTCTAATATCTCTCGAACTAATACAGAACGATACAAAAAAATCAAAGAATCAAAGAGTCTAACCTTCAACTTTCCCAATATTTCACCGCATTTGTTTAGGTCGGGCGTTTTCTTCTTCCATTCCTTGTTTAATTCTTGATACATCGTCACTGTTGCTTTCAAAGACGCCATTTTCACGTTTCTTTCTTTCGCTATGGTCTGCTGCCATCTGCGGTTGAAAATTCAACAGCTAGCTAGCTAGCTATAGCCAGACTACGCGACCCACAGCTGCTGACACAGTGCATTGTACAGATCAGAGAGAGCAGCTCCGCTAGCCCTTTCCGACGGCGTACTAAAATCCGACGTCCCGCTCGTACATTGACGTGGCGGATCAGCTCCTTACATGATACAATAATGGGGTCATTAAGTGCTCAAAATTGTGACATTTTGGACAGTTTAGGCGATCTTGGGTAAGTTTCTACTCACCCAGAAGATTAGAAAATTACAAGCCAAGATAAAAGAAAAAGCCAAGCATTCATCATGTTCATAATTAATAATCTGATCATGAGAAAGAAAGGCTGGTGAATTAATTAATTAATTGACAGATGAAAGAGGAGAAGAAGGAAACGTCAGATAAAGAAATTAGAAGAATAAGAAAAAATCGGGGTTGACAGTTGCCGGCCAAAAAAAAAGAAAGAAAGAGAGAAATCGAGAGAGAGAGCGAGAGGGAAGAGAAAAAAGGAAGAGGACGTGTCACGTAGGAAGAAAAAGGAGCAGACAGAGAAACAATTTTTGAAAATTCAGACAAGGATTAAGATTTGAGACCGTACAACGAATCATCTTCTTTCTGTACTTATTTTAATGAAACGTCATAGCTTCGCGCGGAATTAAGGGAAGAAACTTCCGGGGGGGGGGGGGGGGGGGGGATTTTTTTTGGAGAAAAAGTGACCCATTACAGCGGCACACCCGTCACCCCCGTATGACTATACCCTGGAATTCAGACAAGGATTAAGAGTCGAGCACGGTACAATGAATCGTCTTCCTTCTCTAATAATTCAATGAGACCTCAAAGCCCCTGCAAGTACCTGTTGTACCCCCTATGGAGCGCCCTCTGTAAGTTTATTCACACGATTTGCGCGCTCACTACTGCCCCCCCCCCCTCAAATAAAATCCTAGCTACGCACTTGTAAGAAATAAGTCGAAGAACGGAAAAAGGAGGAAAAGATGAAAAATTGAATCGTAGATCAAGATCAAAAGAAGACATTAGAAATAAGAAGGCACAAGATCATGAGAAATATTGTAAAACTGGTCTAAATAGGAATCTCACTTTACTTTCTCTAGACCGTCCTATGAAGTTATGATTTATGTCATGGGGGTTGTGTGTCTGGACGCTTAACAAAAATTAAGCTGTCGTGTTTGCCTTTGCTTTTATGAAAAGTATGCATCAAATAGCACTAACCAACGTTAATATTTGTCTATTGTAATATAGTCTAATTTAAGATTAGAAGTCTTCAAAGATATCTGAAATGTTGCATGTAAAATTTGTCAAATTACTGCTTTAAGTTAACCGTCATGACATGGAACGAACGTCCTGGGATACCAAATCTAAAGTCTGTAAATTTGGCATTTAAAGCCTAAAATTATAGGAACAAATTATAGAATTTACCATGACCACATTAGATTAGGAGTACGAGTTTGTAATATAACCTAGAAACCTCGTACGTTAGATGAGTGGCAGTGACTACAATTTTAGAGAAGCCCCAAACGATTACTTTTTATTGTCACATTCCATAGGTATGAAGGACCACTTTTAGAAGAGCGCCTGTTCCTGGCTTCTGTAGAAGCAGGTCCAAGTTCACCAGACTTCACTGGGGTAGTAGCATGGATGTCTTCTCAGCTATGCAGTCTTTGTAATCTAGAAGCTTCTGTATCACCAACCTCCTGTAAGTAATCTAGTCTTGGGTTAGGCTACCACTCGAGGCATTCAATTATCCTTTGCCTCTTTCTTCTCTATACTCCTTTCTTCTCCCCTCGCCTCCCCCGTGCTCTCCTCCCCGTCCTCTCCTCCCCATCCCCTCCTCCCATCCCATCCCCTCCTCCCATTCCCTCCTCCCATTCCCTCCTCCCATTCCCTCCTCCTCCTCCTCCTCCTCCTCCTCCTCCTCCTCCTCCTCCTCCTCATCCTCATCACCCACCTCCTCTTACCCCTTCATCTTTTGTACTAACTTGTAAGAGGGATAATTCTATTTGCTGTACTGGAAATGTATTGCATTGTTGGCCATAAACTGCTGTTTCGTATATTATACAGGTTTTTCATGTCAAGTTGTTACCTATTCATAGTTAGTTGCTATATGAGATATTCTAAAAAAAGCTCATTCTGTGTTTTATGATACAAACATATGTTGAAACAAACTATTTAAAAAGAAGTTAATACACTTCTAAAATGCATATCCCCTCAGTTAAAGTTTGCTCAGATGTCTTTCTATGTATGTGCTCTATTACCCAAATGAATAGAGAGAGAAGGGGGGGGGGGGGGGTTGGGGGTGAGGAGAGAGAGAGGAAAGAGGGGGAGATGATCAGGTGGACAAGTCTCATATATTGTATTCCATCTTTGATAATTGATATGTAGGTGCTGAAGATGCAGACTCGTTTGAGCTGGAGCTTAGTGGGCTCCTGAAGGAGCTATACTGCCCATACAAGGTCCTTACACAAGGAGAAATGATCAACAGACTGGGCAACAAGACTAACAGATTACTACTCTTAGGTGAGAAAAACTATTAGTAATTTGTATGCGTCCTTCTTACAAGTGTGCTGTATCATATTGTTCATGATAATATGAAGTAGAAAAAAGAATAGTGTCAACTAGCTAATTTTTCTGATGATTTTAGACATAAATTTGGGCAATATAGTCTCATCAGATGGTTTGTTTAAGGTGGTATTAATTATAAGCCATTCACCATATTAGGGGTAAAAAGCCAAGAAAGGTGCAAAATGATATTCAAAGTGAGAGTACCTTTGATGTTACTGTGCCATGCTTGTAATTCAGAGACAAACATTGAGCAGGGTCTATGATAATATTGATAATGATAATATTCCTGCAGATACTTATACTAGAACACTGTTTTCCAGGCTCCAGCATTGACTACTATTACATAAATCCATTAGAAACTGTGAAAGAAAACTATTTCAGCCATTTTTGTTCTGTGTGATTTTTTTTCTTCTCCAGATTTCCTTATAACGGAGCTACAGTCGGCTAAAATGATTCAAGTTAGACAACCAACTAAACCTTCTAGTACTGCACCGGCTGAAGATGTAAGCTTATTGTAGTTGATCTTTATATTATGTTTTAGTTCTAGGAAATTTAGAATTTGGAAATCAGGAGTTGAACTTACTAATTCGGAGTCTCTGTTTTCATACCTTTCAGGAAGCACTGACCGACAATTAATGTTTAAAATTTACAAAAGTTTCATGCCATGGTAATCACTGTTTACAATTTGTGAAAGTTGAATGTCATGAAAGTTTTAATTCATTCAACTAGATAAAAAAATTCATTTAATCAAGAATAATCAGTGGAATATTGATCATTATTATCTATATAAGGCTTCCAATTGGTACAATAAATCAGTGTATTTGATATCTTTAGTGCAGTACCCGGATGACAGATTAATATTGTTTTTGTATTGCTCTGTCACCTGGGGACTTCAACTGTTGATACAATATTGCGAGGTAAGTCGGGTAATTTTGTTATTACGCTAGTCTGCCTGATATAGATAATAATAATAATAATGTATGGCTTTTTTTTTGTGTGGTACAAAAAAATTATTGCTCTCCTTATGACTATATATTCTTGTATCACATTCAAAGCCATTCAATATTATGTAAGTATCGATGAAGAATAATCAGCGGAGTACCAGGATGGTACTCAGCAAGTTAGCAACATACTGTAGAGAACCACCCTGCTGACTAACAACTTCAGAATGTTCAGAAGATGTTTTTGTTGTTTTTCTTCTCGTTTTGGCAGGCACATTGGAAGGCCAGCAGCAGGAGCCTAAAGAATCTCTGCATGATCCTCAAACTAAACAAGCCACCACCCAATGTAACCGAGATCCAGCTCTTCACAAAGCTGGAGGTTAAACTCAAGTCTGTCATCGCCAGCTCTAAGCATGCTGTGGGAAAGCCCCTCTTCAAGTGGAATCTAACATCAGGGCAGTGGGTGAGTGAGTTCTTCGAATTCTTTGCCTTTACTTCTTGTTAGGGTCTTTTTACTTTCATAAGTGTGTCAATTTTCTATCTGAGATCTTCTTAACTGTCTTGAAACAATTTTGATTTTGTTTTTGATTTGGGGGATTCTCACAAGCTGGATGGTGTCTCAACATGATAAATGTGAACCTTTATTTATTTCTGATGAGCCTTGATTTTTCTCAGAGTGATTTGCTCCTGAATCGTTTTCATTCAGTTCTCTGGAACTCCACAACTGTTCTAATCCTAGCTAATCTTCTCAACATTAAAGTTTTAATCAGATAGTTAATGTCATGTTGATTTATTCCTTCAAACCTTTGAGCAGCTATTCTGAGGTGAGTCAAGATAACCACCTGAGTTGTGACGAACATCACACCCTAAATCTTGGTCAAAGTCAGATGGCTTGGTAAAGCCCATGTACTTGTATTGCTTTCATTGGCAGGTTTGAAACCCAACATCTTAAATATGAAGATAGGAGCATTGCTGACCACTTGCTTACTGGTGTCTGATACATATATTAGACCCTGCAGTTTCTTGTTTGTCTGCGATTAAGTCAATTGTGAAAAGAGTAATGATAGAAGGGGATTTGACAACACTGCCACTATGCATTTCTTAAAATATATAATTTTATTAATTCAAAACATTACTCTCAAATTCTAATTGGACATTCTTTTGCACCATTATACTTGTTTATTTTCTAGTGCTGAACAAGTGCTCGGCTATCATTAACCTTTTGTATGTGGCAACTGTTCAGAATTGCAAGAAAAGTATATATATAGCATAGTATTGTGTAATAGATGTATTAATTTTCCATCTTGATTTGTATATTTTCATTTTGTAAAGTGTATATTTTCAGCCCTTGTGCTGCATGTTCGATGTTTTTTTAATTATAATAAACTGATTCAAGATTATGCACTGTTGACAGTTGATATGAGGCAAAGATAGCTGGCTCCCTGTATAGTTATCTGAATTTGTCGTGACGATGTAACACATTCACAATTTCTCCTTTTGATCTTACTTTTGGCAGGGAACGTTGGACACCATCAACGAGCAGATGCGAAGAGAATACAGCATCAGACGTCAGATGTTGTTGAAGCGGCTTGATGTGACCGTCCAGTCCTTTACATGGTCAGACAGAGCTAAGGTATGGTCAAGCTTTGATATGCAAGGGCCTCTTGGGGGATTACATCTTACTTTTGATTCTTAACATGGTAACTATTGATGGAGCATTGCAGTTGTATACAAACCAGCTTTGAAAGCTAGTAAAGTCAGAAAACTACATTGTAGTGAGAGATTTTATATATTTGACTATTTGTACGAAATCTTTATATAATTTGAAAATTAACAGATGTATATTACCTTTAAGAATTAATGTTGAAACTTATTTATTTCTCTCATCTCTCATCAGCTTTGAAGGATAGCTGTGTATGACATAAATTGTTTTCATACAGCTACTAGTTTTGGTGTATTCCTTGTATTCATTATTATTGTTTAGTAGGCTGTGCAATTCTCTCTGGATATGAAATAGAATGAGAAACAAAATTGTAAATGTTTAGAATCATTAAACTTTTGAAGAAACTAGTGAGAGAAAAAAGATATTGTGTAGGTATTATGCTATATTCAAATTATTAACAATATTTTTGTAAAATCAAATATTGATGTTATTTTTGTATTTTGTATGTTTGACAGAACAAAGAGAATGAATTTTCCCGTGTTTACAGAAGTAGAAGGGATGGGCTGACTTCAGAGAATACTGTGACCATTGCTAGCATGATGGCTGCCAGAGAAAGTTAGTGTCACAGTTTTTAACCTTCCAAAATAGTTGCAAACTAGTGCAACATTGAGATATGATTAGAACCATTTTGCCAAACAGCCAAATATTTTTTTATCGTATCCGGACACCTACCCCCTGGACATCAACCCCCCAGATAACCACCGCCAGTCAACTACCCCCTAGGACAACTACCCCCCCCCCGACAACTATCCCCCCCCCCCCCCGACAACTATCCCCAAGGACAACTACCCCCCCCCCCCCCCCGACAACTATCCCCTAGGACAACTACCCTAGGACTATCCTAGTTGTCCCGGGGGGTAGTCATCCTAGGGGGTAGGTGTCCTAGGGGGTAGTTGACTGGGGGTGGTTATCCGAGGGTAGATGTCCAAGGGGTAGGTGTCCTAGAACCATTTTTGATACATCATGTAGTGGTAGCTAAACTGTTTGTAATTTTTTAGATTTTAAATGCTTCCTTAATGTATTATCAGACAGCAGAATCGTAGTGCTTTTGGTCCTGAAGTGCAATGTATGAACAAAAACTATTTAAACAAAATATGAATAGTCATCATTTTAAGCACCGGTTTTTAATGAGTACCATTGAGCGGCTTATTGGGGAAGAATTTGTAGCAGTCATTTGATTTCGATGTCTCAACCATGACTACTGACTTTTATTTACCACAAAACAATGAATGGGATGTAAAAACATATCAATTTTGGGTGTGCAAATCAGTTCAAACTCATTTGATTTTTTATTCTTCGATTTTAAGAAATATGCTTTGTGCAATCTGTGAACTAATTCATCATTTCTTGTCCAATATATTCCATCGCCTCTACAGACCTTGCCAAGATGAAGAAGACCAGTAGTGGAGCAGCCAGAAAGAACACACAGTGTGATATTAATAAAGTCATGATGGGAAGGGTAAGTGGACTAACTTAAATACCGGATGTAACCTTCAAATTTATATTTTGATATTTTGTTGTAGAATGTATGCAATGAAAGAGATAACTATTCCTACAGAATCAGAGAATAGCAGCGAATACAGACATACTAAAGATTTTCGTCTTGCACTTATCAGACCGAGTTTCAAAAACAAACAGAAAGCTGATGAGTGAAAGACAAGAAGCTTTAGTATACAAAGTATGTAAAGTCAGGCCAAATGCCTTACATTGTGTAACATAGAGATATGAAAATGACAGATTTATGATATGTTGAATGATTTGCAGTTATCCATTGTCATCGCCTAGATTGCAGTTTATCCTGATGTTGAAAGAGAAACAATTTGGGTGTTAATAAAGAGGCATTTACAATAGACCTCCTCCCCCCCCCAAAAAAAAAAAAACCACCACAACAACACAGAATTCTGATGTATTGTGTAGCCTATCAAATGTATGACTTGATGTGATATTATTATAATTGATGATGAAAATACAAATCGTACCAGAATTGTTTTCCTAGGTCAACATTATTTGTATTTAAAGCAGAACTGCAACTCTAAAGATGACTCCCAAATCTTTCCATAACAAGGCTGATTTTCCCTGTAGCATTCAGTTTTGTGTTTTTATGTAAATCAAATGACAATTCATGAATTATTTTCAAATAGCTTAAATTTCTGATTGTTTTTGGTCTTTTATCAGGTTCCTGATCGGGGAGGGAGACCCCAGGAAGCTATACCGCCCCCAAAAGAAATGCCCTCATTCAAGAAAAGACAAGATGGGGGTGGCAGAGGTGAGATTCGGCTTGTCATTCTAATGAAATTAATCAAAATATATTTTTCATAATACCAATATATATTCAATGTCTGTAAGCGAAATACTGATTCTGTATCACTGTGTCAGAAATCGGTTGTCTAGATCTATAGGGCTTGTGTTAGAACAGCAATGATATATGGTTCAGAAGTTTGGAATGAGAAGACAATAGAAGGTATCTTGATGAGAATAGAAAGAGCCAGGATATAGAAGATGAGTGGTGTGGAAGTGTCCGATAGAAAGAACAGAAGTGAGCTCATGAAAAGGTTGGGTCTGGAAGAAGCTGTGGTAGAAGTGGTAAAGCAGACGTTTGGAGTCATAATAACGTGTTATGGAAGCGGTTTTTATTCTCTCTTTCCCTAACCTACAATCCTGTCTTTTCTTGCTCAGCTTCCTTCATTCCTTTTCTCATCTTACTCTGCTATCTCCTCTTACTCTTGTCAGAATGTATTCAACTGTTTGTTAATCTAGTTGATGTATTTGTTTTGTGCACATTTATGTATTCTTATGTTATTCATTGTTATCTCCTGCCAGTGGAGGCCAAATTTTGGTGTTTTTTAACGTGGACAATAAAATCTGAATCTGAATCTGAATCTGAATCTGAGAGGTGGATTGAGATGGGGAGGGGTCATGTGTTGAGAATGTAAGATGATTAACTTATGAAAAGAGCATGGAATCTGCAAGTGGATTGCGTGAGAGAGAAAGGAAGCCCGAAGATTTCATGGAAAGATATGAAGAAAGAAAGCAGTAAGGTGGGTCAAAATGAGGAGGATGCTCGAGACAAGAAGAAGTGGAGGGAGGGAGTGTCATCATGGGGTGAGGGTCAGTAAACCCTAGTAAGAGAGAAAATGCTGACTTTAATAAATGATGATAATGATGATAATTCACGCACAATATTTGATCAGTGTTTGTTTCCATCATAGTTTACCTGGCATGCCTCAGATTACTCACTTATGTTGTCATAAATTTGCCCAATTTTGATATAGTAGGAGTGGATTATTATACAAATAATACACAGCAGTGAGGGCATTAGTAAGAATTACCCACACAAGGTACCTTTGGAACAGTCTAACACGTCCGAGGTGATAGCTGAGGGTGTTTTATAAAATTGTTTTATTTGTTTTATAAAATGATGTTTTATAACATGATTTTACTAATGACCAGTCATTAGTATAGGATAACGACTGGTCATTATCAAAATTATGTGTTAGGCAAAATAAATACCTGGTCATGTGTATGCTCTCAACCAATCATTTGATTAGGATCCACGTCATGATCTTATAATCTTCATCATTAATTTCAGAATAGATAGATAGCTGCAGGCTGTACCTTTTTATATAGAGAATGTTCCACAAACTATATATTCCCAGAGCTTCTAATCTTGAAACGGACCCTTGAAAATACACTTGGGATCGAGCAACATGGTTTCATTTTCTTTTTTTTCTTTTTTATTCTACAGGAGGTAGAGGAGGAGGAGGAGGCAGAGGAGGAGGCGGAGGAGGAGGGAGGGTGCAAAGTGGTAAGTTGGCGACTACGATTCAGAGCCTTTTTGGCATTTATATTTAAGTTTTCATCAAGAATGTATCCAAGTTCATGATCAAATGTAAGATCTGTGATGTGAGCTGAGATAAGAATACTCAGATTAAAGGTTGAGTTCTGGGAAGAGGTGAAAAATGATTTGTGAGCGCTATCATTGTTATTATGCAAGTGTTGAAGAACATTAGATAAAAAATGTTACCTGAAAAGCATGGCTCTTCAAATGCATACAAATCAGGACGGATTTTTATGCCACACATTCGTGTAGTCCCATCTCCATATTTCTGTGTACAGTGCTTGTTAGTTTACCAAGACTGGGCCAAATTTGCAATACACCAATAATTTTATGCTAGATGATCATGCTTTTTCTGATCGAATCCACATCGTTTCTTTCACAATGCAATCGCATGACCAGAATTCAACTTTATCTTTAAATGTCTATATATCAAAGGCTGCTCAACCAGTAATTATGGAGCATCCCAGTAATCCTTTAAAAAAAAAGTTTTCTAGGAAATTATGACTTAGTACACCATACTGTTATCTTATCATTTTCTCAATATTCTATTCTTCCAATACAGGTTGGTCTGGAGGTGGAGGAGGAGGAAGAGGTGGAGGAGGACGAGGAGGAGGAGGTGGAGGAGGAAACTGGAATCAGGGTGGAGGAGGGGGTGCAAATTATAACCAGGGTGGTGGTGGAGCAAATTATAACCAGGGTGGTGGTGGAGGTGGAGGACACTACAATAGCCAAGGGGGCGGAGGAGGGTATGGTGGTCAACAGGGGGGTTATGATGGTGGAGGGCAAGGGGGCGGTTATGGGGGCGGAGGGCAAGGAGGAGGAGGAGGAGGAGGGGGTGGTGGTGGTGGTGGTTATGGAGGAGGTGGGGGAGGGAGAGGAGGTAGGGGTAGAGGTGGAAGGAGGGGAGGGGGTGGTAGATACTAACATATGGTTTGACCATTTAAACTTCAGATATTTTGTAATTGCTTATAAATTATATCATCTTAAGAAAATGTATTGTTTGTTGAAAAATTGTGTTTTAGAAACACCACAAATAAAATGTAATTTAATTTGTTGCTTTAGTATATGATTTATATGAATGACCCTTATACATATGGGTTGAAATACAGGATGCAGTCTAACTTTGCAATAGGGACAACTTGGACTTTGTAGAAAATCAAGGCCAAGTTTGCCAGGAGAGCTTCAATAGATTGCATGGGTAGATTTCATCAGGTATTTGTCTTTATACTCCTATTTTCTAAATGACTCACTCGGAGCGTATAACATAGTAATGGGTAATGTTTAAGCTTTTAGCATGAACATTTTGAGAACAGGTGAAATTTAGGGCTGTTTAGAAGTCTAGTGTGTAGCTACCAATGTTGATGCCAGGTAAGCCTGATGCCAAATCACTCCATACTCTGTTATGTGTGGAGTTATGGTATACACTATTTCTCCTAATTCAAAATAGCCTGCCATTTCTCTGTACCAACTTCCTGCCAAATATCTAAATCTTGGTCTCACTCAAGCAAATGAAGGTTAATGAATAGGAATCTTCCCTCATCCCATCATGAACTGCTAAACCCCCAAATGTATTAAATGTCTCTGAAGCATGGCATGTGTGAACTTGGAAACCTAGTTTATCAACAAATCTTGAGTTGTTGGCAGAGGCGTCTGTGTAGCTAACATTTGAAGTTGTCACTTTAACGGTGCTGAGTAGACCCTGATGCCTGGTGAGCCTGATATCATAATCCTCCACACATGGTTATTGTGTACACCCTCTGGTAATTCAAAAAATAGGCCTGCCATTTCTCTGTACCTGCGTACGGTCAAATTTCTAAAGCTTGGTCTCGCTCGGGCTGTGAAGATGAGAGAGGGGACAAATGAAAAGGTATCCCACCTCACCCCATCATGAACTGCTGAACCCCCAAATGTATTAAATGTCTCTGAAGCATTACATGTGTGATTTTGAAATGAACCAAGTTTATAAACAAATCTTGAGTTATCAGAATTGTCTGCTGCTTTCCTCAATGCTCTTTAGAGGGAGAACAATTTATGACAGACCTTTGGATCATACATAGATACTTGATAGATAGAAATATTTAAAAAACAGACTATTTAATCAACTTAGCCTGTAAGGTCACACAAATATAAAATAACTTAGCCTGTAAGGTTTATGGAAAAGTCAAAATGCCCCATCATGAGTATAGGGTAGAAGACTTAAAAAAAAAAAAAAATTGCCATCAGTTCAATCGCAAAACTATTTATGTGCTGGCTTCAAGCCTGGTTATCTTTTAACTTATTTGTATGTTTCGTTTTTTTATTACAATGAGTGACAAAGTACTGCATTACTACAATCATGGAACATGTCAAAGACATGGTATTAAATAATCTTTTTTTCAACCAAAATTATTTTTCACTGTTCCCTCAATTGTGTTCTGAGTTCAGTTTCTGTTTTAAGGATCATCTTTCCATTCATTTCGACTTGTGATAGAAAGAGAGAGAGAGAGTAAGAAAGAAAAGAAAAGGGGGGGGGGGGGGGTGAGGGACAAAGGAATTGTGAAAAAGAGGTGAGAGAGAGAATGAAATAAGCAATAATAATGAACTGGAACAATGACTTCCATTTTAGTTGCCCTGTTTATTTATGAACACTTGTAGACAACATGTAGTTGATGAGAAAGAAACAGTGAGAAACGGTGTGGGAAGGGGTTGATCTTTGTGGTCACCCTCCAACCCCCGTGGCGTGCAGGAGGAGTGGGGAAACTAACAGGGAGAAATGTCCATAAGGCAAATGTGAAATTGGCATAATTGTCAACAATTTGCAAAAACTGCTATGAACATATCTTTAAAAAAATATATATATAAGCAAAAAGGATAGTTTTGGAAATGTATAGAATGCTTGGAAATGCAAACATTAATATTTGAGAAACAGTGTGGGAAGGGGTTGATCTTTGTGGTCACCCGGCAACCCCCCCCCCCCCCAAAAAAAAAAAATAGAAATAAAATAAATTAATAATTGTGATAAGACTAAGAAGAATAACATTAATAATGATCATGAAAAAATAATAAATAGATTTAGAAAAAAATATCAGAAATGGAAAGGGAAATGGGTAGAAAAAGGGCCCAGTGACTGCATTGATGTGATTATCTTCCCAACTTCTCTCTTTTCTAAAATCTTACCAGTTCTAGTGATAACATGCATATTACAATACCTTATTCATAACTTTCATTCTGAGATAATAAATTTACAGAATGATTGTGTAACTGCCCTTGAACTGGGTAGAGGTGCCTCGGACCATATATTTACTGCCCCATCTCAGCTATAAAACGAGTAGTATACATGAACTCTATTTCATTAGAAGGAAAGTCAACCCTGATATTACGCTAAATCACCAGACAAACATCAATTATATGCATATATGAAACAAATCAATAACAGAAAAGATGAGGAAACAAATTTTGAAAAAGAATTTAACAAAATAGAAGAGAAAATGTGTCAACAACACCTAAAACCAAATTGCCTTGCTGCCATCTACGTTTAGTTGTGCGTTATCTCAACGATCTCTCTACAATTGGCTTTGTTTCGCAATTCGTCGTGTGCTCCGTCTTGCAAGTTAATCACGAATTACCACAAAAAAACAATAATATGCAGCCTGAGAATTAACTTCATGACGGAATCCCACCCAACTTGGAAATATCCACGAGGAGATCACTCTTTGCTATCGGAATTTGGCTTCTAATAAGCCTTTATGATACATTCTATATTTTCTTTGTGACTTTATGGACTCCGAGGAGGTACGAAACGAAGCGAGTTTGCAACGCTGTAGTTTCGGCTAAGCGGATGTTAAGGGTCCCGTGGGGGTAATATCCGGATTCCTCGATCGGCTGGGCGCAAGCCGATGGTTTCATATATCGTCCACCCTAGCCAAGGCCGAGGGATATCTCTCCATCAGGTAGGCAATTATTGTTGTTTTGCAGGTGGTTCTTTTTCTTTGCTTAGCCATATACTTTTTCACAGGAAGAATTGTCATTGTTACCAGACATGCCTGGGAGGTCTTTATGTAGACCGAAAGTTTCAGTTTCTGATATCGAGAGACGAGAGTTCCAATGAGTGAGACTACATCGGGATCAGGCCAGGATCCACTAACTATGGGGAAGGTTGACAAAAACTGTCCGTCTAGTCTTCCTATTGCTGTCTTTGTTACTGTATATAGAGAAATGTAGACGAGTCCAAACAAACAAACAAAATGCATGGGTTTAAACACATAATAAATGTATTTATTACACAATGTGATCCAGGGAGACCTCCCACCTCCCTGATTGATCTAAATGATATTTTTAAATGTTTAATCAAAGCAAATCAATAAAATAAATTGTGTAAACTAATTGAAGGTACTACTACTAGTATTATTATGCCTGTTTATTTAAATACTAGCTAATTTAAAAGCTTTGTTCTGGAAAAGGGGGTATGAGGGGGGGGGGGGGAGGGGGGCTACTGCAGTGATTCAGGCGTTCAGGAGGAGGGGGGAAACTAACGGAGAAATGTCCATAACGCAAATGTGAAATTGGCATAATTGTCAACAATTTGCAAAAACTGCTATGAACATATCTTTAAAAAAATATATATATAAGCAAAAAAGATAGTTTTGGAAATGTATAGAATGCTTGGAAATGCAAACATTAATATTTCATGACTGCCCCCCCCCCCTAAGTTAAAATTGTTTAATAGAATCATATTAGAATCCATCTCCACTCTCTTCTGTTCTCAAATTGAACCCCCGGCTACTAAGTGAAGAAGATTCACAGAGTAGTAGAAGTAGTAGTATATGGTGTAGTAGATATTGGATTTAGATGAACTAAGGATCAGAAAACCTTGGAATTCATTCCAAGATAGCAAGGAGTAACTCTATAGTAGGAGGAACAACGTTCACAAATATGCATTGTACATCACTTTGGGCACTGAACAATAGTCTGTGTCCTTGCCTCGTTAGGGTCTGACCCAAATAACAAGAGATAGTTCTTGAAGGCAGGAAGTACCACTTGAGGTCAATCAATTAGTCCGGCATACTCGTCTTTCGGAGTAATACAGGGTCATTATGGGTTCCTGTCTCCAGCCCTAGTCTATCTAAACATGTTGATGTTCTTTCAGGTTGTTTTTGTGTAAATTTCTGGGTTTTTAAAATATGTATTTGTTTGTGTAAATTTCTGGGTTTTTAAAATATGTTTTTGTTTGTGTAAATTTCTGGGTTTTTAAAATATGTATTTGTTATTAGGAATTTCTTTTTTACTATAATGAAATACCGGTATTGATTATTTGATTTGGTCGTCATGGTCATATGCATGTACACATACTGCAATGATCGACACTCTTTTGTCCGCACCCTCAGTCAAATCAATTTTTTTCGTCTCCAAACTATGCAAAACTTTTTTTTATTTACACTTCCTAAGTCAAACTATTTTTAGTGTTCCCAACAGGTCCTACTTATGCAGAGTTAAGTGTATATTAATTAGTCCAGCATATATGCTGTCTTATATTGGGATTAGCATAATTTCCATCTCCAATCCAAGTCTAAACATGTTTTTGGTTTTGCTGTTTGGGTGTGTCTTTGCAGAGATAAAAGTAATAATCAATTGATCGATATACTAAATTATTTGAAGTACATATGTAGGAGCAAAAATATGTGCCCATTTATGTTTCTTGAGAATGTGACGTATTAAACCTTAAATCTAAAAGTATTCCACTTACCATTCTTGAGTTATGAAGAACACAACAAATATCAAATTTACAAGAGGTTTGAATAATTCAGTTTTTGACTGGAAGTACCACTGGAAGTTAATCAATTAGTCCAGAATATTCACTATTGGAGTAATATTTCATTTTTTCATTTCATTTCATTTATTTCCATTTCCAACAAAATAAATAAAGTACATGGGATCGCATTGTAATATGGGTCGTTATGCATTCCTTTGTCCAGTCCAAGTCTATCTAAAAGTGTTTTGTTTTAAGATATTATTGTTTTTATAAATTTCTTTTGTCCTAGTTGTTTATTAAGTGTGTCTTATTTCATAGATAAAAAATTGTTTAATTAATTGATTGATTGATTGATTTGATACATATAATTCTAAAGAGATTTTGGTAAGTAACTCAAAATAAAAAAATACAGACATACTAAAGCTTTTCGCCTTGCTTTCATCAGAGTTAATGGCAAGAATGAAGAGAAAGCCAAAATTAAGCAATATAAGCAAGAAGCTAAAGGAACAAGCATGTGAGAGATATTGGGCTCTGATTGGCTACCTGAAAGCAGACATAATGCTATGCATTTAATGAACGGGCTTTAAAGTGTTTAAATTTTTTATGAAATATCATTATTATCTGACTGCGGAGAGCCGATAGGGCATTTACCCATCGAGTAAGTTTTGGTTCTAAACAGATATATTCTTGTTATCCTTATTGATTTGTTCAACTCTCATTTTGTAAGTATCAGTCATAAACCTTAGATGTAGCTATGTGTGATCTACTTATACTGTTTTCACACTGGCAAAATTTGGTTAACCCAGACTATAGGTGGGGTTAAGGGGGGGGGGTCTTAGCCCCACCTATATAGTACGGGGTTAAGCCTATTCCACTTTCTGTTCAGACTCGTATTTACCAAAGTGGGCTAAAGTCGGCTAACCCCACCTATAGTACGGGGTTAACTAACCCTGCAAAATAGCAGGGCTAACTCCACAATTGTGGTGCTAACTCCTGCTAACCCCGCAATTGCGGTGCCAAGCAAATGAATGAGAACAGAAACGAAAAATAGTCCGGTACTACGCAATGAAGCGTATCGCAGCTGGCCAGATGCGAAGTAAGGAGCATACTGTCCAATCATAACATTTACGATATCCGGGGCTAACGATTTACAGTGAGAACAGCGTGAATTTTCTTATTCCAGAATAGGCGTTAGTACGGGACTACAAATAGCGTGTGTGAAAAGCCAAAAAAGGTAGTCCGGGGTTAAGGATAGTACGGGGCTAAGCAAAGTACGGGGTTAAGCAAAACCAGTGTGAAAAGAGTATTAGAGCCAGACAGGCATTAACTATATCAAAACTATATAAGTTAATGCCATTCTGGCCCTACCCACAGACTAGTTCTGTTGTGGCATGTTTAAAGATAAAGTTGAGTTCTGGTAATGCGATTGCATTGTGAAAGAAAAGGTGTGGAATGGATCAGAAAAGTTGATCATATAGCATGTACTGTATGTTTCTGGAGTCATCAAAATCATCATAAATTTGGCCCAGTCTTGGTAAAGTAACAATCACTGTACACAGATACAGATAGATGTATAAATATGGGACATCACAAATGGTGTTGGGCTATAGTACTACCTTGATTTCCTTATCTTTCTATGCTCATTACTCAGCCAGTATGCATTTTCTTCCAAAATTGTTAGGCACATGACATTTATTTGTAATCTTGAACATTCAGTGTAAGTTTTGTTAGATTCTGTGAGAATTCATTTCCTTTTTTTTTTTACCAGAACTCAGATTATCTTTAAAGCTCTCCTTTCTGGGATAACCTTGCCAATGCAATACCTATAAAACAGTGGAGTCATAATGGGTTTAACAGGAGTGTTTATGCCCAAGCCAAGGACATTTGTTCTAACATCGGAAGTACATGGCCACTCTGGAAAACAATGTATGTGACAGTGAAACATGAACAATCACTTTCTGTGTGATATGTTACAAATATAATGGTAGGATATGATGGAGAGCAGATCCCTTCTTGTTTCCATCTGATATGGCCATATATGTAGGTCTTGGTTTATTGACTAATTATTCAATAATTCTGTTCTCATAGTAAACTAAACTTGACTAATTTGGCATTTGTTGTCAACTTATTAAGTGGTTCAATTTTGTTGATGTATGTGTAGTTCTTTGTTTGTGTGTTCTAAATGCTCTCTTGTAAATAGCTGTGAGGTGGTAAAATGCAACGCTTTCTTGTCACACTTTCATTTTCTGCTCATTTAAAAACATCTATGTATTACTTCCCCAGACATAAAGAATCATGTTTTCAATTGTCTGTAGTGACACAGTGTATGAATTGTTTATTTTTAGTCATTTTTGTATTGTGACAGTCTCTCCATTACAGACAGGTGGTGGTGTCTTACCCTGCCTGTCCTGCCAGAGATCTGTTATTGTTTCTGTCCAGGCTTGTCATATAATATTATTTGATCTTCAGGTGCTTTCCTATTCAGCTTAGATTTGAAGAGAGATAAGCGAGGCATCATGCTACTATTTCCCCTTCTGTTTGAGCAGAGAGGAAATTCACGAGGGTGATGGGAAACGAAAAAGAACGTGATCAGGGTCGCAACACACGTATACCTCAGACCAATTTTTGACACTGTTTGTTTCACATTGTCACAGATTTCATAGCTTTTTGTATGCTTACAGGTGTTATATCAAGAGTGAGAAAGTGACTGAATTTTGAACTGAAATTTGGAGAGTGACCTTATCACAGTATGTTCCTGCTCGAGCACTAACGATGTCTTTGCAGCGTCCTTCGTTGTCGGGGAATCCTCCACCGACAAAACGGGAGAAGTGATTCATGTTGGCTCTTTGTATGCAAATTGTTGTAAGCCAGGCGACTTCCCTCTGTTTGGTTAATAGGCTGAATAGAGAGTCCAGGCTAGGGATCATTGCATATTTTGAAGTATACCCTCTGGAAGATACATGCAGGATCATAGTGGATTATACCTAGGAATATGTCAAGACGAGCCATCGAGAAGCGCAAGAAAGAGGAGAATGGTTTTGGTATGTGAGACAATCTTCGCCTTATAACTTTTGTATTTTTGTGTATGCATTGTGCTGAGGTGCGTGTCACAAGCGAACAGCCCTGGGGTTGCGCAACACTCTTATCATGACTGTCACCTGTTCACATGTGGACAAATGTCTAGTTAGGGAGAGCCTACACTGTATGTAGGTTTTCCAGACTTTTTCTGTTTATTTCATATTCTAAAGACTTGTTTGAGTGTATGAGACACTGTTGAATCAGAGCAAGTCTAATTCTTCAGTGACATTGATGATAATCATAATATTAATAATTAATTGTAGTAATAATGATATCAATAGCTGTCGTTTACCCCATCATTAGATGATGCTTCCAATACACCAATCATAGTCAATCAGCCATTATGTAGTGCTCAAATCAAGTACCACATATCAGGTAGGCCAACCTACTTTCACCTGTGTGGAAGGTGGTGACTGGATATCAATGTCTTGCCGAAGGACTGGGCTGGGATTTGAATCGTCAACCTCTCATTTGAGAGTCAAGTGAATAAGGCACGATACCAATACACCTCCTCATATATAAATGTAGCATCTATCATACTAGATAAAAAGCACTTTTGAGATATTATCCCTGTGAATACCTCAGTTAAAGCTCTTCCACTGGAGACACAATGAAATATATGACTTAATTAATCTATAACCAAACTTATCTGGCTAATAGATCTATATGGTATATGTCTCTTGTACATTGTCTGCCAGAAGGGCATTATCTTTATACAGGTGTATCTTTTAACTTGATTTTAATGCCCTTTTAGCCCTCATCAAGTAATAGGCCTATATTTTCTAAAAGGCAGATCAGAAACACTGCAATAATTCCCCAAGTAAAACCCTCCTCAATAATTCAGCATGAAATTTTTCAAATATGAAAATAAAAGTGCAGACGGAAAAAAAAATGAATATCACCTTGAATACAATTTTTCTCAGCGCAAATTAGTTTGAGAAACTCTTATTTTGTATTTTGTTAACAAATAGGATATAGCTGTAATGTGAATGCAACTCTTCTGGTCCTTTCCTGTTTGTTTAACATGTGTGATATTTGAGGCCATACCGGTATGTTCTGGTTTCATGAGGGAAATCATCGAACACCCTATAGCATGGCAGAATAGAGGAAAGCACAAGTGTTGAAGAGAAAAAAGTGAGAGGTTGAAAATATATTCATCAATTGGATGAAGTTGTAAAATTACTCAAATTAGCATTTCATCTAATTTGTTAAAAAAGGGAAGTTAGAGGTGGAATAAATAACGTATCAATTTGATCAAGTTATAAAATTAAACAAATTAGCAATCAATCCATAGAATGAAATACTTGGTATTACAAGGCAATCATTTTTAGTACAAATTATTTGTTTAGATATTCAAATGTACTGGAGATACATGTACCAGTTTATGTTGTTGCATTCCCCCCCCCCAAAAAAAAAAAAAAGACAGTACATCTATTAAGAGCCTGAGGGGTATTAAGTCTTTGTTGAAGTATATGATTTAATGCAGTAAAAATGTTACAGTAAATCTTAATGTGAAAAATATGCACAATATAAAAGAAAAACCTAGTACAAAATAAAATTATACAAAATGGAAAATAAAAATTGTATGTACTAGGAGGAAATGAAACAAAACAAACAAGAAAATAGCTACAATCAGAAAGCTTCATTACTTTGCAATGAAATGAGTACCCGGTAGGCATTATTTTGATTTTATTTTGGGTATATTATTTAAGCATTGGTTTTTAATAGACAAGAAATATAAGGTTTCTCAAATGGCTTTAATATGCCTCGTATTTCAATTAATAAAATCAAAGTTGCTGTAACTCATCTACAACTAAATATATAGCTTGGTGACCAAATTTTATAATGCATACATTTCATTTTCCCTGTTGATCATTTCACATAAATACAATGTAGACTTGGGCGATTACGCAGACAAAAGCATTACATATTTTGTAGCACTATTCAAACTGCATTTGTTTATAAGGAATTCCCCTTTATTTTTTAAAAAACCATTATGTCACCACCTGTTTAAAGATAGTGTTATGACTATTTTGACCTTTAAAAGATGTTCCAAAGTTTGTTTATGTTATGATTGGCGCTGGTAAGATCATATGTCACCATCTATGGAAGATGTTTCCGTAAACCAAACCTTTTCGTCACATGATTTGGGGTGATTCAGAAGGATGTTTTTCAAACATTGGTATCCGAAAGTTTTTTCATGATCATTCCCTCATTGCCAATCAGAGCAGAAAGGGAAGCTATGAAGGCCAATATAATATTAGGGAAGGTTTCAGTTTCATTTTCAAGTTTACAAAAGGAAGTGACTATAGGTTTTTAGAGCAAGATATTACCTTTGGTATAAATGGTAAGGTGTAAATTGTAAAATGTATAGGAAACAATTTATGTACATATAGTAGATTCAATTTTTATATCTTGTTGATTTTAGCATGTATGTTTCACTTATTTTCATCTAATACACCTGTTTTGGGGGACTGTGTTACATAGTGGATGGTCATACAACACTCCCTCCACCCTCCTACAGGTATGAAGTTTCTTGTTTCCAGTGGAACAGACTGGAATCTGGATATTTTATTTGATTGCTTTGGGTGGGGTGGACTAGTCTGTGGCTACCGTTCCCCATCCTCCTGTGACCCTAATATGTTGGGGAAGGGGTAGAATTTAAATACCCCTCCCGACCCCATTAACCATTTATTTGGGTGGGATAAAGTATTCTCCGGCTACCCCATCCCACCCTATTTTAACCTTCTTTGTTTGGGATTGGGCTATGGATCTGGATGTTCCCTCCTCCTTGTGATACATTTGTCAGGCCAGTCCGGGATGTGGTAAAAAAGTCGCAAGCTATCGTGCCCTTTTTTGACTTGTTTAGTTCTGGATGGGGTATCTGAATCCCCCTCCCCTCCAAACTTCCCTCTCTGAACCTTTTTTTCTGTGGCCACTTCATCCCATCGTCTTTTAACCTACTTTGTTTTGGATGGGGTAGAATCTGGATCCCCCAACCCCCTTATGAAACAGTTTTTAGGATGGGATGGGTAGGTCTCTAGACACCCCATCACACCCTTCCCTCTTGAACCTCCCTGTGAACCACCACCCTCCTCAGTAACCATTTGCTCAGATGAAGGATGAAACCGTCTCTGGGTACATATCCCACCCTCTTTGAACCAACTTTGTTTTGGATGGGGGAGAATCTGTATCCCCAACCCCCTTATGAAACAGTTTTTTTTTAGGATGGGACCGGTAAGTCTCTAGGCACCCCTTCCCACCCTTCCCTCTTGTAACCTGCTTTGGTAGAATCTGTATCCCCTACCTCCTCAGCTCGGGAAACATTTATTGAGGGTGGGATTAATTAGTCTCTGGCTACCAGCCAATCCCGTGAACCTAGCTAGCTCCTTTGTTTTGAATGGGGGTATAGGCCTATACAGAATCTGGACGCCATGGATCATGATTCATTAGACCAGACAGGATGTCCTGTTTCTTCTTGATAGCATCCATGGTCACTCACTCCAATCAACCTGTCCGTCCAGGTTAATTGATTCTTTACTACCCTGAACTTCAGCTAGGTCTAGCTTCCTAGATCCTGTTTGTTTTCGGGTAAGTCCAAGGTATTTGGTCATTTGCTGTCCAGTGCATGGTCAAGAAGAATGGGAAATTAACAATTGTTTGTGTTTACTCTGTTTAAAGAAAGTATACACATTAAAGGGAAATACACACTTCATAGCAAACAACTCTAAAACAAAGCGGACAAATCAGAGAAGCAGACTGGTGACAGTTTGAAGTTTTTGAACCAAAATCGGACAAAACGTAAGAAAGCTACACATTTTTAAAAGTTGTATTCATTTGCATGACCCAACAGGAGAATGTAATTCGGAGAAAAACATAAATTAATGATGTTTTTCTACAAGACAAACAAGAGAGTTGTCCATGTCTACATCACAATCTACTGACAGAATTGCCAATTTGAGATTTGCATACTGTAGCTTTAGTGATCTCATATTTCAAACATTTATAATACTCTTCTTATTGTTCCAATTTATTTTAAACTTTCACTGTTCTGTTTTTCTTCTTTGTTTGCTTTTATACAAATGAACTTATGTCAAGGGTTGGATTGCCCATTAACATCCTTATGCCTCTCAGCAGACTAATTATAACCCTTAAAATGTTAATTTTCTTGATATTTAGTCATCACCAAGCTCTAGCAGCTAGGGTTAAATCCACTTGAAGCTGATATGACCATCAGAAGTACATGTTGATAACATGTGTGACATATTATCTTGGGGACTTGCCTTTACTTTTATGAGTTTATTGTGTGCTTGCTAGAAGGGCAAAAAGAGATGATTTAATGTATATCAAGAAAAATGCCCCGATGTAGGGATATGAGTGACTAAACACTTACCTGGATAAGGTGGGTTTACATTAGCTTCAGTTCTACCTTCATATAACTTAGGTAGATTCATGTTTGGGAATTGAGAAATCACACTAGATCTACCTCTAATAAACCGTATAATAAGGGGATGGGTAGAGATGAATCTCAAGGAAGGCATGTTTACACTAGCTTTAGTTTTACTCTTCAAAACCCTGGAAGATGAAAGTTATGGATATTGGGAAAGAATACCAGATTTTACTCCTGGTAAACCTCAATAATTTAAAATTCATGACTCAATGCAGATATAGGTCTCCCTCAAGATCATGGGAAGATCTCAAACTGTGAAGGATATCTTCCATTAAAAAAAGCAGGTCTCTTCAGGAACCCTGGGAAATGAGATTCAGGGAAGTTTGACTGCTCTTCACAACTGATTTACCCTGATAAACTTGGCGTTAATGAGGGGCTAATTCAAGGGTAGGTAGGTATTCCTCAAGGTTGCGGGATGTACTTACTCACCTGTGTTAGGTGTGTCCACACTGCCCTTGGTTTGAGTAGTATTGCAATACCCTGAGAATGGGAACATTTGTAGTGGGAGAATCATTCTAGCTAAGTGCTACTTCGACAAAACTAAATAACAAACTACCTTGATATGCTTTTGTTTACATACATGTAGGCTTGTATTTTGTAGAGTGTTTGTCCTTTGATAGGAAAGGCAATATAATCTACAGGGCTCTCTTCAGTCTTCATGTAGGTTTAGTTGTGTGGAATGCTTTGAGAGATACAGGCATACTATTATAGCTTGTTTAAAGGTAAAGACCAGTTGTGGTCATGCGATTGCATTGTGAAAGAAACGTTGTGGAATCGAACAGAAAAGGTTGATCATCTAGCATATAAGTATTGGTGTGTACTGCAAGGTTCTGGAATCATCAAAATGATAAGAAATTTGGCCCAGTCTTCGTAAAGTTACAAGCACTGTACACAGAAAGATGTATATGGGACTATACGCACACGTGCGCTACACGTGCATTTATCTCTCACAGACCATGTAGATAAACTAATTTACCAAATATATCAATTAGTAGGCGGTTTCCCGGCAAAATTTTTATCATCAGGTATTAGTCAAAACATATTCTTTCACATGATTGGTAATAAGAGCTTCCATTTCATTTTTTGAAATTGGGGCGTTTCCAATTCTGGTCTTTACCTTTAAATGCTTTTGATATGATGAATTGATTTATGAGCATTTTTTTTTTCTATAGAAAGGTACAATATATGACATCATTGTTGTTGATATCATTGTTGATATTAACATTGATAAAAGCAAACATGAGCGTATTCAAAGAAAGAAGAAAAGATTATTAAGTGTTGTTTTGAGGGTTTTTTCTATTTGAATGCTGTGGCATTTCAAATTAAGTTGATGCAAGTGCCATGAATCTTTGTAAGTGCAAAGGGAAATAAATTTAGCTTGAATGGAAGAGAAAAAAGGAGGCCTAATGGCTAAGTAAATGACTCTGATCTGTTTAATAAATGAATATTTGCATAGTAACAGCGTGTACCTTGCACATATACACTGTATGTATACAGTGACCATGTGATTTTACCAATGGTTTGTTGATTAGACAGTTCAAAGTAATTTACGGTTTCCTGCCAAACGAACCTCATTTTTATGAAGCGCGCTTGTCACTTGTTTTGTCATTTGCAGCTGGCTAGAAACAATTAATGTAAAAATCAGCATGTAGTGTTTTTTGCCTCAGAATACCAGGTCCAAAGATAATTAAAGCTAACTGTAACTATGGTTGTATGTAAAGGTACTACATTTTGTAGTTAATATTGTTTTGGCAATGGTGGAATATCCATTCAAAGTGTTAGGTTACTAAGAAATCAAATTTGAAACTTATAGGAGAAATACATATTTTTCTTTGAAATGTTATTTTGTGGTAAGTTTGATATTTAATAACAGGTGCTGTTTTCTGTTCTTTTTTAAAGCACAATCAGAACTCACATACCTGTAAATTAAACAGAGGTAGAAAGTTTAAAATATATGGTGATGTTTGTGAAGAGTCTTTCCAGTACATGCACATGTTTTTTCAAGCTATCTGAAATGGGTTTATGGTTAATTATTCAAAAATATTAATTTTGCACAAAAACAACTCAAAAGAAGGTCATACATTTTTAAGCATGAGTATATACCGGTAGTTATGAATATTGTTATAAAAAAATGTTGGACCTTGGCTTTATTGAATGGAAATATCTCTCTGTGTCATTTACCTGTGCACACCAAGCGATTTTAAAACTCATCATTTTTATGCGGGTCTTAACTATTTTACTGTTCTCTGATGTTTTGGAGAAATTATTTGCTTCAGATGTTATTTGTAATTTTTCTAAGGTGAGAATAACATTTCCCACAATATAGCTTGTCTAAAAAATTCCACCAAGATTACTTGGCAGTCTATATACTGTAACTATATAGCTTGAAAATTGCTCACATTTTACTCCGTGCCAGGCTACAGAAGGCACCTTACAAACACCTGCAAAGTTTTGGTTCTGTTTACCCCTTATTAGCACGCTACTCTGCCGAGACACAGCAGTTCGTTGTTCCCCAGACAGCGCAGTTCCTCTCCCTTGCAAACTTTTCACATGCAACGTGAGCACATCAGCTCACAGCGGATGAGCTTCAACGTATATATATGTGGACCTCTAGAGTTGAGCGCTCGTAGAAAATTGGGGGAAGGAAGTTTGCTTGAGTATTTTTTATTATCTCATTTCCTTTTTGTGTACGCAGAAGCAGTAGGGCTGTCCTAGACACTCCTAAACCATGGGTTGTATATCAGGGTAAAGTGGGATTGACAGGGCTTGTGAAGATTAGGGGAAATTTGGGGTGTTCTACTTTTCTTTCCCAAGATAGTCTGTGACTAATGTTCTTCAATTCTTTGAAAATGTCGTACATGTACATGTAGTCACATGGTTGTGGAACCCACTTGTTTCCATCGTAGAAAACTGCCTCGGAATTAGATTATTTAATGAAGATCACATCACAGGCCAATCTCCTTTCTACACTGTAGCATTCTTTCCCTCTCATTCGTGATATGCATCCCCCTTCTCTTTTTATCTCTCTCTCTCATTCCCCACTTTCTCACATTATTATTGGAAGTGGCAAAATAATGTTTTTTTGTGTCCTTTAGCTAAACTATTTCAAACAGAGAACACAGAATGACAAAACAGGCAAATTTTCTCTAGCTTTATCAAGGATACCAAGCAGGCCTATCTATATTACATATAATTGATATATACTTCCTCCTTTGTGTCTTTGTATTTCTCTCTTCATATTTTAATCACTTTTGAAGCTTCTGTTAATATCCATCTATCTTTTCTTATTTCCTCTTTCTGTATGTCACATTTTCTCAAGCTTTTATAACCTTTAACTTTGTCAGTTTATTTGTGTTTTTATCATCTTCATATCACTCTATCATCCTTCTTTTCCCCTGTTTCATTTGCAGTTATTTTCTATCACTCCCTGTTTATCTGTCTCAGTCTCTATCTCTCTCATGATAACATGTTTCTTATTTACGCTGGAGCGTGGAGTGAGAAAAGGCAAAGACTGCCCTCCCTCCCTCCCTTTCTCCTTCATCCGTCTCCCAGGGCAGTGGCTTGTCGGTGTTGCGTGTCGTCGTCTCTCAGCTCTTGTTGTCTGACTGTGTTGTCTCACTGTCGTAATTACCTTGGAACAGTGCCAGGCTGGTTGTAGTAAAACGCTTTTTTCTATAGTGGCGTGCAGATCGAGCGCTGCCTGCCTGGGAAGGGATCGTGGATAGGGAATAGATGAAAGTGGAACCAATCAAAAGCATTCATATATCAGGCATGCATGGTCTGAATTGCTTCGTCATGTTTTACAAGGACCTTCTAAGAAACTGCTTGTATAGGTTTGTGCGTAGAGCTTTAATTTGCATGCTTTCCAGCATGATGTAAAAGAGTAAAGGTAGATCCTGAACGTAAGTTGTAAATCAGATAAAGGGAATTCTGAAAGCTAGAAGATGGAGTGCTGTGCCTAGATGCCCAGGGTCCCTATTCATTAAACTTCTTTGTCAAATTGTTACAAGTAAAAGAGTTTGTTAACAAATTTGCTCACAGCCATTAAAACATCCATTACAGCCAAACATCCATTGCAGCCAGTATATATAGCTAATTTGTCAGTTTTATGAAATCAAGCCCAGACGGACGGAGAGCTCTATTATGAGACTAAACAGTCAACTTCTGGTTTGGTCAATATCAGGATATTGATGGTTAGGCCTTATCAGCTTTTCGTGGTGCATCATACAGGCAAATAATGGATGATTTTCTTTTAGACAATCCCCTCACAAGATCGAGTCCTCCACTACTTTTAAAGGTTTATGTTAGCATTCATTTTATGGCTATCATAAAATCTGATGTGTTTTTGGTATCAAATCAACCATTAAAATCAAACAACTATCGACATATTTCATTAAAAAATGTCTTCTTGATAATTTGTGTATCCCCCTCCCCCGGCATGTTTACCAGATCATGAACCTAAGGCCTCACTTTGGTGTTTCAGCAACGACAGCAAGTTAAACATTTTTTACAATGTGCTGATCAAGCCATCTCATGAGGATACTTATTTAATATCTGATCAAAGCCTATACACTTGTAAACAGTTTCCATGGAAACGTTTTTGTATTAATGATAAAACAAAATTAAAGATTAGCTTTAAAGCCTCTTTCAGACATGACATGGTGAATCACATTAAAAAAAAGGCACATGCACTTCAAATTTTTACATCCTATAACACAGAGCTTGGTGAGAACGCATAGGTCCTTTCTCGCGCACAGCTGCCATTCATTTCCACGTTTTAAAAAATCCACCATGGTTTAACGCTTCATATCTGAATGAGCCTTATTCTTAATTGCAATTAGGAGGAAAAAGAAACCTCTAGATACCAGCAATGTCTTATCTAAAGGTCTATCATCCAAAGAAAGAATCAACATCCTGGATGAGAGCCAGATCCTTATGAATTGCTTCCTGACAGATGAGGAAATGACCCAAATATCTCCGGTTTCGTTCTCTTATGATGCACGATATGGTCTGCTGAGAGCCAGAAGGATGTTAACTCATAATACTTTATCACACAGTTAACTCCCTTCAGGCTCTGAACAGATGATATTGTACACTGATAGCCAAAAGGACGTTAACTCATATACATTAACATGGCAAAGATAAACTTGAGTTCTGGTCAATACAGAATCCAACAAAACTTACACTGAATGTTCAAGATTACAAATAAATGACATGTGCCAAACGATTTTGGTAGAAAATGTATAGTGGCTGAGTAGTGAGCATAAAAAGATAAGGAAATCAGGGTAAGTTAAGGCCCGACACCATGTGCTTAACACAGGTAAATACATGTAGATCGATGTGCAAAGGGAAGTTGTGGTTTTTATCGAAGATGATGCCCAGTATAAACGTTGTGTGCTGTGTGCATTTGTTTTTATTTCACTGGTTCAAACAACCAATCTACTCCGGGATAAACAATCCAGAATAAATCATAGCAATTTTCTCTCAAAATATGATTCCCATACCAGAGCTCAAGATTAGCTTTAATGTCTCTCTGGCCCTGAACAAATGACACCATGTCATTTTGGAGCCAGAAGGGTGTTAAAGCATACCCAGACTCTATCCCCTTCTGGCCCTGAACAGACGATGTAATGAGTTAGATACATCCCAACCGGCCATTCAGACATGGAAATCATGCTGTTAGTATGATAACTGTATAGCCCTACAATGCTTACCGGTATGCGGCAGGTTATTGGATTTTTTCTTGTGCAATTTTTCATGTATCAAAAATGAGGTTTTTGCATTAGCAGCACAAGATAAAAAGACAAGGACAACCTCATAAATGTTTCATTGTTTAAGAATTGTACACAATCACGCTATTCTGTTTTAAAAAAAATCATGTGTGTAAGCTGTAAAAATATTAATTATCACAGACTTAATAGAGTAGTAAGTAAGATTTTAAAACAACAACTGTGAATGCATCCTAGAAATATGCCTAAGTGACGATGTAACCACTTTTTCAAAAGTGATCATTGTCAAAAGTGTTTGAGTTGGTTGCAAATAGTTCATATGATTCAGTTGTTCTGTTATTTTTTTGGAATTAAAAGAAATGAAAATAGCCAGCTCATTTTATATGCCTCTGTTTACATGAAGCTGTAATATGGCTAGCCATATATGTGACATCCAAAGAGGCCCAGTGTTCCTTCTTGTACATATAGTTGTGAAGAGATGAGTTCGTGTCTAAGCAAATTATTTTATCACTGAAATCCTTGCTTTGCACTGTTATTTGAATAGGATATTAAAAAGACTAGTAATAGTATTAAACAGGAAAGATGTGCCAAAGCCCTGTGAAAAATGTTATATAGAATCATTTCAGGAACTAATATGTGTATGACAGACAAGACAAGTATACTTGTATACATCAGCATTGCTGCAAATATTGCTTGGTGAACGTCCCTTGGTCCCTTGCAAGGTATATGTAACTGCCATTATGGATTTATGGATAATGGAACACAAATCGCTTTTGAATGATCAATAATAAAAGTGATTAGCAGATTGCTTGGAATAAATCGCCTACAGTGATTAGAATGGGGATATGTGATGTGTACATCACGTAGTATCGGTACAGAGCTCATTAACCATTCATAACATATTTTAACATTAATTGATTGAATTATTTTTTCTCAAACTGTTGCTCTGATGTTTTTCACTGATATTCTTTCGTAAAAAGCAACTTGTTATCTGTTACTACCTGAAAATCTCAATGAGGTAATCTGCTCAAGGTGAAAGCTAATCTTTAATTTTGGGGGTGAAGGAAGGGCATTTCAAAACCAATGGGCTTAATTATAGTCATTTTAGATTTGTCGTGTTGTCCGTGGGTAACTCAGTAACAAGGATCCAGAAGAAATTCAAGAAATACATTTTGAAAAGCTCATAATTTTGTCATCTTTTATCACCTGAACATGTACTTTCCCACATGATATATGTTCATATCTGCATAGAGGATTGTAATCGGTGTTTCAATATACATGTAGTAAAACAGAGCCCTCCAAAAAGAAAAAAAAATAGATATTCATTTGTTTCTAATTGTTAAACTGGAATTGTTTGTGTTTTTAAGGGTCACCCATAGCTAGTTAATGATTTTTGAAGTTCACAAGCCGGACTAGATCAGGATTGTGCATTATGACCTACAGCTCTAATTCAAGAGGGCTGAGAGAAAGACTAATCTTGACTATACCTGGGATTCTATTGTGAAGAGCTTATATACTGATAGCATTTAAGCATCATGCATAATGGAAGTATTGACAGTCATGTTAATACTGGAGGTGCCTGGTTGGAGTTTGGACCCAAGATTTTTTTTTTAAAGGAACATTTTTTTAGACTGAAGTGATGAGAAGTAAATTATCGACAGATTCCAATGAAATGAAATGTATTTATGAAAGTGTCAAAAGTGGAAATAGACAATTATTCTGCTAACGAATTGTATGAAAAATTGGTTAATTTATGAAGTTCAATTTTAACTTTGTTTTTATGTTGTTCTATTTTTTAAATTGGTAATTTCAGCCAGCATGTATCACATGAGACAACTAAGTTTATCTTTTAACAGAAATACATTAAATCGTTCATCCCTAGGATTTAAAATAATCACCACAGCAACAAACCAGTTACATCAGTGAATATTCCGGCATTTGAGTAGACATGCATGTTAAGATTTTATCATAAATGGTGAGGGTTTTATTAGAAGACAAACAAATAATTTCAATGATTTATAAAGAAAAACCATTGCATGACGTGCTACAAGAGTAGTCGCAGGTATTCACTCTTGAGAATTGTATAGAAATGGATGTGTAACTCAAATATTGCTTAGAGCATGCATATCTAATCAGTCTCTCTGTTTCATCTGAACGCACCGTGCGCATCTCTATGCTCAGGCTCGTTATGAAATAAAGATCTCGTAATTAGAGCAATCGACTTGGACGGAGGAACCTGTCAAATGCCTGAGCAAATATTGACTAAATCTACATGGTCACAGGTGTTAGAATGTTTGGGGTTGGAATCACTCTTGATTAAAAATCAAGCCGTGTTGAGGAGCAGGAGTCTTTATACCAATTTGATGAGAGCAAAAGGGCTGTAAAAATGAGAAGAACATCCATCGATGCGAGATAAAAAATCAGATGGGAGAAGGGGGAGAAACAATATTTGTATTAGTTTCATTTCATATGTTGTTCTTGGTCATTGCCCTATGATTCCCTGGTGTTCTCATAAGTTATTTTCCATTGATCTTGGACATTGCCATCTGTTTGTAAATCATTTCATGATGTTCATGTATCTATCATGATAGATTTTCAGAGAAATTGCAGTTATTTTTTAGGAGTGACCTTCAGAGTTCATGTTGAACTTCTGGCTATTTAAAGTTCAGATATGACTCTATTTTTTAATGGAAGGTGTCGTGTAGCTTAGTTTACAAAATAACTGCAGCTAGCCCTGACATAGCAACAAATATTTTACCAATCTGCGATAGAGTAGTTTTGATAGATGGAATAGGGTTTCTGTTGTGATTTTTTCCTTCAATTTTTCCCCTTTCCCGGTTTTAATTTAAAGATGTGTATTTGTATATTTTGAAATTTTTTACTTCACTTTTGTTTGTCCTCATTGCTATGTTAGATTATGTAAATACATGTATGTTTTGCATTAATATTCATACAGTGTCACTTGACTGAGCATATTATTTTGAACTTTTGAATTTCTGCCCTCGTTATGTACAAAATATGATGACAGTCAAACTTTTCTTTAATAGCAGCCACCTCTCTATAAAGACCACCTGTCTATAGTGGCCAGTTTCCTGTTTCCTTTTGATGGCCTTTACAGCCAGGTTTGACTGTATATCAAAATCTTTATTGAGAAAACAGCTTGATTGACAGTCAAAATGAAAATACCTGAACTGACACATTAATTCCCCTGTGTGTGAAATTATGAAAATCATACCCAATAACACACTGTGTTAAACTGATAATATAAAGAATATGTGATAAAGCCGCTTTTGGGTCAGTGGGGAAAAGGGTACGCAGAATCAGAGAGTGCTTTTGCTTTAGAGCGCTTCAAAAGGCCTCTAGCAAAGTAGCAATAAATGCCAAAAAGTGAGAAAAATACTGCAAGCAAAGTTCCCTTGCACAAAAACTAATTTGATAAGAGCGTCAACAAACAAAAAATAACACACTATATTATCTTATGTCTAATAGGCAATTAAAGCTAAACGATGAAATGCAGCTTTGTCTTGAGGAATATTTCTAAAGATAAATTCAATCATGAGTTAAAAAAAAACTGAATGCGATTCTGAATTGTTTTGTCATACAGTAGATAGATTGATTGAACCACCAAGTTAAAGGATAACCAATCAAAACTTGATTGAAATCACATTCATTTGAAAGCACACAAGAGAAACTGTGTGTCATGCAATCAGGTCAAGGGAGGGGGCTTGATTTTTAAATCTTTATTTGCTCAGTACCAGGGAAAAAAAAAACATTTTGGGGCTACTTTTCAAGCTTGCTTGCATGAAAATAACACTCTTTAAGCCTGCTTGCATGAAAATAACACTCTTTAATTTGTTTTGCATTGAACTCTATGCGAATTTTGTTGGGCTCTTTTGTGACTTTCGGGGGCAATTTTGGGCATTTTGGGGGCTAATTCGCCCCTAGCCCCTGTGTATTTTTGTCACTGCTCAGTATTCAGATATTATACATTTTCTATTGATTTTGTGTGGAATTTGCCATTGTAGTTTTGTACATTGACTGTGAGTTTTGGTTTGGATTTATTGAGAATTTGTTCTATTATTACAAGGGGCAGTAATATTAGGAACGCTTACTTAGTGCTGAACAAGTGCTCAATTAAACAAATTGGTATTCTAAAAGCTCACTGAAGTCCCCATTTCCCACATGCATGCTATGAGTATGCACGTCTGTGGTGTGCGCATGGTCCTTTAAAATGGAGTGTTAAAAGGGATTTAGTATTCTGGAATCTCTGTTAGCAGTCAATTAACCTTAAAAAGATAAGGACCTTATAGGTCTTATAAAAGGAAAGTTATGAGGAGCTGAAAGAGACTTGGTATTTTGAAAACTCAGTTAGCAGTCAATTAACTTCAAAAAAGATAAAGGACCTAGTATCTCTTACAAACTATAAAGTAAAGTGAGTGTCCAGAATACCGCCCCCATACTTTGGGCTTTTCTTTCGAACAAGATCATACAGTGCAAGTAATTACATGATTTCCTTTAACAAAAATTCTATTGACATGGAATTTTGATGCGATTTTAAGAGTTTGATTTTAATTCACTCAGTTATTAATCAGTCTAATAAAAACCTTCATCTTAATCATTCTTTGTTAGGGATAAGGGCAGAAAAGGCCTAAATAACTTGGTCTGGAGTCTATGTAAAATGCATGTTTTACCCAAAAATCAAAAAAAAATTCTTTCAGGACCCTGAAAATCCCTGCAATCTAATTAAATTTTCTGTGAGAACCTTGGAAGGTTTAAGAACATATCCTGGTGGGATTTACAACTCTTTTGAACAATGGGAATGAAATCCTCGCCAAATTCAAACCGTTGAGCTTGGCTATGATACCTTCTTTGTGCTGATATCGTACATAATGTTGTGTTCTATATATAGTGTGGAGTTTTCTGGAGGGAGAAAATTCATGAGATTGATTCTTAATCCAGATAACAGAATATTGTTCAGGTAGCAACATAAGGAAAGGTGGTCTATGTGGGGAAACGTGTGAAAAACACGGATCTGATGGCTTAGTAAAATAAGAAGAAGAAATGTAGACAATGTTATCGAAACAATCTTGGGAGATTGACAGTGCACAATGTTCTGAAGGATTGTTAAAATTGTTTTTGCAACATAATTGGAAAGATCTTCGATAAATCAACCTAAGGCCAATTCAGTAGCTTTGTCCATCACCTCATAAAATGTTTTTCATGTTATTGAAATTACTTTATTTCTCGAGATTCTTAGCGATCATGTTTTCTGTTCAATCATTGAGAGTACTGGTCTAGGTGAATGACACATGCTGAAGAGGAGCAACAGGGGGATTTGGTAGGGGGCTCATATCAATTTCTTCTCACATTTTACCCCTCTCCCATACTTCCTCTCTTTCTCTCCCTCCCCCTCCCCCTCACCCTCTCCCTCACCCTCTCTCTCCCCCTCGATCTCTCTTGTGTAGCTTTTCTCATTCCCCCATTTCTATACATGAGACCCTTCCCATCACTTGCCTCCCCCTTTAGTTTATTTGCCCTTTTACTCAATCTCAAAGCAAGTATTGTATTTCCCAGGCCTTCCCTAAATGAGTGCTTCCTCTTAACTGGCATTTTTAGAAGCAAAAAATCAGCATCTTTGGGCTCATGTATTCTGTACAATTCTAAAAATGATGATATACCGGTAATTCAATTGTTTGAAGTTTATGGGGCTGAAACCGCAGCTTTATCCATGCTTTTCTAGCATCTTTTACTGCAGAATGGCGCAGAACAAGATGCTATCTTTAGCTCCTCTCTCATTCTCAAATGCATTCTTGTTTTGAGGGAAGAGGAGAGCCCCGTAAATGGCTGTGAACGCAGTGATGGAAAAAGCACCTCACCTGATCAATAATGCAGGAGTGAATCAGAGATGAAGAGAGAGAGAGAGAGAGGGAGAGCGAGCAAGACGGCCACCTTCCATCGTACTCATCTTTTATTCTGTTATGGCTGCTTAAGATAGTGTTTTATGTCATCGCTGTAATGATGATGCAAGCGACGCGCCAATTAAGGGAGCATTTCATAATATGTTCTTAAAGGTACTAGTTAATTTTTGGAAATACAAGTTGAAAAGATTATGGGAAGCATATAGTCTACCATTTGATCCAGGCTTTATTTCTTTAAAGATGTAGTGTTAATGTTGAAATTGGGTTTTACGTCAGGTTAAGGGTTAGGATTAGATACTGTTAGGTCAAAACCAAGGTTGGAGTTAGGAGATCAATTAAGGGTTGAGAATTGACCTAGTAGGATTAACAAATGAGCAGGTGTCGTAGAACCTGAAGATCGTGTATGGTGGTTTTGATTGCAGATGCTCCTGTTAGATGCTGCTTGCTAGGTAGAATTTGTGAGATATAAACCATCTTCAATGTGGTTTTGTTTATTCTGAATGTGCATCAAACCTGTACAGAAAGATGGGTGGAGAAAGTGGTCTTTGTAGACAGGTTTTGAGGAAGGCAATGTATTCACATCTTCATTAGATAAGACTATTGTATTTTTGTTTAAACAAGGCTTCAGAAACATGTATAAGGAGATGATTTTATGTTTAGAAGAACTTGAGAGAGAGAGAGAGAAAGAGAGAGAGAGAGAGAGAGAGAGAGAGAGAAAGAGAGAGAGAGCGAGTGAGAGAAAGAAGGACGGAGGGGGGAAGAGGGGAGGAACAAAAAATTGGATAGAATGATAGAAAAAAAGAAACAGACAGCAGTTGAATAACATACAAACATGGACAGATAAAGAGAGAAAGATCAAGGAAGGTTAAGGACTAAAAGGAATGATATTGAGCTGAGAAGGAGGTTTTTTCATCAGTCTGTTGTTATGAAGTCATTATAACCACTTTTGGTTAGTCCTTTAACCCCAGTTTGACGTGTTTTATGTCTCTGAGTAGAGCAAGAAGCCATACTTGCATCAAGTCAGCCCCTGCGCTTGTCAAACAAAAAGAGCTTTGATGAGACCCCAGGACCCTTGATGGCATCACTGTCAGCTAAAATGGGTTTCATGGCACTAGAAAAAGCTTCGTCGACGACCCCCGCTTATCGTGAGCACTCCTCGAGCCTCCTCCGCCAAAGCCAGTGTTCTTCATGCCCCCTCACTCTAGTGCGTCCGTTCGGTAAATATGCGCAGACAATGTAATTTTGCCACGTTTAGCCGAGGTGTAATTCCAAGCACTGTACATCAAATTGTCAGCGGTCGTTTTTTTTTCTCAAGTGCTCAGTTGTGCAGAAGAGAGGTGGGGTGGTGAAGAAAAGCTCTCAGGTGAAACGATTGCTTGCCGCTTGCGTGCAACTCAGCGACATGCTAGCAAATCATGGGATGTCGTTAGCGACGCATGCATTATCCCCGCCGAGGGTCCCACCAGGAAGCTAGAATACTCTTATCCCGGAGCTGCTCAATACATCTTCCCTGTCTCTCTACCCATCAACACTACTCTTCCCACATCGGAGCTTGTAGAGGCGAGCTTAGCTTGCTCGTATGTCTTTCTGCCTATCGACGAGACTCCTTACATCGTCTTCTGCCTCCTAAACATTTTGAGCTCGCAAGGGCAAGATCGCTCATTGGAATATATTCATGTGGAACGTTTTACCGTGAGTGCAAGCCAAAGGAATTTTTAATTTAGGTGTATACCTCGGAGTATCATCGGTGAGTCTTGTGGTTATTTCTTTTCTCCTGTATTTGCATTTGTATCAAGTTGAGCTCACGTAGTAAAGCGATGACGCTTCTAAATTCTTTCTTCTTTCTGGTGTTCAAATGCAGTATTGTGTGATTCTTTCATTTCAACGTTTAAAATTTGCAGGAAACCCTATGTATGTAATAACACAATGGGTAATATATACAGCAGATTATAGCAATTTTAGTCTAGTCTTTGGCTTGCATCTGCAAATTGTAAAGGTGCAAGAAAAAGCATCCTCAATTCTCTTTGTGTAAAGATGCATAAACGTGAAACACATGATGCTCTTGTCATTTGTCTGCTGTGATTGTATTTGGAGGCAGTTTATGGCACCATTTGTGAATGATGCCATATTAGCTCTCTAAGGAAGAAGAGGTTGTATTAAAGTTTCCAAGTGTGAAAGACCCTTACCACGTTAGCTACATCTGACCATTGGAATAGCACACACTGATAGGACATGCATGCAATAATATCATGATATCCCAAATATTCTTCTTAATCTATCAAGTTTCATAGCCCCCCAAACGTTCCATATTACCTCAATGTTGGTCCCTTTGTAGCTGACCAGCAGTGTGAAAGGCCTTACTACTTAAAGCAGCCACTGGAATAGCACACATTGAGCAGATACAAAGACATTCTGATGTACTAAACATTCTGATACTAAACATTCTTGATTAATTATTTATTGTAGCCCCCTCCCCCTCCCATTTTACACTGTACTCACATTAAAGTAGTCTAGCCCTGCCTAGTTTGCAGGACTAGCCCGAAGCAGTGTGAAAGGGGCCTTAACCACTTAAGCAGCCACTGACCTTGGGAATAGCACACTCTGATAGGACAGACATGCAATGACAGGTGCATCTCAGGCGATGGGCATAATGAGTTTGAATTCTCAGCGTCCATCCTACCTCCCTGTCCTATCCTAGCTCTCATCCTCATCTAAAGCATCCTAGCTCATCTCATCTCACCACGGAGCTCCAAACACAGCAACCCCCACTCAGCTCGCTCCGTGGCAGTCTCATCCGTTCAAGCTCATGTATATATTTTCAACATCAAAAAGCACACACGCCCGATCGCTTGCGCAATCACACCAGCTGTCACTTATATATTTCTTTTTTCGTTATTGTTTTTTATTTATCATCTGTGATTAATAGCATATTTTTGATGAGATGAATTCTCAGAGTCCTTTCTCGCCCATGACATCCTCAACCTCATCCACACTCATCTAAACACGCTCATGCATATTTACAACACTCAAAAGCAAACTTGACTAATGAAATACATTCTCACACTTACAGTTAAAAAATATTATCCTCTTTTCATTGCTCTTATTTTGAATTGTTGCAAATCAAACGATCCCTTATAAGGTAACATATTTTCAAAGATATGACTATAAGTCAGAATAGAATTTTTCAATGAAATGCTTCTCAAACATGAGGAACAAACAAATATCTTGATACAAACTTGAAGGGGCGAGGTGCCAACTCTAAGTGAACGTAAAAAGATGGGGGTAAATGTTTAGAAATACAAAGCCATTATTACCTGTACATAAAGGATGACATATTAATGATGTGACCTAATGTAATAATAATGATAATAATAATGATAATGATAATAACAATAATAAAAATAATGATAATAATTACAATAATGAAAATGATGAAAACTAAACGTTTTTTGTATAGCACATGACATAAGCCTAATTGCATGTCTATGCGCTTTACAGAACATAATGCAGAAGGAGTGGAAATGGTGCACTGGGTTCATAATTTTGAGATATTTAGTGTATGTTCCAAGAAATACCCATCATTCATTATAGAATCAAAATCAAAATCTTAAATTATAACCAGAAGTTAGCCCAATAAAATATCCCTTACGATGTTAGTTCATATAAAAAAGAAACAGAAAATGGCTTCCAATGTCAAGGTTACCTGGTGCATCCCTGCACGTACATGTAGCTACATCAGCGATGTACATTATCTGGAAGCATCTTGCCCCCATACTCCTTCTCCTTAGCTGTAACCTGCTTTATGCATGCACCACACAGCCTGACCGATTGGGTGATTTTGAGGCAGTGAATCGCGATCATGTCTGTTCATTTACCTATGAACGAGGCACGGAGTTTGCGCTGTCAGTTTTACCGCGGTGGGATTTGTTCCACCACATTCTGAAGAGTATTCAGGTGGGGTATATTATGTGATGAATGCCAAGCCCGAACGGACTGTGATATAAGTGTGTGTTGCAGTTTGTCTTTCCCAAATGACCTCAAACTCACCAGTGCAAAAAGAATTTCCCTTTCCTTTTTGTAATTTTTGATGTAAAATGCTGCAATTTCAGAGAATACAAAGAAGAAAAAGCACTGCAAAATATGAATCCATTCTTGTTGCAATTCATAATATTTATATATTTGTATAAATACAGAACAAGAAGCATTTTGAAGAGGAAGCCTTTATATATTGACAATTAAATTTCCTTTGATTCCTGTTCATATTGCTGTAATTTGCTATTTTTTAAACTTTAGTTTACTATTTTTAAATAATTGGATTGAGAGCTAATCTTTTGAGTGATAACTTGGCTGATTAGGAATGTATAGAGATGAAATCCAAGATTGAATTCTTACAAAGTGTGTGAGAGATTTGCTTGCCTACATTGATTATTTGACTAAAATGTTTAGAATTGGTCTAGAGCTAGAAAATGATGGATTCGTTATTAGTGATGGAAAGATCCAGAAAAAACCCACCTTCTTTGAGATATTGAGAAATATAATTGTCTTTGGTAGCCATATATTTCATAAACTGGCTTTGTCCTTTAGAATTAATGCTTGGGTAAAGATTTGATAAAGACTATTTGTAACATTGATACAAACCAGTGAAACCACACACCAACACCATTTGCACTATTTGTCACCCTTCCAGTATGCATGCTACATCTGTTTAATCTCTGATATGCCAGTAGAAAATTCAACATGACAGTGGGTTTAGATGGATTACGGGTTAACGATGCGGTTGGATTCAAATGAATATATGATGTGACCAGGATAGAGGGATAGATGGGGGAAGGGGGGATGATATACCCTTTTTGACCCCTCACCCCTCCCCATTACCCTTTATTTTGTCACACCTTATTAGAAGGTGTTACACCGTGTTTATGTTTACCCCCGTAATTTCTCCACGCTGATCCACCTGACGAAAATAGTCCGCCGCAAAATTCAGGAGCCATCGTTTCTATTTCGGGGGTGGCATGCATGCGCCGAGCGCTAAGTGAATTAAGCCAAGTCGTGATTGATGTGTGTGGTTTAACGTGACTAAAATATGGCAGACGTGCTCTCTCTCCCCTTGCCTTTCCACCGCTCCGTCAGGCTGCATTAGTGCAAGAAATAATGATTACAAATATTGTTATTGTCTAGTTTAGGGAGGCATATTTAATTTTGCGTGAGTGATGGGCGGCCGTGATGGCTTTGACTGGAAGACCCTAGCTGATGTCATGGATCATTTGCTAGGTACTTGGTTTTTGAAGATGCCTGATGATATTTATGGAAATGAATTCCAAGAATGTGATTATTTTATCAGATATCGTGGTGGTTTTGCTATCTGTGATGTTTGTTTATGCCTGTATTATGATGGGCAACTAATTATTGCCTTATCATTTCTTTTGATATTCCTTCCATATACTGTTTACTACTACAACTACTACTACTACTACGTTATTACTACTTTTAAATACTACCACTAATACTACTTCTACTACTACTACTACTACTACATCTTCTTCTACTATTGCTACTACTACATTCCCAAAAGGAATAGTAAATGGTTGTATCATTAGATTTTTAATTTTAGGATGAAATAAATGGATAAAAGTCATAACGTCTTGAATAAGAATGGAAACCACTACACAAAGGTTGAGAGATTATGGCAAGAGAGAGGGAGAGAGAGAGAGAGAGTAGATACATATGAGATAGCAATTCAACTCCATAAAAAATGCCTCCTCCAAACTATATCTCTCCATGTCCTGGAGATGTCCCGGCCGAAAGCTGAGAATTGATTTCCACACTGGCCAGGAGTGGTCGGTCATCAGTTCTCAAGACGTGAAACCCGATCGTGACATTCTGTGCGTTGACTCCCAACTCTCCCGCGTCTCGGTCGGTCTGCGTACGCTTGCAATGTGCACAGACGGACCTAGATAAATAGCACGGAAATATACAGAGCACAGAGCCAAACAAACAGACAAGGAGAACCCTCCACCGCGCGATACATGTGTGATTGGAGATGAGGGAGAGGAGGGAGATTGAGAGAAAGTAGGGAGAAGGAAAGCCAAGAGAGAGACAGAGAGAGACAAAGAAAGAGAGATGGGAGACTGATAGAAACTTAGAAAGAGAGAGAGAGACGGAGAAAGTGAGATGGGAGACTGATAGAAAGAGAGAGAGGGAGGAAGAGAATGGGAGAAGAGAAGATGGAGATAAATAAAGTAAGAGATAGTGAGATATATAAAGAAAGACAAAAGGAGAGAGAGTGAGAAAGAGGAGGTTAGGAGATGGAGAGAGATAAAGATGGAAACAAAGAAAGAGGGGGAGGGGAGCAAGGGGTTGTAGGGAGTTAGAAGAGAGGGATTGAGTTCTCTAAAGACTGTAATTATAGCTTGCGAAAGAGAAATGTACAACATAGGCTCCATTTTCCAGAGTAAGAAAAGCACTTTACAAGATATATTTTATTTTATATATCACCCATCCATCTTCCTCTTGTGATAAGGAGCTTATTATTGATGAGCAAATAAGTTCTATGAACAGCTGTGATTGGAAATTCCCAAACAGCCTGACCAGTTTAATTTCTCAGATTTATCCTACTGAAATAGAATTATCTTGAAGTTATTCTGAATGTGTGATACTATCACACGATAGCTCAGTCGGTAGAGCAGTGGTCTCGTGATCGGGTGACCCGGGTTCGAAACCAAGTCGATGCGCTAGTGCCCTTTGGTAAGGCATTAATCCTCATTACCAGGTCCCTCAGAGAGGACCTAAAGCCGTCGGCTGTCTGGTTTCTTACTTACAAGCATTTATGCTTTCTTAGCAGTCAGGTAAAATAACCACCACCACCACCACCATGTATAAGAGTTGTTTGGACTTTATAGCACCATTAATAAAGAAGTCATCACATCCTCAACTGAAATTCTGTAACCTACACTGAAATACAAGAACATGGATATATGCTCATCTTGCTCAACTGATTAAAATTTGAAGCCTGAGATTATAGGTATTTAAAGATGTACAATATAGCTGCATTTACACTGCAAGCAAAAATCATTGATTTTTCTCACATTCCAGTGTATCATCGGAAATTGCTAAGCAACTTCCGAGCAAAACAAATTTTAAAAATCTGCCTCTTGAGTGTGTTTTGGGGGAAATACCGGAAGAAATTAACTGAATTTTGCAGGGTAAATGCTTGCTCTGGAAAATTATTTGGTTTTTGGTCACCTGACTTTCCTATCTTCTGTGCTATTGAACGCAGAGCAGCGACAATCCACGCATGTGCACTATGCATCAAAAAATTTGAATGAGCAAACACCAACAATTTTAAAGGGTTTTTCCATTAGTGTAAATGGCAATCCAAAAAAAAATCAAAGGTTTTTCAAAATGGTGTTTGAGCTGTGTAAATGGGATTTTATCAGTTTGAAGAAAAAAAGGGAACAATGTTATTTACTTAAAATCTGGATATGAAAATAAACAGCTGATTTTCTTTGAGGCACTTGAACATATTAATAATATATAATAATAACATATTTGTAAAGCTCTTACGGTAGAGACATTTGTATTAAGCACTATATAAAAAATATATATTATTATTATTATTATTATATTCAATATTATGTGTTTGTGAATACTTCACATTTAGGGATTTCTCTTTACAGACTATTTCTTGGATGTACATATACTTGAGGTCTTTCATTTATTATATTTGGAAATTGATGTTTGATGCAAAACGCAGACACGCAAGAGCCAATATTCGGCCCTCCTACATGAATGCATTTGAAAAACTGTATTTCTCTGTCTGACTCTGATTCAATTTGTTGCATATTTTTGTTTATTAATGATGTCCAGAAATGGCAATTGGTAATCCTACGGATTTGGAAATAAATGATTTGTTGAGATACTGAATAGTACTTGGATTGATTTTATGAATCTTCATCTAAACAATATTCTCGTGAAAATAATAAGATTTTAATTTTTAGTAATGTATGATGATTATGATAATGCTTAACAAATGAACACTTCTTGTGCATTAGTAGTATACCATTAGCAGTATACCTTTAGGACAAGATCTTGATGGGCGTAGTGAAACGACAGAGGGGTGAGAGAGAAAATAGGAGGAGAAATGTAAAAGCTTCTGAAAAGTGAAAAGGATGATATTATTTTATCTACATATCAATTAATTTGAATGAAGAAAACAAATCTAGTTAAATTTTAAATTGTCTCACAAACCTTGCATGTAATGCATGAATTCAAAAAGAGGCATTGATGTGTCTCCTTATGATTTCCACTTCTCCTGGTTACATTTGATCTGCTGAATTATATATATATATATATATATTTGATCATAATTTCCTGGTTGTATCAGTCTCCCCGGAGTCATCCTTCCAATCGGTATTCAGCATGGCCTTCAAGAAAAGGCACCCCTCTGACTAACGATGTTTCCATCCAAACCTTTCAAGTTGCTTTCTTGCCCCGCCCTGCTCCACTAATACTTTTAATCTTGCCTCTCTTCCCCCTAATGACTTCTTCATCCCGCCCCACCACACACACGCTCCTCATCTCACATGCACACTGGGAGTGGTATCCACATTAAGACGACCGTGACGTAGATGCTTGCGTCTTTTGTGTGCAGTTTGTCTGGTTTTGAGCTTACCGCGCTGTCAGAATCCAGGACGGGGCGACAGCAAGTGCTGCCGGCCAAAAATAACTTAATCTGCCATGGTTTAGTGTACTCGATCACAAAAAGCAGTTTTGCTCATTTTGCCCTTAATTCTTTTTAGATGTGTATGTTTCCGTGCTGCTGCATCTGAAGAAGAAAAAAAGTCTCTGAGATGTTCTTTGTGGAGGCTTTGCGGAGGTTTAGGAAGAATGGATCTTCCAGGTAATCGATTTGCGAAGATATGCTGTCAGATGTATTAGCAATAAATCCTGTAAGTTACATGAATAAATCTTTTTTCATTCCATTCCGTTGGAAGTCATTAAATCTCCCATATCACTCTTACTTCTGTCATAATAGTACTTCTTAAGCCTTCATGAATAATTGAATACACCCTCAATGTCATTACAGATTAGTGATCTCAATTGTACATATATTAATTTGGAATGGGAAAACCCCTGAATTTAGGATGTCGTCTGTTGAGAACCAGGAGGGCATCAACGCTGTGTTCAAATATATGAGTTAATGCCCTTCTGGCATTACACAGACAATATAATCTTACATCTGACATTTTAAAATACTTTTGCTGTAAATCCAACTTCATCTGATTACTATTTATATTGTAATGTCTTTCTAAAGCTTTCCGAGCGCACTAAAATGTTAATTGAGCAACAAACAATATTTTTTAGCCTCTGCGTGTCTGTGTAGAGAAATTTCTTTCCAAACATAACAGCCATCCATAAATGCATGCGGGCAGCAGTAGCTTATCCATACATAATGTTGTTATAACATTCAAAGTCAATTCAATTTAATTTAATTCAATTCAAAATGTTATTTCAATTCAGCAAGTACAATAAAAATACATAGGTAAAGTACATATAAATACAAGTTTTAAAAAAAATATATATATATACAGTATTATACAGTACAAATCTTACACAACGGTATATTAGGAATTAGGGTGGCCAAAAACCAATTGGGGGACTTGTCGAGACTGCCAACCGAACAAGGCATTGTAGTGATCGCAATATTTTCCTAATATGGTTAAGAGCAATAACTCTGTTAAAGTATATGACTTAACACCTTTCTGGCACCAATCTTACCATCATTTTTACTGCACATGTGGAATAGCACAACGCCTCCACAGGAAATTAATCAGAGATTACTACAGATAAAACATACCTCCTCAACACCCACTTAACACCCCCGAATATATAAATATATAAATATATAAACATTAAATATTGGAACACATGACACTGTGATTTTTTTTTCCTGAATGCATTGAGTGGTAGCAATTCATAAATTTGGTAGTGCATATTGAAGGTCCATTTTAATTGTATGGACTAATGGATTTGCAAACAGAGTGGTAATTCTGATGCTTTTAATATTGATCAGCCATTTTGAAATACATGCATGGTGGAGAAAGAAAGGGAGATTATGAGATAGAGAGAGAGGAGGAGAAGAATGAGAGATAGAGAGGGAGAGAGAGAGAGAGAGAGAGAGAGAGAGGTGGGGGGGGGGGGAGGTGAATGAGAGATAGAGAGGGAGAGAGGGAAAGAGACAGACTGACAGAGGGGGAGAGAGAGAGAGAGATGAATGGGAGACAGAGAGAGATACAGCATGCTTAATTTGTCTGTGTGCATATCAAAACTCAATACCATGATGAAGCTGTTTGGGTAATTCAGCAGAAAATTATGACAATAATTGTAATAATCACTCTGGTAAGCGGAAGGATGCTAGCAAGATCATCTATTATTTAATCCAGGTATTCCCATCCTAAAAGCCTTGTAGATTCGAAGCACTAAGCTTCATTTACTATGTGAATATTCTTTGGTTTCTAAATGCTCCTCGTGATGAAAATTCGCACGTTTATCGACAGTCGTTGTCCGTGACATACATAATTGTAGGTCACGACATTGACTCCCTGAAAAATGTAGTTCACAAAGTTCAGTAGCCTTTGAATAATTTTGGAAGCAAGTAAAGATGTGCACTACAATATGTCTGTGTATCTGTGAATGCAGTGTTATCTTTTGTAAAATGGATGCCAGGATCCGCTAATATCCTGATAAAAGCGCTTCACACCAGAAAGGGAGAGGGATACTTCCCGGCTGAATGGAGTACTAGTCAAGCACTAAATAAAAATGATGTTGTTATCGTATGTTAGCAGATGACAGGTGACTTCTCATTCACATGTGCGAATTCAAGTTGGGAAGAAGAATGTGTTCAATAGATTGTCATTGTTTCTACCAAGCATTGGTTTACGTCACATTTTACACCCCCCCCCATAATCCCCTCTACTTCCATTCCTCTCTCTTTCTCTCTCTCCTCCCCCTCTCTGTCAGTCTCTCTCTCTCTCTCAACTCATCTCTCCTCCCCCTTCTCATTCTCTCTCTGACCCAGTCTTTTCCATTTCAGTCTCTCTATCCTTCAATACCAGTCTTTTTTCCTGTATCTCTTCTCTGTCTCTCACTTTTCTGTCTGTCTCTCTGTCTCTCTCTCTCTCTCTCTCCCTCCCTCTCTCCTTAGTTTCTCTCTCAGTCTCTACTTCAAGTCTACCTCGGTCTTGAGCTATATATCTCTTATCCCTCTCCATTTCTTACTCTCCCCCTCCTTTTTATCTCCCCCTCCTCTCTATCTCCCCTTCCCTTTCCCTCCTCCTTCTTTCTCTCTCTCTCTCTTTCTTCCTTTCTCTCCCTCTCTCTCCCTCTCTCTCTCCCTCTCTCTCTCTCTCTCTCCCTCTCTCTCCCTCTCCCTCTCCCTCTCTCTCCCTCTCCCTCTCTCTCCCTCTCTCTCTCTCCCTGAGCTTCCCATCCAGGGCAGTCCACCTATATGCGGTGATGACTGACGTACGCTGCCAGATCTGGTTCCCTATGTTCTACTAATACGCTGTCGTCACTCACTCCAAGCAGTGATAGTATTGAGTAGCCCAGGGAGTCTATCGCTCTGGCTGTTTCTCTGCTTGTCTTGCTCTGCGTAGATCATTAGTCGGTGGCAAACAGCGTCGGCAGCTACGACAGACAATCCCCCCTTTTGATTTCAGTTCACAGTTGTCTCTGCCTCCCCATCAGCAAGGCACGTTCTCTCCTGAATCGCTCTAAAAGGCATTTTCCCCCCTTTTCCCTGCCTGTGTGGATCGGAGTGTTGGAAAAACACCAATATTGATTCAAATCGTGAATGTATGTTTTCTTTGTTTTTACAAGCTCACTTATCGGTGCCTCTCTCTCTCTGTGTATAAGATTAACATTCATCATTGTAAACATTTGCAGTTGGATCACGTTACTGTTGCAAGAAGTGCATTGCTGCATGGAACGTCAGCTTTCAGTGAACCTTTATTCAAATTAATATTGGATTACAGCATTCGTGGATCAGTCTTGGAACAAAGTATATTGACAATGCTCCAACGTGAGGTACCATGCTATAGAGTTTCTCTGAGCTGAATTGAAATCCACTTTGGGGTTTTGAGCACTGATTTATTAGTGTTTTTTTGTTGTTGCCCAGCTTTTGAAAGGTTTTTATTGGAGTGATCATGTGCTGTGTGATATAAAGCTGGGGAGAATTTATCATTACATCGATTGAAATTCAGCAAGTAAGTATGATATTCTGCTTTTGCTTTTGTGATTGTTTGTCTCAGGTAACTCCTTCATAGCATCAGCCCCTACTCTTTCGACTTCTGTACCCATACGAACATATATTTTTAATTTATACTTTTTAAAGAAAGATAATTCATTTATTTATTTATTGCAACCATGAGTTGGATTTCACTCTGAAGACTCACATTTTCTTGCATGTAGTATTGTTTAAAACTTGTATAGTATGTTGGCCTATAGGTGAACCAACTCTGTATGTAAAGCGCACATACAATTAATCATCATGCACTTCATTGAACATTACCATTATCCTTTTCAATGATCACAGATATCTATTTCAAAGCAAAACGATTATTTTTTTCAAAATTCCCTGATTTCTTGCGCTACCCTTTACTAGTTTCTAGCTTCTCTGTATTTTGTTTTGAGCTATTTTTGTTGGAGCTATTCTGTAAATTGATATACAGATTTATCCAAATTTATACTGCCCAGTTACACAAGCAGGTACCAGAAACTTTAACTTTCAGCTCCGATCCCTTGGCATTTAACGTGCATACAAAAAGAATAGACCTGGAATCAAAACTGATAAATGTTGATACACCACTACCAACATACATTAAAAACTAAACTAATTAGACTTTAGTTTCGATTCATAATTAATACTGTCAATTTTATGACATAAAGTATCCATCATACATTATCAAGTAGGGAAAGTTAAGTGAAATGGTATTAGACTGGCAATTAACATGTGATGTTTAATCTTGAATACATCATAATACTGTCAATTTTATGACAAAAAATTGCTGTATAGTATTAAACAAATATTATCAAGTATGGAAAATTAAATGATATGGTATTAGACTGTCAATTAACAATTGATGTTTTAGTTTTAAATGCATCATTAATACTGTCAATTTTATGAAAAATAATTGCTGTATATAAGTACCAACCATATATTATCAAAGTTAATTGAACTGATATTAGGCTGTCAATGAACATGTGATGTGTTGAAGGAGATTAAATGAAGAAAAAATGACTTTGCCCTCTCAAAATGATTTTTCACATTTTAGAACTACAGCAAAATATACATTCAAATTGTTTGGGACATTAAGTTTACCAATAAAACAAATATTCATGAATTTCTCTGGTATTTTTGGCTCTCACCATCAAGTGCCTTCACAAAGTACAAGACATGAATCTTCTGATTTATGTCACTCTTCTGTTCTACCGTACATTTTTGCTTGAAAATTACCAATTATCTTCAATTATTATATTTTAAGCAGTGTGAGATATGTTGATGTATGTTGATGTTGATGTATATAACCACATTAACTGCTACAGCTTAAATGTGATACATTACCTGGAGCTAATTACAGAGGTATTATTGTATAATTTTCGTGCTTATATTATCATTGTACAGATATGCACACTGATTTTGACTTTTTAACCGAGTATCTCTCAAAGTGCTTCTTTGGAATGACGAGGATGAGATTGAAGATTGTACTTGCCAATTAATGTCACCCCAGTAACTTTTAATGTGCTGTTTGGTGGGAATTGTAGAAGTTATTATGTTTATGTTGCCTGCTAAATACCACGGTTCATGTTTGCACTTTTATGAACTTGAAAAACAAATATAAGGAAGGAATTGCATTATTTTACTTACCAGTTAATGTTTACCCTGGTACCTTGTAAAGTGCTGTTTGATGGGATTTGCAGAGGTATTAGTTTTACACTGATGTAATACCATTGCATAGATATGCACTCTGATGAACTCAAAGACAAATATTACGAAGGAAGTGTGTTATCTAAGCCAAATGGAGATTGTTTATTTTCAAAGCAGAGCTAAAGGTGTTAGCATACCAATAGGAGCATTAGATTTACAGCAATGGACATCTATAGATGTAATGATGCTTGCGGTTTATTTCAATCAATATGTAAACCACCTAGAGGTATCGTTGATGTATAATTTGATGTATAACTATTTAAACCCAAAATTGTACAAGCATTGCTTTTTAGTGGACCCCTCTGTTTGCAACATGTATTTCTTAAATTTGTTTTAAATGCTTATAATTGACTTATAATTGATTTGTAATGTTTTGTTGGAAACATGATTAAATTTGAAATCTTGAAATCTTGATAATAATAATGTTTGAATTATATATATATTAATTATATATTATATCATTATATGATAATGATAATATTTTTAATCTGCAAAAGAGGATCAAGTCCCTAATCTTTTCTTGAAAGACTTTGCCTTAACAGAAAGCAATAATTTCTATCAAGTGCAACTTCGTATTATAGTTTGTTGTTTTGCTGTCAAAATGTTTTCTGAATGTTTTCTGCCTTTTCCAGGTTGTAGACTTGTAGATTCGAGGAGATCTTGGTGATGAGACATTCTATTCCCCTTTTCATTTAATTTCATAAACAAAAGGAAATAAAATGATGAGGAAACTATTCATATTATATGCTTGAATTTTTCATTAGTGTCACAATGTTTGTTTCCTCATCCTCCTAAAATGTCTCTATAACATGCAGCACAACATTCAAAGTATTGCTTAAAATATACATCAAAACATGATGCATAACATTCAAAGTATTGCATTAAAAATACATCATCAATCTGCTCTTAGCCTGAAGGTGTTTAATAAATCATTGCACTTAACATGGGTTAATCACTTCTAGCTTTAAACAGACAATATTGTACATTGATTCCAAAATGTAAGTGGGACATTGATTTTATCCCATCTATGTTTAAAACAGTACCAGCTGAAAAGGAGAAACTTGTCTGTGCATAAATTACTCTCTTCATAATACACTGTGATTTATGTTTCAAATTATATTTGCAATTTTTTGTCACAGTATTGCATGGACAATAGGTTGTCTGCTCTGAGCCAGAAAGGAGTTAACTCATACAATGTTAGGGTCAACGCCCTTCTAGCTCCCAATAGAATATATATGATGTAAGTGGAACAATTTCTCAGTAATGCGATTGTGTTCCATTTGATGTTTAATACATTACCAGCTGAAAATTGAAACTCTTCCGTGCATAAATTCCCCTTTAATATGTAACTTTTGTTTCAAATAATACTTGCAGTTGTCTAGCTCATGAATTAAGATTTGAAAATTTGAAACATTTACAAAAATAGAGCTGACCATTATCATTTGTATTCAGGTGCTTTGATCGGTAATATTGATTACGATAGTCAATTAAGTACACTGTATTACGCATTTTTATGAGAGAATCACAGTTTTTTATATCAAATTGTGCATGCTCATATTTTCATAATGCAATGATAAGATGATGAAACCATATTATTCAAATTTTATTTGCAATGACTACAAGTACATGGAAGATTATTTCTTTGTTCAGAGATTTTATGCACTATACCAATTGACATAAACTTTTAATATCCCTTTTTTCTTTCTCGTTTATGGTGCCCCTTTTTAAGATTTCAGGCCTTAAGGGCCCTAAGGGGGCAAATTACTCAGCCCTGGACTAACCTTTTGACTGTGTGCATGGAATTGCCCATTGATATTATTCAGTAATATTGTAAATAGAACGAAGCCCTAATTGCTTGGCCGACGATGAGCAAGCGTGGGAGGGAGGGTGCTAGCACTTGAAATCCCTTGTTAAATAACTGGGAGTAATCAAGATTAATCAGGGAGAGGGTGGCCAGATCAAGTTAAGAGAGCCAAGCTGAGCTCTGCCCCAGGGTGGGTGGGTGGCTCGGAAGGGTTGATCAAAGATGGTTACTAGATGAGGCGAGTGAGAGAATGAGAGAGAGAGAGAGGGAGAGAGAATGAGAGAGAGAGAGAGAGAGAGAGAGACTGTCAGTTAGCTGTAGAAATACACTTACAGGAAGAAAAAAAGTGATTCAGAGAGAGTAGACATTGATACAGGCCGACAGAGGATGAAACTGTATAACATACAAGATAAAAAGAGAAAGAGAGAGAGAGATGGCGAGAGAGAAAGAGAGATACACAGACAGACAAGAATAAGTGAAAGAAAAATAGGAAAGAAAAGAAAGTCACAGTAGCATAGATGAGAAGAGAGAGAGAGAGAGAGAGAGAAGATGGATGAGCGCGTTCGGAAGATGCCGTGTAATGGGTATGTAGATAACAAATGAGATAAGCTGACATAGTGGCAAATTGACGAGCATTGTACCTCCTCAGTTGATTGCGTTCTGTCATTACCAATCTTGCCTCTTATTAAAATGTAAATTGCTCCTCGTCATGACAGACAAGATAAGCTAGTATGCGATGATTCCTACCCCCTTTGAATATGGCAGGGGCGTTTTTTCCATTACTTCTAATGTCTCTTTGTCTTTCTACATGATATCCTCATTTGCATCATTCTGTGTGCACTTTTTTCAGTTAACAGAATTTGAAGAAAATTTAGAGTTACATGAAAGGTACTATGTAAATTAAGGAAGGAACATTGTGAAACTCAGTGTTAATTGTATTTGGAAGTAAGATTAATAACCTTGATAATTACTCCTATATATTTTTTTAAAGCAGATGTTTCTGCATTTATTGATAAATCAAGTATGAAACATTCAAATAACAATAATAGTTTATAATATAATTGATTTACATAAAGAGTGACAACACACATAAAAATGCATATATATATATATATTTGTGATGATCTTTATGATGTTAGGGTTGCTTGTAGCATAGTAGGTCCATGCTTTTAGTGGTATGAAATTATGGATTTGCTTCTCGTTAATTTTATTGGAAATTACTGTTCATTGTTACCCTACTATTTTTTCTTTTTTTCTTTAAACAAAAATCTGAATAACATGTGTTTTTTCTTACATTCCGGGTCAAAACAAATATTAAAAAATACAGTACTTCAAATACCTTAATCATTTTTTTAATCCTTATCGTGACCATAAAGGCCCAAAATGTTATCTTCAACTTTCCCCAAATTTTTTACTTCTCCATCTACAATAGCGATGATTAATTAGAAATTCTCTTTTATAATTAGTAGATGAAAGGTTGTAATTCTGTGATACTATAGTAGTTTTTAAAATCCTTGATTCAGCATCATTTTATGATGATTCTCCTCACACACATAGAATGACAGCATGATTGAGTGTTGTGGGAGAAAAACTTGATCTTTTTAAATCTTTATCAAGCCTTCAGAATGATGAGTATCTATTAAAAAAAATTGTTTTGCTTGTTCTTTTTTTTGAAAATTGCTTATACTATGAGATTTTTATTTCATTTGCAGCTGCAAGAAGATGGATTTATTGAGCTCAATTTTGCATAAAGTCATTAAGCATCTAAGCACTGAAAATAACACTGCACACATATATCCATCTACATGCATTTTGTTGTTGATATCTTATAAGTTAGTGATTTTTTTGTTTGTTTTTGCATTATGTATTTATTGTCAATCAAACATGCTATACGTTACGGATGTAGTGGTACTATCTACATGTTGTTAATGTGGATCATATATCGTATATCCATGTGATAATTGTTTGGTTAGCAAAAACAATTACAAAATACATAATTTTTTATTAAATGTTAATCATACCAGCTATACATATGTCATCCATTTATACAGATAAGATTTTGTGGGATCATTTAAGTTCATCCACGACATTAATGTGATTAAAAAAATTTTTTTTTATGTTTTATATGTATTGTGTATTGATTGTTGATCATACATGCTGTAGTTCATTTCAGTGTCTGCAAAGGTCTCTTATGGGGTCATGTAAGCTTAGGGCCATAATACAACTCACGCATAAATGCGTGCTTTAAAGAGAAGGTTGAGTTCTGGGAAGAGGTGAAAAATAATTTGTGAGCGTTATCATTCTTATTATGCAAGTGTGGAAGAACATCAGATAAGACATGTTCCCTGAAAAGCATGGCTCTTCAAATGCTTTCATATTCTAAATATGTCATGTACATCGTAAAACTCAGGGGGGGGGGGGAGGTAGGTTTTTTACGCCACGTGTTCGTGTAGTCCCATATACATCTTTCTGTGTACAGTGTTGGTAACTTTACCAAGACTTGGCCAATTTCTTATCAATTTGATGATTCCAGAACCTTGCAATACACACAAATTCTTATATGCTAAATGATCAACCTTTTCTGGTCGATTCCACACCGTTTCTTTCACAATGCAATCGCATGACCAGAACTCAACTTCATCTTTAAGTCCTCAATTTCATGACAATATTATTTTCATGATAATCCCCAATGCATACGGTTTACATAGGAATCATGCAGACAGAGAGACCATTAACTCAACGTTGTATCTCTTGGTGTACTTTTCACGCAAAGAATGCAAGCACATACTATTTGCTGCTGCAATTTTTTGTAATTTTCGATTGTTTTGAAATAGGTGTAATGATGTATTTTGCCTCACATTTAGAAAATATAGTTATACACCATGATAACTAACTGCCCCTCTTCTCCTTCATTTTAAAATTATTTAGATACATGATTCTTTCTTTTTCTGAGGGAGGAGGGAATAAATATTTTTCTTCGCTTCAGATTGAAATTGTGGTTATCTTTCTGGGTCATATCAGACGACATATACCTATATATTTGTCAAGTCTCTGCGATGTGGAGTTACCCCTCCTCCTACCTTTTTTGACAGACTAATTACGCTCCGTCAACTCCGCAATTGACGAAAGATCACTGCCTATAACTCAATTGAATGGCTATTTTTAATTCCTATCTGTTTGATGATTATTGTATTGATCACCTCTGTGTTTACCTAGATTTATTCATTGGCACCTTTTCACCTGCTTATTATTTTTCTCCATTTCTCTCTTCTTCTATTCATTGAATCATTTCCTTGTCATTGACTGCTTTTCTTTCTTACATATCCCTTTCTGTCTCTCTCTCTCTTTCTCTCTCTCGCCCTCTCTCTCTCGCCCTCTCTCTCTGTTTTCTCTTCCCATTAACCCATTAACTCATTATATTTCTTCTTACTCATTAATTCAACTCCCCATTCCTCTCCCCTGCTCTTTATCTCATCACCCTTTTCATTTTCATCCTCTTTGTTTTCCCCCACTCTTCCATCTCTTCACCCTACCACTTCATAATTTCATCTCCCCCCCCCCCCTCTCTCTCTCTCTCTCTCTCTCTCTTCCTCTCTCTTTTTCTCTCTCTCTATCTCTCTCTATCTGTCCCTGTGTCAGTCAGTACTTTGAGCCATTAGTGAATTATGACTGGTAATCAATCAATTTGTTATCATCGTCATGGTGACATTGTTTTCAAGCCACCAGCCTTGTGTTAAAAGCCTTCAATGGAGTTGTAGCAGTGAGCAGTAATGAGAGTCAGAGACCAATAAACTCAACAATTTAGATGCAACTCCTTGTCTTGAATTCGTCGAACTGCCTAATGAATTAATTGTTTCTGTGTTAAGTAATAGAGGGGGTGCCTGGGGATTGTAGACTGCGAATACAGGCTCTAATTTGACAATTGAACAGAGTGCATTGTGTCTTTGAGTTAAACCTCATCCAGCTAAATACAGAAAAGTGACCTAAACTTATAGTCTACAGGATCGATAATTCAAATCTTTATGACATGTTATGCGTATGAACAAGGGTGGTATGTTTTCATTGATTATTATAAGCCAACTAAAATGTTAATTATTAAGCTTTTCCAATAAGTCTAATCACTCTGACAATTATTAAACAATTTTTCTCATTTGAAAAACTGTTAGTGATATAAAGGAAGTATTTAGTAGATTTGACTTATATCATTAATATGGTTTTGATGCAATTATCTGCATGGGAGAGCAATTTCAAAATGATGGTACAGTAGTAGAGTAGAGTTTGGATAATTATATTAGATGTCAGATACAGATAATAGCTTTCTGATTTTTGTTTGCTTTTATGATCTTTTCTGCTTCTCAGATGAGAAGATAACAAATTTGAATAATTGGCAAGAGTGATTAATTTTCTAACAATCTGCCAATTTTGTTCAGCTTTAGCTGTATTTTTTATAGTCTTTATGTTTACATTGTTATCTGCAATGGTAAAATCAAGTGCATTTCAATTACTACTGTGTAATGCTTGATTTGAAATTTTATTTCACGTACAAATTATGGTTACTTTCTTACTACTGATATCCTTCCAACGAAAGGTCCTCTAATTGGATGGGAAATCAGGTTTTATGTGTCAGTTCAAATAAATATGGGGAAAAGTACATAAGCTCTACGGATGGTGACATAGAAACCACTCATGCAGAAAATTGATATTTGTGAATATAATTGGTTTTTAGGAAATGGGATAAGCCAATTATTTTGTGATATTTATAACACAGCCTCACTTAAATAGACAAATTATATATTTTTTTCTGTGCAGAGAGCCAGAAGTGTATTAACTCTATTTTGCTTTTTTAAATTTTTATATACATGCCCTTCTGGCTAAAAAAAGAAGAAGATGATTTGTTAATTTAGCAAGGATCTCTTCAACCGAGGTTGTATAATATAAGTAGCAGTATAAATTGAATGGTCCACAAATGCTGTTAATATTTTGTTTCTATTTGGACTTCAAATTTGGGTTGATTTCACAAACAGATCTAGGTAATACTGATATGATTCTCATAGTATACACTAATTTCACTTCCTGACAAAATGATGAAAGGTCAGTTAAAGGGTCAGTGCAGCTGTTAAAGTAATACCAGTTATCCTGAAGGCAAAATTGATTTAATGGATCCTTTTTGTGATTTTGACTTTTAGCCATTCACAAACATAGATTATTAAAAGGTAAATTTGACATCTAAAAATGCCTAGTGTTTCTTAGGTAAATGGACATGATAAACATCAAAACATATGGAAATGTTATGCCAAAATGAGAGTAAACAATAAAACTAAAAATCGAATGTTGCTGTATTTCTAAATATTGAATATTAAGAAATATAAACCCATAACAGAATGTGAAGAAGAAAAAAAATTGCCTAGATGAAAACTACACCGAATTTGAAACCTTCACAAAGCCTGAGCTGGTTTCAGTCTTGTTCAGATTAAGAGTTCAAAGCCTTCACCTTAATTTCTATTGCAAAATTGCAACTATAAGCTAAAAGGTTGCTTCACCTTAATCTACGTTTACTGCAATAAATTGATATCTAAGCAAGAAATTCAATATGGTTTGGATGAAGTATATTCATTTTGTTGGCAAGGTCGACCATCTACAGTAGATGTTGAATGAGGGATTAGGAATGCACAATTAAGCTTGATAAGTCAGCCCCATTTACACTGCAAACAAAATTTATCATTTTTTCTCACGTTCCGGTGTTTTGTCGATGGTCGGTAAGCGACTAACACGAAACATGACAAAAAACCGAAATCGTAAAATCCACCTCTAGAGTGTGGTTTTTTTAAACGTCGGTAGAAACATTGGTGAATGATTCTGTTTTTTGGGGGGGTCACATGACTCTCCTCGCTTCTGTGCAATCGCATGAAAAGCAGTGAAAAGTTGCGGCTGAGCACTACTCAATGGGAATGAGCAAATACCAATGTTTTTTATGGGTTTTTCCATTAGTGTAAATGGCAGTCCCCAAAATCAATGATTTTTCAAAATGGTGTTTGAGCTGTGTAAATGGGCCTTCAGTGTATTTTATGGCATATCTCAAGGATGAATTCTTGCTTTTTATTGCCTTCTAGCCTTGATGATCATTTATTTACTGACTTGCCAGTATCTTGATTGTACACTTAATTGAGTAGTGTGCTAATATTGCATGCTAATGGACGCAATGGAGCGCATATGTATATGTAATGAGGTGAAAGTTATACTGTTCCCTCCTACAGTACAGCCGCGGAGTCAAATAGAGCTTTGAGTGTTACAGAAAATTGTGCTCTCTCTTGCTTATCCCCTTTTATCCCCTCTCTCTCAATCTCTCTCTCCCTCTCTTTCTCTTCCCCTCCCCTTTTCTTTATCTCTTAACATGGGCATAACAGTATTGGATATTTAGGGGAGTCAAAAACAACAAGTATCAATGGTCTCAATCATTTTGTCCCTTTCTCACTCCTACTTTTTTTTACTCTCTCTCTCTCTCTCTCTCTCTCTCTCTTTCTCTATCTCTCTCTCTCTTTCTCTATCTTTTTCTTTCTCTTTCTTTCTCTCCCTCTCTTGTTCCCTCTAAAACTCTCTATCTCTCGAATTTACATCTATCCATCATTTCTTGCTTATTCTCTCATTCAGTTGTCCCTTTCCTGCTCTTTCTTCCATTCTTTATTTTGTCTTTCACTTTTCACTTTTGTTGTCTTACTGTTTTTTGTCCCCTTTTCATTCTCTCTTTTAGTTCCATCTATCTGTCTCTCTTTCCTATATCGCACTCTTTTTGTTTCTCTCCCTTTCTTCCCTCTCTCTTCCTTCTCTCTCTCTTCCTTCCTTCCCTCTATATATATCTGTTTTTTCTCCTTCTCTCTCTCCCACATTCTCCCGTCACCCTTCAGAGTGTTCTTCTTACCAATCCACTCTCCTCTCCTCACCATACACCAGGCTCAGTGTATGCACACTACATGACCTGTAAATGGAAAATCTCTTGCATCGTGTACACAACGGTACATCAATACACGTCTATGTAAACATGCGTTCCATGCTCATCTGTGTGTACAGCACCCGGTAATTCTCGCAGGCTAGGCGAGGGCCGTAGCTAATCGACTTGCCCCCCACCCCCCAATATCAGCTTGACGTGATGGGCGAAAAAATAGAAATTGTCATGAGCCAGAAAGGCATTAACTCATATACCTTAACCAGAGGTAAGAACCTTCTGGCTTTCAACAGACAAACTGATCGTTTTGTTCTCTGTTGACATAAGATGGTATTGTAAAATGAGGGGTAATGTATTTGCATACATTGCTGTTCTGAGACAGAGTGTTTTTATTTCAGGCCAGTATGATATTGCAGACCAGTTATTATGTCACCAACATTATGCGTCATACATATTTTGCCATACCACAAGACTGAAGAATGAAGTTTTGCATACATATTTTTTACATGAATTTTATACGTTTAGTGCGTTTATACTAGTGTATGCTACATGAACATTGCTGATACTTTTCTGAGAGCTCTCAAAAAATAACAAAGCAAACTATATGATTGCTAACATGAACGGAAGTAAATCATAAGCATATTTAATAACACTAAATATTCTCTTTCGCATATAGAATGTACTAGGATATATAGCTTTAAATAATTTTCTTAATGTTACTTTTGTCATCGGTGGAATCAGATAAATCAACATAGCCTTTGTACATGTTTGAATCTAAATGAAAATTATTGCTCATGATAAGGAAAGAGCTACATTTTCATAAAATTATGTTGAAATGTTTCAGACAGATTTAACATTATCCAGACTGTGTAAAACATATTGATCAAGCACATTGAACATGGAAAATATTAACTCCTTTAGGTTTACCAATATGTTTAGTTACTTATTATTTGATTTAAGACAGATGGTCAAATATCGTTAGGACCCAGTTTCAAATCTGCAGTGGAATCAGAACTCCAATATTTTTCAGATATTCCATGAAATTTCTGTATGATTTTGCACCAAGTATTTCACTTTTTCTTAGACACTCCATTCAGGCATATGATTTGTTTATTTTATGCTTGAATGCACATCTTTGAATACATTGACTAATGAAATTGTCATGCTATTTCGTTAGACAACAAATTGGCATACCACAAATAACAAAATTAAGTTGTATTTTCACTGGTACCCTTCCACAATGTATGAAGCATTTTAAAATAGACAGATGCAGTATTTTGTTTTAAAAGTACATTTCTTTGTGTATTGTGCAAATTTGTTTTTAGAGGCTCCATAAATGTCACTGACATCATAAAATGGTGTACTATCAGTGTTCACATGATCGATACATGTTGAACATGTATTCCAGTCTTTGTATACAAATGCAAACTATATGAGCCTTTAAAGTAAAAATGCTGGTAGGTTAGGTCTGCAGATCAATTGCATAGTTGATTTCACCCGAAGATTCTAGATGCAAGCAAAACGGATCAGTGAAAGTTTTCATTATCCTATGTGATCCTGGGCATTTGGCAACATTTCTTATAATTTAAAATTGGTTCAATGACACTAGCTCCGGCTCCTTGTTTCTCTGTGGTTATATTTTAACCAGATTTTTAACTGTGGACCCAACAATATACCTAATGCTTACCCTTATGTGAAACTTAATCTAAAACACGAAGATATCATGTTTCATATTTCCATTGTATTGTTAGAAGCTACTGTATTTTATTCATTACCAAATAATACCAAAGTTGTAATGTAGCTAGGCCACCTCCCGTAAAATCATTAAATAATATTCTTTTGATTTTGACAAAATGCCTCTTTTGCAAATAGCTTTGTCTAAAAACATAATTGCAGAAGAACATACGCTCTCATATACTTTATTATATGGGAATGTGTGAGAAAATTGACATAGTTTTACATCTTGTATTGAACTGTCAAATAGTATGAATAAGAAAATGATGCAAATTTCATGAGTTATCTAGATTTGCAAAAGTTTTGTGCTGCCGAAAAATTGAATAACTCAACGTTTTTGTATTTTGCCAAATTCTGTTATGCCACAAAAACAGCCATCAACAATAGTTTCTCATGACAATAGCTTATTGTTTCACAAAAGTGTCTCTAAGTTATCCAATTATTATATCTATTTGGTAATGCTAGGAGGGTATTGAAATTTGCTCTAGAATAAGAGTTTTAGTAAAATGTTTATGACCTTTTTTTGGTATATTGCATATACAGATGTATGTCAATGCTAAGATCATCTGTATTTATCATTAGCTTTGAAGAGAGCAATGGTAAATGAATCATGGCACCCCCCTCTGGTTTTGTTTGGGATCAAATATCTGCGGTAACCTCAGGGTATTTTTTAAAAGTCTGTTTAACTCATCAAATCTCAGTGCATTATATTTTTTATGTGTTTTTCTGTGTTTCAATCTCATACTTCATTTCTCACACGCATAGAAGGTAAACAAAAAAAAAACGAAATAACCGATCCTCCCCAATCAAGTATACAATGTAAAAATCCGAAGTTTTGTCAAAAGCATTCAAATGCTCTCTGATCATCTGATAATTAAGATTTTGTGATGTGAGAACAAAAGAAGGTTTTTAAATTGTGCAATTTTGCTTGTCTATTATTTTAGACGTCTGATATTTTTAACGAGAAATACAAAGCGTCTGCGTGCCTTCGACTTGAATGTCATGCACTGAAAGAAATGACACGTAAAAAGGAAATTCTATACATTCTACATATTCACTAATCATTAAATGATGATATTGAAAGATAGAGCTCCTAATGTTGTCTAACACCTTGCAATTTGATTCTGTCATGATATATTCAAAGCACATATTTACGCTTAATTTTATCCCCGCTATTCAAAGTCTGAGATATTGTTTCCTGCAAGGTCCCGACCGCTTTCAGATTTTTCCAATTACCCAGGCTTTGCAGTCCCCAGGCAAGTTCAAATTCCTTGTAGAGTTGGATAACGATTGTCCAACAAGTTCCTTTGGTTTTAGGACATCGAGCCTTTCTCGCTTGTCAAGGACGCGTTGTCGAGTCGTGGAAGGTTTTTTTTCTTCTTTGCGCTTGGCCGAAGCAAACTTTAAGGGCAAGGATGTTGGCTAACGTATCGTCCTGCAGGATATAATAATCAAATTATATTTTACTAGGAAATACTAAAAGCATCTTCTCGTAATTGAGAGTGTTTAGCTCACCTCCATGTGTAATATTGTCTCCTTGAAGTTGAAGCCAGAGGGGCATCAATTTTATGTAAATATAAATGAGATGTTCTCACCAGACAAAATTTTGTTGCATGCTCTGCAAACTGCAAATTTAACATTTTGCATGATTATGATGTTTTGCAAAACCAGCATGATTTTTCATACAAACAGGACCAACATGTACAAACTTGTATTTTATAAGAGTATTTTGATTTCAAAACAACTTAGAAACAGTCAAATAGGCTTCATCAGTAGCATTGCTATATTTTGTGATCATAACTTGCATATTCCTGTGAAGTACAAGTTCATAACATAGTACTGTGGACCTAGAAAAGAGTCTAGGTTCATGGTTTAATATAGGCCTATGTAATGAGGACTAGGTCAGTGGGATATTCTGTTTCAGCTGTATTTTCTTTTTCCACGTTGGAAGTTGGAAGCGTAAATGTGCTGGTAGGCTGTCAAGTTTAATACACACCTTGCATGATACTCATTCAGAAGTTAAAGGTACCAATGAAATCTTTTTTAATGAAAACAAAATGGGTTATATTGCTTTGATCTACTTTAAACTACATTGTTTCAGGATAAGCTATCATTGTATATCATATTTTTTTAAATTGCATTTTGTTAACATGCTAGAGGCAATAATTCTTGAATCGTGAACGAACAATTTGCCTGACGTGTGTCTGTATAGTTTTTCTTGTTCCAAACACTGTGGACGAATACTTTGTGCAGAATGTTGAATGGTATCCTCAAAATTAATTACTTTGTATGTATTTAATGAGGAAAAGAAAAAGAAAAAAGAGGAGGAGGGTAGGAGGGGGAGGGGGGAAGGGGAGGAGGAGGGGGAAGGGAGAGAGGGAGGGGGGGAGGGAGGGAGAGAGGGAAGGGGAGGGAGGGAGGGAAGGGGAGGGAGGGAAGGGGAGGAGAGGAAACCAATGTGAATAATAGTGTTTATAGAGATTATGTGTAGCTATGTTAAATGTCAATGCCTTCAAATCAAAATGTTTTCTCTCTGAATCTTAATTACTGGTACACTTATGATTAAGTTGACTTCTTTTGAAGCAAAATCTGCTCAATTCCCCACCAGTACATAGATACATGATTGTAATAGTCAGTAATAGTCAGTAAGAGTCCTCTGTATTTTTAATAAATCAACTCCGGCCAACACTTACAAAGGACAGTCAATAATGAAATTGCATAGTGCCAAGAAACACAATTACTTCAAAATTGAATGTCCTCAGCTTACATCTTAATGAGCTTTCATGACTTACTTGACATCATGTGAAAAGCCCTCGTTGTTCCCCTTTGTGTCTTTACCCTAGCTACATGTCCAATGTGAAGAACGTATATATATATATACATATATGTGCAAAAAGGGAAATCGCTTCGTTCATCGAATTACAAATCTGGTCCAAGTAGCATATCATTACTTGAATGGGTATGAAAATTAGAAGTAATTCTGACCTCGTCTGCAAAGCCCACGCAATTCCCACTGATGTATTCAACATTTTAATCATCTGACCAACGTGAAGAACATATGTATAATGCGCACGATCTAGTCACGTCTTGAAGGGGGAATGATGAGGCTATAGGGAAAGTGGTTATGGTTCGTAGAAATCTAAATCTCTTCAAAGTAGCACATCCTAACCCTGGATTTTAGATAACACTCATGGGTAATTCAGACTTCACTTGACAATTCTGCAGACACACAAACATATTTTTTATAAATCTGGAGGATAAGTTTGATGGAAAGTGCATAGTTAATTGAAATGAATTGTTAGACTACTATAAAAGGTTATGAGTGATTCAGACTTAATTTGAATACACCACTTCTTCACTCCCTGCTACGCATTCAAAATATTGAAACAATATAAAAGTGTAATGAGTAGGATTTGAAGGACATTTTAACAGAAATAACATAGTTCTGTAAAATATGGGAAATTAAACATGCTCTCTAAATCTTTTGAAAATCTTTCGATAATCCAGACTTCATGATGAAGTACCATCTAATTAGCACTTATACATATATACCCAGATACAAAATATTCATGAACAGTGTATATACAATATGAATTTGAAGAAAAAAACAGTGATTAAAAGAAAATATATGAAGGGTAAAGTTGTAATGCAAAATGGAAATAGCATACTTCTGTGAAATAGGAAAAAAATTAATGCACTCCATGAACATACATGAACATACATGAACATACATGAACATACATGAATAGGCCTAATTTGAGCTCATCTGAAAAATTCGCCCTATTCCAACTTCCAAACCTTCAATCATATCAAAGAATAAACATCTCATAACAAAAGGAAAACACATCTGAAGGAATAGCGATAAAAGAAATTGCACGGTTCTGTTTCCACTTTCACACCTTCAATCATATCAAAGAATATACATCCCTAACAAAAAGAAAACACATCTTCCTGAAGGAATAGCGATAAAGGAAATTGCATGGTTCTGTGAAATGTTTATCTCTTCACAAACGGGATGACAAGGAGCCTAACTCTGAATCGCTCATCTCATATGCATAAGGGGATCGTCGGGGCATTAGCGCGGGGGATGCAGTCCGCACCATTGCTCGTTCATGTGGAATTGATGTTGAGAAATACATGCGATGACCTTGGTACTCAGTGGTTTGATGCATTGAGAGGGACTGGTAAGGGAGATTGTCTATCTTGAGACAACGTCAAGACTAGCCTTAATGTTAGCACCGTGCAGTATTTGTTTCATATATTATGTAGAAATATTAAAGTGGATGGTGAGGATGATGATGATGAGATGATGGAGATGATGATGATGGTGATGATGATGACGACGACGATTATGATGATGATGATGGTGAAGATGTTGATGATTTTAATTATGATGATGATGATGGTGATGCTATGAAGGTGATGGTGATGATGGTTATGATCGATAGTGATGATTTAATGATGATCACGATCACGACAATAACAGTGATAAGCATGATAACAATATAACATGCCATTTTGAAAGTGGGTTTTCAAAGGAAGGTTCTAGATTTGTTGCATTTGGAGATATTACCATTAGAAGAAAGGAAAAAACAAACAATTTCAAAAAGACAATATCTCAGTTCATAACTCAAAAGGAATATTTGATCTGCAATTTCAAACTGTATCAATTGGCAAATGGAATCTGCGATATCTTTAGTCTTCTGAGGTAACATTGCTTGGGCAATATGTGGGCCAGTTTGGGTCAGTGTTGTGTTGTTTAGAGCAGTTTCAGTTGGTTTGGAGAATTTCAAATTTCTAAAGGTATCCAGTTTTTCAAGATGCCGCATTTCTTACCAGATTTATAAGAGTTAGAATCAGAAGCAAACCATTGTAAAACATGAAACATTTAATTTTGAAGGCCACCGTAGTACAGGAAATATTTCTCTGAATATGTTGGACATTTTAAAGTGATGACTCCAACAATGAAGTTTGCCCAAAGAATGATGAAACATTTAAAGATGACTGCATCTCCTCAGAGTCAAATGTTTGTTAATGCTGCAATAACATCAGTGCGCACCATTATGGTATTCATAACTTCATTAGTTGTATACTTATTCCAATGAAAAGGCAAATTTCCAGAACATGGACAATAAATACTCAATTCAATTCAATGCAATCATTGATAAACACAACAACAATCTAACATTCCAAGGCACTCACAAAGCAATTATCCACCCACAGATATGATATGTTCAAAAGTCTTGCAGCGAATTTAAAGGCATCTTGGGCAGGGTATGGAAAGGATGCTGATGCTTGTACTTGTTGATAAGTCGAGATTCCTCAGTGATGCCTGGCATATCTTGTGTGTAAGCAAAGACCGTTGAACTCCTCTGTAAGCCATTGTTTCAACGTCATTTCAAATTGAGGTCATCGGAATCTGATTGGAGCGTGCATGCGCACAGACAGAGAAAGAGCTTGTTGATCCGTTTATCTAGGTGGAAAGCAAGGTTATATCAACTTCTAAGATAGATAGATATGCTCACCATCGTGTAGTGGATTTAATTATTTGTTTCATTAACAGAGTGCTTTAATTTCAGGCTTGTAATGTACAATGATGAAGCATTGAGCAATAATTTTCAGGTTCAATCATAAGTATATTATCGAAAAATGTTGGTATATATTCATATGTCTAGAGCAAGCAGGACATTAATTTGTATACTTAATCATATTTAACACCCTTATGGCTCTGTGCAGACAATATACATGTATAACTTTATGTATTCCTATGAAATGCTCACTGTCAGGTTTACCCAATGCAGTAATATCTGAGTAAGGAAAGTAGGCTTTATCACCACTTTTGTATCAATTCATGTAGCTTGACCCTGTAGTGTAAAGGTAGAAATTCTTGTGAAAATATCATTGATGGTCGATCATGTTGGCAATGAGGGTACAAAGGTTCTTATGGTTAATGAAGGTACTAAAACTTATTTTTTAAGAGCGCATGCATTGCTCAGCTGTTGCTTTAAAGACAACAAACTGAGTTTAAGCTACAGTGTACCGTATGTGATGGAACAAATTGTGAGCACTTTGTGACTTCAAGGAAAGGCGCTATGGCATTTATTCAATGAATTGATTTGGAAAGCTAATTAGAGTGTATATATTGTTAGCATTTCATGCACTTTTTTATTCGATGCGGTTTCTCCTGTAAAGGTATGAATCTATATATGTAAAGCTATATATTGGGTACAGTTTGGGATGACTTTATTCAACTCAATCATTTCAATCATTATATCATCCTGCCCAGGTATAGGAGTCATGACGCAAGAAGCCAGCAGCCCGCGGCGGAAGAAACCGCTCTCGCCGATCTTTGACACCATGGAAGAAGACAAGAGCGCCATCGCTGGTCTCAATCTGCGGAGCGCTCCCATGGACAAACTAGCCAATACCTGCGTGGATTGCTTTGGTGAGTGTTATTAAGAGAACAGAGGAATTAATGGCTACTTTGTCAAAGAATGGTGGTTTGAATTCAAGAGAGAGAGAGAGAGGAAAGAGAGAGAGAGAGAGGGGAAAGAGAGAGAGAGAGGAAAGAGAGAGAGAGAGAGAGGAGAGAGAGAGAGAGAGAAAGAAAGAAAAAAAGAGAGAGCTAGAGGCGTAATTTAGTGTTTTAGAAAGTTACAGTTTTACCCATATTCAAATATTGTAATATAAATTCAAGAATTTTGCAGATCGTGGATTTGATGCAATTTGGTACATCTTCGAGACCAGAACAAAAAACCACAATGATAAAACCACTATGATAAAAGCACACCTGAAAATAGTGTTGCAATGGATAAAAGTGCTTTGAAATGCCAATAAAGCTACCCTGGATAACTTACATTAGATAAATGTATAAATCAAATGATTAAATTGTACATTGATTTGAGATTTAGATGTGAATGTAACCTTGCCTGTAAAATTATGAGTTCCATTATACAAAGAAAAAATGCATCATACGCTTTTGATTCTCGCTCTCTCTCTATCTCTATCTCCCTTTTTCTCTTCTCTCTCCTTCTCTCTCGTGATTATGTGATTATGTCCACTCTGGATTAAAGGAAATGCACTTAATCTGTAAACAAGAATTGATTGTGATAAAGATTAAATCACTGTTGAACTGAAATCCTTCAGTTGGCAGCATTTTCTCCTTGTTAAAACAAAACTCATGGAAACACACTTTTTTACTTTTTGATTAAACAAAACCAAAATGAGTGATTGTGGAATTTTCACATAATTTTATAGAACTATACATGTGTGTACAAATACTTTCACATTTCATGTTTACTGAACTTAGAATTTACAGTTAACAACTAAATTATTCAGACCCTTACCAAGTTTTGTAATTTTTAAAGTAAATGAAAAATAGATTTGTCCCGATTATGTTTCTAGAGAATGTGACATATGAAAGCTAACATCTGTAAAAGTATTCAGCAAAGGCCGTAATTCAACCAGTCAATCTTTCATTTCATTATAGTTACAAAAAACACAAAAGCATCAAATTTACAAGGGATATGAATAATTCAGTTGTTAAATGTATATATTTGTATATTTGTAATTAAGGATTGAATGATCTGTTTGGAGCCAAAAGGTCATTAACGTTAAACAAAGTTTGCTTTTTTTCAAAGGACATTTGATATAGCAAACTATCTATTCTTGAATGAAGATCCTTTTACTGCATGACTTAAAATGACTAAAATGGAGGATTTTAACTGGATTTTCCATATCAGTGTTTACTGTGGTCACTTATACATGTTCTATCTCTCTAAGTAGAAATATGTGCTGAACATATGTCTAGAAAGACCACCTGTCTGCAGTTTGCAACTGTTAAATTTACTTCATATGACCTTATAATAGACAGGTTTGACTGTAAATGTAACTTTATTAAATCAGTCAGAATTATATATATCTTATATACTAGCTTCTCTCTCCGTCAATGTCCTTCCCCTTGCCAGGCAATAATATACTCTATCAACCACTATTAAACTGCCTTACTAATGGCAGATCCACGTCGCTCCAAATGTATTCCATGATCAATTAATATCAGCGCCTTAATCAAATAGTTATTACGAGTCATTAAGAGATGACGAGCGATCAAATACGTGACTCTGTCAGCGTCGGAGCGATGATGGACGCTTATTGTTGGCTATCCAGGGTATGATCGAGGCACAGATTTGAGGCTCCATCCACGCACGTCTTTACTCAGTGATGAGGTCCACCAGCACGTTAGCGATGTGTCTTATCAAACGAGGACTGTCTGGCTGATGCGCGATGATTAATTTGTCTAAATGACTCTTTGGATGATTAAGCTATGATAAAGGGAATACTAGTAATGGGGGCACTATCTCGCTCTGCATCCATTCGTTTTTATTTCAGTGATATCTATTATCTATGTTTGAAATGTTTAATTTACATTTAATACACATGGAGTATCCTTTACACAGGCATTTATCCAGTGAACAAAAACAAAAAAATCATGGGCGCTCATCTCGGTTCTGCATCATAAAATTGAGATTTCCTGGAAGAAAAAATATAAATGCATTTCGTTGTCTTTATAATAAGAGCTTTTTGAATTGTTTAGAATCCTTGTGTAGCTTGGCTATTACATCACTCTACTATCCCTTATTATTATTATCGTGTATGCAATGTATAAATCTAAATACAGCTGGAGTTGTGTGTGTGAAAACACACTTAATGACCAATGCAGGAGAATACCCCCCCCCCCCCCAATCACCATCACCTGCATTAGAAACATTGTCCTGATAATACTTTATATCACAGGATTTTAATAGCTTGTGGTCATAGTTTATTAGAAAAATCAGATCAGTTGAAGTGTTAAAGTAATCTTAAAAACGTATTTGTATGATTCGGCCTATAATTAGTTGTGCTCTCCATTCTTTTTTTTCTTTTTTTAATATGTTGTATCCTACTCAAGTGTTACTTTTATATATAGTGCTTTTATTCAGTATCATCTTTTGCACTACTGCACCTTAAGCATTTGATTTTCAAGTGAATTAGAGGCCATACAAATCTTAGATATTATATAAAGCAGCATCTATATTAGTATTGTTGATGTGGTTGGCCTATTAAGTATAATCACCTCTTATTAAGCAGCATCTATATTAGTATTGTTGATGTGGTTGGCCTATTAAATAAAATCACCTCTTAAATATGTATCATAGTTAATATCTAACAATTGAGGGATTATACCAATATACCCATTGTGATTCTCTCATTAAAAAGGGGTGTGTCTGTTTGTTTGTTTTTGTTTTTTAACAGATGAGCATGGTTCGTTAGTGGAGGAGACAGCATTTCCGAGGGTCCTGTTTCTCATGCACAAATGGATCATGACATCAGAAGAACTAGGAAAGCAGTTCAAGATTCTATATCCTTTTCAAAATCATCAAATTAAAAATAATATGTCTGCTGAGAGCCGTAAGGGCATTAACTGATAGCCGTAAGGGCATTAACTGATAGCGTTGACACCACTCTAGCTTTCAGCAGACCCAATAAGGAGAACGATCTGCAAATACAATCATGTTTTATAATAATTTGATTTTGATGTTTTATTCTTTTCTATATAATTTTTCTATAAAATTTTTCTATAAAATTTTTCTATATAATTTTTCTATATAATTTTACTATATAATTTTTCTATATAATTTTTCTATATAATTTGCTCTGTTTCAGAGTATATAAGTGAACACTCTTCAACTAGCTTCGACTAGATAAAATATTAAACTCTGCCTAGTCTAGTCTCTTGTACATACTACTGTATACCTGTCATCACATTAGGATATTTTTTATAAGGAATTATGCTGTCAGGTAAATGTATTATACTGTTTTTACTCTCTCTTTTTTCTTCTTCATCTGCTTTCAAGACTTTTCAGTTCATAATTTGTACTTTATTATCAGAAATTTTGAAACCAGTTTTCATTACTTTTATTCACCGAGTTGTTATTTTTATGTGTTTATATACCAATTTTGATAGAAAATCACAGACATCATCGATCTTGCACCCCGCTAGCGAACAAAAATAACTATGACCACAATCATTTGTATCCTACTTTATTATGTTACAGTAAAATGCAAGTGGACCCACCTAGCCTGATTGCAATTTTCTCATCCTCTGACATTCATCTGACATTTCAAACATGCCCCGTTTTTTTTCCTTCTTTTTTATTTTGTTGTAATTGCTAACAATGACACGGACTACTACACATAAAGTCGCTTTTCTTCCGAGCAAGAATGGAACGTTAAGAATTGTGGATACCTGCATCTCCTTTCAGACTCTTCTTTAGATCTTGAATATGTAGAAAGTGGAGCACTTATTTATTAGAGCAAAGTACCCGACATTTTAATATCTCGAACACAGAGAAATGTTTCCATCGTTTTCACTTCATGAGCTCCATTTCTTTATTCACAAAATCATCATTTTCCCCAGCACTTGAATTCTTTCATGTCTCTCAGGGTCGCCATGGTGATGTACTTGAATTTTGTGGCAAAAAAAGTTGCGCAAATGAGTTTCTTTCCAAATTCTTTGGATGGAAATGTCATCTTTTATCAGCAGCAATACCATGAATATTGGGCTTAGTCAGAGGTTTTTTAATGTGTCATTTAAACAAGTTTTTATTTTCATTTGAACTGCAAATAAATTGCAGTATATTTTATTGAAGATTTGTACTGCCCCCCCCCCCGAATTATGTCATGAAATGAAAGAAAAAGAAAAAGAAAAAAACATCTCTTGTACTGAAAATCAAGAAGTGAATATGCCTGCTGACAAATTTGAATTATTTGTCAATGTTTAACCAGATACATAGGAGCCGTTTTTCCGAAGGCGGTGGCGGCGGCGTCAACATCAGAAACTTAACCTTAGGTTAAGTTTTTTAATTTTTAATATAATTTTGAAAGTATAAGTTGTTATTTAATGAAACTTGGACTAATGGGTAACCAAGTATGCCCAATCATGTGAGTAAAATTTCAGGTCACTTAGTCAAGGTCAAAGGTCATTTCAGGTCAACAAACTTAGACTATGTTGTGGCATCAACATCAAAAACTGAATTTAATTTTACTGAATTTTTAGCATAATTTCAAAAGTGTTAGTTGAAATTCCATGAAACTTTTTTACTATGGGTTATTAAGTATCACAAATCATATGACACAAATTCCAGGTCACTAAGTCAAAGTCAAAGGTCATTTTAGGTCAGTAGACTTGGATAATGAGAATTAATAAATCAATTTTTGTTATTTGTACATATTTCATTAAATTTATCAATCTTGGTACAAATAGTAGTAAATAATTCTTCTGATGATTCTTAGTCAATATTCACTTCAAAATGCTGATTATATTCAGAGGATTTCATTTTAGGGGGCCTGCTAATGGGCCACCCTGCCTATATAAATGATGTCCCAACATCAATTTTTCATCATATCGATTGCATAATGCAGGCGAGACCGCCTAGAGCGTTTTCCTTGTTTAAGGCAGGGAGAATCCCTCCCATCTCCCTGTTTGAGGTTTATTTTTATACTGACAAGGGGTTTGTGCCTGCAAACTGACACCTTGCCTCATCAATGCAAATGTGAGCCTTGCAATTCATTGCATCTGATTTAAAACAGGATTTAGTTATTTTGTTTCTATTTTGTTGGTCTAAGCAATCTACCTGGTGCAGGGTAAAAAAAATCTATTCAGATTTACTCAGAGTCAGTTTCTCCCAAGATGGAATTCTAATACGACAGTTCAAGATTAGCTATAATTGCAAATTAAGCTCAGCTGGCTTTCCTGGGCTTTTCATCTTCTGTTTATACTTGAACGCATGTGCATCTTTATTCAGTTGTATGTCTTCATTAGAAAGGTCCTTAATTTTGCCAGGGGGATTCTGTTAGAGATTCTAGTAGTGATTATGTTAGGTACCTGACGATATTTAATTTACAGGGAAAATAATCAGAATCCTGATTCTGTGCAGATAAACAAGATGAATCGTTGAAAGCCATTTTACCCAGTGTTTTTCTCTGCTGTAAAGGTTAATGAGGATTAGATTATCAATACATTTATTTCGGAGATTGTGTGAGCAGGAAGATTGGAATTAGCTTCATGTTGCGAGTGGCTATGGAGTCTCAATAAAAGATTGAAAATGCAATGAAAAAATCAAGACCGAAAGTCCAAATTATTTGGGGAAAAAGAGATCTCTACCTAGATTTTATATTGAGACCTTTTTCACATTTAAGCAGATCCTGGATTCATGAGAATGGTTAAAATTCTCTAAACTGGATTTCCGAGTAAGACCTTTTTCACATTAAATCAGATCTTGAATTTATAAGAATGGTTAAAATTCTTTAACTTGATTTCTTATTGAGACCTTATTCATATTTAAGCAGATCCTGTATTCATGAGAATGGTTAAAATTCTCTAACTCAATTTCTTATTGAGACTTTTTTCACATTTAATTAAGCAGATCCTGGATTCATGAGAATGGTTTAAAAAAAATTCTAACTCAATTTCTTATTGAGACCTTTTTCACATTTAAGCAGATCCTGAATTTATAAAAATGGAATAACATTTCCTTAAAAATTCAACAGCATTTTGACAAAATATGTTTGCTCGTCAGCTGTTTTTTTTTTTTGAGGAGTATTTAATTGTGTAACTACAGAAGTGTGCATATTAAGCATGCAGATTGACTCCTAACAGTTTTATAGCAATAATAAAACATCCACTGTATGGGAGTTTTGAAAATGGCGTCATGCCGTGCCCGCAATCTTCGAGAACATTTTGTTCACGAAAACTATTTCCTTGATAACACCGGACAGTGCAAACCCCCTCTGGACGTCGTAGCAACCAGACGGGAGATGAAAACAACTTGCCCGTCATCCGTTTGAGATTTCAAGTGGGTTTCAGGCTAGAAATTTGTTGATGTTGATCTCAGAATAGAAACCTGACTCGCAGAAAAGTAGCTTCCATAAATAGCAACGCCCGACGACATCGTCGTTCAGGGTCTTGCTCGGGCGAAGGATGCATCAAAACAAACTTATCGCTTACCCATCATGCATGCTAAAGAAGTGGTCATAATCGGTTTGCTTGATTTGTTAACAACAAGAAAAGAAATTGTGTGTGATTATGCTCTGAGCCCACGACAAGTACATCAATTTATCTGTCATTGGTGTGTGACCCTTGCAAAAGGATTTCCAAATGTAGGAATTTCATAAGTAATGATATTGATTCATTCTTTCCATTGATATTGTTTGATTACACACTGACAAATTCTAAGTTGAGTTTTTCTTGCATTTTTGGGTCACCCTGTGCAGAAAAGTACTCTCAGATGACACCAAAAAAATCACATCATTGGGGAAATATTATTTTTCTTTTTTTAGAACATATTATGAAGAAGAGTAGATTCTATAGCAAGGGAATACGTTGTATAGTTTAAATACAATTTAGTGAATTACTGTCTGGAATTAAAGTATACTATTTTCAGCTCCTTTTAGAACATGTTGTTTTGGAGAGTAATGTTTTTATAGGAACTATATAGCAAAGGAAAATGTCAGTACACTCTCAGATAAAATGTGATAATTTCAAAATTCCAACTTTCAGTTTTCTGGGTTTTTATTTTCAGCTTTGCAACAACAGCTCTAGTGCCAAGACATCCATTGGGAAATATTTGAAAGTTTATATCAGGTTTTTGACATTAGGGAAAATTGAGATACCAATTATATTTCAGATCAGGAAAATCATGCCAATGTAACTTTTTTTTAATGAGAAAAATGAATATTTCACCAATGGCAGTTTGTCTTTTGTTTGTGATTTTTGTTTGTGAAATTGCTGTCTTTCTTTCTATATTTTTTTTCACTACCCTTTCTTATCAATAGATGCCATTCAAATGCATACACCAACACTTGTGTCAATCGAGAACAAACACCGTCCATTCTGTGTTTTGTTTGTGGGCTCTTCAATTCGAAACTGGGCTGATATTTCCCTGTTTTTTAATTGATCAGTTATCCTTGCCCTGAATGTCTCTAAGCAAAGGATTATAATTATCAGCATCAGCATCACTTCACTTGTTTACTAGTGTGAAATATGTTCATGTTAAAAAAATTAATCAAACTCTTATTATTGAGAAATACCTGCATTGAAAATGTAGTTTATTAGTTATAGGACGTCATCTGCTTACGCAGGTCTGGTCCCTGATGTGACATCAGGGATCAAAACATCGCTAAATTTCTGAGGAAGCGCTCGTATATCCCAAATCCTGAGAGGTACTTTTATTTGTGTTAATCATGTTATTGTCTGATACGCAGTTGACCTAAAACTGATATGATTGTCAACTATAAGCTTCCTGATTTCCAGTGATACATTATTGGCCTTATTTGTGATTTTCAATGAATGTCTACTTTAATGAAAAAACATTTATAGCAATTGTCACCAGAGCACACAAAAATGGAGACACAAAAGAAGGCATGCAACATTTAAAACGATAATTTGGGATATATTTTTGATGGATAATTTTCTTTTTTGAAAACATTTTGCTTTTGGTTTGATAGTGAAGAGGATATCTTTTCCTTGACACTGGTGTAACCTTGGGATCCGAATCCAATCGATAATCCTTGAATCACTCTTATTAATGCCGATGACTCATTCCCAGTGGGAACACCCCCAAAGCATTCACTGGCTGTTGGGAGGTCAGAACACATCCCTTAAAGTCATGTCCTTATTCAAAGAGAAAACCTTACTAGTGCTGACACCCCTCAGTACTTGTGAGAAGGTTAAAGACCTACCTCTGTTGGGTCATGTTCATATTTGAGGAGAAATCATTCCAAGTGGGAACATCTCTCAGTGGTTCTCTTTTATTAGAAGGTAGAAACACAACTCTGTCAAGTTCAAGTCATGTTCATATTCAAAGAGAAACCATGGTTAGATGAAACATCACTTAAGAGTTTTTTCCTTTCTTTTAGCTTTGGATAGGACAGAATGCACCCTTTAAATATAAGGTCATGTTCATATTCAAGGAGTTGTTATGACATTATTACTGGGATTTTCCTGATTATCCTCTTGCCTGTAACCTAACTCAATCATTCATGTTTACACAGAAGACATTTTCATTTTGTTTGAGTGGACTTTGTACTTGCCTGGTTCACAAAGAAGAATCTCTTGAAGAAGTGCTCAAAGCCTTCTTTTTCAAAATAGGTTCAAAGAATGTTTTACTGATAAGATGAACACACCACTCTAGTCCTCCCTGATATTCACATATTCATATGCACTCACATGACTTAATTTGTATCTATAGACTGCCAAAATTACTTTGTGATTTTCGTGACTTCGTGATCTGCCAAAATAACCCTTAAAATATTGCTACACCCCTAGGCCATATCATTAATGCGGGTAATGTTTTTTTTTAGCAGGAACTATATCTGTATTATCAATGTTAGAAGCTTTACTGGGAAGTTTGAGCCCCATAATGTGGGGGAAGCCCTAACATATTTAGCAAGGATATTCCTGGAGTATTTTATTTCACACTACCTCTTTTTAGAAATGAGATTTGTCAGAATGTAGTTAGAAGGCAACTTCTCTTTCGTAGATTATAAACACATTAAGAACGTGCAGAGAATTTGAGCATTGAAACAATTTACAAATAACAGAGACTTGTTAAAGTATTGGTTACAGATGAAATCCATTTATCATGAAAGTAAACAAGTTTTTAATGAATCATTGCAGGAAAAAAAAACCTTATTGTTCTTTTTTCTGTGTTTTGAAGAGTGTGTCAGGTATATTTAGTCCTACAGAATAGAATGTACTCTGATGCATTTTTTGCATTTTAAGGTTAATATTAAAAGAACCGATTATCTCAATGTTAACCGACCATGCAAACCACTGCCCATCATTTCTAGATACAGCTCTCTGACTAATCCTTGCTTTCTGGAGGTTTTAATCATAGATTCCTTGGGTTATCTCATTCATGTGATTTATCGATTCTCTCTCTCTCTCTCTCTCTCTCTCTCTCTCTATCTCTCTCTCTATCTTTATCTCTATCTCTCTATCTCTATCTCTCTATCTCTATCTCTCTCTCTCTCTATCTCTCCCTCTCCGATCCTTCTCGCTCTAATCTGTCTTCCCCTCTGTCTGTCTGTCTCTGGGCGTGGTCATGCTTCACTTTTTCTGGCCAGAATCAGGCATCTGTTACGCGTTTAGTTTAAAACAAGGTTGCGTCCATGCTTACTTTTGTAGAATCACCGAAAAACGGCAATCATGATCGCCGATCATAAACTCACAAAAAGATGCGTTTACAATTTGTAAACGCGTTTAAATGGGGTCAACGCACTGACCTCTAGTGGGTCTACGTAGCATGCACAGTGAAGGTTTACGAATCCAGCTGGAAGACCAATTAAGGCCACACAAGGAGAATTGCCTGGATGAGCCAGAGAAGTAAGCATGAACAGTACACCGTGGAACTGCGATCACGATGAGCGTTTCAGATCGCTCATTCTACCTTCAAAATCAAGCATGAATGCGCCCTCTGTCTCTCTCTCTCTCTTTCTCTCCCTATGTCTTCCCACCTTCATGTCTCCCTCTCCCCATCTCTCTCTCTCTCTCTCTCTCTCTCCACCTTCATTCACCATTTTTAAAGTCATTCATATGTATATATATAGTAGAGCACTAAAGGTAGGATGCCCCGCTGCTAGCTTGGATTTCTTATTTTAATTCTAGACTTAAACTAATCACTTGTTCACCAGTTTGGAAGAAATATGGGGCATTGGCATTCCTTGGATTTTATACCTTAATTCTTTATACATTCAATTATTCAAAAATCTGTAGATTTCAAATCATTTATTTATGACTAGAAAATCTTCTGTCTCTGGCGAGAAGCAACATGAATGAAGAGGGAAGCATGTTGACAGAAGTGATGAGAAAATTGTATAGTTTACTTGTATAAATTTGAAAACTCTACAAAGAAAGTGTCTCATTAATGCATTAGCAATGTGTACTTTAGTAGATTATATATTTAACTTTGATTTGTTTGAAGTGGACTTTTAGGGCGATGACTACTTGTTGGTCAAAAGGTAATTTTTACGAATATTAAGAAATTCAGTTAAAATAACAGACTATACCTTTGTGAAAGGAATGGGATATTAGACTACATTCATACAGAAAGAGAGGTTTAGTGAGGAATGCCATAGAAAGATGATGAGAGAAAAATAGATGGAAAGGGAGAGATGGAAAGAGAGAGATGGACGATCAAGTGACCCAATTTCAATAAAAATGTATGAGGTAGAAAATAGAATCCCTAAAATAGAATCTTGAATAATTCATTTGGCTGATTATTGGGGAACCTTTGAAATAGGTCATATGCTTGTGTATTCTATACCCATTACTTTTTCTTCCTCTCTTCTCTCTCTCTCTCTCTCCCTCCCTCTTTCTCTCTCCCTCTCCTTGGCTTGTTGGTGAATCTCCAACGATGATGATGATGATGGACCTGTGCAATGACTATGGAGGCGTATGCGATTCCTTTTAATCCGTTCATCCCTTTTCCCAGGCCTGCAAGGCTGAGTGCCCTCCCCATTTTCTGGCGCGCTGATGCGCGATGATCCGCCAGCTTAGCACCGCAAACTCTCCGCCATTCCTGACCGCGACCTCCTCAACCCTCAATGATGACATTCAATCATATTTTTTGCTTTAAAGGTAATCTAGATATCTTGTTTAAGAGATGAAGAAAATTCTCAGATGTTTTTAATTTTTATGACAGAACATCTTATTTGATACATGCGTCGTGCAGTGAGTGTCACTGCAATGCACATATTGCATAATATGTAAACGATCTGTTATTTTTCAAAAGTGGTATGTACAAACTTTTTATTGCGTTTGTACACATGAAATTTTACCCTCTTTTCAGAACACATTGTTAAACTTTTCATGTGTCATCTTTTTTCAATTATGAAAGGAGATATATAAATTTCTTTTTAGTTTAACAAGAACGATTTTATGTTGTTGTGGTGTATATACATAAAATGTCTTTAAAGTCAAATTTATACTTCCATATGATAATTCAAATAACAATTATTTAATCATCTTTCAATTTTAAGAAATGCTTGGCGCTGGTATTATCCTGCTGTAAACCCCTATAACATTACACACAAATAATGTACCAGGAACTAAAATATGAAAATATTATACAGATGATCTCACAACGTGAAATGCTTTGCGACTGTAATGCTCTGATATGAGATATTAAATGACCTTTTAAAATCACACATTCTATGAAATATCGTACATCTATCCACAAATATGAGATATTATATACTTTGATTTGATCTAGTAAAGAGATCATTGTGACCCCAATCATTAAGGCAGCAGGCGGCAGTCCTTCCAAATGCCAAGGTCCTGTTAAAGATTCACAAGTATTCTGAGAGATGTATTTATAGATTTTTTATATTCACATATTTCAAGAAAGGCATTCATGTAGATTGAACATTCACAAGTATTCTCGGAGGTATTCATTGATTTTTTTATCTTCACATATTTCAAGAAAGATATTCATGTGGATTGAACATTCACATGTATTCACTGGGTTATTTTTAGAGTTTTGATATTCATGGATTTATAAAGAAAGGTCTTTATATAGATTTAAGTTTCACAGATATTCAGAGAGGTATGAATTGAATTTGTTATAAAGATTTCCAGATAGATGTTTTCATAGATGAACAAACTGCAAGTTTTTGGAGAGGTACAGTAAAGAGTTTTGATCTGCACATATTTCATTAAAGGGATTCATAAAGATTTTTGATTCATATGTAACTTGATAGGGGTATTGATTGAGGATTGACATTTACTTTTTGCCAGAGAAGAATACATATCAATTTAAGATTCATAGACATAGGCTCTAGGGGGAAAAATACTTTACAAATTTTGGGGGCTACTTTTCAAGCTTGCTTGCATGAAAATAACACTCTCTAACTTGTTTTACATTGAACTCTACGCAAATTTTGGGGGCTCTTTTATGACTTTCGGGGGCTCTTTTAGGTATTTCGGGGGCTAATTTGCCCCGAGCCCCCATGTATTTTTTTCGGAGTTCAATATGCATTCGCAGAAAGGTGTTCAGATTGATTTGAGATTCTTGTATATTCAGATAATTATTTATTGAGGTCTGATATTTACAGATTTCTATAGAGGTATTCATATAGGTGTAAGATTCACTTGTAATCAGGGATGTATTTATGTACTCTCTCTAAAAAAAAGAATGAATTTTCACTCTACTCTATTTTCACTTTCTTGGGAGTGACGTCAAGGATCACTTGTTTAGGAGTGAATATCGATTGATTTTAGAGTGCTCTCTAAGAAGAAAAGAGTGAATGTTCACTCTTATTTTCACTCTCAAGAGGAGTCACGTTCGTGGTCACTCAATTTTTTTTTAGAGAGTAGGGTTGTGATATTCCCAGATTTCCAGAATTGCATTTATTTGAATTATGGGATTTGCAATTTTTAAATAATTGTTACAGAGTTGTTGGCCTCACAGGTAGTCAGAGCTGTTGCGTTGACAGTGATTTAGAATTCACATGCATCTGTTACAAAGAGAGCTGATTGAAGGTAACTTTTAGGATTCAAATGCATTTCCCCCTCAAAAAGTTAGTTTTTGATTTAATTTCTACACAACTGTGCCAGGAGTGTCATTTTTGACAGACATAGCGCATTATAAATGTTCACTATTATTATTATTATTATATGAGATTCAAATGCAATCTTAACAATATTTATGTTATAAGAAAAAGAGGCAGTCATTTTTTTTAATCCTTCCTTCACTTCAACTGCAGCTACAACTATCCAAAAATTCAGTACTATGCAATGTCTTGAAATCAGGGAAATATTAAGAACTGCGGGATAAATAAATAATGTATTGGGAGTGATGAATGCTGTCTAGAACTATGTCATTTTTCACATGATGGAATTTAAAAACTTTGTATTTTCTTAAATTCTCCCCTGGGAATGCTTTATGTAGCTCACTGCTGGAGATTTATGCTCAGGAGCATTAGTCTAAGTCTAGTACCAAACCAATTTATTTGATATTCATTCTCTCAATGATACTTTTGTTTGAATTCCAGTTTCTTTAGTGGACTGGAATTGTGCATGCAACAAAAAATGTAAAGAAAATAAATTAAAGCTTAGTTTGTGACTTTTCTCTGCTTCGCAGTTACAGAATTTTCAGATCAGCCATTGGTTTGGTTTGACTGTTGTGGGTTCATGGAATTTTTTGATACAGCGTTAAAAAATGTAAATACTGGATTAATTTTGCCTATCATTATTCATAAAAAAATAGAATGTTGAGAAGTGGATATTCGTGATTGATCACGGTATTACAGGTATAAACATATCCAATAATATGTTGAGTCGAGTGCAGTAGGAGGAACGAGAAAACAATCCTAGTTATCAAAATAAATCCCCCAAAGCCTTTGAATTTTCAGCGGATAAAATGAGATGAACTTAATGTCACTAATTACTATTGATGAGAAAGTTTTGTGGAAATGCAGACCTGATTTTATAATTGGAAGCTGAGATGAGAGTGAGCTTTTTTTTTCATGTAAAACCATGGAAATAGTAAACTAAGTTACTAAGTTGTGTGCAGTAAAAGGGATATGCAAACAAAGCTAGAAAGGTGATAATTTGTTTATTCTCTACATCTAGCCCTTTTTTCAGTAGATGATTATCAGATATAAGTTTTCCAATTGTCCTGACATTTTATAGGAAAGGAAGAGGGCATCTAACCTTCAGAACTTTACAAGGTGTGGTATATGAATGATTGAGAGAGAAAGAGAGAGAAAGAGTGAGTGAGTAAGTGAGAGAGAGATAGAGAGAGAGGGAGAGAGAGAGAGAGAGTGAGAGAGCAAGAAGGGCATTAACTCTATGTAAATGTGATAAGAGTATAACCCCTTCTAGCGGCCAGCAGATAAGATAGAGAAGTACTAATTGGATAGCTGTGCCAGATTTACTCCAATTTGTTTAGCATCTGATCACACCGAGCTAAATTTGGTCTTAATCTTCAAGTTAATCATGCAGCTATCGAGCCAATGCTCATCTTCTCTTCTTCTTCATTTCCTTTTGGGTCACCATTTCTTTGGGGAGGGACGGGAGCCGAGGGTCCTCCCTGTGTTCTGTAGATGTGTGAGTGAGTCATTGAACTTCATTCTTTCTGATGCAATTAAAGCAGCGGCCTTTAATCAGATAAGCAGCCATCTTGATTGGATTTGCTGGGTTTAGAATGCAGCTCTCTCTCTCTCTCTCTCTCTCTCTCTCTCTCTCTCTCTCTCTTTCTCTCTCTCTTCCTCTTTCTCTCTGTCTCTCTCCCTTTCTTCCTTTCTCTCCTTTCTGATTTGGACTGGTCCATCAAGGAGCAGCTGAGAGTTGGACTGGATGAGTTCATTCAGAAAGAAACAAGATCAGAAGGTCAAAAGAACCAGGATGATCAAGGCTAATTTGAGGAGGCAGAGTTGGGATGCTGATGAGGGGGTTGGAAGGCAGCGAGGATGAATGAGAGGGGAGCTAGATGAGGGTGTGGGACATGGCATGAGGGGAAGAAGTAGGATATCAGAGGAGGCATGCATGAGGTTGTGTAACTTGTTTTGATTAGGAGGTTGGTATGGGGGTATGTTAAGTAAAGGGCTGAGGTGAGGGGGGTAGTGAGGGTGATAGTGGGGAGGGGGGAGGGGGTAAGATATGGTATAAGGGGGGAGATGGTAGGCTGGAGGAGTATGAAGTGGGAGGGGTTTTGGGGTATGATGTGGTGGAGTGTGCATTAGATGAGGAATTGGGAGGTAAGATAGCAAAGGGGAATGTGTCTGGAGGATAGAGGGACTACCTAGAGAAACGACTTTGACGGTTTTGGAGTGTATAGCTTGGGTATAGATTAAACAAAAATAAATTAATAAATGAAAATGATAGTAACTGATATTTGCATTTTGCATTTAAGTTATGTAGAAACAATAAGTATTAAATGTGGAAATTCAAATGTTTTTTATAAGAATCTGTCAAAGATGAAGAAAAAGTGCAAGCATAAACATTGAAAAGAAATTTAGATGAATTATTTTGTATAATTTAAGAAATTTAACTTTCATGAGGGTATGAAAAATAAATTGATTTATACTAAAAATTCTCAAAAAATAAATGGAAGAAGCATATTTACAGATAAGCAAGTATTTGTTAAGTATGGCTTTTGTGGAGAAAAAAATATCTAGGTATTCCTTAGAGCTTTGTCTTCTAAGTACTTTAACATGAAAGAACATGTTTGTTGAATGCTTTAACATTTAATCATCTTGGTCTGCCATAGACCTGTGTGTCTTGGAAAGAAAAACAACAACTTTGCATTCGCTCGTTGTGATACCCATACAAAAGCAAAATAATCCATAGTTTTTCAATTTTAAAACAAATTCCAAATGTTTTCTGTTTCAGACTCAATTGAATAAGTTGACAGTTGCATTACGTACTAGCCATGTATCTTTAATATGATCTGGAGAGGAGCAGTCCATATTACGAGAGATTTCCAACATGTTTCAAAGCTTGATATAAGCTATCTTTGAATATAAGTAGGGTTGGGAATTTAAAAAGAGGTCGGTATCAAATGTGAAGATGATGAAGAATATTCATTTCAATGTCACCTTGTTCTTCTACCAAAGAAGATAACAAGTCATAAAATGCCCATGTATTAAACAAAATGACAAAAGAGTTTTCAGATGAATGCTATTGCAATTTCAGAGGGGTGATCTAGAACGTGTAGATGCAAACTGCCAATAAGCTACCCTTTTTCAATGCCTTTTCAAGTGCCGCCTACACAGACTGCTGCAACGAGTCGTTTCATCATGATGCGACGCCAGAGATGTGACAATATTGCGGCTTGTAATATTCCTTGTATGACTCTTGCGGAGGAGGGCTGATATTGTAGAGAAATCTTTTCCATTTAAAGACCAGTAAACTAGATCAGTGGACAATTCCTGATGGAGATGTTTGTCATGAAGCGAAGAGAAACATTTGGTTCTTTCGGTAGAGGAGGATTGCATAGGGTGTTGGCTGTATATATATATATGTCCACAGGTCATATCTTTTTTCAAAGGACCTTACAAATGATAGCAGAGATAGGGCTGTGGTGTGGGCGAAGATACATTGCAGTGAAATGTGGTGAGGGAGAAAATGATGGGAGGGATAACGAAGATAGAAGGACATGGAGAAGGGGAGAAGGTGGGGGTGTTGAGGAGGAGGAGGATAGGGAAGAGGAGCAGGAGGAGAAAGAGGGAGGGCAGGGGGCAAGATGGTAGATTTAGAGCTAACTTGACAGTTTGGGTGTCAAAGAGCTAGAGAGAAAGAGAGGGAGAAACAAAAAGTGAAAATGAATGTGAGAGAAAGGGAAAATAAAAGAGGATAAAATAAATGAAAAAAGAGAAAGAGAGAGATAGAGAAAAAGAAAGAATGGACAGACAGATAGGGAAGAAAGACAGAAAGTTATACTATATGAAGGACAGGTGAAAGACAGAGAGAAAAAAAAGCTGAATTTTGTTTATGAGATAGAAAGAACAAAAGGGGAAGAGGGGTGTGGGCTGGGCAAATAATAAATAGAACAATAGAAGAGAAAGTTAATCGAGGTTCTTTTCCTTCATACAGTGTACGAAAAATGACGTTAGGGTGTGCGTACGTGTATGTCGGCTCGCATCACATGGACTAGAGCCTCGTAGCCCCGGCCATCCAGGGTTGCTTGCAGAGAGGTTTGACTCCGGCGCACTTCTTTACCGCATCACGCTGAATAGAGTTACGAGTGGGTGTAGTCCCATGAATTATGCGCGGCGTCTGCTAGCTTGTGGAGCGTGAGCAAGCCTTGCAAGCATGCATGCTCACCCTGTAGTGGAAAAGAGCACTTTGTTTATTCATATATGTTCTCTGGAAAGCCTGTAACGATCGAGGCCATCATCGTTTTCTCCCTTTTGATGGGGGGGGGGGGGGGGGTATATCAGTTGAAGTGAGCAAACAAGACATCATGGCTTTCATGTTGTGATGAGATTTGCCTGAATTTTAAAGGTGCAACATTATTATTGACTTTGTCATCAAAGTCGTAGTATTTTTACCTTTTTAAACATAGGATGTAAGAAAAATGACCCACAAACTGTCAAGAAATGTTATAATATATCACAATGTTTATAATAGGAAAAAATACTTGTTCATATTCCATGAGTATATTCTATTTGTATCAATATATCAAATCATAAATATTTTATTGATATTGGAGTCATTTTAAAGGAATTTTATCAGACTGCATCAACACATATGATATTGCTCCCCATAACATTTTGAACTGATTTGCCTACATTAATTAAGAAAACAAAAATTAGGTACTTCCTTTAGAGGTAATATTTTATGCCTAGAAAATAATGGTAAAACATCTCTTTGGTTGTGTAGCCGTAGTTATTTGTCCTTTAGATATGTATGTTAAAATGAGTAAATTGTAAGAATCCGGTTAATTCAATCAATAAAATTCATTTTCACAACTATTGCCCAGTGATATCTTCAGTAGATTTGAACTTATTATTATTTCTGTCCATGCACCAGTTTGCTGCTCTGCTGCCGTGCACAGGAGCAATACTTTTTATGAAGTGAGAAATAATTTTCTTACCATCAGTGAAATTATACCTTTGTCTGCTTGGCCAACTAATGGAACACAAAATGCACTGCCACAGTGTCACACAATGTGTATGCAACGTATACACTCCAAACAATGCAGATAACCCTTTGCCTGCTTTGTCCACCTAACGGAACACACAATGGAATGCCGCTGTTGACTTTTGTTGCACGATGTGTGTGTAACATACACACTGAAAAATGTGACAGTCAGGGGTTTCAGTCTGCTTCAAATAAAGAGTTAGAAGGCATGAGTGCTTTTCATACAAGTTTACTTTATAAGTACTGGTATTTCTTTTCCTATTTGATGAACAAATGCACTACGATGCGTTTGTATATTAACGAGTGATCGAGATCAAAGTATGGGCATATCTTTAAAAAGATAGAGATATAGATAGAATACCGTACATCCCAAAAGTTTTATAAATCAAGAGAGATAGAAGCAGAATATATATTACTATCAACTTGATGTAGTCCCGCAGTCAACAGTTGGGAACAATCACCAGAGAGAAACGGTTGAATGAAAATTTTAAAAAGTAATGTAGAACCTTTCCTAGAGTTTCATCCTACTCTGATCGTAATTGGTTCAATAGATAATTGATGTGCTGATTAATTTACTGACTGACCGACCGATTGACCGACCGACTTACCGACCGACCATCCAACTGTCCGACTGATTAATTAGCAGGTCGGTAGGTCGGTCAGTTGGTTAGTCGGTCAGTAGGTCAATTGTTATTGATAGCATGGTTGGTTTTTGCTCAAAGAGATGTAATTGAGACATTCATTCTCTTTTTTTTTGTGCATGACTCATCGATATACAAGTTTAACCCTTTAAAGATGCCTACACTAGATGCCTAACTTATGTCGTGCATTTTTAAAAAACTATCTAACTGAATTTGTTCATTTATATGAGCCTATGATCTGTTCATGATGACGAATGGATGCATCCTACATCAGAGTTAGAAGCTTTCATGTATTTCATTTGTCCAGCTTTACAGAGTGGCCTCGTTTTCATCCCAAATAAAATGTGTGACAACTTCTCAATCACATAGCCCTTTTTTAGTAGAACCATCATTCATTTTTCTTTCACAATATATGTACCATTTTAAACTTATAAGAATATAATTTCAAGACTTTCTCTGTCCATTTGTATTACATTCATTGTATCCGGAATGAAGGTATAGTGTAGATTGATTGCTTGGGACAACAAAAGAGTTGAGTACTCCATATTTGTCATAACTTCACCCATTGCCTACAGAAACCCGTAGTCCCTGTATTAAGCCTATGGGAATGAAAGAACTCGGTAGCCAACAGGTTAATGTGATCATGGTTGTTTACCTTAACTCCAACACACATATCAGAGTTGCTCCAAGGCATCGTGCACTAGGACATCTTGCTCACATTCTGCAGAAGACAACGAATGCCACGTCAACGCCAAGAAGAGGAGGATATGCCATGCATTAAAGTAAGTCGTAACACTCTCTCTCTCTCTCACTTTCTCTCAATCTCTATATCTCTCCCTCTCTCTTACTTTTCTCCATCTCTATCTCACAGTATTTTTGTCTGCTTTTTTGTGTTTTTCTCTTTATGTTTGTACATCTGTGGGTCCCCCCACCCCCTCTCTCCCCCCCCCCCTCCCCTTCTTACTCTCTCTCTCTCTCTCCCTCTTTCTCTCTCTTTCTCTCTCTTTCTCTCTTTTTCTCTCTTTTTCTCTCTCTTTCTCTCTCTCTCTCTCTCTATATATATATATCCCCATATCTATCTCCCCTCTCTTTCTTTTTGTCTCCAAAAACTAATTTCAAAGATTTTATCTCAGTATCCGCATTCCCTCAAAAGGTGTGTAACCTAAATACATTTTCTCTATGTTAGAAAATATGAATTCACACCCTTCCGTCTCTCATGAGATTATATTGCATTTGTTTATTTTTAAATTAATTGGGTAGAGAGGCTTTCTCTTTAACCTGAGAATTAAGGAATTTGTCCCTGTCACGACACTTTCTCCTTAGAACTCGAGTCAATGAATTGTTTACGCATGAGAAGGAAATTATCTTATTCCATGACGATTGATTACCGATGTTGGTTTGTTTTATTGCTTTCTACGACTGAGGGTAATCGTTGTTTGTGGAGTTGATGAGAGTCATTAATTCTGTGATGACATTGGGCCAATGAAAGCTCCTAATTGTGATTAATTGCCAGAGAGGCTTGTACACTTGAAGTGATCGGTGGTTGGAGAGGTTTAGAAGTCGGTATGGAGACGGCCAAATTGAGGTCATGAGTCTAAAGTGACGGGAGTAATTATATTTTTTTTTCCATATGACATTCTAGTATGAGGGCAAGGTTGCTAGTGAAGTGGTTTTATTTGTGTGAGATTTGATGAATCTGAATAAAAGCATGAGCCTTGAAAATAGTGAAAGAAAGAAGGATGATTGAAAATAGGTTAAAATGATAAAAAAAAGGTTGTAGATGAAGTCAAGAAGACAGGAACTAATACAATCAAAAGGTATTCTTGTAGGCTTGGACATTGATAGTAATTGAGAGACAAAGAGGAGAGAGGAGATAAAAGAAACAGACAGACAGAGAAAGGGAGAGGGAGAGGAAGAGAGTAGGAGAGTGAGAAGGAGGGAGAGAAGAAGGGAGATAAAACTACATATGAGAAGAAAAGTACATCAGAAAATGAGGAAGTGGGTCTTTTATTCACCTTGTAGGAAGGTACAATTACACATTTTAGAATAAAGATAGAATTTACAATTTCAGCTCCTTCCCCTGCCCTGACATGGCCAGCTCTATGTATTGCAATTGCTACAGCAGAAAGACGGGTATTACCCAATTGGTACCCTTGAATCATAAGGTAATACAGAGAGCAAAAGAAATGTTTTTTCATTGAAATAAAGTTAGAAAGTGAGGCGGAAAGAGAACGGGGGACAGTGACGGATAAAGAGAGAAACAAATTACAAGCTCTGATGAATAAGTAAGTACCTGCATCACGAGGAGTATTTAATGGATCCTCTGTTTGGGCCAGAGTGTTCCTTTGCTAATTAAAACCAAATGCCATTGGCATCGGCATGTTTGCAGTGCAAATACATCCAGTCTCCTTTTTACGCAGAAAAACTGATGCTGCAATTAGCAGAAATTTGTGGAACCGCGGGGGTTTCGCGTCATTTCAGCGTTGCCTGTGTGTGACTGCAAACAACTCACTGGGGAACTTGTGTGTGGTTTGTTTGTCATGAATTTGAAGTTGTTTTTCTGTTTGATTGGAACGATCTATACAATGTTTTTACAATTTTCAAATAGAATTCTTATTTTTTCCTAGAATAGAGCAGATTCTAGATTCTTTCTTGAGCCCTCTAATTGCAATTTCCTTAAATGCAGATCCTCAAATTTGTTTTATTGAATTAGTAAGAATAATACATTCTGATCAAAAATAAGTTTTGATTCTAAGAAGTATTTACAAAAGCCTTCCTTCTCAATTTCAATTGAGGTTTTGATCATTAACACTAAATATATTTAAAAGAGAATTTGAATTTGGAGTGTCAAATACTGACTTTTTGCCCTTTTTTGTGTCACTATCTTTTTGTTCTTCATTTCTACATATAGTATTTAATGTAATATTATTTCTAACCATCACTCATGTAGATTCTTCTTTTAAACGTATAAGTATGTTTCTTGTCTTTGTTATCATGTTGATTGTACATTATGCACAATGCAACATGATTTTGTGACGCATGATTGTTTTTAAATATACCCCTTTTTTTTATTGAAGTGAGTAGTTGTATACCAATTTCATACTTGAGCTGTGTTTCATTTTGTCAGTGAACTGTCTATCACACTTTACATTGCCTTTGCTTCATAGACTTTTATTTATATCAATAATTCATAAAATCAACATGTATAGTGATTTTTTATGCATTTAAAACTGCACATATTATATAAGGAAAGCAATTATGGGATTTAAAAAAATATATACCAAAGAAATGCCAAATTCAGACTGGATATTATTTACTTTAAGTGCTTGGGCACTTTCGTAATATATGTCTTCAAAAAATAGACACTAATCATTAGTGCTTGCCCAGTTGTCTTTTTTAACTGTACACACATAAGCAACCAGCTTTACGCCAACGCCAACCACTGGCTCGTCCTAATTTTGATTCTTTATGGCAAATGGCATCTTTTTATTATTAACATGAAAGTTAAGTTAGTTTTGTGAATACCACCCCTGCAACTGCATGCAGAAAATGGGTTAAAGCATGGAGCCTGTCCACCCACCCAGTCAACCCACTCTCTGTAAGGAAAAGGGGACATTGGTTGGATTCTTAGAGACACACATCCATAATAAAAAGAACAGGGAGGGAAAAAAGAAGTTTGAGAAACTGGATCAAAATCTCCCAAGTGACGCACAAATTAAATGTTTGATTGGCTGTCTGTCGTGGAAGATGTAGTCGAGTAGCATGTCTCCTCCAGCGCCCGCCAAGACAAGAAACCAGACATCTTGTGTGCAAAGATGTTAAATGGCCATAGATTATTGGGTAAAGTAGGCCGGGGTCAGCGTTTGTGTGTAGGAGAGGGGTTGCATTGTTGACCTGATTCCACATGCTATGTTCTAATTCTCGGTATATGTCTCGCCATGCCAGCAACCTTTTTCTCTGTCTTTCTTGCCGTCTCTGTTGATGTTTCTCTTGTAATTGTTTTATTTTTCAACTGCACTTTCTCTCTCATCTGCCCTTTTTTTCCATTTGTGCTCTTTAGGTTATGTTTCTGATGTGTCTTTCTTCTGCTTTCTCTCTAAATGTCACCTATTTAGTTTCTAAAAATTTGTTCTTGAATGTTTTTCAATTTGAGTTTCTCTTTTTCATTCAAATAAAATTGAAAAATTAATTACTTTTTGATTAAAACGAAAAAAAATGTGTATTTAGAATGATTTTAAGTAGTTTCTTATGACATTCATTTTCATTTAAAACACTAAATTTTACCTTTTTTTAGGAAATGGAGGAATTTCTGTACATCTAATGAAGATGTGAACTTATTGAAAGTTTTTTAAATATTTGTTTAAAGAATTAAACATTCTAAACTGTTTCTGTGTGGTTTGGAAGGATTAAATGAGTTGAACTCTATCTAAGGAGAGGAGAAGAAATGCACATGACATTACAATATCCATTTTGATTAATAAAAAGGAGCTATACTTTATCATAGTTAGCTCTATAATTACCTTTGTAAAATAGTCATTTACAGTTTAAAATGTTATATCACTAACTTAAAACCATTATGCTCCCAGTAAAGCGTATGAGAAAATGAATTTTCAATCATATTAAGGTTTCCTCCTTAGTACTTCAGAATGAGAGAAGAAGACTTATAACAAGAGAAGTATGCTGTCGTACGTGCAAGCATGGTGATATGTGCTCCTGATGCATTGTTAGAAGTCCTTGAAATTAAATCTCTGATGTAATAACTCATAGTTCTCTTGTTTAGTAGTAACAATGTACCCTGGGGGTGGAGGGATCCTTTTCCTTTTGTAAAAGCATTACAAGCAAATGGAAATCACAGAAAGAATCTTTTTTATCTGATCCGAGTCGGCGAGAGCGGGTACCTTGCTCCCTCCGTCTGTATATGGTGGTGTCAAAGAGAAAATAGAGAGGAAAAGGCCAAGGGATCCCCTTCATCTGTAATCTATCACTAGCTCGCCCAGCCTCCTTATCTTTATCTGCCCCCAAGTCATTTTATCATCATCGTCCGTCGTAGCTCCTCTCGCTCTCTTCCAGGCCCCCCCCCCCAAAAAAAAGGGACATCCAGGGACATCCAGGGAAAGCCGAATTGTAGTAGTCTATATGCATAGTCTCTTTCTAGAATACCATTTGCTGTGAGCTAGATGGGCAAGATATTGTATCAAACTATGGGTGCCTTGATGCAGCTTCTTTAATGATTGCTTTAATGCCCTTCTTGCTATCAGCAGAAAGTACATTCGATAAGTTGCAACTTAGCATTTCTTCACTTTGTTTTAAAAAGAAGGAAATCCATTTCTTGGCTTTGAATAGTAATATTGATTTGCTTGTGTCTGTATGAAATCGATAGAAATCATTGATTTCTTGAGTTGAAAGATAAGGAACATGAACGACTGGTAACTGCAGTTTGCTAAGTAAAAAATTTGAGGGGATATAACATTTTCATGATGCTTACAGTGATGATAATAAAACAAGAAATGTTATGCGTTTATGATCAATTCGTGATACATTATTTTGTCTGAATATACGTATGTAGTACTATCCAAAAATAAGCCAGTTCCATTGTACAGATAAAATAGTATAGCTGGATAAAATGAAAGAGAGTGATAAGAAAATGAGGAAAATTAACCAATAAGTAGTTTACATGGCATTTCTGTACCAAGATAACAGAAAGTACCAGTAAATTAACACCATTATGTAACAAGTCAGTGATAAAAGTGATGGAAAAATGACATGTTGAATTAGCAACATTGCCGAGACCAGGACCTAGTCCTCAAGCCACTGGCTCGTCTCCATGTAGACTTCGACAAAACAGGGTTTCACACATGTAAACTAAGCGCCAGTCTGGTTTGGACGGAGGTGTGTTCGTTGCCGAGAGCGATGTGCGAATTCCTCCGAAATGGGGCGCACTTGATCTTTAGCTGTCTGTCTAGGGTAGGACGGATTGCGAGTCCCAGGGCAGTGGGGGCATTTTTAATGCCTCGCCACCAATTGGTTAGGGATGATCCAGTGTTCCATCACTCTGCCTGAGCTCTGTGTAGATATACGAGGAGACTTGATAAAAATGAAGGGAGGAGAATGATTATTGTCTTGTTTTTCCTGATAAAAATGATCCTTGGTAATGACAGAAAATTAATTTTCACACAATTGAATAAAACTTACACTATTTGATCAAGATTGCCAATGAAATGTGAGGAATTTTTAATGCCCTGCTATCAATAGGTTAGAGGTGATCCAGTGTTCGATCAATCTGACTTGGCTCTGTGTAAAAAGATGACGAGAGTTGATGAAGAGGGTGGAAGGAAAATTACTATCGTTTTGTTTTAAAGGTAAACTTAAGTTCTTGTAATGATGGAAAATGCATCCTAATACAGTCAAACAATATTTTAACTTAATGTGCAGTTTTATTTTGGTAGAAAAACTGAGTAATAAACAAAATAGATTTATAAGGAAATCAAGCTTGTTGTTCAAATTCATAACAGGGAATGTTCAACGCTGAAAATATAAGATGTATGGTAAAAAAAGAAAAAGTGTTTATCATATAAGAAAACCAAGCTTGTACTTGGAGTGCAGGTGTGTACTGCTACTGTATGATAAACAATTCAGAATTGTTTGCAGCCACTTTCTATTGAAATGCAATTCTGTTACAAGAAGTTTAGTAAGATTATCTTTTAAGATGGAATCTCTTTTTCTCCCCTTTTCTCTCCTTTGCTTTCCTTCTACCCCCTCCAATGTCCCCTACCCTCGATCTCTCTCTATCTCTTTCTTTCAATCTTAACCCTCTGTTTCGGGCACCATTCCTCTTGTGTGCTCCTTGTCCATGTCTTGTTTTCTCTCCTTGGATGTATTTATTCCCCTCCTATGCCTCCTCTCCCCACACCCTCTCTCTCTCTCTCTCTTTCTCTCTTTCTCTCTCTCTCTCTCTCTCTCTCTCTCTTCCTCTCTCTCTTTCTTCCTCTTTCTCTCACGCTCTGTTCCATCCAAGGTCTTATTTGACACCAAATCACAGACCAGAGTAGCGTGTGACTCAGCTGTTATCACAAGCCATATTACATGAAAGTGTTATTCCTTAATGCAGAAACAAATTGACCTTTTGTGGTCTTACAAAGCGTCTTATTGATTTGTCTCTGGCGGGTGCACTTTCAGCGTGCAATCTCCAGATATGAGTCTATGCTCACAGCTCCCGAAGAACTTTAGTCAAAACAATAAAGGTTTTCGCTTTATGTGCTTGTGATCTACGGTAAGGGGCCACTTGTTCTTAATGTGCTTGTTTGCAAATCAGCTATGCTTTATGAAATAGCTGATATATTACTTATTTCCATATAGCTACTAGCAACTTTATTCATTCTCTGATATCAACTTCATTTTTGTAATTATTAATCAAGAAACAGTAAATAGACTATTATTAACATGATCAATGCATACCATTCACTAACTTCACATACCCCAGAGTAATTTGTGAAATTTCATTAGTGTGATATGTAAATTATATGAGGAAGATTTTTTTAAATATGAATGATGCATGAGAATACGATGATCGATTGTGACAATACTTAATTGTCATGGGTCACTTTAGAAAGCTGTTTTGATGGATATTCAGGTTAATGGGTGAATTATTGACTATTTTCAACTTCTGGGAGTCAAAAGGGGATCAAATGAAACCAGTTTATGCCCTTCTGGCTCTCAGCGGACGATGTTCAAATATTAACCCAATATCTCCATCAGATGTTAACCTACCCATTTTAATGTGTTATTTAGACATTGTATCTCAAATTCAAATCATTTTGTTTGTAGTGACATGTGACCTTTAGTTGTATGCGTATGTTTGTGAATTTTTATCTTCCAAATGATGGAAAGATAAATGGTGTCATTACAGCAGAGAATGAAAGAAAGAAAGAGAGAGAGAGAGAGAAAAAAGTATTCTGAAAAATTAGGTTTCTCAGTTCCATCTTGAATACATCCTTTACATTCACATATTACCACATGCCCAAGGACTGCATGCCTTTTAGCTTGCAAATTAATGGACTATGGTTCCCTACCCTCCCCCGGCTTTCTTCTTTCTTCTTCTTCCATTTTCCTCCTCACTGCGAACGTTTGAGTAAATGGTGCCGAGTAGAAATAGGCCATGACATAAAAGCCCTTTCTTTTCCTTCCAAAAGCTCTGAGCCGCATGCTTCACAAATTAAATTGATGTACCCATCTTTTCAATCCCACAAGCCCTAGGGATTTTTTTTCCTTATCATGGTCGTGGTCGATAATGTTGATGGTGTTCTTAGTGTTACAGTGTATCATTATCAAACTAATAATGTATAGTGATTGAAGTGTAATCAACATAACTGATAAGGTAGAGAGCTTTCTTCTTGCCCGTTTCTTAGATGTGTTTGATTAGCACATAATGAGTGCATTTTTTCGTCCATGCTCTTTTTAATTAACGTATTCAGAGGTATGATTTCATTGTACATTGATGTATAGATTTGACCATAAATGACACTTCAGTTTGAGTTGCACACTGGTGCATGGTTTTATTTAATGGATAACAGTCACACTTTCACTCTTCCCATGATAACAGACACTACCAATCTTACAACATTTTAATGAAATTATATTTCATCTAAAAAAAAAACCTTTTTAGAGGGGGGGGGGCATTCTTTGAACAGTGTTTCCATTGAAAGCTGTTCTATAAAGAAGCTGCACCTACACATTATTTAAAGAGAAATATTGTGATTTAAATCATTGATAAACAAATGAAATTTAAATGCCTTTCTATAAGAATTCAATACAGTGATTTTAATCAGCATTCACCATTTTCACAGGGTAGAGGGTTTCAAATTGTCCTCCATGCAAGGATGGAAAGTAAAATTGTTTCAGCAGTTACAGATACCTTTTTAGCTTTACAAAGAGAAATATACAAATTCAAATATTCTACTGAAAAGGAGGGCACTATAGCTAGGTTTAAGAAAACTTGTTCATGTTTTTTCCCCCGAAGCCAAATCGTGTGGAAATGAATACTGAAGTAATGAGGCACATAAACACTATAAACAGCAGCTGATAATAAATTCCAAACAATACAAACGCCACTGGCTGTAGAAAAATCCTTTAATTAAATCATATGCTTCTGCTGGTATGTGTGAGGGAAAGTACCCTTTATCTCCCCAGAAAAATATTACAAGGTACCATATGCCATATACATATTCTACAAATCTCAAATCTTAAAAATATAAATTGTAATTTAAATGTTGTGCATTTTGTTTGCTCATGCATCAAGTGATATTAGTTCCCAATGTTACCTTTTAAACAAGAGCGGTTGTGCGATTTTCTATCATAAACAAGATCTCGCAGATATTTTTATGTATTACCTCAGTTTTTTTATCAATATTTTTCACCAGGGTTGCTTTGAGTAGAGCACTTTCGATGGATACCAGATATAGTCGCAGTCATTTTTTATTTTGGCCTTTTTTACTTTTCCTTACATCACAAATCCAGAGGAATGAGCAAAACAAGAAGAAGAAAAAAAGGTAAAAATTCTAAGAGAAGCTGATCTGGGTGTCAGGCCTACGGTTTCTTGTTATCTCAAAAAGAAAATGTTAGGTGGTATTGTAACGTTCCCATTGCCGTCTGCTGAAAGCCAACCAGAAGGGCATTAACTCATATACTTTAACACAGAGTTTAAAGATAAAGACCAGTTATGGTCATACGATTGCATTGTGAATGAAACATTGTGGAATCGATCAGAAAAGGTTGATCATCTAGCAAAAAGTATTGGTGTGTACTGCAAGTGTCTGGAATCATCAGAATGATAAGAAATTTGACCCAGTCTTCGTAAAGTTACAAGCACTGTACACAGAAAGATGTATATGGGACTACGCACACGTGCGCGACACATGCGTTTATCTCTCACACACCAATAGATAAACTAATTTACCAAATATATCAATTAGTAGGCGGTTTCCTGGCAAAATTGTTATCATCATGTATTAGTCAAAACATATTCTTTCACATAATTGGTAATAGAGCTTCCATTTCATTTTTTGAAATTGGCACATTTCCAATACTGGCCTTTACCTTTAACACCCTTCTGGCTCTTAAAAGACAATATTTCCATCGGCAAGGTTCATAATCATATCAAACTAGTATGACTTGGGAAATGCATGAGACCTAGTGAATTGAAGACCTTGAAAGGACTTATGATGATTTCAGTCTTGCGATTAGATGTGTATGGTCCCAGGGTAGCTAAATTCATGTACTTCTGGAAGTTAAGCGGAATATATTCAATGATTTGATACACTCATCGTAACATTGTGTGGTTTTCGCCGTCATCTATTCCTCCAGGTTTGTGAAACATCGATGAATAAATGTGCTGTTTTTTCTTTCCACAAATGAATTGTAGCAGGGTTTATTTGTCATTGAGAAAAAATTCAGCTTGGTTTTCAGTGATTGTGTTTGTAATATTTATTTAGTTAAAGGGACTTTGTAACATTGTTAAGATGAGAGGAAATGGTGCTAAGGTAGTGACTTCAATGTTAGATGTACAATTAAAGATAATCTGAAAAAAGACCATTATTAATAATAGAAATTGAGAAAAACTGATCTGATCGATTCCATAAGTCTCCTAACTATATTATTACAATTTAATTACATTTTAAATGAAATTACATCATCACAAAGCAATGAATTGGCTCTATTTACCATTCCTGACATTCATGTGTTGAAAGATTTTTAAAAGCCTGTCTTATGTCTTATTTACATGGAAAAACGGTTGGGAAAATTCAAAAATGGTTGGAAGAATTTATTGTTAGAGGGTTTATCACAGTGATGCCTTCAAAGGAAACCATAAATATATTTATGGTTTGAGAATTGTTAAATGATTTTTTGCATGTCAGAGGATTAGTACAGTAAAAGGAATATAATAAGTAACATTTCATACAAAAATTATGTATTTTTTTCATCAACCTTCAACAATGTTACTGATTCACTTTAAAGGTGTGTAAGACAGAAGGGAAGACCAAGAGTGAGGGGGAAAGAAAGAAAGAGAGAGAGAGAGAGAGAGAGAGGGAGAAAGGAAAAGAGAGAAAAAGATAAAGAAAAAAAGAAAGAGAGAGAGAGAGAGAGAGAGAGAAAAAAAAATACATATACAAAGCTTATGATGCCGGTTTTTTGTGATTTATCTTTTTTTCATTGAAAAATATTTGTATTTGTATGCATCTTATTTAATGTACTGAAAACTTTATAATTATGTATATTGAAGAAATAATGTGTACTATAAAATAATGTAAAATAATATAATGTGTATATGATTATGTACTATAAAACACAGAAATAAAAACAAAACAAACAATCAATAAAGGATGGGTTTAATGCATCATGCACACTGTGGTGTATCAGTTATTCACTTCGATCATACACAAATCAAGTTGTTTTCTTTAAAAAAGAGGAAGAAATTCTCTTAATTCTTTGAAGTTTGATGCTTTAAATTCTTGGATCCCACAGTACTATATAGAATGACATGTCATCATTATAATGTTATGGTTTAAGATCCTGTAATCACATATAAGAGGAAGGAGGAACAAATGGTGAAAACTGAAAGAGGCAAATAAACATAGTCACTATGACAGCCACACAAAGCAAAGGAAGTTCACACTCATATTCTTTTGAATGATAACAGCTCTAGGATTCACACTTTAGAAATACATAGCAACGCACATGTAGGTAATCAAAAGCAACTGTAACTAAATATATTATTGTATATGTTTCACTTCAGGAGGCCTGTGTGACTAGCTTTTACAAAATCTTTGACAAGTTATAATTCTCGCTACCCTAAATAGGTACGAAAATCTCGAAATTCGCGAGACGAGGTAATTTTCACTCTCTCGGGTCGTCACTACAACTTCCGGTATAGAGTCCCATCCCAAGTCACGGCCTTCATCCACCCCCATTTTTCAGGGTTCTTACGCTTGGAATCATGAGCCCAGCACTGTGCAGCCTCACAAAAGAAAACCATCGTCACTGATGTCAAAAGACGCAAAAAACAACGAATGAAATGTTCAAATAAACGTTGAAATATTTGCAAAAAAAAAACAAGACCGAGCAGACGACATATTCGGTGCATACACGTTGTGTGGCGACGGCGTTTTACGTTTGCGCTATCGCGCCTAGTAATATAGCGCCTGCACAGGAAGCTGTAATGTCGAAAAGCTATCCCATAATGCAATGCGCGTTTTCAGGATTTTCCCCGGATCTCGGCAGAATCGCTATTTGGGGTAGCGAGAATTGAAACAATGGCTGTTTATTTTTCTAGATATTGGATGATGTATAGATTCTAGAGTCGTATTAATAATTATTCTACCCTGTAAATTTGTTCCCAGATATAGTTAATCTCAGGCTTAATTGTTCATCATGTTTTTATTGCTTTACTCTGGAAAACATGCTGAGGGTGAAGTGGTAACAAGATCACTGTGATAGTTGGCAGAGTATGATTGTTTTTGTTGTGTGTATGTATGTGTGACTTCTATGTGGGAATTCAACAGACTGCATACTATGAATATCAATATATTTTGCAGTGGAGTTCAAACTCCAACAATTATAGCATTTTATTCTATATATGCAAAGAATTGACATCAAAGGCTGTGGAATTGTGATGATAACAATAGTAATTCTGGACTCAATTAATGAATTATGAGTCAATACAAATATAAACAATTAACAAATGTACACATTTACACAAACCAAAGATTTTAAATCATGTAGATCAGTTGCTAATTGTACCACTTATTAGAACTAAAAACAGCGCATGCAGTACGAGGGAAATTGTTGTAACTTGGAATTTGTGAGAATGCTCAAAAATATTCACCTTGGCTGTAGACATAACTTGGAGAAAGAATAAAATGATGTAATTGGAGATTAATTTGTCCTAGAATGAACCATTTGTAATGTCAGGATGCTCAAAGCATTGGTCATTAAGTGTCTGTGATTGAATTTCATACTTCACAATGCCTGCCAGGGGGAAAGGAGGCTGTTAAAATGATGTAATTGTCTTTCAGAGCCAGAAGGGTATTGACTTTATGTTGAAGTAGATGAGTTATCGCCCTTCTGGTTCCAAACTAAGGAAATGTACCTGGCTTGATAAGTACATGATCAATTAATGCTGATTTTAGTAACCAAAACTCTACTCTGTGGCTATGAACAGTGTAACAGGAGAGATTTGTGAAAAGCTGTAAAGTGATATGTTTTATAATATGCTTCTTGCAATCAATAATTCAATGAGTAAAATCATGATATTGTAAAGTAAGAGCCTCTCATATAATGGAAACATATTTTTAGTTTATTACATTTTCAGACACTTGAACACAAATGCAAAGATTTCAAACTAAAATAACTCCAACTGGAAGGAATTTCAATATCTTTGTGCGTCACCTATTGAAACGTGTGAACATGACAGTGTCATGTTGCATAATCTGAAAATGATTTCTCTAGGCAATACAATGGGGTATTGAAATTGCTCCGGAGTTGATTTCCTGATAGTCTTTACAATAGTCGTGTTCTAAGAAGAAAGAAAAAAATCAAGTATTTTATCATTTCATTTGAAATATTGTGTGATATTAAAAACAGAACGCATAAACACAGGTCAGGGAACTTATTGTAAAACGCATAGTATGAAATAAAGTGAAATCCTTTTCACCCCTGACCTTCAACTAATTCATTTTTGCAAGATTGAAATTTAATTTGTTGATATTTTGTGGGAAGGGAAAATGTCACCAAATGCTACTAATGTATGAAGGGTTTTAATACTGAGATAGTCATACATTGTGTACATTAAAAACAATTGCAGATATTATCTGTTGGGAGCTAGAAGGGTATTAAATCATATAATTTTACACAGAGTTAATGCCCTTCTTGCTCAAAACAGACAATACCTGATGTCATTATCCTGTGGCTGTGTGAACACCTTTCTGGGATTAAGTTATACTTCCATCCTTCATTTACTCACATGATTATACAAATAGGAATAAGTTGTGTGACTGGTTGCAAGGCTAGATAGTTGGACCCTGGGATTCCAGGATACTGCTGAATGTTGCATTGAACTTGAAAAGTGTGTAGATAGGGAACAAGGAAGTAGGTAGACAATGGTGAAGGGAGAAGGAGGGGAGAAAGGGGGGAAAAGAGAAAGAGAGAGAGAGAGAGAGAGAGAGAGACAGAGAGAGAGAGAGAGAGAGAGAGAGAGAGAGAGGGGGGGGGGGGGGGGGGAGAGAGAGAGAGAGAGAGAGAAAGATGAGATATAGGAAGATGTATTGTAGACAAAGGGAAGGAGAGAGATATATGAGAGATGGAAAGGGGGGAAAAGAGAAGGAAAGAGAGAGAGGGGAGATTAAGAGAGAGAGGGGGAGAGAGAAAGAGAGAGGGGGAAGGTTAAGAAAGATGAGATATAGGAAGATGTATTGTAGACAAAGGGAAGGAGAGAGATATATGAGAGATATAAGAAACAAAAATATTGAGAGGGAGAGAAAAGGGGAATGGGGGAGGGATGATCTAAAAAAAATAGTGAGGGATGGGGCAAAGAGAAGAAATCGGGAGAGAAAAATAAGTGATGGATTTTATGCATAGTAAAGTAGAGTGATAGATGGCATGCATTAATTGAGAGCTTCCAGGCTTAAAGGGAAAACATCCTTATTTCTTAAAGCTAGTATGTGATACATAATTAATCAGGACAATTGAATTGTATTTCCAATTGTAGTATGAGCCTTATATTCTATTCATTGAAAAATTGTCCTATTTTCTGTTTCTAGGTTCTGGATTAATAATTTCCCCATGCACTTTGACCTGGACAAGGGCCTGGCAGGGGTCATGAGTCAACTCCAGAAGATCATCCAATCAGAAGGCAACACACAACTCAAACAAGTCGTTGATATTTCAAATGTGTAAGTATGATGTTGGGTCTAAATTCTGATTTTTGAACTGACGAAAGACTGACATTAATCAAATGATGATAACGCCAATGATCATTAGGATATTTATACTAAGAATTCATCATTCATTCATCATCGTTTGACAAGGCAATTCTATTTTTATAGTTACATTCATTGGTTATTTAATTCAAATTAATCAACATAAATCTATTTAATGTGATGATGACCGTTCAATTTCTATGTTTTATGTTGTTATCATTTGGCAATGAAAATAAATATATTGTGGATGACCCTTTTTGGAAGCATTCTCCATTTCTTTTCTCTTCTGTGCATATTCTCTTTAGAAGCTATTGTCAGTAACAAAATCAGTCATGATTATTATGACACAAAAGTGATCATTTTGAATTTTCAACCAAAAAAAGGGGAAGAAGTCATAAAGTTTGAGATTAAACATTTAAAAAAAACCCTTGTCTAGTTATCATTCTCATTTTATTCTTGTCATTAATTTGTCTCTATCATTGTCAGGCCGTCGTATGACTGGATGAGGGTGATATCCGTAAGGAACCCATCGGTACGGACTAATAGGAAGGTCTCACTGGTCTTCAATCATCTAGAACCCAAGGAGCTGGCGGACCATCTCACATTCCTGGAATATAAGATCTTCAGAAGATTAACTGTAAGTGTGGGCCCTGTGAGAAATAATGCTTACACTTTATGTGGAAAAAACAACATGTTTGATACTATCCTATGTTAGATGTGTAAGATTCAGGGCTATTTGTATTCAAAGTGTGTATTAATATTAATTTAATGTGTTCTTCAAATTAAAGTCTATCTTTAATTTCAAGAATTAAAGATCAACTTTAATCCTAAGGTTATCTGAATTGCCTGACAAGGCAAGATTGTTATATATACAGATGCTTTCTTTCATAGTATATAAATATGTTGTTACCAAGGATATGGGAAGTGTAGACATTGATACACCTTTTTATTCAGTTGTATATCAAAAGAACATGTGTGCACCCCCTCATCCTCCTCCTTTGGTTCCTAATGAGATGTTGAGGAGTATTCCAAAGAAGAAGAAACATAGATATGGTTGGTTGGGAGGGGGGGGGGGGGGGACACTGGATAAAGCAAGTTGCTTGGAGTATTTTGAATCAATGTAATCAATTTGATGCAACTATCATTGTTTTCTGATCTTACTGAGTGTACTGAGTGTTACTGAGTAAAAATGATTGAACATCAAAGTTTCACTATTCTTTCTCCACTAGTTTGCTGACCTGAAGAGTTACGCCCTCTCTGGTCAGCTGAAGGACAACTTAAAGCTGGAGCGGTCCATAGGTCTCTTCAATGGCCTTTCACTGTGGATAGAATGCATGGTACTAAGTAGACACACTCCCAAGCAGAGGGCGGAGGTCATTACAAAGTTCGTTCATGTGGCAAAGGTCAGTTAAAAAGTCCTGCACGATATTTATAATGAAAAGAGAAAAAAATAGAGAAGCCGATTTCACAGGTCAAGACAGTAATGTGATTTTTTTTTCCGGATTTCTTGCCCAAATTCTTGACCATTATTCTTTAAGAGATAAGTGTTTTAAAAAAATATCACTATTAATGCTTTTAGTATTACAGACTGAGGTTCAATACTATTTAATTTCTTACATATACCAATTTTATTTCAGGTTTATAGACAAAGAAAGAATTATCTCTGATGGAAAACTGCATTAAATATGTGTTTAAAGATATCTGTACAATATATATTTATCATAACTAGTTGTTTAGAACATAAATTATGAGAACTTGTATATATATATATTTAAGGAGTATTTTTTTAAGTACATCAGGAGCTCTTGCAGCACAGTAGTATATATTTGCACAGTGTCTGCACTTCATACGTTATTATTATTATCATTAAATTTGTGATTTTTGTGGATTAACAGAGGTTACGGCAGCTGAATAATTTCAATACCTTGATGGCTGTGGTAGGAGGTCTGAGTCACAGCTCCCTGGCAAGGTTACGACAGACGACTGCTCATGTCTCGTCAGAAACACAGAAAGTGAGTTATCAAGATCAGTGTTTCTTTTCCCTATTTTTGTTAACAGTCACACCTGCTCATAATAAAAGACCTCAATTTTAGTTTCCCTTTAATAATGTTTGATGTTGAATCTTCTATTATAAAGGAAATTGTGCATTCATAAAGACTTTTCCTGTCGTTGTTGTTGTTTGGTATTATCGACGTTTCATTCTATTTTAGAATATTTACGCCCTTGAGTAATCTTTATATACTGACTTGACTGGTTATTTGTTCTTCTATCAAACACAGAGATATTGCAAGTGAGGGATCAATTGCATGCATATTTCATTTTTATCCTAACATAGTCATTAGGTATCAACAATTATGACAAAGCCGTTGAGATCAATTTTGAGAGGCCTCTCTTAGAGACAATCTTTTGCTATTTACTCTTATATTCATGACCAATGATGGTACACTGCTCTATGAATATTTTCTTTTAAGTTTGTTGTTACAGTTTGATGAAGAATCTGTAAAAATACCTCCTAAAAAAAGATATATAGTCAGATCTTAAATTACACATTTAACCTTATCAGCTTCCATCCAAATTACAATTGCTTCATTTCTTCTTCTTCACTGATAAATCACACTTTTCCTTGTTTATAAATTATGGCCTAGAAATATATTCTTGTTGATTTTTTGTAGAATCCTTCATTCTGGTAATGTACATTTATTCAAGCTTGCCATTGTCACCTACATCCTTGTGTGATTTACACCTGTCAGGCAAAGGTGCATTACCAATCAAACATAACCAATTTCTAACATCTTTCTATCTTAAACCATCAAGAGTTTAAGTTGCAAACTTTCTCATACAACAGTTTTAATGGATGAAATCTGAGACTTAAGCTATGGTCACAAATCAGAGCAGCGACCGACCGATCAGTAGCCTGCTCGGTCGCTGCTGGAATTAAGCATCGCCCAGCAATTAGGTCGGTGCCCGGGCGGCGACCGCCCAGGCACCGAGCGTATTTTGGGCGGTGAGTGAAAAATGAGCAGGCGCCGCCCAAATTTTAACTCTGCGCTAAAACTTCAGCGGCGACCGAGCGATGCCCTAAAAACGAGCGGTGCCTGGGCGGCCGCCGCTCGGTGGCTGGGCAGCCGCCGGGCAGAATTGGTTAAAAACTCGCCGCTCGGCCGCCGAGCAGTCTACTTTTGGGTAATGTGACCATAGCATTAGGTGGAAAGTGCTCTAAAAGCACTGTTTTATTATTATTATTATGAATGCTTTGTCCACTTCAATAGTTATAAATTTGTTTTCCACTACTCTTGCAACCATAATTTGAATGTATTCAATACAATGTTTCTGTTGTAATGATATGTAAGGGTGTGGATGTGGTTGGAAAATTTTCACAATCTCTACCTGTGATACTAACAGATTGTATAAGAGAGCTACATTGAATATATATATGATTGAGACAAGTTCTGTGTTTTTTTTTGTTATGAAATGGTTTACCATGACAACAAGCCATTTTCTATTTTACTCTTTTAGATCAGCACAGAGTTGTCAGAAATGTTATCATCTGCAAGTAACTTCAGCAACTATCGCAAGGCTCTAGCAGAGGCCAGAGGATTCAAGATTCCAATCTTGTAAGTACAACAAATCCTGTAGATAGTTTAACCCTTTCGGTCTCATGAGCAGTTAAACTCTTTTATTTGCCACACAAATAATGTCCCTGTGCCACATTCTTATTATCGTGGCTAGATTTACTGATGGTTTCAAAATTATTTAACTGTTTTCGGTGCAAGATTGATTTATATCGGTAGTGAATGGGTTGTCATGGAGCTAATCAAAATCATAAAGTTGTAATTTTGCAAAGCAATTGTGTTGCGCAAAGCAATCCTTACAACAATTGTTAGGTTGTTAGGTTTCCTCAGAAGCTTCATTCTTATCAAACGTCAGGAAAGTTCAACGCCTATTTTTCAATGATTAAATATATTAAGAAATAAACTTTTCAATGATTATAGAGATTAAAAAACTCTTCTATGAAAATTCCTAGTTGTAAGTTGTAATTTTGCAGAGCAATTGTGTTGCGCAAAGCAACCCTTACAACAATTGTTAGGTTGTTAGGTTTCCTCAGAAGTTTCATTCTTATCAAACGTCAGGAAAGTTAAATGCCTATTTTTCAATGATTAAATATATTAAGAAATAATAATAATAATAATAATAATAATACAGCATTTATTATGCGCCATCGATCCAGTAAACTATTCTGAGGCGCAGAGGGATAGAATTAAACTTTTCAATGATTAAAGAGATTAAAAAACTCTCCTATCAAAATTCCTAATGTTTATAGATTATGATAAGTCTTCATCAAAATGTTTTTATTGGAGGAGAATAGGAGTTTTTGGTTTCGCTCTCATATAAATGCTTTTTCCTTGACGTCATTGAAACCTTTCAAAAGCAACTGTATTTGAGCATCTTGGCCTAATGATTATGATGGACAGTTTGATTGGTTTCTTTGAATATTATTGCACCATTTAAAATTCATTGTCAATTTTAAGTGTTTTGTAACTACCAGTAATGTAACAAATAAGGTTTCATTGATAAGCTCTCTCTTGTAATGACTATTTTTACTAACAATGTGGCTGTGTTTCTAGTTGGAACCAACTATCTTAATGGACATTAAACATGTTTCAAGCATGGTCAAATTCATATATATATTTGCTGATCTATTCCTAAACTGCAGAGATACATATAGTGCCTGGAAATCAAGGCTGCCCCAACAAATTTGTGTGTATTCTTCTAAGTCTCATTTTTTTTTTTTTTTTCTGTAATCCATCACACATTTATAAAAAATCACTTGCTTCTAAACTCGAGAAGATTCATGCTCTACATGCTTGGTTTAATGAGGTAACATTAATACTCTTTCAATTCAGATTATATTTCACTTAAAAGCTTGGTTCTATGGTATAATTAACACTACTTATTTTCTTTTGATTGAATTCCCTCCCTATGGCTTCTCTCACACTGCCCTCTCTCCCCCTCTCTCTGCTCTGGTGTATGCATATATGCAGAGGTAAGTCCACTAACGTCATATTTCAAATGAAATGATAACAAAATACTGGTACTTTTAGGGTACAAAATACGTACAAGGGATTAACATTTTTTCAAATGATTTTTAGTACTTTTCAGTGATTCTACAAAAATTGTTTTCAAAACTTCTTATTCCCATCTCTCCTTTATAATGTGTCACAGACAGGAAAGGGGAAACGTAGATGGAATGGTGGTAGGCTTTGCTATATGAAATCAATTATCCAAATTATTGTTCATTCTGAAAAACAAAGGACCAATTCTATTGGTGAATTGTCATTTACTGCATGTTCTCTGTTGTTCAAACAGAAGTTCACTACCGAAACAATGTGGCTCAAAAAAAGCAATAATTATTGTTTAAAATATAACCATTTGATATTGTTACCAATCAGTAATATGTTATTGTTATAAGTTGCTATCCCATTTTATAAGACAGGCAACATTTCATCAAAGCGACTTTTATATATCATATCTGTTTTACCAAAGCTCTTTCTTCATTGTTCAAGAGCTCTTTTTAGCACACCAGAGCTGAATCACTCACCACACCTATATATTCTTTAATTCTTTCACAGGGGTGCATCTGAAGGACCTGATCCTCCTCCACACGGCGCTCCAGGACAAGACGGAAGACGGTCACATCAACATGCGTAAGATGGCCCAGCTCTCTCTGACCTTCGTTGAGCTGATGCAGCTACAGAACTGCAAACCACCCCTAGCAGCCAACATGGACCTTGTCAATATGCTCAGGGTAAGACCAAGAATGTCTCCCGGTGAGACGGAGCTAGAGAGGTGTAGACTCTGTTTAAAATAATAATAATAGTTCAGTTCTTGTATAGCGCATAATACGTCATGAAATAACATCTCTATGCGCTTCCAAAGAGCTTTGGAAATTATTACCCTAGCTTTAGCTCCGGCAGCCTTATCAGCGCACAGTGAACTATTGTCTTTCTGGCTCACAAGCACAGCCAACAAATTTCTGTCCTTCTTTGGAAACAAATTTAAAATTAGACAATGATATTCTTTAATTGTAACCTGAAAGAAAAAAGAATCATTTTGTACTGACTTTTTTTTGCTACGGAGAGGTAATAGAGTGGAGTGGATTCTGTGTAACCCTGCTCCCCCTTTCCTCCCATAATTACATTCACTACTGTTGAAGAAAATTTGATTCCCTCCCTGATCTATCATGGCATATCAAACTCTACCCCAGAGAAAAAGGTTTAAGCCTAATGAGTTCATATTCAGGTGCCAGTGTTAATAGTGTATGTACTATTGGGAATTGTACGAGGACTGATTGAGTAGTGTGATATGTAATGTAATGTGTATGTTCTTTCATCTCCAGGCTTCGTTGGATCTACAGTACACAGAGGATGAGATCTATGAGCTATCCCTGGCAAGAGAACCAAGAAATTCAACCAGTACTGTAAGTAAATTACAACAGAAAATTTACCCCTGCCCCCCTATATTTCTCTCTCTCTCTTTCTCTCCCTCTTTCTCTCACTATTTCTCTCACTATTTCTCTTTATCTTTCTCTCTCTCTCTCTCTTTCTCTCACTCTTTATCCCTCTCTCTCCCTCTATTTCTCTCTCTCTCTTTCTCTCTTTCTCTCTCTCTCTATTGGCATGAACATACTAATCCTCCACAACCTGTATCTTAATTCCATCTAACCCCCCCCCCCCCCTCTCCCTCTGTCTTCTGTTTGCATTATATTGACTTCTACCCCAATAAGACAATCACAGACAAAACCAAGATCAATATTTTGTTTAGATATTCCCTGCTTCAGGATATTACTATTTGACTGATTATGACGTTAGCAACAATTTTTCTATAATTTTGCATCCCACACAGCCCCCTACCCCCACCAAGCCAGCCGTGTTTGCAGAGTGGGCTGCCGGTGTGGTGCGGCATGCTGACCAAGAATCCATCGCCAAACATGTGACTGCTATGGTAGAGGTAAGCAGATTTTTACTACTTAGAAATACACCACTATGATGATATCACCTCGCCAGTTAATCTCATCTTGCTTTACGAACCACGCCAATTATACCTCGTAGTTCATCTCCAAGGTAGATAAAACTAAAAACTTAATATGAAACAGCTTTTTACATATTTTCATATCCCAATAATCTTTGATGCGAAAAAATTAATTTTACAATAATAGAATTTACACCTCAAGCAAATCATCCCACCACATAATCTTAGTATATGACATTGATGATAGCGACCTAAATACATGTACATATACTTTTACTGTGTTTTTTTTTTGCTGTCTGCATGGTCTAATCTTGCTTTATATGAAAAAGAGGGACCAATTATACTGTAGTTTATATATGATATGAAATTGCTGTTGAAATCCCAGTGAATTTTTATATATATATATAAAAGTAAGAAACATAGATATACACCACAAGCATATTACCTCTTCGCATTATCTCATCTTGCTTTAAGAAGTAGGCCAATCATACTATAGTTCAACTTTGTTGCACACAGAACTGTAAGATTGATACAAAGTATTAATACTTTCATACCCCAATGAAAAGAATGAATGTGACAAGATAGAAATACACCACAAGCACACCAACTGTTGAAAGCCAGAAGGGCATTAACACTGTGTTAGAAGTATTTGAGTTAACACCCTTCTGGTTCCAATTAGATATTATCCCACAACATTTTTCAGTATAACCTAAATGTGACAAGACAGAAATACACCACAAGTAAATCACCTACTGAGAGCCTGAAGGGAATTAACTCTGTGTTCGAAGTATATGAGTTAAGACACTTCTAGCCCCAAACAGACAATATTATCTCTCTGCATAGTCTCTGTATAAACCTGACGGTTGCAACCTGATTACTTCACATTTTGTCCTCCAAAGAAGATATCTTCAAAAAGAATGTTTTGAGAAGCAAGTTAATTCCATCCTCTGATCTTGTCTGGTTTAGACTGCTCTCTCGAGTGCCATTCATCATCTAGAGAGGGAGCATTACGGCACGTATTCGTAAACATACTCGACCCGCGCCCTAGATTACATGTAGAATGCACAGTGGGAATTGAGAGCAAGAATTAGGTTGCCACCCTCAAGGTCATTCAGAGATTATACAGCAGAATAACATTCAAGTTATGTGTTTCTCATCTGCTTTTGCCATCTGAAATAAACAGAGGGAAAACATTATTTTGAAGTTGTTTGAAACAGCATAAATGCACTCACATTAACGAATGCAGAGCCTTAGAACATTATCTCTAACCAATAGTCTATACACATTAAAACATTCCAGAAAGAAACGTTAGGCATTTGGCCATTTCAAATATTTTTTGCTTCATATCTTAGCTAACTTTACAAAAGAAGTAATTACTTTGGAGTGTGGGTCATACTCCAAAGAATTGATCACCCAAGTGCAGAAAGAGACTCTTGAATAACATCATGATTTCAAAATATGCACCTTTTTATTGTAATGTTTTTAAATTGAAAACAAATGGAAACTGCAGCATGACACATTATGCTTACGGATTGTGAAGAGGTATTTTTCCTGTGTATTGAAAACAATTGCTCTGTGTGAAAGCAATTTATATTTATATTTTCCCCTCTTCTTCTTCATTCTTATTGTAGGCTGTGTTCAAGAATTATGACGTGGATAAGGATGGTTACATCACATATACTGAGTTCCAGAGTATAGCGACCAGCAACTTCCCCTTCATGGGCTCATTCTGTGTACTGGATGCAGATCGGTAAGAACACCTTGAAATATCAGGGGCCGTTGCATAAAGCTTACTATTGATGGTAACTTTCTCATCAATATTAACTTCCATGGCAACATTGCTCAACAGCCAATCATATCAAGGTTTCCATTAATGGCAAAATTACCATCAACAGAAATTTTGTATGCAACGGGCCATCAATATTATCCCATAAACTCTTAAATCCGTGCCTCAGAGTTTTATACTGCTGATTTTTTGCCCAGCTTGTTATCAAAATCTATTTAGAACTTTTGAAATTCACCAAAAATATTTTTACTTGCCCAAATTTTGTAAATGTGTACTTTGTTTCATACAATAGGGATATAAATGCTCTGCTTGCCTGGCCATACACGTGCAGTGAACTTGTATGTATTAAGAAAGAAAGATTCTTACACTATAAGTTTTGGTCAGGCCAATGCTATCCTCTGTTAACCCTTTGCTTACGGGAACCTGGTGGTCCCTGTGTTAAGCCTATGGGACCTATACAGTTCAGTAGTCAACGGGTTAAGATTGTCTTGTCTTCCCTTCACCCAACATGGTTGGCCTAAACATTAGTGTTGGGAACTTCAGGCATTCATACAGATTGGTTATTACCATACTCTTTTTTTATAATTATGCCAATGCTGTACTCTTCCTTGACCATCTTTTCTTGATCGCTCTCTGAACAGGGATGGCCTGATTAGCAAGCAGGAGATGCAGTCGTACTTTGTGCGAGCCCACAGCCTGGCTCTCAGCACCAGCTTCAAGCACAACTTCAGCGTCCACACCTACTTCAGTCCGACCTTCTGCGTCCACTGCACCGGCCTCCTCTGGGGCCTCATCAAGCAGGGCCACAAGTGCAAGATCTGCGGCGTCAACGCCCACAAGCACTGCAAGGAGAGGGTGGTGATGGAGTGCAGGAGTAAGAAGTCTCTAGGCCTCAACGGCAGCATGATCTTGTCGTCCACCGGCACTCAGTCGCCTACCGGGAGCTCTCTGCAGCGGAGGCATACTATGGATGGTGGAGGAGGTCCTTTCATGAACGGCATGAATGGCATGAATGGGCTTAATGGGCATAAGGAGACCAATGGCAGTAAGTACAAAGGGATGTGGGTATTCTGATATTGTTTAATAGCACAATATGAATATAATGATGTTGAATACATTAATGGAATGTTCATCAATTTATTGCAGTTCGGATGAATACGAATCAATTCAATTCAAATAATTATTCTCAATTAACTTAGTTGAAAAAGTTGAACCTCATTTTGATAGTAGGCATCTGAGGAAGGTGTTTGAACCATAGAGATGAAGACTGTCCAAGGTATTTAACTCCCGAATGTGTCGCAGAACTTATCCATCATATTCATCCAACTTCATTTCAACAACTATCGAGATTGATCCATAGCGATTAATAATAATTGTTTCTTTCATTTTCATGATCCGTTTAATGTAATCAACTGACAAGAAAGTTATAAAACTGAACTACATTAGGGCAATGCAGTAAAAAAGATACAGTTTAAGAGAATTCTTTCTGTATCAATGATCTCCCAGCAGGTAAAACTAAGAACATGTCATGGGAGGACAAGCGACGCATCTCACTTCGTCAGAAGACATGCCTGATCGAGACCGCCACCCAGACCGAAGACCTTATCCCAAACACCCCTCCAGACTCAGACAAGGAGTCAGAAGAACAAGACATCGAGGTCGACCAGGTGCACGACCAGGGGCACGACCACGGGGGAATCATATGCGATGGACGAAGGTTGAGTGAACTCAGTGAGGACGAGAGCACAAGTAGTTTTGGCGATCACGTGAGCACGGCAGGAAGCGACTCGAGCGTGTTCTTGAGGTCGCCCAAACCCGGCATGAAAGACAAATTGATAATGGCTGAAAGGGTAATTACTTTTCATTATCACACATTGAATAATACTTATCAGGAATTGCTCTAAAAATGGTTGAAACCATTATAATTTCTGTTGATTTTATTATTGTAAGGCTCTGTCGTGGTGTCACAGTTCTCTCCATCACATCAACTGTTTTTGATTGCTCTTTAGTGTATCGATTCGAACAGTATCCTAGTCAGTGACATTACATGATAGTCTCCACAGTTGGGTAGAATTCTAGCAATAAAAAACTGCAGGATATCTCTCCCATTGGCAAGAAGATGTATCAGCAAATACAGTCAAACCTGCTGTAGTGACCACCTGTCTACAAAGACCACATTGTTTGTTTGTTTTGAAAATGGTTTCTCATTAAAACATGTACCGGTATTAAAGGAACCTGTCTACAAAGACCACTTTTTGTGTTTCCCTTGGGCGGTCGCTATAGACAGGTTTGCCTGTACCACAAATAACATTGAAATTCAAGAGTTTAATTTTAGACTTCAAAAGACTATGTGCTCATCTTTCAAATTCTTCCTCTGTGTAGTACTTTTACTCTGCAGCCTTTTAAAGAATTTCATGTCCCTTCTTCTTACTTAACAGGATCGTGATTCGCTGCTGGTCGAAAACAACCGACTGAAAGTAGAGATGAAAGGCATCGCTGACAAGAACCATCAGCTGGAGCACCACCTAGAGATGATCAAGAGACATACGGTATCGTTTATCATTGACCAGATGGACTCACTTCATGTGTCGAAAGACACTACAGTGTAGGGGTGGTTACCGTGCCAGGACAAACAACCCTTAACATTTGAAATACTATACTAACAGAAGGACACTACTGTCTAGCAGCGGTATACGCATTGGGATGTACCACCAACGTTTGGAATGCTAACGGAGAGCTTGAAATCCCCTTGATGACTGGTTATGAACAAATGCCAGCAGCACCAGAATATAATTTTGATATCTTGTGTTGATCTTGCCCCAACCATGTATGGAAAGGCTTGAATTGGAAAGAGTTTCTATTTGTATCAGGACTGGAAGGAGTGTCACGAGGAAGGTGCTCTGTAGCGCTGGGAAGATTTGTCGCAGCTAAGGAAACATTCTCTGAAGTAACAGATCATCTATTTTTTATTTATGTAAAGATTCTGTTATTCTCACGAATGGATGCATCAAACAAGTGGTTTTTGAAGCCTGTGGAAGAAGACTTTTGATTTTGAAACAAAAATGTATTTTGTTACCTTGGAATAAGGATTGGAAACATTGGATTCATCTAGTTGCATTTTGAAGGTCTTCCTGCTATGTAAAGAAAAGTGCAAGTAAATCTTGCAACCCAGATTGTCCTTGAAGACATTCTTATCGGAGCCTTGTCTATGAAAATTTTCAAATTAAGGGCATCTTTTCAATATTTTTACCAGTTTTGTTTGTAAATGAGGCAAAGCGAAGGCAGTTTTTTTCTTTCTTAGAGTTGTGGAAGTTTTCTTAAGAGACTTCTTCAGATTGCACAAATTTTTGCTACTACTTGAGGCAAATGGCTGATCATGATGCAATGATGACAAAACAGAAACCAAAACAGAAACATGACAGGGGACCATGTTGAGAGAGACAGATCCTATCTATTGGATATTCATAGACAGAGGCCTGCCACTATACCTGTGCCATAGATCATTGCAGACTCCATGGATCTGTCTGCAAGGCATGCGCCAACTCTTGCTACAACAAGACGTACCAGTCGATATTGCAAAAGCAAATAAGATTGACCGGCAAGGACATTTTGTTGTGACATGGCTATAAAACATGGTGTATTTCTACCAGGACACAAATTTATCTTATGCATATTCTACGATGCCTTGTACATTAGATGACTGTAGCATTCATTGCCCTATAAAAATGGCTGAGCTGTGACATATCTTTACCAAGTGCTTTGTAAAACAGACACAAAGGATGAATAGACGAGCCATCCTGACTGCATTCTGCTATTGCCACTGAGTAATAGTGGTAGAGACGAGAGACGTTGTTCAAATTTCCAGTACCTTACAACTGCAACTCAACGCTGCAGAGACGGAACATCTACTGACAGCAAATGGGGCATTACCAATGAAAACAATGTTCTTCTGGCTCTCAGCGGCAAATATGTTTCCAAAGTGGAGGTACTGTATTTGTAGTATCTTACAACAGCAACTAGTGGTCTGCATAGAGCCAGAAGGATGTCGACTCATGATGATCTGGATATAGTTTACAAGCTTGGCTCTGCTGTGTTTAAAAAATGGTGGAACTGAAACATTTTTTATTCCAAGGCATTAGAGATAGATTACATTATGAGGCTATCAAATATTCCTGAATGTATTAGATTCCATTCTTAACTGATGTATATATCCTGGAAGAGACTAGATTTTTGTAAGATTTCTTTTTTTATTTCATAGATGCTGCATTATGAAATGGTAGCATTTCCCCTTTATGAAAACAAAAATATTCATGTAAATATATCTTACCTCTTGATCATGGACAAGTACTGTTAGACAAAAGGGGAATGAATATTGCAAAACAAAGTTTTTTTTTTTATAAATATAACTTATAAGGTCAGCTTTTTAACCTATGTCTATTTTTGATCGGAAATATTCTTTCTTTGCATGAGACAAAAACAGGATAAAAATTTATTTTATTTAAAGCATGCTTCATAAATAGAATTGTTGGACACAGCTGCATATGGTTGATTGTTGATGAAAAGTCTCATAAATTCACTTCATATCTTTGCTTTCTCTCGTCGTGCTATATGAGATGAAAGAGTTTTTCATCATTTTCATTTTAATACTAGCCACTGTGATGGTTTACTCCCTGTACATGTCATACATCAGGTTAGGAGGAAATACAGTGCTATGACTTTGCAGTCATGTACATACATACACAGCTATATTTAACTCTATGAGAGATGGTCCACACAAAACGTTAAGCATTGCAATCATTTTTTTACTCTACAAAAAAGTGAATTTGTTACCTGCTGAGTTTGAACGCACAAAAATTATGTTTCCATGAGAATTCACTGCTGCTTCTTTACTATTTAAAACAGGGAAGTGCTACATCTTTGAACCTACTGTATTATAGGTTTTAAATGAACCATTAATATCGTCATAAATGTATTAAATTACAATCAAATTAATTAGTGAAAAACTATTTCAGACCTAAGAAAAGAACCCCCTTTTCATCCAGAATGAAATATTCTTAAGGAATATAAATGCACTTTCAACCGAAAGGGCTTTTTCAATATTTTGTTTGCATTTGTTGCAAATTTATCAAACTACATCATTAAAACATTCCAGCATGTGCTTTTATAGATAACACTCAAGATAGTCTGTTTACATTTCCATACTTCTGTGTTTTATTTATTGTCTGATTTGAATTGCAATCTAATTATTAAAGTTATTAGATTCAAAGAATTGAGCGCTGAAAGAATCCATTGGAAAAAGAAAAAGAACTCAAGAGGAATTAAGAAGAAGAAAAAAAAAGCATCCATTGATACTTTGATGATTCAGGAAGAATTAGGTAGTTTAGGAAAATAAAATGTCAGTTCTACATCTTTAGATTGAGAGATAGTCCCCTTTAAACCTCAGTTTTTAGTGAAATAAGTCTTATATGCCTGTCTTTTAAATATGATTAGTTCTTCTTATGATTATACAATTTTTTGTATTCCTTCAATTAGGCTAGGAAGAGGAAGAAAAGGGATAGACATTGAGTGGGAGAGACAAAAACTTGTATAGAAATAGGGAACAGAAATGGAGATAACACACAGACAGCTCAAGTTACAAATAGATATGTACAGACATATGGACAGACAAGTGTACAGCCGACAGACAGACAAACAGGGAGGACATAAAGTGGAGAAGCAATGGAAAGATGACAGAGACAGACATACAGACAGACAAGTAATGAAGAGACTAAAAGACATGGACATTGAGACACAGACAGACATAGACGCACAGGTAAGTAATCCTTAAGATGGACATAAAGACAGACATTCATTCAAGTATTTTAATTGACAGACATGACAAATAGAGGGTAAAGAGAGATATGAATGAGAAACAAAGGCACAGACAGATAGGAGATAGAGTTACAGACATAGACAAACTGACAGACAGATAGTAGCAGATGTAGAGAGACAGACAAAAAATTAGAAACAGACTAATGGAAGCAGAAAAAGTACAAATAAGTCAACACTGGGACTGACGGACAAGCATTTGGATTGACAGATAAGATGCGTAGAGGACAAAAAGAGGGAGAAATGGAGATGGATTTGAAAAAAAGAAATAAGAGACTCAGATGCAGGAAAGAGGTACAGACACAGACAAACTGACTGACTTGTATACTGACAGACATTGAGGAGCAGTCAGTAAACACAAATGTGAATGATGAGAAACGTAAGGACAGACAAGCATTTTGACAGACAAGACAAAGGAGAGAGATAGAGACAGACAAAGACAGAAATGAAATGCATCATCAACAAGCACAGACAGATATGAGCAAAAGTTACAGAATCGGACTGACAGACAGACAACGAAACCAGACAGACAAATGATGAGAAGCAGATAAAAAGAATGACTGGTAGAAGATGAGAAACAGACAGAGACACACACGAATGGACAGACATTTATGTACATACAGTACAGATATCTTAACAAATATTCTGACAGATATAGAAGACCACTAAACAGAAGACAAAAAGAGAGAACAAAGGGATGGATAAACAAGAGGCATAATTGAGACAATGACACAGTCGGAATCAGACAAAACACTGACAGACAAAAGATTGGAAGCAGACAAAGAGACACACAGATGGACAAGATGGACAGATATACGAATTGACCTTAATTTTCAGACTTATAAATAATGACAGGACCAATTTTCTATTTTAAATGCTTATAATAGAAAAATGGTGACTGATGTACACATTAACAAAGATGACGTACTGGAAAATCTGGGATTTCAAGAATACTAGGGTAAAATGTGTATGCAAATATTGTAAGAAATATAGATTGGTTGGATTGTACCATTTACAATAAATGTTGACCATTGGAAAGGACATAACCTTGTTGTTTGTACAAATATAGGAATGAAAAAATATGGGGCCTATATTTCATCATAGTAATTTTAGTAATTCATTTTGTTTGAACTAAAGTGTTTCAGTTCTGGCAAGTTAGACGTAACAGAATTGGTCATTTTGACCATGTGTACATCTTTATTTTGCGAGAATAAAACTTCGGTGAATACATCTGTGCTATTTTACATTTCTTACATTGCCTAAAAACTGAGATTTGTATGGTATTGATCATATTTTCTATGATCTAATAACATACTTAAACCAAACCAAAACCAAAACCAAAATGAGGGTTTAACTAGAACTCTTTCAATGACTACTGGCCTGTGGATCTACTTTTGGACTATCTGTATATTAGAAGTGGAGAAACCATCTGTTGAGAGGAAGAAAGGTTTTAAATTTATGTAAACAAAGATGAATTAATGCCCTTCTAGCTCTCAGCAGATGTAAATAGTGTTTATTGTTATTCTGCTTCAGCTGGACTGGGGTATCTTTTTGAAAAAATGAAAAAGTATCATGTTTTATACTCATAGAAAATGTTTCCCCCACCCAACCCTTCATTCTTAATCTATCCATGCCCATCCCTTGTGCAAGTCCATGTACTGTACCATGAAGCCAACAAATAATGTTGTGAATATTTCTGTGTTTTTAGGGCAATAAAAGAGGCAAGTGCATATATAAGATATATGAACAGGTTTCCTGTTTGTCATGACCAGCCTCTTCAAGAATATTTTGTTGACTATTTGTGTCCTCTGTGTGCTATCCTTCCCCACTTCTTGTACCTTTGACCTTTGACCTGTACGTATGTAACCCTGCCTCATTGAAAATCGCATAACAAGTCTGCAGCATAAAACTAACACGGCCACACTATCACATGGTCAATATCCCTTTGTTATATTTAATTTTGTAACCAGAGCACATATTGCATCACTGATGTAGAACTAAACTTTGTTTTGGTTTGAAAGCTTGGGATTTGAACAAAAGTACAACTCATTCTACAGCTCAATATACCATGATAAAGAGGGAATTTAAAGTTTTCTTTTAAAGAGAGTGCACATCAATGTATTAACTTTGTTAAACTCAATTAAATGATAAATTATCAATTAATTTATTCATGAAATAACTGTGATATTTTTATTTCATATAATTAGAAATGCTTTCTTACTATTCACTTAAACTTTAACAACTAAATTAGAAATGTGTGCTATCCTATAATTTGCCAATTCATTTTCACATGTGCATCTTTCATTCTTTCAGATACGGTGTTCTATATAACATAAAGTTATTCTTTGACTTTCATTGCAATATTTTTGACTTGCCATGGACTGAATTTCTGGACAGGGTGTTATCCTTTTTATTTTTGTACTCCTATTTTCTTTCTTTTTGTTGTTGGCTGTGTGCTAATCCTGATTTCTTATGAATTTATTTTTTTTGTGTCTCAAATAATTTATGTATGTAAACAAAATATTTCAATAAATACCATTGTGTTCATGAGAATATGAATTCATTTTCTGTTTTATTGTCTTTTATATGTGTGAATGATGTATTCTCCTCTGAATTGTCAGAAAATTTAATATCACAAAAATGCAAACTCATGAATGATAACTTTGTAAAAAGCAAGTAATTTATTCATTATTTATTATTCTCCGCTATATTATCCTATAATATATACATCGGAGCAACTGCTCGATATTTGATATAAAAATTAACTTTCCTTCACAAGAGTGAAAATAGACATCTTGTAGCAATCCCACATAACGTTCCATGTAGAAAAAAAATTTGGTAAGATATGAATAATATCCAGATGTACTATAGAAGACACTGCACACATCACTTCAACACATCACTTCAAAAAAATCAGCAGTCAATTTGGAAAATAACAAAATTAGTTTTACAAGAGAAGATAACACTATAATGCACTTCATACGTTCTCACTGCCTACTAGTGAAACTTTTCAAGCTACTAGGAACATAAATTGGGTTCTTTACCCACATGCCATGATTAAGTTCATTAAGTGCTTCAACTAATTTCTTTTTACAAGATCCCTATTTACTTTACTTCGGTTAAGATAGGCAAATGTAGACGATCAAGATTTCTTTTAAAGAATTGCCAGTCAATGGCTTACAACTTTTTCCTTTATGCAGCTTTAATTAATGTAGCCCTTTTGCCCCCCCCCCTCAAAAAACAAAAAAACAAAAACAGAATCAATAGAGTAACTTTAGAATTATAGCCCATTTTCTTATATCTCCAAGCAAACATTCTTGCTTTCATTCGTAGTAAATGAGTACCTGAAATAATGATAATTAGTTACAATAATATCATTGATTTATTATTATTATTTATAAGGTGCTTCATTCAAAAAGTTGGTCATTATATATCACCTCGCTGGACACCTGAGAATCATGAAGAAGGCACCAGCTCTACTCCTTGGAAAGTATTTCAACAACATTGAACAATCTATAAAACATCTATGAATAATTTCTATGTGGTATAGAATTTAGCTTTCAATACATACCCTTTCTCCTACTACTTTGCATTGAATAATCATATTACAAGAAAACAATATTTTCAAAGGCCAGCTTTGATAGAATACATTAAATAGTGGCTAATAAATCATTTGTCTTCACTTTCTATTGCAAATAAATTATGGATAATCGTTAGGTAATTTGCGTAGGATGAATATAACTGCATCTAAAGAAATATTATATATAGAGTAATGAAAATCTTACATTCACACTGAACAACCGCATACTCTGTACAACCCACTTCCCATTCCACTTTCACAATAGAATCGCATCAATTTATAGAGATGGAAAAAGAATTATGGTCAAGATTGCATTTCTACGGGCTACATCTAGTATCCCAGTCATTGCATTATTTTGCCCTAGCAAGTGTATGCATTTCTTGTTGAAGAATATTTGCTGTAATAGCTGTACAGTATGGGTACTTGTGCAGATCTTAATCTTTATATATCTGATACTTTCAATTATGAACTCAATTTTTTATATGACAGAAATTTCATAGAAAGCATGACGATCAAAATTTCAGGTTTAATTGAGCATCTTGTCTTCACAACTCAATAAAAAATGATTGCAATTTCTTAAGGTATCAAAATCTAGGAATGATATGTTTCATTGGTGAGCAGCAAATCTTTGTCTTACATGACACTATTCATGATATATGGGCACAGGGTAACCTTATAGTTACATATCTTACTGATTCTGAAAGTTTTGAGACAAAGAAACTTCACAAAGTGCATTTAATTATCATTTAAACTTCAAATGGCAATGATATATAAGTGATGTCAGATGAGCATTTTGATATCTACTGTCTTTGATTATGAATATTTTATATTGAAACCTACATACATGCATCTTTATTTGTTAGTGTATGTACAAGATTCCAGACCACAATTTCCTGCTATTGCACCATTGGCTTACTAACTAATCCTCAATTACAAAATCCCATTGGTTCTTGGTTGCTTACCTCTAGCATATGCCATCATAAATACATTTGAGTGATCAAGATTCAAATTGTGGCAGTCTCAAATCAAATTATAACATCATTCAAAAGTTAATTTTCAGCTTCTTTGATAGTATCTCCCTGCACCACAATGAAAGTAGTTCCATTGCAGTTTGTGAATATTCACATGACTGTTTCTACAAAGTGTATATAGTTGGGTCTTCATTTTGGTTTGAAAAAGCTATGTAGGCTACTGCTCCCTTGTCCACTTCCCTGACCCTGACCTTCTCCACCCTGCTTGGTCTTTTTATTCTTAGCGGTTGACCCAGGTGGCCTTCCTCTCTTCTTCCCGACCTTGATTGTGGGTGCGGGCTTGGGCTTAGTCCCGTTAGATTGACCTGGTCTTGGTCCTGTGTTTTTGGCCTCGGCTCTGTCCTGTTCCTGGAGTTCTAAGGCCACATGGAAGTCCAGGTGCTCAGGATAGTCCCAGACTGAAATGATTTGCTGGCATTTCTCGCAGAGAATCTCATCTTCACCTGGTACTCTAGATGGTCCTGCCTCAAACGGAGTAGAGTCATTGTGCTGTCCTAATGTCTTTGCTATTTGTTGTTTTTCCTTCCCTGTTTCATTACTCACATGTTCCTGATGTAAACCATGATATCCACTTGTATGCTCTGATGCACATGAAGGCAACCCTCTTCCTTTTGAAGATGAGGCACGGGAATCCTCAAAGTCCTCATCACTTGACATTTCAGGAAACAAATTGCCATCTCCATCAACCTCCTCCTCTATGTGATCAAGAGCACCAGCTCCATTTTCAGTCAAGTTTGTTTCTAGACGAGATGGGACATGACCTACTGCTGCAGCAGTCGTGCTTGACTGACCTAATCTCAAAGTTTGGCTCCTTTTATCCTGGATCTCTCTGTCCTTCTTCTGTTGCAATCTGGCAAAGAATGACTGACTCTGACCCGATCCTGCCCTCTGAGGTTCAGCATTGCCACTCCCATCCCGAGTCATTCTTGAAAGGTCTTCTGTGGCCTTTGACTCGTGCCTCATCTCTCCTTTGTATCTGTCTACAGAAGCCACAGTGCTAGGATGTGATGCCATAGAGTAAGAAGCGGTACCCTTTGAATCAATCTCATCATCATCACTTTTCCTCTGGGAGAAAAACGTCCTGATACCCTGATCTTTTGGGCTTGATTTCCTCCTCTCTTGTGGCTCTCTTGAAGACCCAGCACCAGTCTGCTGGTCCACAGTCTCCTCCTTTGGTTCTTTGCTTGGCTGAGTAAGGAATCTATCAAGGGTTCTCCTTGACGTCTGGTCCTGTGCCATCTCTGGACTTGGTCCTTCTTGTTGGTCTTCCTTTAGAAGTGCTGTCGCTGGCTTGCTGGGCCCGGAAGATAAGAAGCTTTGGATGGAACCTAATTTGGAGCTTCCTCCTTCCACAAACTTAGAAGCTGATATACCAAGATATGTAATGGCAGGAGACCTGTGTTGGGAAAGAGAAGAAAGGAGAAAACAAATTATTCTCAAATAGTTTATAAAGGAAATGCATGTATTAGTTTCAGGCTTTAGTTTAATAAAAGCAAGTTGAACTGATTTTTCTCGTCAATTCTCTTTACTCTCTGCTCCTATTCCACCTAACAGTATTTTGGGTGAATGAAGCAATTTTCCAGATTACCACTGTAAATAACCTTGTCATGGAGAATTTGCCCTTTTTATTTTTATTTTAAATGGTACACCTGTGGTAACACCACTGGCAAAAACGGTGCCAACATCGGCCAGTCTTTACTTAGAACTATAATCAGTAACACCAACATCACACTACCTATCTGTGACTCACCAGGCAGCCTGATGGTTGCCAGCATGATTGAGATTCTGTATGACACTGAAGCAGTCTTTGGCTATCTTCTCACTGCTAATCTGATGGATAGCACAGGACCTACTGGCTGTGGTCATCAGAGGTTTACCAGCCTGACCTACGGACACTGTCAGGTGCTTGGCTGTTCGGTTGTTCTGAAATGAGAAAAAGAATTACTGATTAGGCGTAACAAACAAGGTGCTTTAAGTCATCTTGCTAATTATCCAAATATGAAACTATTAAATTCCCTTTTCTTTAAACAAAAATCAATCAAAATAAACATCAATCATGTATGGGATTTTACAATGAAAGCATACATTAGCATATCAAATTTAGCTGGGCTGCACTTCACAGTATTCAAGAAATATCTTCCCAACCGGTGCCCCTTCAATGCCCTTGCCTGGGTCAGAAGAAACTGTGTATAAAATACACTGTCGGTATCACATGGTGAGCCATTATAAACAACTGTAACTCTTCTACCTACCGTTTCTTCTTCTCTCAGTAATCTATGTTCAACTTCCTCTGCCAGAGACCGAAACCACTGTTTGACCTGAAAGAAAAACACAGAGAAATAATTTATAAAATGTATTTGAATACACACATAACAAAAGTTAAACATCATACCATGACTAGCTACCACAGGGATACTAAAAACTTCAACTTGTTTTGGAAAGCATCGATAAATTCATACTACTAAATTTCAGTTATCAATATACGATTACACAATATTATTGTGAATTCAAATCCAAATCAATTTCACAATACCTTTTGTAATCATCAAATTAAAAATGCTACCAGCTACCAATAATAATTTTGTCTACGACATTCTTACATGTACGTACATCAGTGTCTGCAGCAACTTTACTGGATCTCACAATGTCCTTAAAGCCTGTATACCGGTACACCTTATTGCTATAAAGTACAAAGTTCCTGTACTTGTTCTAAAAGATTGAACTATTACCTTGTCTCTTGTATCCAGTGCATTCTTGCCAGGGAAGGTCTTACTGCATCCAGTAGACTTAGCAAGCTGACGAGGTCTCACAGGCTCATCATCTATTCCTCGACATATACTATACAACCAGGTCCTACAACACAAAATAAAAATGCATAGTAAACAGAACAAAGGTTATTTTAATTTAGCACTGTGTAACAATGCCACTCTCTAGATTCACTGTTTGATGTACGCTGTAAAGCAATGTACATGAGAGCCATTTCCACAGAAAGTAACTTTCATGAATTACCTACAACAAATTGTTTGTGTCAGTTGTGATTTAATTATTTTGTCGCATAAAACTGTCACAAATCATCAGTGAAAAAAAAAAATTGCGGCTCGGGCGAATTAGCCCCCGAAACGCCAAAAAGAGCCCCCGAAAGTTATAAAAGAGCCCCAAAAATTTGCATAGAGTTCAATGCAAAACAAATTAAAGAGTGTAACTTTAATGCAAGCAAGCTTGAAAAAGTAGCCCCCCCCCCCCCCCCAATTTTTTTAATATTTTTTTCCCTACGGAATCATGAACCATTTGCACAATTTGTAAATGTTTTATACACGGAACACATTGTAGCTGCTAAGATTTCAATAATAACTTTTGTGTTTTTCAAGAAGGCTTTAAGTCAAACTGCTGTTTTTGCAACTGCCATGACAGAATACTGGAATCAGGTGTTTTAATTCTTTCCATTTTTCATGTGAAGTGTGTAGACATTTCCATTAATATTTTTCCACAATCATTAAAACAGGTACAGGTACCTCTTTAAAGTTTGTAATGTATTTCATAGCTCAACGAAACAAAAATGTATGGGTATGATATCTTTGCGTCTTGAGATCAAAATGATACAAACTTACCCTGTTTTTTCACTATATCTCTTCTGTAACTGTTTCTCAGTGTAGCGTAGTAGATCACCCATATATTCCACCCCTAGATCTTCAGATATAGAGTGACCAAGTTTCCCACCAAGATTACGACTAACGGAAAGAAGAAAGCAGTTATATCAATATTGAGTACTTTTATCAATCCAAATATCTGCTACTATTGTCATAATTCTACTACTCCTGTAGATACTACTGCTTCTGCAACGCATATTGGTGTATCTAATACTTTTGCTACTACTTCTACTGCTATTGTTGAAACTGATACTACAGTTCTTACTATTTATCGTTGTGTTAATACACATAAGTTTACAATATCAAAATTTATATAAAGGGGTCATTGATGTGATATGGATTCTCCTCTCTGAGAGTTTTCTGCCATCTAAAATGCTCAAAGGCTATTTCACAAGTATTTGAAATTTTAAAAATACTCACTATGGAGGAAATGATATTTTTGACAGAATCAGTGACTTTACCGGTTATGTGAGCCTTTGCATGCTGAGGACTGCAAGCTATTCAACACAGAAGTGTGTGTGGTGACAGATCGTCATCTTCTAGTGGTAGCTAGAACCAACTGGAAGAACCAACCTTATGGCAAAGATCTAAAAGCACACGTTCGGGTCTTTAAAAAAAACTGCAGTCTTCAGCAAACGAAAGCTTATCTAACAGGAAATTTTGCTGATTGTGTATTTTTGATGAAGATTTTATTCTTCTTCTTTTGCCAGTAAAACCAATAACATGAACCTCTTTTTGTGTTACTCACAACTTTCTGATAGGAATAGTCTTGTAGACCTTATCCAAACCTTCTGGTGGCAGGACTGATTGACGGTTGGGTTTGTGGAATCCACAAGCGATTTTTGCTAGCATCTGAAAATATAGTAGAACAACAAGATATTCACTGGTAAAGATACTACTTAAAAAGTTTTGGCAACATTTTGTATACTGTACATATTAACTTCCATTTGCAGCAGCAAGAATCTCTTGCAAATTGCAGAAATTTGGTGTTGTTATTCAATAATTGTGCAATATGTTACTTTAACGCCACTGGCACCCTCAAAAATTCTGTGACAATTTAAGGACTGTCAAATTTCCTGGTTTTAAATTCAGGATAGACAATGTGGGTCTATTTTAGAAAGATTTCCAAATATGTTAAATGTCTGAAAATGTTAATATCCTTCATTAAACGCTAGCAAAACCCAACCTTGTTATGAGATATGCCAGCAGAACATCGGAATCCTGTGTCTTTGAAAACCGCTGCCCTCATCTCCTCTGCAATCAAAGCTCCAACACCAAGTCTCTTTGTTCCTAGGTCTGCTGATGTTAGCCAGGTCTCTAATCCTCTCTTCCGTACATCTGCAAATGATGGGATTAGGAAACAGAACACACACAAATTATAAGATAGTTGAAGGGCGATGATTTTCTGGCAATTATCAAAGATGGCTGTATAGTACTGTCTCAAGTACATCAAAGATACCAGTGCCATTATGATAAACATCAAAATGATGTCACCTACACATGATATATAAACCAAAAATGTTTTATGGGCTTTGTTCAACATGCCAGAGAGCACAGTTCAGATGAAAAGGCAACATTTTGCATGCCACTTATTGAACTACTGAAAGTGCACACATGTAGTTTGAAAAAGTAATCACCTTCTATATCAACGCCCTCTTGAGCATCATCATGACCAGCTATGAAAGTCTGATGCAGCTGCTCGGGATCCAGGATCTGGCCTTGGTCCTCCATCTGGGCCAACCTCATCTGGACCTGGTCCGTCACATCCAAATAGGCCTCGTCCACGCTAGCCCTCTCCACACAATCGTTGAACTTACATAGCACTGTCATCACCTCTGCTCCTGCTTCTCTGTATCTACAGAGTGAAGAAAACGAGGTGATGAATCATAGAATATTCTAAGGGGGTGGTAAACATTTTAAAGCACATCTGTACTAGTGTGGACAGGAAGGATTAGACCACCCAGCAAGGTCACTGACAGGTGGCTTTCTCATCAACTCAGCTCTCAATTAACATTAGAAAAAAAGGATCAAGGGGGTCTAACAGGCATCGATTAGGCATTCTTTTCTATATAGAGGGAGCAAGCAGCTACAAGTAGTACAGTGGGCCTTTAAGACACTGTACAGCTTTTATAAATTTCCTTATTTTTTCTATGTCCAAACTCTCTAATCTACATAAAGAATTCATGAATGCTGCTTGCCACTACTGCCACTCATCCTCTCCAAGCGCTTTAATTCTCCTTAGAACTATAAGCTAAGAAAGATAACCAACAGACTTTTTCAAGACTATACCAAACAGTCCTTTTCAGGACTACAAACCCTCAAGAAAGGTTACCGAGAGTCCTCAATCCTCCCTCTCTCTCACATGGTGCACCCGCAAGCCTACTGTATATGAATTCATGAATGTTTACATGTTTACACATGTGGTCCTTGAGTATTGTTTTTTTTTGCTCTTTTAACTCAGGCATGTTTTTGTTTTCATTTCATTTATGTATAGATAGGTATTCTGACAGTTTAGTTAGTCTGAATGGAAGTTTTTAATTGGAAAATATATATTTAAAATAAAATACTTGTTCTCTGACAATGTGCTTAATACATTTCCTCTCCATCATCCTTTGAGCAATATTCAGTCTGATATACCGAACAGACATTCAGTATATTCTATTTAAGAAGTTTTCATGTGGAAAAGACATGTTTGAAATGTTATTGTATCACTTGTCTGTTTATATTCAAACAGGGATTCAGAAAATATCTTAAAAGGCCTTATCATTTGAAAATGGCATCCAAAACAAGTTAGGATATATTCTCCAAAAGTGCTAATCATGTCTGCATAAATCTTTACTTGTGTGACAAGTTTGTTTAGTGTTAGACTTGTGTGTGTGCGTGTGTTCAATAAGACTTACCTTGTAAGGTCGGCCTTTCCTCTGTTCTCAGGCACTGTGACAAGTTGAATGGCGGGGCATTTCCCCTTAGCTTCAGCACCTCGCATCTGACGGGTCACACCAAACGCCCTGGCTTCGTAACTTACTGCAATTATGCTAATACAGGAAAAATTTGGTCAAAAATTCAACATTTATACTCAATAGAAGAAAAAAATATAGAAATTGGTTGTAGCTTCGCTATGGCTTGTAAGAAAGATGACACTGTACATTCAGCTACATACACCAATGCATGTGCAGCGTTTTAATCAAGAACGAACACCATCCATTCCACCGTTCGGCAGGCTTTACAATTAAAAATTGGGCTAATATTACAGTGTTTTTTTTAAATTGATTAATTTATCCTCGCCAGATGCTCTGTATGTTTCTACGCAAAAAGATTATAATCATCTGCATCACTTCCCTTTAAAATTGTGTGAAATACATTTGTGTATATAATCAATGAAACTCTTATAATTGAACAACAATTGCTCTGAAAATACATTCATTATTTATAAGACGTGTGCATGAAATCAAAACATCTCAAAATATTCCGGCAAAAAGCTTTGCAGCCCAAATCCTGGAAGGTGCTTTTATCTGTGTTTCTTTCTTTATGATACGCAGTTGACCTAAAACTTAGTGATGAATTTGTAATTTTCAATGAATTTCTACATTAACCTAATCAGATTTGTTTCCAAAATTCAAAGTGCAGTAGTGTACTTGATTTATTTGCTTTTTTTAATGTCATAACCAGGGCTGTAACCCTCCCGCATTTTGAGGGAGTCTCACGCCACCAGGCCCTTCCTCCTGCTCTCCCGCAATCTCCCGGTTTATGAAAATATATATACGAATGTCATATAACTGTTGGAAAATATTAAATCAAGATCAATTTTTAAACATGATAATTATATAAAAATGGCAATTTAATGCTAGAGTCTATTGCTAATTCTTAATTCTTGTGAACAACAGACTTCAGCCTTTCAGGTTCGGGTTCACAAGGAGTATGTCTCTTTTGCTTTCACTTATCCACTCACCTATACCCCCTCTCTCTCTCTCTCACCCCCCCCCCCCTCCCCGGCACCCAGCACCTCAAAAATGATGGTACATGCAAGTAAATTTTGGTAAATGATATTATTACGGTAGGTCCTACGTCGATCCCAGTATATGGGACTGCATACACAGATTTCTTCAATTAAAATTCATAATAAAAAAGCGTCTTACGCTCCACCTTTCCATGAATTGTACTGGACAACAGCGGCAGGCTTTCCTTTTAAGGTTGGATCGCGTCTTTGTTCTACTTGAACGTAGAAACAATCCATATCAATCAAAATAACGACTCTGTCCATTGTTCTTGGCGAACTGAATTACCCGCGCCAGGAGACACGAATTACGCAATTTCACCGAGAACGGTAGGAGGTCAACGCACTGTACCTTATTTCTTCATTTGAAATTCATAATAAAAAAGCGTCTTACCCTCCACCTTTCCATGAATTGTACTGGACAACAGCAGCAGGCTTTCCTTTTAGGGTTGGATCGCGTCTTTGTTCTACTTGAACGTAGAAACAATCCATATCAATCAAAACAACGACTCTGTCCATCGTTCTATCTTGGCGCTAGCCTCTTGTCGATGCCCTCGCGCTGTTGGAGTCTCTAAATTCTGACGAGCGAAGCGAGTCAGAGAAACCGAGGCGCTTTGCGCTGAGGGCCTCTTGACAAGTGATCTGAATTATATATTCATGAGACCCGATTTCCTACTGAATTATATGAGGCGCCCTTTGTAAATCTATTATTTAGACAAATTATATGTTATATAACCATTATTTAACAAATAATAACCATTATTTACATATAATGCAAGTAAATGTACATTTTTATTTGTATATAATTCTTAACGCATTTTCATTATTTATAAATAATTACAATTCAGACTTCATTATTTATAAACAATTACAATTCACATTTCCATTATTTATAAATAATGAAACATACTTTTACATTATTTATAAATAATGGAAATGTGAATTGTAATTGTTTATAAATAATGAAAAGCGTATTTCCATTATATAATATATAATGAAAAGCACATTTCCATTATATAATATATAATGAAAAGCACATTTCCATTATTTATATATAATGAAAAGCGTATTTCCGTTATATAATATATAATGAAAAACACATTTCCATTATATATTATGTAATGAAAAACGCAATTCCATTATATAATATATAATGAAAAGCACATTTCAATTATATAACATATAATGAAAAGCACATTTCCATTATATAATATATAATGAAAAGCGCATTTCCATTATATAATATATAATGAAAAACGCATTTCCATTATATAATATATAATAAAAAGCACATTTCAATTATATAATATATAATGAAAAACGTATTTCCATTATATAATATATAATGAAAAGCGCATTTCCATTATATAATATATAATGAAAATCGCATTTCCATTATATAATATATAATGAAAATCGCATTTCCATTATATAATATATAATGAAAAGCGCATTTCCATTATATATTAAATAATGGTTGTGTATGCAAATGTAATGGTTGTTAACGCCCATAATATGAATATTCATGAGCTTGACTGCTATTATTATTCTCAATTCCAGGCACCTTTCCATTTTGTGTTCTTTGTGCTTTCTTATCAGAAATCCTACGTGCGTTAAATAAGTCTCCGTATCACTATTCTCCTTGTTATTTGTTTGCAGATTTGGGTATAATGAAAGATAACTGTAATCATCCACATTATTTTAATAAGAAATTATTCTATCTGTGATAGAAATGTTTATGTACGATTGCCTGAAGACAAGACATTCACTGCATGCATAGTTAATGTATCACGTCACCCACACAGAGTGGGAATTCTAGTTTTTCTTTGAAAGTTTGATGGTGAGTACAGCTGTAATTTCGTTAAAATCTCGTAAATTGAATCATATTTATAAACATATCTGCTGATAGTATGAATCTGCTGTTTTGTCTGTACATTATGAAGTGGTTTAAAATGGTTATATCTGATGAATTTAGGAGTAATCTACACTCGAAATTTTGATTCCTTATTTATCGTCGTGAGAAATATTTCAGCTCGATTGCCAGTCACTCCTTGATCCTTGGCCCAAACTTTCGGGCGAGACCCTCTCTGAAAATTAGATACGCGAGTAGACCTATAGCCGTTCTATAGGCAGTAGGCAGCTGGCAGATCACTTCACTAGCGCTAGCTGCATCAATGATCCAAGCTTTTTGTTACTTTTAGGTCCAACTGTTGAATAACTACTTTCATAGTTGGGTCAGAAGAAAGTTAAGAACTAACACAAAAAACATGGTCACAGTTGACATGAGTTGTGAACAAGCGCCAAAATTTGGACCAGATACCGAGATAGTTAAGTTAGACGAGTACGAGAGTAGAAAATTTGAGGCCTAGGCCTACAGACCAGTCAATAATTGGACTACCTGTGAACAGGCGCAGATCCAGGATTTCTTAGGGGGGGGTGGGGCCCAAATTTGAAATTATGCAAGCCAAATATTGGTACGTGATAGTGACACCGGCAGTGGCGGAATGAGCAAAAACAGGGGGGGGGGTTCAAAAAAATCTGCACCACCCCACTCTTACATGCAGGCCCCACTAAACGTTTCTCAAAGTAGGAGGGGGGGGGGAGGTATTTACGATCAGCTAGAGCGTTGTGAAATTGGCGTGGTGTCTAAGGGCGAAGAACCTGCGGGGGTCAAGGGGTGGAACCCCCCAGAAGCTCAGGGGTATAGGCATTTAATTACGGTCAGATGAGCATATAAAGGCCTTTGCGCCCCCCCCCCCCCCCCGAACTAGGCTACAACTTGTTGGCAGGAAAATTGCAACTGATATCCCCCTTCTTTTCTTCTTCCTCTTTTCTTCTTCCTCTTTTTTTCCTTCCCTTTATCCCCTTTTTTTTTCCTTCCCTTTATTCCCTCTTTACTTTTTTTCTTTCCCTTTCCTTCCTTCTTTTTTATTTTTTGATGGGGGGAGGGGGAGAGGTTACAGCTGGGAGGCAAGGCCCTTTCGGCCCCCGATCTCCTTCTTTTCCCCCTCTTCTTTTCTTCTTCCTCGTCTTTCTTTCCCTTTCTCTCCTTTTTCCCTCCTTTTCCTTCTTTCTCTCTCTCTCTTTTTTTTTTTTTTTTTTTTTTTAAAAAGCCCCCCTGAGATCCGTGCCTGCCTGTGAATGTGATACTCGTAGTCGTACAGAGTCTTGTAGCTATCTAACATATTAAAACATGATCCCCCCCCCCCCAAATTATTCAGTCTAGACTATAGTGGTGCCTGTGTGTTGCTTAAACTCTTTGTTGGCTTAGCCTAATTTGCCTCTACTCTAGGCTCTCTTTGAATTCTTGTTTGCTGTAAACACGATCAAGTTTTCTCTGTCATATATAGATCTAGGTCCATATCTATTTTGCGTTTTTTCAAATTGATAGAATGAACATTTACGAGACATGGATCTAGATCATCTAGAGACCGTAGATCAACTAGATCTGGATTAAGAAATTGAATATAAATTTCAATGTTAGGGTTCAGGAGGGTTTTTTTGGTAAAGAGAAAATCCCAATTAAAATAGAACAGTTTATTCTGCAAATGATCATCAATGTTTAAATGATCATGCTCATTTCCTTTTATTCTAAGAATTAAATTCCCCCCCCCCCCCCCTCTCTCTTTTACAGGAAAATGTACAGAGAGACTTGTCGCAGTTAATGTAGTACCAAATGCTTGCTTTCTTGGAGTATGTGCTTGAAACAAGAATGTCCTGGAGAAAACAGACCACCACAAGATAAGGTAAACATATTTACTTTTGATCTAACTTGATCTGTTTAGTTTTTTCAGGTAAAACAAAATTTGAAATGAGTGAGGTCAAGGCCAAGCTGGAGGGGATGCGAAGGGCTGGTTTGAGAAGTATGTATTCATGGGATGGCTATGTATGATTCCACATGAAAAAATTTGAGGCCTTGGCCCATGCCATGGGTGTTGATCCCGGGGGGATGGGGGGGATATATCCCCCCAATATTTCAGGTGGGGAGATGGCCTGTACAATCACCCCCTCCCCCCCCAATAATTCACCATCCAAACAAAATATTAAAAAAATAAATTAATGATGAGAGCCCGATGAGAGTAGTTAACGGTTATTACTCGCAAGATGACCATCAATATACACATTTTGCTATCTCATTTTCATAATACATACATAATATATATAGAAAAGGAAGTAAATGAGACAACCGTATATGAGACCAGAATAAATTGAATTCTGGTTAACCCAGATTTTCCCCATGTGTTACCCATATCGGCATATTCATATTCTACCCAACAACTACAATACTTGTATTTCTCGAAGTTTCAATTTCCTATAATATCAGAGGATTTAAATTTTCAGGGAAACTAGATTCAAACAAAGATTAAGAGTCAACAACGATACGACGAATCGTCTTCCCTTCTCTATATTTCGATAAAACGCCGAAAAGCGCGGTAGGGGAAAACTGAATTCAGATAAGGATTAAGAGTCGAGAAAGGTACAACGAATCGTCTGCTTTCTCTAATAATATAAGGAAACGTCAAAGCTTTCGCGCGGGAGGAGGGAAACTGATTTCAGACAAGTTAGGTTTAAGAGTCGCGAACGGTACAACGAATCGTCTTCTTTCTATAATAGTTAAATCAATCGTCTAAACTTTTTGCGCTTCTCGCGGAGAGGGGGAAACTGAATTCAGACAAGGATTATGAGTCGAAAAACGGTACAACGAATCGTCTGCTTTCTCTAATAATTAAATGAAACGCAAAACTTCCGCGCTTCGCGCGGAAGGGGGAGAACTGGATTCAGACAAGGATTAACAGTCGAGAACGGTACAGCAAATTGTCTTCTTTTTATAATAATTTACTGAAATGTCAAAGCTTTCGCGCTTTGCGCGGGAGGGGGGAAACTTCATTCAGACAAGGATTAACAGTCGAGAACGGTACAGCAAATCGTCTTCTTTTCTTAATCATTTAAGGAAACGTCTATGAGCTTCACCCACAACCCCCTAAAGAGCGCACTTCGCTTACTCACTACCGCCCCTCCCTAAAATAAGATCCTAGCTCCGCGCCTGCATTAAAATATATAGCTATGAGGCTGATTATTAAAGTTGACAAAATAATTTGTATTATTATGTCGTCGAGGAAAATGACCATTTGCGCATACGCAAGTACTATAGAAAGTCCATAGGAAAAAAAAATAGCCTTCGGCCGCGGGTTTATAGGGTTAAATTTGTAGATATTGGGACATTTAATTTTGTCGTTAATTGGTGGCTAGTTTTGTCGGTAATCGTTGGCATCTACACCCCCCCCCCCCCACCAACTGAAAAAAGTCTAGCGACGCCCCTGGGTAGGCCTACACTGCAGGCAAGAGTCAGGACTAACATTTAGCATGTTATTAATTTTAATACCACTCTTATATTCTCTGAAATGTTATCTTTATTGAGGGTGAATTGAAAAAGTTAATAGCTTGGAAGGGAGGGGTTGCAACCTCCCACACGCTTCTACCTCTTGGGTGCTTTGATCCATTGCCGAAAATATTTTGGCACCTATCATCCCCCCAATAACGGATACAAATCGACACCCCTGCCTAGGCCTACAATGTACATGCAAGAAATTTGTTATGTTACAACAGAGATACATGTATGATGTAGGTATCAATGTTTTACTTTCATTCTCTTCTCTTTTCATTCAACAGACATACATGTACAGTATGGACTATGAAGTTCTACTTAGCCTCTTCAATGAACTGCTGGAGCTGCGACTGGGTATCAAAACCTTGGTATTATAAACCTCATAACCAGTGGCGGAGATATGTTGTTAGCCAGGGGGGAGGGGTCAGTGCCCCCCCCCCCACTTTTTCAAGTACCCCCTAAATGCCCCTTTTATGGCCTTTTCACATAGGTAAAGTGCCATATTACTTTGACAAGTTCCCCTATTAATTTGTAAAAGTGCCCCTTCCCCATTTCACCTCTGATAAGTGCCCCTTATCCTTCGACAAGTTCCCATTATTCTTTGCAATAAGTGTTCATTTTCCATTCTCATAAGTGCCCTTTTTAATCTCCAGTAAATGCCCCTTTTCAACTACGAGAAATGCCCCTTTTCACTTTTGATAAGTGCCCCCTTCATCTCCGATATTCGCCCCTATTCAAATCTGAGAGATACTCATTTTACTTTGATAAGTGCCCCTCCTTTTCCTGATCAGTGCTCTTTTCATCTCTGATGAGTGTCCCATTTTGTCTCTAATAACTGTCACTTTTATTTGACACGTCCCCTTTTCCTTCCTAATAAATGCTCTTTTTTCTGATCATAAGTGCCCCTTAACCTTCTCATAATTACCCCTTTTCATCTCTGATAAGTGCCTTGTTTACTTTAACATGTGCCTCTTTTTCTTTTTAATAAGAGCCACTTCCCCATTCTCATAATAGCTCCCTTTCACCTCCAATAAATGCCCCTATTAAAATCTGATCTGCACCTCCCTTTTTGTCTCACCTACGAGCAAAAAGCGAGACATAGGCGCCGCTTTTCCGGTGACGGTGGCGGCGACGGCATCAAAAACTTCAAAAACATCCAAAACTTAACCAAATGTTAAGTTTTTGAATTTGTGATATAATTTTCAAAGTTTAAGTTTTTAGTCAATGAAACTTAGACTATAGGGTTATCAGGTATTCCCAATCACGTGAGTAGAATTTCAGGTCACAAAGTCAAGGTCAAAGGTCATTTCAGGTCAATAGACTTGGACTATGATGTGGCATCATCATCGAAAACTTAACCTAAGGTTAAGTTTTTGAATTTTTGATATCATTTTGAAAGTTTAAGTTCTTAGTCAATGAATCTTGAACTATAGGGTTATCAAGTATCCCCAATCATGTGAGTAGAATGTCAGGTCACTAAGTTAAGGGCAAAGGTCATTTTAGGTCAACAAACTTAGACTTTGTTGTGGCATCAACATCAAGATTTTGAATTTTTAGCATATTTTCAAAATTGTTTGTTCCATGATATTCCATGAAACTTGTACCCAAGGGTTATCAAGTATCACAAATCATATGACACAAATTCCAGGTCACAAGGTCAAAGCTCATTTTAGGTCAGTAGACTTGTATTATGTTTTCACAACTTAATTAAATATGAGAATTAATAAATCAATTTTTTAAATTAATTTGTTCATATTTCATTCAAGTTATCGATCGTGGTACAATTAATAGTAAATAATTCTTCTAATGATACTTAGTCAATATTTACTTCAAAGTGATGATTATATTCAGAGGATTTCATTTTGGGGGGGCTGCTAATGGGCCACCCTGCCTATAAATAATGTTCAGACCTCAATTTTTCATCATTTTGAATTGCATAATGCAGGCGAGACCGCCGAGAGCGTTTCCCTTGTTTTAAAAGTATTGCACTTTTCCTTTTTTTTAAGTGCCCCTTTTCATATCTATTATCTGATCAGTGCCCCTTTTCAGGCGCAATAAGACTAGTACCTCTTTTCACCTTTTGATAAATTCCCTTTTAACAATGATACGTGCCTCTTTTCCTTTCCAATACCAAAGGGACCTATCCCCTTTTCATAAATGCCCCTATCAAAATCTATTCCATTGAAAAATGCCATTTCCCATTCTCATAAGTGCCTTTTTTCCACCTCTGATAATTACCCTTTTTACATGACACATGCTCCTTTTCCTCTTATCCCTTTAGTGTCCGCTTTTCCTCTCATCATTAAACGCACCCCTAATTTCAAGCGTAACTTCCCCCAAAGCTCGCTCGCATTTATAGATGACATAATAACGTTACTTATTAAAGGTCTTTCCAGTCTTCCATTGTGAGAATGTGCTTATAATCCCATCAGGATTGGGTTTCTCCCTCTTAATAAGATGCAATTTTTTGTACTGCGACCTCACAAAACTTAAAATTTTCCTCGCTCGCAAATCAATTTTCAGACCATCACATCAAACTGATACTTAAGCAATATCTTGTATGGTTTATAAAGAGAAACAAATGTTGAAATCGTCCCTGATAATGTAATCACAATGTAGGGGTATATACCATTGTCTAAACAAATTGATATTTTCGCTTTGAGATTCCCTTTGTAGGTGCCCTTTTTTTCTCCAGAAAGTGCTTTTTTGTTGGTGCCCCCCCCCCCACTTTGAAAGACGCTCCGCCACTCCTGGGGGGACACATAAGTCAATTGCGCGCACAGGGGGCGGGGGGGGGGGGGGGGGGGTGAGGGGTAATGTGCCCCCCAAAGCTGAAATTTTTGTAACTGGATTTGGTCAAACTCCCAATAGATAAATATCATTCACAATTCTCTTCAAGCAGTACGTGTAACTTCACCTTGCAAGCAGTATGTTTAATTTTTTTATCACCTTGTATATTAGGCCCTGTATTTCAGCTCAAATTGTTTAGTGATTGTGGACAGGCGAAGCAGGAAAATAGAAAATTTGGCCTTCATACACACAACCACACCAGTGACACTATGAAACGGAAACACTATTACAATGATTACCGGTACTGAAACATAGTTTCAAACCAGGAACCAAGGTATAATACAATGATGCAATTTTACCCATGTTGTAGTAGTACATGGTAGTAGTATGGATATCCAGCCTCTTCTTTTATGCACATCCTTTCCACTGCTATCGCAAGTTTTAAAAAAAGTGCCCAATGTCTGCATAACTAAGCAAGGTAGGATTTCATTAAAAACATGATGTAAAACATTAAGTATATCACACCAAAGCATCTCAATCTGACAGCACGATGTGGAGAAAAGTTAATGGTGTAGATAAATACACAAGAAATATGTTCATCGGCAGTCTAAGTCAAGCAATCATTTATAAAACTGAGGCTTTGCCAAGGCATCCATTTTAAGTATGCGTCTATAGGGCAAATAAGATGTAGTCAAGTACTCAAGTTACCACCTGTCAGCCAAGATCAAACTTTTGGAATATAAGAGTTTTTGGGAGGGGTCATCTTTTATCAATTTCTGTTTATTGATAATAATTATAACATTTGGGAATGGGCCTATGAGTATGATTTATATATTGTATATAACGAGCAACTTTTAATAAAAGGTCTGATATACCTTGATGCGTGTGTGGACCACGGAGTAACCATCACACTAAAGGATGTTGTATACTATCGTACAGTATTATTGTTTCTCTGGAAAAAATTGCAATCATTGAGTCATAGGTAATTTTTTTTTTTTAAAGAAATCAGCATCTTTTTATAATGTGTTTTATAATAAGGGTGCAGGTCATGATACAATACATTCACTGGAGAAAAAAAATAGTGCTCAGATTTAGCATAAGTATGCTTTGTTGAATTTTTAAAGAAAAAAGTAATCTACAAATGGAAGTAGCAGATGAGGTAATTTGTGTTTAATATTTGACCATCAATGTTATAATCTGTAAACATATTAATTTGTTGTAAGAAAATGAATAAATTAAACATGTTTATCATCTTATATATACAGTATTCCCTTCATATCTTTTCTTTTTAGTGTGCATAAAAAAAAATATATGGTTGGATCAATGGAATCATATGTGAAAAAAATCTGGAAACAGAACGCGAGAGTTCAGAGAGAGAGAGAGAGAGCAAAAGAGAAAGGAAAGGAAATGAGAGAACTGTTTAATGGTGAGAGATGTTGATGTCGGCGTGAAAATGAGAAATTTATAATGCAATGAGAAAGCGAGACAGAGAGAAAAAAAAGAAAATGCATCTTATAAATGCGTTAATCGCCTCACCGCTATGCGGCTCGTGGGCGATAATCTGCATCGTCATAGGGTCAACCCCCTCCCCTCAGCAAAAAGCTAGATCCGCCCCCTGATAGGCCCTGACAATGAAATCTGGAGAACATACAGATTCACGAGGGCTGGACTACTCGGTGTCGTGGATCAAATAATATTAATGGAAGTTATTATAAAAGTATGTTTTTCTCTCTTGTAATGATAATTGGAATAAAAAAACTGTTAATTAGATTATATTAGTTTTAGCTTCAACTGCTTGATATTAATATGCATGTGGACATAAATAGCAGCAACTGCGGTAAGTGATATCTACGGTACTCCTTGAGCTGCGGTAAATGATCTTATTGTATATGCCACCTACTGGTTTTCCATAGACCTGTGCACAAATGCTGTTTAAAAAAATTCAATAGGATGGTGTACAAATTGAATATATTATGCCATTCTTTCCACTTAACTTCACGTTATTCAATATCCGTGTCATTCAAACAATACAGGCAAACATTCCCTGATGTCATTAAGTTTACATCAATCTATCTTGCTTCTCTCCTTATAAACAAGCCATCTTCATTGGAATTCACATCCTGAATTCCAATGAAGATAGACACCTCTCTTGCATTGTACATGAAATATCCATCCACTGATCTCCGCACGAAGTACCATCAATTTTACGCACAGAAAGCTCACACTAACCCGTAACCAAAACCACCCTGAAATGATGACAATATTTAAAAGATCAATTCATTTGTAATCAAGTGTGGATTTTAATTCATTTGATCCCTTGATAGTCTGGGTACGGTATACCGAAACAGGGGAGGAAGCAGCTTGTGGCGTGGAACCATAAGGACCAATGAGGTTCTTTTGGGACATAGTTAATATAAAATTACCAAGCTAAAACCTACCCTAATACCAGTCACATAAATCAATGCTTAACTGAGTATTTGTTGTGTTTTTCTCAATCATGACTTGTTGAGTTTTGTGCAGAAGTGCTACAATCCATTGAGATATAGCGAGAAGTCCAAATCAGGAGGGTCGCAAACTCCTTCTCAACCTCCATTGTTACATCTTGATTCCTGAAGAGCCTTGTGATTTGAGATGAACTTGGGAGAAGTTCCCATGTTGTTTTGGAGGCACACGCTCCTTATGCTGACTGCTCCTCTTCAGCAACTACTACAGACAAGTCCACTTGCATCTTTGTAACCAATTCCAATAAGCCAGCTGTTCATGAATAAACTGTTAATTGAAAGAAGAAAAAAAAATCCAATATTGTTACAAGCACTTTAAGATCTAAAGCTCACATCACAAGTATATTTCTTTTTCTTCTTTCTTGTTGTCAGTTTTCTTCTTCTAGTAATCTTCAAAGGGCTATTAGTTTTATATAAATTCACTGTTTGCTCGACAGGAGTACATTCCTTATTTTCCGTGCCAACGAGAGATCCCAGATTAAAATATTACTTCTCATTATGGTATGAAATGAAATACCATATTGCCAAACATGTATTTTACTAATATACTAATATACTACATGTCTGAGTAAAAGATCTAATCAAACATTCCGACCATTGTTTTAAAGACCGTCAATACTACCGGGCCAGAAGTGATTAGACCACCCAGCCAGGTCACTGACAGGTGGCTATCTCATCAACTCAGCTCTCAACTACCATAAGAAAGAGAGTATCATGGGGACCAACAGGCACCAATTGGGGAAGTTTTAGCAAGTAGCTACAAGTAGGACAGTGGGGCTTTAAGAATAGCAGTTAGCATTCATAGAAATGGCATAGAATTTACATCCTTAAACTTTAAGCTGTGAAAACCTCATTTTGATTTGAGTGTAACTTTTGAGTTATTAACAACCAAAAGTTTCCAGTGATTTGTTTTTGTTTCACTTTTAGTACACAAACATATTTTTCTTTATCACACTTGCAGGTTTTGGGATATCTACCCCCAGGACAACAGGATATAAGTCATATAAGATAATTAGATCTTGTACTGCTAGGCTGCCCCCCCCCCCACTATTATACGAGTGAAAAAAGAATACAATTCTTTGTAGCCTTTCTTAATCACTAATCAAAATTGGTTGAGAGTTGCAGGTAATAATTCATGCTCTACTATGAGCCAACTTACTTCACACACTATCATCAGGGTAAGGTTTTTCCAGAAATTTTAGAACTTGCAATGGGATGTACTTAAATATCAACTTTATACAATAGCAGTATGTAGAAAGGAATTTAGGATAACCTGACTAACACAAGCTTTATTTCATCAAGATATATGGTTATTGCTCAAGTTGTGATAGGGTTTTAGATTAGCTTTAGGGTTATAATATTACGTTTAGCTATGGATCCAGGATTAACCACTAAACTATAGAGCATGTCGTTAAAATCAGGTACACGTTTCACAAACTGGGGGGTCAGCGTATTTTTAGTTTACTAATACAAAGGAAGATTTTTAAACTGCCAATGATGAGTATCAATACATACAGCTTCACCAGCACCTGGAAAATCTGATTGTACGACACTTGTTCCTCAAGACATTTGCTCAACATCAATTTCCTACACTATTATCCAAATACTTAACTTCATCCCTGGATCCAACACTAGACCTAACGCTAACCTTACACCTAACCTCAATCCCAATTGCAACTCTCGGCCTAACCCTACACATTTGACAAATAAAGCCTTGAGCAGTCGTTGCAAGAGCAAATGATGGGTCACTCGAAATGCCATGACAGGCTCACTTGCTATGAATTTATCTGTTTCTTTACCAGATTAAAAAAAACCATTGTAATATTCATTATGAATTACCAGTCCGTTGTGCTTTGCTCCTAATATGTCAGGCACAAGAGGCCATCGCTTTGAGGCAAGGGGCAGAACATCAAGACTGGAACCTCAAGGCACCTCATGATCTCTCAACAGGAAGCCCTCCTTCTCAATCCCTGGAACAGATTTATAAACAATTTTATATTAACCAAATTTGAAATAAATAGCACTATTTAATATTTTAGTTGTCTTCAGGTTTAGTTTTTCAGCAAAATTTGAAGGTCAATTTTTTTTTTTTTTTGCTTGTCGTTCCTTTTCATGTATTGGACCCCCCCCCCCTTCCCCCTGCACATGAGCTTAAAAATGTTAATCCTAAAAAGAGAAACACTTCAGCAACGTGTTAGTAGACATGTGGATTCATACATAGCCATCCCATGAATACATACTTCTCAAACCAGCCCTTTGCATCCCCTTCAGCTTGACCTTGACCTCACCTATTTCAAAATTTTGTTTTACTTGAAAAAACTAAACTGATCAAGTTAGATCAAAAGTAAATATGTTTACCTTCTCTTGTGGTGGTCTGTTTTCTCCAGGACATTCTTGTTTCAAGCACATACTCCAAGAAAGCAAGCATTTGGTACTGCATTAACTGCGACAAGTCTCTGTACATTTTCCTGTAAAAGAGGGGGGGGGGGAATTTAATTCTTAGAATAAAAGGAAATGAGCATGATCATTTAAACATTGATGAGCATTTGCAGAATTAACTGTTCTATTTTGATTTTGATATTTTCTCTTTACCAAGAAAGACCTCCTTCATTATCTAACATTGAAATTTATATTCAATTTCTTGATCCAGATCTAGTTGATCTACAGTCTCTAGATGATCTAGATCCATGTCTCGTAACTGTTCATTCTATCAATTTGAAAAAACGCAAAATAGATATGGACCTAGATTTATATATGACAGAGAAAACTTGATCGTGTTTACAGCAAACAAGAATTCAAAGATAGAGCCTAGAGTAGAGGCAAATTAGGCTAAGCCAACAAAGAGTTTAAGCAACACACAGGCACCACTATACGTACCCCTGCATACTATACGATGTAGTCTAGACTGAATAATTTTTTTTGGGGGGATCGTGTTTTAATATGTTAGATAGCTACAAGACTCTGTACGACTACGAGTATCACATTCACAGGCAGGCACGGATCCCAGGGGGGCCAAGCGGGCCTTGCCCCCCCCCCCCAACCTCAAAAAAAAAAAAAAAAAAGAGAGAGAAAGAAGGAAAAGAAGGGAAAAAGGAGAGAAAGGGAAAGAAAGAAGAGGAAGAAGAAAAGAAAAGGGGGGAAAAGAAGGAGATCGGGGGCCGAAAGGGCCTTGCCTCCCAGCTGTAACCTCTCCCCCTCCCCCCATCAAAAAATAAAAGAGAGGGAATAAAGGGAAAGAAAAAAAGTAAAGAGGGGATAAAGGGAAGGAAAAAAGAGGAAGAAGAAAAGAGGAAGAAGAAAAGAAGGGGGATATCAGTTGCAATTTTCCTGCCAACAAGTTGTAGTTCGGGGGGGGGGGGGAGGGCAAAGGCCCTTGCCTTTATATGCTCATCTGACCGTAATTAAATGCCTATACCCCTGAGCTTCTGGGGGGTTCCACCCCTTGATCCCCGCAGGTTCTTCGCCCTTAGACACCACGCCAATTTCACAACGCTCTACCTGATCGTAAATACCTCCCCCCCCCCCCCCCCCTCCTACTTTGAGAAACGTTTAGTGGGGCCTGCATGTAAGAGTGGGGTGGTGCAGATTTTTTTGAACCCCCCCCCCCCCTGTTTTTGCTCATTCCGCCACTGCGGGTGTCACTATCACGTACCAATATTTGGCTTGCATAATTTCAAATTTGGGCCCCACCCCCCCCCCCCTAAGAAATCCTGGATCCGCGCCTGTTCACAGGTAGTCCAATTATTTACTGGTCTGTAGGCCTAGGCCTCAAATTTTCTACTCTCGTACTCGTCTAACTATCTCGGTATCTTGTCCAAATTTTGGCGCTTGTTCACAACTCATCATGTCAACTGTGACCATGCTTTTTAGTGTTAGCTCCTAACTTTCTTCTGACCCAACTATGAAAGTAGTTATTCAACAGTTGGACCTAAAAGTAACAAAAAGCTTGGATCATTGATGCAGCTAGCGCTAGTGAAGTGATCTGCCAGCTGCCTACTGCCTATAGAACGGCTATAGGTCTACTCGCGTATCTAATTTTCGGAGAGGGTCTCGCCCGAAAGTTTGGGCCAAGGATCAAGGAGTGACTGGCAATCGAGCTGAAATATTTCTCACGACGATAAATAATGAATCAAAATTTCGAGTGTAGATTACTCCTAAATTCATCAGATATAACCATTTTAAACCACTTCATAATGTACAGACAAATCAGCAGATTCATACTATCGTTAGATATGTTTATAAATATGATTCAATTTACGAGATTTTAACGTAATTACAGCTGTACTCACCATCAAACTTTCAAAGAAAAACTAAAACTCTCACTCTTTGTGGGTGACGTCATATATTAAATATGCATACAGCGAAAGTCTTGTCTTCAGATCAGGCAATCGTACATAAAAATTTCTATCACAGATAGAATAATATCTTATTAAAATAATGTTGATGATTACAGTTATCTGTCATTATACCCAAATCTGAAAACAAATAACAAGGAGAATAGTGATACAGAGACTTATTTACCGCACGTAGGATTTCTGATAAGAAAGTACAAAGAACACAAAATGGAAAGGTGCCTGGAATAGAGGATAATATGGGCAGTCAAGCTCATGAATATTTATATTATGGGCGTTAACAACCATTGACATTTGCATACACAACCATTATTTAATATATAATGGAAATGCGCTTTTCATTATATATTATATAATGGAAATGCGTTTTTCATTATATATTATATAATGGAAATGCGTTTTTCATTATATATTATATAATGGAAATACGTTTTTCATTATATATTATATAATTGAAATGTGCTTTTCATTATATATTATATAATGGAAATGTGCTTTTCATTATATATTATATAAGTGGAATGTGCTTTTCATTATATATTATATAATTGAAATTTGCTTTTCATTATATATTATATAATGGAAATGTGCTTTTCATTATTTATTATATAATGGAAATACGATTTTCATTATATATTATATAATGGAAATGTGCTTTTCATTATATATTATATAATGGAAATGTGTTTTTCATTATATATTATATAATGGAAATACGCTTTTCATTATATATAAATAATGGAAATGTGCTTTTCATTATATATTATATAATGGAAATGTGCTTTTCATTATATATTATATAATGGAAATACGCTTTTCATTATATATAAATAATAAAAGTGTGAATTGTAATTATTTATAAATAATGAAACATACTTTTTCATTATTTATAAATAATGGAAATGTGAATTGTAATTGTTTATAAATAATGAAGTCTGAATTGTAATTATTTATAAATAATGAAAATGCGTTAAGAATTATATACAAATAAAAATGTACATTTTCTTGCATTATATGTAAATAATGGTTATTATTTGTTAAATAATGGTTATATAACATATAATTTGTCTAAATAATAGGTTTACAAACGGCGCCTCATACAATTATGCATGTCTAGACCGCAGCGATTGTGTGTGTGTACGCGTGTGTTCGGGATTGCCCAACTAGGCTAGTCTGCAAGCACAAACCCTAATTTGACACTTTATCAAAAAATCATTGTGCCTTGAGAGAAGCCTAGCCCAGCTATCTACTGGTACCTACTGGTTGTACCAATATAGGTCAGGAGCAGCTATAGTACGTGGCATATGGTAGTCTTATAGTGCACACTCTCTTTTACGACTGACCAGGGTTTGTGCTTGCAGACTACAACTAGGCGGCCAGTCTCGCTCTCACGGAGGGAATTCGCACAGAGCGGTAGATATTACGTCATATTAGCTCTCTCTGATTGGATGACTTTCACCGAACTCTGCTGGGTCGGAATATTCGCCAAACAATGTAAAACATAAGAAATTCAGATCACTTGTCAAGAGGCCCTCAGCGCAAAGCGCCTCGGTTTCTCTGACTCGCTTCGCTCGTCAGAATTTAGAGACTCCAACAGCGCGAGGGCATCGACAAGAGGCTATCTTGGCGCTGGCAAACACGAACTGAATTACCCGCGCCAGACACGAATTACGCAATCGGGGGGGGGGGGGGGGGGTGTTTCACAAAGATTTTAAGTAGAACTTAACACTAAGTTTGACTTAAAAATTATGGAGAGCCATTTGCAGCCTTAAAATAAAATATATTCAAAAGCAAAAATTGAAGTATTTTAGACTTTTCATAAATTCCACATCAAGAACATGAAATCTCCCATGATAATAAAAAATATGAATGATATGAATCAACATTTTATGCCTTTTAAAATAACTTTTACAAATATTTTCAAGGTTGCTAACGGCTTTCCATAATTGTAAGTCCAACTTAGAGATAAGTTCATCTTAGGATCTTTGTGAAACACCCCCCTGGTGATATTCTCATACTAAGTCCACACTAAACAAGATTTTTAGTTCACACTTCTATGGAATGCTGATTGATTGATTGATTTTTATTCGACAAGCTTCCAACATACAACAATATACAATAATAACAGATCAAAAATAAGTCAGCTTGAACAGGATAACCCACGAAAGCTCGAGAGCTTATTTCCTGAGTGGGGTCCCTTACAGACATGTATAAAATTAATAAGTTAAAATAATAATATTTACAGACAGATAAGAAAATTAAAAGAACTAATTATTGAAGATAATAATAATAATAACAACATTAAACTGATGATAGAAATGATATTAAGTACAAGAAGAAAAAGAAGAAGGAGAAGAAGAAAAAGAGGAGAAGGAAGAAGAGGAAAATAATGATGAATTTCTAGAATTTCTATTACGTACGAAAACATAAGTATATACAACATGAAAAAGTATGAACCGACAGAAGAATAAAAAATTCAATCATATAACATGTCATTCACTTCTCTTCTCTGACTGTCAAGTATTAGGTATTCCTTTAATTTCCTCTTAAAATGATCATAGTTTCCTATTTCTTTTACACCATTGGGAAGGGAATTCCAATGTTTTATGGCATTGTAATAAAACGAATTTCCAATACTACCTACTCTTTCTGGTAAGTTAAAGTTGAATCGTCTATTTCTTGTATTATAATCATGTACGTCAGTAACAAGATCGAAGTTGGATCGAATATAATGATTCGACCTAGCATGATATATTTTATGCACGTGATGCAATACGAGTTGTTTTGATCTTTGGTCGATTTCAAGAAAACCAGCTTTAGAAAGTTCGCTGTAGCCAACATGAGTTCTTGGACCAGAAAAGTTGATAAATCTCACCATTTTGTTCTGTATAATATTCAACTTCTTTTGATCTGACTTGTTTATGTTACTATACCATGCAGGGTTAGCATAGTCAAATAAACATTGAATAAGAGCAAAACAGAGTGTACGTCTTGCTTTTAAATCCATACAACTTTGATATCTGTACAAAAAATTCAGACGAGAATTTGCTTTTTTTACAACTGATTCTACTAAAGATGAAAATGAAATTGCGCTAGCCAACTCAATGCCTAAATACTTCACAGACTCTTTTCTCTTGATTGCTTGATTATTGTGTGTCACTTTGAATTCAAATGACTTTTTAGAACTACTTTTAGAACAAAATAAAATGCTTTCTGTTTTTCCCAAGTGTAAAGAAAGCTTATTATCAGTCATCCAATCGACACACGTAGACAGCTGTTCACTGAGCTTTTCCTCAATATATTTAGGATCAGGATTTGAATAGAGTATACGCTGTCATCTGCGTACAATAATAGTTTGAAGTCTTTTATACAAATACACATATCATTTATATAACTTGAAAATAGAATTGGGCCTAAAATGCTTCCCTGAGGAACACCGCATGTTATAGGCATTAGTTTGGAACGAATATCATGAATGGCCACTACTTGGTGCCGATTAGATAAGTAGGATCTGAACCAATCTAAACTTGCCTTATCAAAACCCATTAGTTGTAACTTCTTCAATAAGACGCAATGATTAACTGTATCAAAAGCTTTTTGCAGATCAAGGAGCACCATACCAACAAAGCGCCCTTGGGAAGTTTCTCTCCTCAAATAATCAGTCAAATGAATTAGACATGTTTCAGTCGAATAATCATGTCGAAAACCAGATTGAAATTATATCATTTTCTTTGAAATATCTTTCAATTTGAACACAGACCGATTTTTCTAGAATCTTTGATGCTACGCTTAAAACACTAATAGGTCTATAGTTGCTAACATCAGTTTTATCTTTCTTTTTATAAAGTGGAGTCACTTTTGCTATTTTCATATCCTCTGGAAAAGTACTCGTCAAGATAGATAGGTTCATTAAGTAACTTAGAGGCTTAAATAAAACCTTCGCACCATCTTTTAGAAATTTAGCTGGAATCAAGTCTAACCCAGTACTTTTTGATACATTTCAACTTACGTAACTCTTTGAAAACAAATTGTTCACTGATTGGTAATAACTCGAAGCTGTTTTCACGTACACCTTTTCTTTCGTAAAAGTCACGAATACAATCATTGTCTGCGCTGAAAAAGTCTTTGGAAGGGGGGAGTTTGTCTACTAATTTGGCAGCCACATTTGTGAAATGAGAATTGAATTCATCAGCGATGGCCATCTTATCATGACATAATTCCCCATCAATTTTAATGACAGATTCTTGTTCTTTTCGCTTCTTATTTTTCAATCCTAAGTTGTTTAGATTCTGCCAAAGTTTTTTCGAATCTTGTTTATTTTCTTCTTTCTTGTTTTGTAAGTAATCGAGTTTAGCCTTTTTCACCTCTCTTTGGACCATATTTCTTAATACTCTGTATCTTTTATAGAGCTTCTCATCTTTTGCTCTTTTCCTCCATTTTTTGTATACTATATTTCTCTCTTAAATTAGGGAAAGAATATCTTTAGTCACCCAAGTTTCTGATCTTTGTTTTATTCTTATCCGTTTCAGTGGCGCTATCATATTCAAATTTGAGATAAAAACATGTTGAAATATTGACCATGCCTCATTTACATCTGTACAGTCAGTTATTCGTGACCAATCAACAACAGATAGTTGAAGATTGAAAGACTCTTCTGTATATTTTTTCATGGATCTGATATCATTAGTCCTGTGATGACCTATAGCCAGTCTAACATTTTTCCGTGTACAGAAAGTAAAATAATGGTCGCTATAATACCTAGATCAATGACACCACTTTGACTTATTTTATTTTCTTTGGTACAACCAACATGATCCAATAGAGAAGAACATGTAGGCAGTGGCGTACGCAGGATTTTTTCAAGGGGGTGGTTTTCAAATCGGGGGGGGGGGGTTCTCCAAAATAACATACATAAAACATACACATTAAAAAACTCGAGGGGGGGGGGTTTAACCCCAAAACCACCCCCTGCGTACGCGCCTGCATGTAGGTGTAACGCGTGTTGCCTCTTTAATGAGTTGACTAAACCCATGAAGACTCAACAAGTCAATATATTTTTTAGCCCGTGGCGATTTGCGAAGAAGACAAATATTCATGTCTCCTAAAAGAATTATTTCGTCATCCTTCTTTAATGTATCAAGAATATTGGACAATTTCTCGATAAACAAATTGTTTTTCGGAGGTCGATACAGAAGGCCAACAACAATTGGTTTTGATCTTGGTATAAGCAAATTTATCCACAGGGATTCCGTATCTCCAGTACTTATAGCATCCATAATATCAAATGCAATATCATTTCTGATATAGAAACATACACCACCTCCAGAGCCAGAGGATCGATCATGACGTATGATTTTATATCCGTCTACTTCAATTTCTTCATCATTATTATGGAATTGTTTAACCATGTTTCAGTGAAAGCAATAATAGACAGCCTTTTTCTTTTAAAAAGAATTCTAAGTTCCGATATCTTGTTTAGAATAGACCTCAAATTAAGGTGTAAAAAATGAAGGCCTTTGATTGATTGATTGATTTTTATTCGACAAGCTTCCAACATACAACAATATACAATAATAACAGATCAAAAATAAGTCAGCTTGAACAGGATAACCCACGAAAGCTCGAGAGCTTATTTCCAGTGGGGTCCCTTACAGACATGTATACAATTAATAAATTAAAATAGTAATATTTACAGACAGATAAGAAAATTAAAAGAACTACTTATTAAAGATAATAATAACAACATTAAACTGATGATAGAAATGATATTAAGTACAAGAAGAAAAAAAAGAAGGAGAAGAAGAAAAAGAGGAGAAGGAAGAAGAGGAAAATAATGATGAATTTGTAGAATTTCTATAACGTACGAAAACATAAGTATATACAACATGAAAAAGTATGAACCGACAGAAGAATAACAATTTCAATCATATAACATGTCATTCACTTCTCTTCTCTGACTGTCAAGTATTAGGTATTCCTTTAATTTCCTCTTAAAATGATCATAGTTTCCTATTTCTTTTACACCATTGGGAAGGGAATTCCAATGTTTTATGGCATTGTAATAAAACGAATTTCCAATACTACCTACTCTTTCTGGTAAGTTAAAGTTGAATCGTCTATTTACTTCAAATTCTTGATGAAGAGAAGTGTTTTCATCTCTGAGGTTTGGCTGAATTACTCTTGCTATCGCTTGCTTTTCAGGTGTAACGCGCGTTACCTTAAAATAGTTTTCTTTTAGTCTATCCTCGTTTTGGCTTTCTTTCTCTAAACAATCGTCAGTAAATAATGAGTCACAAAAAGATGGCAGACAACATGTTAAACAATTCCACTTCTCATCAGGGCATTCATAATATAACCTGCGGTACTCTGAAAAACTGATAGCTTGACAATTAGTGTGAAACCATTTTTTACAATAAGAACACAGAAGGCCGTGTTGATTACATTTGACTGGCTTATCACAGTTCCCACAAGGGAACTTATATTTTCGACCGTCAACTATAATTTTCGGATCATCGCTAGGTTTCATCTTCCTCCTTCAATATTTATGACAAAGATAATATACCAAAGACTTTGTTGAAATTCAGTTCATACTCACATTATCTTTTTCTTCCCATTTCACTGCAAAATTAATTTTTTTGACATTTTTCATCGAAGGATTAAAATAATCTGTACAGGGTAAATCATTATTGGCAACAGGCACTCCATAAAAGTGTGGACTAACTGGCTAAACAGTTGTGTAAT